>OX422219.1:169891811-170641811 GCA_949130495.1 Sambucus nigra
TTACCTCTCTTTCGAAGAACTCTATTGAGAACTTTAAGGGCTTATCTGAACGATTTATTCATAATTTCTGTTTTGGGGTAAGACCTCAAAAGAAGACCAATCAACTGCTGTACGTCAAGCAAGGCAATAATGAGAGCCTAAGAGACTGCATTACTAAATTCAATAAAGAAAAATTTAAGGTTGAAGATTACGAAGAGAATATAGCTATGGCAACCCTGATCGGAGGACTTAAGAAGGGGAAGTTACTGTGGAAGCTTGCTGAAAACCCTCCTAATCCATGGCAGAGCTATTAGCAATTGCAGGAAGGGTCATGAATGCTGAAGAGGCAATGGATGCAAAGTATGATGATGAGAACGGAAGTAGCAGTGGAAAATTCTGAAGGAATAAAGACGAAAAAAAGAGGTCCGCAAACGACAAGTTTGCACACTATACTCCTCTAACTGTGAGCTGTGAATACATCCTTAATGAAATAAAAAATGACCAGTCCCTAAAATGGTCGAAGAAGATGAAGGCTCCTCCACATAAGAGGAATAAGAATCTGTGGTGCGAGTTCCACCAAGACCACGATCATATGACTGACAAGTGCTTTGCCTTGAAGGATGAGATTGAGAAGATGTTGAAGTCCAAAAGGCTCAGGAAGTATGTCGACGGTAAAGCTTCTAAGAAGGGAAGATATGACCCTAAAAAGAAGAGAAATGACAGATGTCAGGAAGTTCCCCCAACAAGATGAGATGAGGACTCAGATGACGATGATGAGGATGATCTTGACCTCCCACCAAAAGACGACAATGCCCCTGTGAAGAGGGTTGGTATGATCTACTTTGGTGTTAACACCATCTGTGAAGGACTAGTAGGGGGTGGCTCTGAAGTAACCAACCGTAAAACTCATGTGGCAGAAGCGAAGTCAGTGACCAAAGTAGAGGTTGTGAATTTGGCATCTTCAGAGGCTAAGCAGAAGAGAAAAAAAGGTAGATATCGATACTCTTAAAGTTGGATTCTCTCGACATGACTTCAAAGATATCCTAGCTCCACACGATGGCCCATTAGTAACTATAATAAGGGTGCATGGATGTGAGGTTCAAAGAATCCTAGTCGATGGGGGAAATTCAGCAGACGTAATGTTTTGGCCATGTTTTAAGAGCCCAGGACTCAATAGAGCTAGGCTTGTACCATATCATCATCCGTTAACTAGCTTTAGCGGTGAAAAGGTCCATCCGTTGGGAATGTATGAGATGGATGTACGAATAACCTAAGAGGTTGACCCGAAAGATCAATTTTTTCGTAATGGATGAAAATGTCTTCTCGGCCTACAACCTCATCATGGGACGAGTAGCCCTAAAGGAATTTGAGGCCGTACCATCAATGGTCCACTAAATGCTAAAATTCTCGACACCCTATGTGGTGGGGAAAGTGCAAGGTGACCAGACCTCGACACGAGAATGCTACTTCAACTCGGTAGAAGAAAGAGAGGTCCATAAGAGGGTAATGAACACATATAACATTGATACACTTGATCCAAGGGTTGAAACAAAATTAATGAAAGGAGAGGCTGCGAAATAGGTAGAATCCATCGTCCTCAATGAGGACGAGCCAAAAAAACAGTCCAAATAGATAAATCCCTAAGACCTAAAATCAAGGAAGAGCTGGTAAAGATTTTAAAGAAGAGGCAGAGTGTCTTTGCTTGGATCCATGCAGATATGCTAGGCATCGACCCTGAGATTATGTGTCACAAACTCAATGTGGTAGAAGATGCCAAGCCAATCGAGCAAAGACTACGAGTTTACTCCAGGGAAAAGTACGATGTCATCAAGGAAGAGGTCAGAAAGCTGGAAGAGGCCAAGTTCATCAGAAAGGTCATATAGCCTAAGTGGTTATCTAACACCGTCATCGTGGTAAAGGCTAACGTGAAATGGAGGATGTGCATAGATTTCAGTGATTTGAACAAGTCTTGCCCAAAAGACAGCTTCCCTTTGCCTCGAATTAATCAGATGGTAGATGCCACACTAGGGCATGAACTTATGAGCTTTATGGATGTGTATTCAGGGTATAACCAGATTTTTATGGACCCAGAAGACTTAGAGAAGATAACGTTCATAACCGATAAGGGGACCTATTGTTACAAGGTCATGCCATTCGGCTTGAAGAATGTAGGGGCCACTTATCAACGTCTTGTAAATAAGATGTTCGAGAGTCAGATTGGCAAGACCATGGAGGTATATGTGGATGACATGTTGACAAAAAGTTTGAAGGCCGACACTCACGTGGCCGACCTGGAGAGGACTTTTGACACCATGGACTTATACAGGATGAAGCTCAACCCTGCCAAGTGTGTCTTCGGAGTAGGAGCAGGAAAGTTTCTTGGATTCATTGTCAATCAAAGGGGAATAAAGGCCAACCCCGATAAGATCAAAGCTCTTATTGAAATGAAGACACTGAGAACTATAAAATACGTTCAGAGGCTAACTAAAAGAGTTGCTGCACTCAACAGGTTTGACTCCAGAGCTACAGACAAGTGTCTTCCTTTTTTCAAAGTGCTTAAAAAGGCCTTAGAATTGGATGAGGAGTGTGATAAAGCCTTTAAGGAGCTCAAATTATACCTTGGATCCCCTCTACTCTTATCTCGGCCCATTCTGGGAGAGAAGTTGTATGTTTATCTGGCAGTTTCAGAGTCAACTATAAGTGCAGCCATAGTACGGGAAGATGATGGAGTACAGAGGCCGGTATACTTCAATAGTAAGGCCCTCCAAGGGTCTGAACAGAACTACCCTCAAATGGAAAAGTTAGCATTTTCCCAGATACACACTTCCAGGAAGATGACGCCATACTTCCAAGACCACTCTATGACCATCCTCACTGATTCACCACTAAGATAGGTCCTCCACAATCCCGAGAAGTCAGAAAGATTGATGATGTAGGACATCGAGTTGGGGGAGTATGACATTGTTTATTAACCCAGGGTTACCATCAAAGGGCAGGCTCTTGCAAAATTTATAGCAGAATCCACCTGGGAAGAGGAGGAGATTGAGAATGGTCCAGAGATGGAAGATGAATCAGATAGTAACGTCTTCCAAAATTAGGAAGAGGTTGTGTCTAGAAAAGCCAGAAAGGGAATAGTTAAGAATGAGGAAGATAAGTACCTCTTCAAGAGAGGGACCCTATCAGAGGGAAACTTCTCTTCAGATGAAGACGTTTGGAACCTCTTCATCGACGAATCATCCTGTGAAAGTGGAAGTGGAGCAGGGCTGATATTGTTAGCACTGGATGGTACCGACATTGAATATGGACTTAGATTAAACTTCAAAGCAACGAACAATGAGTCAGAGTATGAGGCCATGATAGAAGGCCTCTCATTGGAAAAAGCTCTTAGTGTTGGCCAACTCATAGTCCACAGCGACTCAAGGTTGGTTGTCAACCAAATCGTGGGAGTATATGAGGCCAAGGATGAAAAGATGGCCAAATATCTGAAGAGGGTGAGAACGATGCTAGGAAGTTTCACAGAAGTGAAGATAAAGAGGATGCCCCAGTTAGACAACAGTAGTGCAGATGCACTAGCAAGGTTGGCCTCAACAACAAGGACATGCATCATAAGGACATTACTAGTCGAGATCCTGCTCAAACCGACCATTGAGGAAGAAGAGGTTGCTAGACATTACCTCAACTTGAACCTAGGGGACTCATGGATGGACCCCCTTATCAGATATATCAGATAGGGAGAGCTGCCAGAATCAAAGTTGGAAAGGAGAAAGTTGAGGTACAGAGCTGCCAAGTTCTCAATAATAGGAGATGTCCAGTATAAAAAAGAATTCCTACTACCTCTCCTCAGATGTGTCCATCCCACAGAGGTCCAACACATCCTGCAGGATGTACTCCTCTCAGATATTAGGTTTGAGGCGCTCGCCCAAGGCAAAAAAAAAATATTTCTCAATTCTTTTGTCCCATCAGCTATAAGATAAAGCCTGATCAGATCCTCTACTTGTTCAGGATCTCGTTAATGTCATAGTTATATTCCAGATCAGCCAAATTCTGTCGTTCCTGGCTTCATTATCCACAATAATGGCTTTTGCTCCAGTCATATAGAAGGAAGACCTTTAGCCAAGAGGATAATTACGCAGGGATATTGGTGGCCGACCTTGGCCAAAGATGCTGCTGCCCACATGAAAAGGTGTGACAAGTGCCAGAGATTCTCCACTACCCCTCATCAACCTATAACGTCAATCAGTTCTCCTTGGACATTTGCAGTATGGGGGATTGACTTGGTGGGACCATTGCCAAGAGCTACGAACAACTATCAATTTCTGATAGTAGCAATTGATTACTTCTCCGAGTGGGTAGAGGTTGAGCCTATGATCACTATCACCGAGCAAAAGACCTTCCAGTTCATCTGGAAGAACATCATATGCAGATATTATCACGACCTCATCCCAAAATAGTAGTGGGGAACGAGTGTCTTGACATGCCACCAAGGCAACAAATACTCTCACTTAAATTTGTTTCCTTAATTAAATGCAACGGAAATACAATTACATTGTTATGAATCGTAAAATACTGAAATTAAAGGAATTACGTCATCAGAGCTTTCTAAAAGAAAACTTTATTTATATTACAAGTAACGATTAATTCGAACTTTAAGATAACTTTAAAAAACTTATTACAAGGGAGCCAGACATACTCTAAATGATAAAAGAAACATAATAACAAAAGGAGCGCTAAAAGATGAATCTTCAACACAGTCCTTTTATGTTTCCTCCACGAGCCTACTTATTTCCTGAAAAATAGTTAATTATACAACATCATCAAAAAGTCGAGTGAGGTTCAATCTCTAGACATTCCACGGTTTTTCAGAAAATTGATACCTGTTCAATTTACAACAAAAGGCATATACATATATGGACAGGAATTTTCAGTAAAATATTTATATTTAAATGACAGTATGTAGAAATGAATAGCTCAGAATAGAATGGATGCGACAAATCAAATTCAATAACCTTTTCTTTCAATTATAAAATTTAATGGCCAAGTACACTCTTATACCGTATTCTTCTACCGTATTATTCCCCGGTAGTTGAGGGTCAATCGAACTTGTTCGTCACAACGCCTTATTTAGGGCACACCAGCGATAACCCAGCTGGTAAGGTCAGTCAGTAAAGAGTTCCCTCAGGCCGAATCATAATTTCAATATTCAATGTCATTTTCAATAATCATTTTAATCGGCATGTTTATATGGACAAATATAAACATATCACAAATGAATCGATCATCGGTATCACATGAATTTTGAGAATAAAAGAAGTTCACAAAATATATATAGTTTGCATAATATCATATAATCAAAATACACAAGGAATGTCAGAGTCTTAGGTGATAAGGTACAGAAACAGAACAAAAATATGAAGCTACAGAAACAGAGTCTTGAATCGCTCATTAATTCTTGAGACGAAACTTCTTCTTAAACCTTCCCCGGACTTTCTCTCACTATTTATCTATTATCTTTGGAATGAATTTCATATGGGAACTGATCCTAAGGCCTTATTTATAGTTTCCCAAAGTTATTTAGGTGTTGACACGTGTCTTAAGTGATAAGGTTTCACTTTGGTGAGTCGTCGTTCTCATCTCGTGCAACGGATAAGCCTTGCTGTCTTGGTTTACCAGATTGAGACACGTGTTCTAACTTTTCTAAAGGATTGACATGAATCTTATCCTTTCTGATAGAGGTGACACGTGTGCCGTGGATATGTTCAAAAGAAAGCACGAGGTGGAAGGCACGAGGTGGAAAGTTATTAAGGGTATAAGGGTCATTTTTCACCTGAAGGGTATTTTAGTAATTTTACACCATATATTTTCAATATTTCTTAGAGGTCCTTGAAAATATTTTATTTACAAAACGGTCCTTTATATATTTTCATTTTAGTCCTTGAAACTTTCTTTATTTAAAAATTAAGTCCCTAAAGTTTCATAAAATTTCATTTTCTACCCCAAAACTTATCATTTAGCTTAGGATATGCTATAAAACTTTGATTTAATCCATTTTGATGAATAAGGAGGTTATTTAAAAGTGTTTAAGTCGTAAAAATTCACCTCCCCTTGGTCCAATCAAAGTATTACACATGGTGTAGTAATAGGACAAAATACAACTTAAAGGATGGACAGATTTACCCTTATTTCGTAATTTCGACATAACTTCTTGCTCGGACCTCTGTTTTAACACACCCTTTGTTGTGTTACAACCCTAATTCATATATATACAGATTTATTGTTTTCACCTCAAGTCAATTGTTATATTATAATAGTCGAAACAAGTTTCCAATATGAACATTCCTACCGAAACTTCAAAATTTTATGTTTGTATTAATTTGACATTTCCTGATTTCTGAAGGTAGGTTTAAACTAATATAATAAATTAAAATTATTCACATCACATATGAAATAATACAACATTTAAAACTATGTATAAATGTGGGGTCATTACAGATATGATCTCCCAAACACCCTCTTCTCAGATAACAGAATGTAGTTCAAGAATGCTTCCTTGGAGAAATATTGCGAGAGAGTCGGGATCAAGAGTTCTTCTCTTCTCCTGGACGACCTCAGGAAAATGGTCAGACTGAAGTCACAAATCAAACAATCCTTGATGGGATTAAGAAGAGGTTGGAAGAATACTAGGGGAGATGGACAAAAGAGGTTTATGAAGTGTTATGGGCCTACAGAACAACGACAAGGACACCAACGGGGGAGACTCCATTTATGTTGGCCCATGGCTCAGAAGCCGTCATACCTACAGAAGTAGGACTAACCACTAATAGAGTTTCGACCAATGACCCCGAGAATAATGGGGAAGAGAGAAGACTCGACCTAGATTTGGTTGAGGAAAGAAGAGAAGATTAGGAGATAAGACAGGCGGCCTACAAGCAGAGAACTGCAAAATTCTACAACCAAACGGTGAAATCAATACCTATAGCTGTGGGAGACCTAGTCCTAAAGAAGACGTTGCAAAAGGCAGACAAGCTCCACCCGAACTAGCATGGTCCTTACAAAATAGTCGATGACGTTGTACCCGGTACCTACCGGTTAGAAAATCTCAAAGGGGAACCTTTCTCAAATCCATGGAACGCTAATCACCAGAAGAAGTATTACATATGATGTTGCAGCTGTTTCTTTGTAATACATATATCATTTTATGAAGAGGATATTAATGATAAGAGCAGTTCTGATGTCAATACTGTTTCATTATGCTTAAACAACATTAATTTGGTGAAATTATGAGGTGAAACATCATGATTTGGTGACCTCAGACCTTAAATATCATTAATTTGGTGCAAATTATGAGGGTTGATAACTTTGCTTTTTATTTGTCGTTGTTGTTGAAAGCTAAGTTAGTCAAAACCTCAAATTACCTACAAATATAACAATCTCAAGTGTAGAGGTAAGTAAGGGTATCAATCTACTTCCAAGGGGGTAAAGCAAAGGGAACACAATTGTAATTCACTTTTTATTTTCTTTTTGTGCTGTTTTACTTTTTTACTTTTTTAGCTTTTTCAAATATTAAAACAATTGGGTGAGGTGATGATTTAGACTAAACTAAATGTGATATGATAACAATTAACTAGAAAGTTACTAAAATGAAAAATAAAGTCTAAACTAAAATAAGAGATAGAGTGAGGTAAATAAATGTGAGAATAATCAAGGAGTGGGATTACACCACAAATTTTAGCTATTCTAACTAATTAATTTAATTAATTGAATTCGCCCAAATTAATATTAACATTACAATTCAACTCTCGTTGCAAATGTAATATTAATAGTAACCTATTAGAAATTAAGTTTAACACCCCACAACTCTAGAAAATAGATCTACACTACTTTTAATTAATCACCTGCAAGGATCGATCAATTAAAACTTATGTAAATCTTAGAAAATAAATTAGCGTTGAAATTCAAGTTATAATACCCCACTTAAGAAACCCCTATCTCTAGTTCGAATCTAAAATGAGTATTATAACCTAGAATTTGGATTTTCTCTCGAAAATCATTTACCCTCTCTCGAGGCATAAATTTAACGGTGAGGGATCAAAATTAACATTCAAAGAGAATTTTCAAGTAATCAAACTAATTAAACTAAAATAACATCAAATAAGGGTTTCCACCCACCCCTTGAAAGAGATTTAGCCTAACATGATATTAAAAATGATGAAGAAATAATCAAGGCTACTAAAATAAAATAGAAGATAATAGAACAAGCAAACCAAATCTCTTTGAGAAAGTTGAACTCTAATCTTCCAATTTGAAGCATACAATCCCTCTAATTGAGCATCCAAGTGATTTGAAATTAAATATCCACTCAATTAACTCTGTTATAAAATTTAACCTAAAAAATATCTGACAAAAATAAAAAAACTATTTACAAATATTTCTACCTAATTTATTCTAACCTAACTCTCTACTTTTCTCTAGAATTTTCTCTCTCTATTTGATGATGATCTCTTCCTCTCAAATGGGGTCTTGAGTCTTCTTTTATAGTAGATGAATGGCACACGTGGGGCTAAGTGGTATTTTTGGGAAGGTTTAATGCGCATGGAAATGGGGTGTGTACACATGAGGTAAGAGAGGTGTGAGGTCATGTGGGTGAGGGGATTGGAATAAAACAAATCAGATTTTGTTAAGGGTTATTTTTGGAAATGGTTTAAAGTTGGTAGTTGGGGGGTATTTTGGATAAATGGGTAAAAAGGGAATAAGTTGGGTTTATTAGGCACATGTGGCATTTGTTGCTTTGGTTGTTGAGATTGGCTTTTGGCAGGTGAATGTCGAGAGATTGGCTTTTTAAAATGGGTAAGGTGGGAAATGGGTCGTGGACATGGGTAGGAGAAAAGGATGGAAAAGTGGCTGGCCGGGTGAGAAGGTTTCGAGGGTTTGCCCGGATTCGGTTTGAGGTGGGGCAGACCCGAAAATGGGTCATGGGTCGCCGGCGGTGAGGTCCAATGGAGGGCAGGTGGGAGTCGTCAATGGGGTGGCCGCTGTCAGGTATGGGTCGGTGGTGGTTCGTACCTAGAGTTATAGTCGGACCGGAGGTGAACTTGGTGGTATAAGGAGGATGACTGGCGGGTATGGGTCAACGGTGGTTCGCACCTGGGGTTGTGGTCGGACCGGAGATGGAGTGACTCACTCACCTCACCCACACCAATGTCCCCTATACCTCACCTACACACTAACCCCACCCAACCCATCTTCAACGTCTCACCACCACTTTCCCATCTCTTCCACCATAACCCATATACCTCCATCTCTCACCATAAGTTCAAAGACCCATTTACATGGTATAAGGGTGGTTTATGTAAATGGGTCTTTGAAGCTATGGTGAGAGATGGAGGTATATGGGTTATGGTGGAAGAGATGGTAAAGTGGTGGTGAGAGATTGAAGATGGGTTAGGTGGGGTTAGTGTGTAAGTGAGGTATAAGGGAGATTGGTGTGGGTGAGGTGAGTGAGTTTAGGATAAGTGTGTGTGTGAGTAATGTGTGTATTTAATTTGGCACCGAAAAATAACACTAATAAAATAAAATTAATAAAATAAAATAAAACCTAAAAAAATAAAATTCTATTTTAAAATAAAACAAAGACTCAAATAAAAATTGAAACTAAAAATAAAAAATAAAAATAGAATCTAATAAAACTAAAACCAGAATCCTAAATAAATGTAAAATCAAATAAAACTAAAAAATAAATAAAATCCTAAAAAATTAATCCTAATAAAAACTAAAAACTAATAAAAATCAAAATAAAATAAAATTATACTAATAAAGATAGAATAGAAAAGTAGAAAATAAAACCTAGAAAATACTAAAAATAAAATGACACATACTAAAAATCTATAAAATATTAAAAAGGGACAAAAAAAATACACACAGGGTTTGGGGTAGGTTTGGGCTAGGTTTAGTCTAGGTTAGGGTTATGGGGGAGGGAATATAGCTCCATAAAACACGCATTTGCCTTGATATATAGCTTTTGACACCACAAACGGACGTTTGACCTACAAGATAGACAATAAATCACATAAGACCCATATTGTCGAGAATTAGCAACTAAAGTATGTCTATTCCGGGTATAAAATGTACAGTTTTGGGTGCTTATCACACCACCCCCAAACAGAGCGTTGCTAGTCCTCGAGCAATAAGATAAAGAGAAATAGAAAGATAAGTAACCAAAAGTGCACCACTTTTGCGGGCACTTGCAATTGCACTTAGCATGGGCAACAAGCCTTTAAACTTATAGCTTGCCTTACAGGGCGAGTTGTGTCTCGTGAGGGTTTGCAGGGAATATACCGACAAAATTCTTATTTTGCAAAAATTTATTGAAGGGCAGTCAATCTCTTATTTAGACATAGAATAATCGCACAATCCATCATAAGAGAATATTTTCAGAAATACAAGCTAAAAGCATAAAAAGTTTAGCTAAGTAAATACTCAAGGCACATACTTCCTAGAACTCAACGCGTGTAGTGTGAATCAGCCAAAACGGGTCGAGTATCATCAAAGTAATTCCTAGATTACCTTTTCGAAATCAACTCTTCAACTTCAAATCTAATTGGATATAACTCTCTCAATCGAATTCACAAGATTGGGGTAAGTGTATCTCTCTTGTGTGTGAGGAGGTGAGTAAATGTAAGCAAGTTCAAACGTCTCACACACATATAAGAAAGAATGAACAATTAGAAAGAAAAATTATCTCATGAAAGAAATGCTAATCACTTAGTGAGAACGTCGAGTTATTCACGACGTTGACTCTCATTTGCCCGAACACCTAGGGGAAAACATGGATTTTTATGGGTGAGGGGAAATGAAATTGGATGAGAAGGATATGATAGGTAGGATGGATGGGATGAGGTAGGTAGGATAGTGATATGATGGATAATGGATGAGTGATGAGTGATGGATGCGATAATATTGAGAAGAGTGTATTATACATGAAGAACAAATGTCTTTATTACAACAAAATAAACTACAAACTTTTTTTTTTCTTTTCTCTATTTTTTTTCTCTTCCTTTTCTATTTTTTTCTATTTTTTCTATTTTTATGTTTTTCTTTGCTTCTTTGTTTCTATTTTTTTTTGTTTTTCTCTCACTTTTCAAACCAATACTGAAGACATTTAACATTTGGAATCAACAATCTTTTTCTCAAAATGATGATGTATGATATATGGAGTGGGGATTGTGTATGGATGATGAGGGAAATAAATGGGAAGGTAATGGGTGAGTGAATGGAAACGTGATATGGGGAAAAGTGGTAGGTGTATGGATGAAAATCTTAGTGATCGGGACAAATTTCCAGACACATGTTTCTTACAACTCAAAAAATATGTCATTCTCAGTGATCAAGACAAAAATTTAGAATAATGAGATCATACAACAATTAAAGTGCGGACCCAAACGAAGTTGAATCAACATGTGACTCGGAGATTGCGTATAACACTCTAAAAAGGTGAAAGACATGAATCTCACAAGCTAAAGTCTCTACTAGTGATCCTTAAGGTTCTCTTGAGAATTGTAGTACTCTTCAACTCTAGACCGTAGTGATGTGATTAGTGCGCAATTTTTTGTTGAGTCTAGAAATTCATGGTGCAAGGTGCCTTACTACGTATTACATAAGCTTTTTAGAAAAAATATTCTCTAGCTTGATTCCTAGACTTTGAAAGATGGATGATAGAAAATTCACGTCAATGATTGAGATGAAAGAAACTGCACGAAATTTTAAAAATCAGGTTAAAAACTCAAAAATTTTCAAAAGAGGTACGATTTTGATAAAATTCCCCACCCCTAAACAAAAAGGAACATCGTCCTCGATGTTAAGTAAAATGATTTTTAAAATTGAGAGCATAAGGTAAGAAAGAGAGTACCAAAATCAACCGCTAATGAAGTGGACATATATCGCCAATAATAAACCTGAATAAGAAGTGAGAAGAGAAAATGTGTACAAGTCTATAAGCATGATAAAGCATTGGGTTATGTAAAACACCACCCCCAAACAGGATGAGACTAGTACAAGAAACGTGGGCTGCCTCCCAGTAGCGCTAAGTTTAATATCATCAGCCAGACCGAACCATTCTCACCCTAAAGATAGGAACTAGGAAAGATCGAGGTGGCAGAAAAATTGGGCGATGAGAATCATCCCCAAACAAGACTGAAGCGCCTGTCTTGTTGGATAGAGGCTAAAACGTGTCAATACACTTGTATGGCGAAGTGCATCACACGATGCAAAGCATAGGTGGACCATGTGCGGGTGGGATAAATAGTAAAGGTGAGGGTGGAAAGGGTGAAGATGTATCGGCCACGGGCCTTGTTCAGCTTAAATGTGAGGGCAACTAGGGACCTATAAGCATGGTGCTTTAACTGGTGAGGAAGGAGAAATGGTGTGAGAGTTGTAATGGGGTGGGCCTCATAGAAAGGACACGACCGTTCTATGAATGGGCGATGATAATGGTCGTGCCGTGACACGCCAGGGAGCTGTCGATGGGAAAAATCAACACCACAAGGAAGTGGTGTACATGGAGGAACAAGCTCGATGTCACGGAAGTGGAGAGTAGCACCACATATACAATCGTGGTGGAGGATGGTTTCAGGTGAGGATCTAAAAATGTAGATGGAAACATGAACTGTGTAAAATCCAGATCCAAACCAGGTGGTGGGGTGGAAGGGACAATGGGTGGGGTAAAGGGTGTATCGGGTGGGATAAATGGTGGAGGAAGATAAATTAACTCAAGCGTGGAAGACACACAATCATTGGGAGGAGTAAAGGAATACTCACAAGGGAGTGTGGTTTCTAAAGATGGAGTGGTCAACTTCTCCATAAGAGATGCATCGGTGAATGTGGTGTGTGGGTAAGACGAGGAACCAAGATTTAAGATAGAGGAATCACTAGAAATATCAGGCTCAAAGGGAGCCATGTATGGTGGAATAGGATCCGAATCCGAATAGTTAGGAACCATCACAGATTCTATCTCGGGAAAATGGTGAGCACTCGTAGCCGGAGCGAACCTAAAAGAGATGGTCATGTCAGAGACATATGCAATTGGGGAATAAGGTAAAAGCTATGGAGATTTTTCGGATATCTCGGGAGTGGTAACCTCAAGTGTGGGTTCTGGTGGACATGGTGGGATTGGATCAGGCTCACTATCGAAAGGTAAGTCAACACAATTATTGACTTGGGATGAAATCCGACTATCGCTCACACTCAATTTCATTTAACCTTTGTTCAAGCCTTTAGAGGGCTTGATTTTGAATTTGAGTGGCTTGTTCTTTCTTGAGTATGAACTTTTGCAAGAGGCTTTCGAGAGAGGATGTGGATGGTGGTTGTGGAGTGATGGGTGGTGGCGATGGTTGAGGTGGAAACAACTCACTATTAAGAGGACTATACGAAGAATACTCGTATGAAGTGTTTGGAGTGGGGCCAAGTTCATCATACACGAAAGGATCACTTTCGTGATGAACAAATGGTTGATATTCAGTGGGTGCAGAGTGAGGGAACGGATCCTGAACAGGTGCACAAGGTTTCCATGACGACTGCTGGAACATGTGAGGATCCACAAAGGATTCTTATTGCGTGGAAGGATGATCAGACCTCCATGAATAACTAGGGTTATCACACAACTCGGGATTGGGTGTATTGGGATAGTAGGCCGAGGTGGGTTCCAAAACAGTGTCATATGGATACACGTGTTCCAAGGTGGGTTCGTAGGGATATGAAGAGTAAGGGAACTCATGGTACATGTGATCGGCATAATAACAGTGGGTGCACAACAAAGGATGAGACACGTCGACACTTGACACCAAGGGTGATGGAATAGGAGGTGCGTGCATGGACGGGTTAAGAGTATCAACGGGACTCGTGAGAGAGGTGAAACCACTAAAAATATCATAAAGAGACGACTCGGGATCACTCTCATACATGTCGCGTGACAATGGAAAATGACCAAAGCAGTCCCGTAAAGGACGCTCTTCGGCCATGATGAGAGAAATATTTTTTTGATTTTTAAATTTTTTCAAAAGGAAAGAAAATATTTTTGGATTTTTCTAAAAATGAAAGAAAGAAAATATTTTTGGATTTTCTAAAAAAATAAAGGAAGAAATAGTTTTGGATTTTTCTATAAAAATAAATAAAGAAAATATTTTTGGATTTTTTATAAAAATAATAGAAGAAAATATTTTTGAATTTGTTTGGAATAAAAGGTGGGAAAAAAATAATGACACTTGATTGGACGAACTAACTAAAATTGACCACCGAAGAATGAATTGGACACACACAAGGAAAGAAAATTTTCGAACTAGCACATAGCCAATTTTTATCTTTAGATTTAGTGAAAAGGTAGTTAAATTTTAATTAAGTCCGCGGGCGATAAAAAATTCACGGAATTTTCTGAGTGATCGCCTTTGTAAAATGTTCTCCTAGAGGGCTACCTAGTTGATTGATTTTAAATTTAGTGATGGCTAGGGTAGGACACAATGATAAGCGAGTGAGTCGGGTGATGAAATCCCTTCTTGTGAGTGACCGGGTGTAGGTCTTAGTAATTTAATTCATCATACCATTCAAAAAATAAATGCGAGAATAAAATCACACAAGAGCACACAAAAGAATTGACTCGCTAACAGGAGAGGTGCGAGGGTTTAAGAGATGTACCTCCCACGATTTTTAGGCCGTGGGGTGCCAAAAAATTTGAGTCGACCGGAGGGAGATCACGCCTATCTCAGTCGTCCCCGGGAGTCCTACCGATCCAAGGTAGAGAGGCTTCTTTTCCTCGCCTTGCACGCCCTCTCTCTACCTTGTTCGGTTTCCCTATCATGCTTGTATTCGATTATTACAAATTTAAAATGAAAAATAAAATAAAGGTGTCTCTAAGCACCGCAATACAAGACAATAATAAAATAATCCTAAATACAAGGCTTCTAAAAATATAAAAATGGTACAAAAAAAATAATAAAGTGCAAAAAAAATAAATGAACTACAAGTTGAAATCTGCTCTGAGCTTCACGATCCCAAGAATGGCAACAACGCTATTTGATAACTTGAACTTTTGCATATATATTTTTTTCATCGTTGCTTGAAAAGCTCCTCTAATAAAAATCCTAAAATTACCTACAAATATAACAATCTCAAGTGTAGAGGTAAGTAAGGGTATCAATCCACTTACAAGGGGGTAAAGCAAAGGAAACACAATTGTAATTTACTTTTTATTTTCTTTTTGTGCTTTTTCACTTTTCTACTTTTTTTAGCTTTTTCAAATATTAAAAAAACTGGGTGAGGTGATGATTTAGACTAAACTAAACTAAATGTGATATGATAACAACTAACTATAAAGTTACTATAATGAAAAATAAAGTCTAAACTAAAATAAGAGATAGAGTGAGGTAAATAAATGTGAGAACAACCAAGGAGTGGGATTACACCACAAATTTTAGCTATTCTAACTAATTAACTTAATTAATTGAATTCTCCCAAATTAACATCAACATTAAAAATCAACTCTCGTTGCAAATGTAATATTAATAGTAACCTTTTAGAAAATTAAGTTTAACACTCCACAACTCTAGAAAAATAGATGTACACTCCTTTTAATTAATCACCCGCTACGATCGATCAATTAAAACATATGTAAATCTTAAAAAATAAATTAGAGTTGAAATTCAAGTTATAATACCCCAATTAAGAAACCCCTATCTCTAGTTCGAATCTAAAATGAGTATTATAACTTAGAATTTCGATTTTGTCTCGAAAATCATTTACCCTATCTCGAGGCGTAAATTTAAGGGTGAGGGATCAAAATTAACATTCAAAGGGAATTTTCAAGTAATCAAACAATTAAACTAAAATAACATCAAATAAGGGTTTCCCCCCACCCCTTGAAAAAGGATTTAGCCTAACATGATATTAAACATGATGAACAAATAATCAAGGCTACTAAAATAAAATAGAAGGGAATAGAACAAGCAAACCAAATCTCTTTGAGAAAGTTGAACTCTAATCTTCCAATTTAAAGCATACAATCCCTCTAATTGAGCATCCAAGTGATTAGAAATTAAATATCCACTCAATTAACTCTCTTACAAAATTTAACCTCACAAATATCTAACAAAAATAAAAAAAACTATTTACAAATATTTCTACCTAATTTATTCTAACCTAACTCTCTACTTTTCTCTAGAATTTTCTCTCTCTATTTGATGATGATCTCTTCCTCTCAAATGATGTCTTGAGTCTTCTTTTATAGTAGATGCATGTCACACATGGGGCTAAGGGGTATTTTTGGGAAGGTTTAATGTGCATGGAAATGGGGTGTGTACACATGAGGTAAGAGAGGTGTGAGGTCATGTGGGTGAGGGGATTTGAATAAAACAAATTAGATTATATTAAGGGTTATTTTTGGAAATGGTTTAAAGTTGGTAGTTGAGGGGTATTTTGGGTAAATAGGTAAAAAGGGAATAAGTTGGGTTTATTAGGCACATGTGGGATTTGTTGGTTTGTTTCTTTGGTTGTTGATATTGGCTTTTGGCAGGTGAATGTCGAGAGATTGGCTTTTGAAAATGGGTAAGGTGGGAAATGGGCCGTGGACATGGGTCTGAGGTAAGGCTAGAAAGTGGCTGACCGGGTGAGAAGGTTTCGAGGGTCTGCCCAGATTCGGTTTGAGGTGGGGCAGACCCGAAAATGGGTCATGGGTCACCGACGGTGAGGTCCAATGGAGGGCGGGTGGGAGTCGTAAATGGGGTGGCCACAGTCGGGTATGGGTCGATAGTGGTTTTCACCTGGAGTTGTGTCCAGACCGGAGGTCGACTTGGTGGTATAAGGAGGATCATTGGAGGGTATGGGTCAGCGGTGGTTCGCACCTGAGCTTGTGGCCCGACCGGAGATGGGGTGATTCTTGGCTGGCCGGAGTGTGGTCGTAGTGGACGAGGGGTCGCCGACCAGTTGTGGCCGGAGATGGATTCCGACTAGGGGTAGCAAGTGGTATAAGGGTGGTTTATGTAAATGGGTCTTTGAAGTTATGGTGAGAGATGGAGGTATATGGGTTATGGTGGAAGAGATGGGAAAGTGGTGGTGAGAGGTTGAAGATGGGTTGGGTGGGGTTAGTGTGTAGGTGAGGTATAGGGGAGATTTGTGTGGGTGATGTGAGTGAGTTTAGGATAAGTGTGTGTGTGAGTAATGTGTGTGTTTAATTTGGACGCCTAAAAATAACACTAATAAAATAAAATTAATAAAATGAAATAAAACCTAAAAGAAATAAAATTCTATTCTAAAATAAAACAAAGACTCAAATAAAAATTGAAACTAAAAATAAAAGATAAAAATAGAATCTAATCAAACTAAAACTAAAGTCCTAAATAAATGTAAAATCAAATAAAACTAAAAAATAAATGAAATACTAAAAATTTAATCCTAATAAAAACTAAAAACTAATAAAAATCAAAATAAAATAAAATTATACTAATAAAGATAGAATAGAAAAGCAGAAAATAAAACCTAGAAAATACTAAATAAATCAAAAACAAATACTAAAAATAAAATGACACAAACTAAAAATCTAAAAAATATTAAAAAGGGACAAACAAAACACACACATGGTTTGAGAGGTTTGGGCTAGGTTTAGGCTAGGTTAGGGTTACGGGGGAGGGAATTTAGCTCCATAAAATGCGTATTTGCCTCGATATATAGCTTTTGACACTGCAAATGGACGTTTGACCTACAAGATAGACAATAAAGCACATAAAACCCATATTGTCGAGAATTAGCAACTAAAGTATGTCTATTCGGGGTAAAAAAAATGTATAGTTTTGGGTGTTTATCAAGGGCAAACATCATATTATGATGACCTCAGACCTTAAACATCATTAATTTGGTGAAAATTATGAGGGTGAACATGATTATATGGTGGCCTTAGACCTTTAACATCATTAATTTGGTAAAAATTATGAGGTGAACATTATATTATGGTGACCTCGGACCTTTAACATCATTATTTGGTGAAAATTAAGAGGTGGAACATCATTATATGGTGGCCTCAGACCTTTAACATCATTAATTTGGTGAAAGTTAAGAGGTGAAGCATCATATTATGATGACCTCAGACCTTAGACATCATTAAATTGGTGACACAGTATGAGGTTAACATCATAATATGGTGACCTCGGAGCTTAAACATCATTAATTTGGTGAAATTTATGTGGTAAACATCGTACTATGGTGACCTCAAACCTTAAAAATTATAATTTGGTGACATAATGTGAGGTTAACATCATAATTTGATGACCTCAGACCTTAAACATCATAATTTGGTGACAATTTATGAGGTGAAACATCATAATTTGATGACCTCAGACCTTAAACATCATAATTTGGTGACAATTTATTAGGGTAAACATCATAATTTGATGACCTCAGACTTTCAACATCATAATTTGGTGACAATTTATGAGGGCAAACATCATGATTTGATGACCTTAGACCTTAAACATCATAATTTGGTGGCAATTTATGAGGGTAAACATCATGATTTGTTGACCTCAGACCTTAAAGATAATAATTTGGTGGCCATTTATGAGGGTAAACATCATGATTTGGTGACCTCAGACCTTAAACATCATTAATTTGGTGAAAAGTATGAGGTAAACATCGTATTATGGTGACCTCAGACCTTAACCATCATAATTTGGTGACATATTATGAGGTTAATATCATAATTTTATGACCTCATACCTTAAACATCATAATTTGGTGACAATTTATGAGGTGAAACATCATAATTTGATGACCTCAGACCTTAAACATCATAATTTGGTGATAATTTATGAGGGTAAACATCATGATTTGATGACCTCAAACCTTAAACATCATAATTTGATGGAAATTTATGAGGGTAAACATCATAATTTGGTGACCTCAGACCTTAACATCATAATTTGGTGGCAATTTATGAGGGTAAACATCATGATTTGGTGACCTCAGACCTTAGACATCATAATTTGGTGACACAGTATGAGGTTAACATCATAATTTGATGACCTTAAACCTTAGACATCATAATTTGGTGGCAATTTATGAAGACTTTAAAACAACAAGCAAGAGCCATTCATTAAAAGAAGAAAAATCCTCTGAAGAAGATGGTATTACGTTAAGCAGTCAGATTTACAAATCTATAGTTTCTAATGGGCCATTAGAATTCACCAAATTACAAACAGAAGAAAAAGTTACAAATTAAAAGCTTCACATAATTAGGTATCAGTATTTGTAACTGCAGTAGTGTCCCCTGGGCTGACGTTAGTCACCTCGACTCCATCTTACGGAGGATTAACATCTTTAGTCTCATCGTCTTCCATGGGATCCATCTCAATTGGAGCAACAACTTCCTCCTCAACCTTTTGCAAGGCCTTAGAAAACCGAGGATCACCAAAGCCTAAACCAATGAAGTTTGAGGCACTCAGACTCCCTGACTCCTTCTCCTTGGAGGCAGTCCATTTACCAGTTGCCTTAATACCTCTTTCAAGGTATTCAAAGACGAAGCTGATGAACTGATCAGAGACCTTGTTGTCTGCCAAGATCTTCTTCGAGGCATCCTCCAAGGCATCTTTTACTGTAGCATCCACTTTCGTTTGAAGGACATCGTCTTTAGCCTTTAGGGCTGCTGTGTGATCCTTCTTGAGTTTGACTATATCCCTATCCCTCTGCTTAACTTGATTGTCAGACTCATTCAATGTCGTCTGCAGACGTTCAACCTCTACATTTAAAGAGGCTTTCACCTTTTGAGCTTCTTTTCCCTTCTCAATAAGGGGCATCTTCCTCAAGGTCCACTCGACGAATTGGTGCATAGATATAATACCCTGCAATGAAAAGTCAAATGCATGAGCTCAAGTTTTAAACTACCTCTTGGCTGAGGTAACACTAGGAAGAACAAAAGAGCAAAAGTTGGTACCTGAGTTGACCTATGAAGGCTAAACTCGGCCAATAAGGGGGTATCCAGGGAGCGTAGGAAATGCTTGTCTACGTTGGTCATTATAGAGACAATGGCATCCATTTCCTTCAGACCATGGCCTATCAAACTATCGTTGATCTTCAGCTGGGCGAGATGAGAAGCCAGAGCATCATCTATTGATATAGGGATGGCACTATCTCCCTTTTGGTTTTTTCTCGGCCTCTGATCCTACGAGTCAGTGGTAGTCTTCCTCTTCTTTGTAACAACGGCTTTGGACGTGTCGATGTTCTTCTTGGGAGAAGGAGGGGATGCATTGTACCCAACCTTTTTCACCAGCTTAACGAGACTAGGGGAAGACATCTCCCATAAATTGTCAGAGATGCCTTCTGGGCATTCTGCAAAAAGAATTATCTGAGTTAGTAAATCCAAGGTATTAAAAGTTAGAGGTACAACGTTTTGAAAAATAAAACTTACGAAGCTTGGTCAGAGGACTTCCCCCCAGGCCAGTCTCAGAGAGGTAATAGGGGGTTATCAGATGTTCGTATTTTACTAGCCAACCCTCTTCCCCTTGCTCTTGAAGATTCTTAACCTTCTGAATGTTATCTTAGCTAAGCCCAGGGTCGGCTTTAGTATCCAGGGACACCTTTCCCCACCTTAGAGGTGTCCTCAGCTCCAACGATGAAGAGGTGGCACAAGGACCGAATTCCCATGCCCTTGAGGCAAAGAAATACCGTGGTTTCTAGTTATGATTTGAAGTCTGGGTAACCAATAACATCTTCTTTTTTAACTCCCTAGCTAGGAAGTGGTAGTAGCTAGGGTGGTTTTTGGCAGAGGATAAATCGTAGAAACCCGTGAAAACTCTAACAGGAAGGTCTGAGTGGTGGACTGCCTTCTAAAGGACAATGGCTCCATTCATCACCCTTCAGGCGTTGGGGGATAATTGTGAAGGGGCTAGGTTGATATGGTACAATATGGATCTAATCGAATGATGGATGGGGAGATGGAATCCCAACTTAAACATCTTCTCGTACACACAAATATCCCCATCTAGGCCATTAAAGGCCCTCTCACCTCTCAGAGGTTTCCTAAGCTTAATGGAGGGACCTATTGAATAAAGGTGCCTAAAGGCTAAGAGGTCATAATCAGTGATAAAGCTCTCTATCTCGGCTGCCTCCAAGGTATCAATTTCTTTCTTATGACCATCATCTTCGTCCTTGGTAACGTCGGCTTGTGCAGATGAAGGGACACCATCGGGAAACCTATGAGCGAACTCAGCCCCGGTGGTGACCGATAGGGGATAACATCAATGGGTGGGGGAATATCCACATTCATACCCACAATCTAGACATCAGAAGAAGTCTGTGAGGTGCTATCACCATTGTGGAATGAGGCACGACGTTGGACCTTATCCTGATTAGGGACCTGATCTTGCCTAATCAAATAATCCATAGCCTCTTTGAAAGAGTCTATAGACATAGGGTTTAAGGTAGACGACTCAGAATCAGACATGGGAGTGGGGTCTATTGGATCCTATGCAGGCTCATCTGGGTCAGGGTATATCACCTTCAAAGGTGGAGGGAAGATAGGTCTGAGGGGGAAGGCCTCATCACTATGAGCTTCCCCTTGGGCTAGCTCTATCTACCTAATATTTTCAAAGGTCTTCTCTCTAAGAGAAGGGAACTCTTTTATAAGCTTATAAAAATGCTTGAGCATAAGACATATGACCCTACACTTGAGACTCTAAAATACAACCAAACAACTGAATTCAAATCCAAATCAAAGATCAAACTTGGATTTTGAAAGACTTTTTAACCAAGAACACTCGAGAACAGGCTCACCGGAAAATGAAAAGTATCACCGAAAACCCTTAAAACCCTCGCTGGAAAGCCTAACTCTTAACTGAAAAAAGCAGAAATGGAAATATAAGGCTAAAAATGGAAAGACAAGGTAAAAACGATACCTGATGGAGTATGAAATGAAGATTAAGAGGATTGAGAACAAAGAAATCCTCAAACAATAACAACAATTGATCTCTTAAAGAGAGAGAAATCGCAGAGAGCACATGAAGGAAAAATGGGAAAGAATGAAGAAGAAGGAGAAGAAAAAGGGTTTAAACCCTCAAATCATTTTTCACGCATCCCAAGGCCCATCATTGCCTTGGGAGCCCAAAAGATAATCAACATCATTACACATTGTCAGGCACGCTACCCACTTCAGAAGTTGACACATGTCAAGGAAATATTGACACATAAGGAAATATATCCTCGGACATGCTTACCCCTTAGTCACCTATTTACATAAGTAACTAAGGGCTAGGGGGTGATTGATATGCCCAAAGTGCACCTGCCAGTTTAGAGAAATTAACCCCAACTTGTATGACGGTCGAGGTAAAAGAGCTCAGGATTAACCATTTGCGATATCGTCCTTGATAAGGTCGACCACAACCGACGTTACAAGAATCACCTCGATTGGGAATCAGCCGAGGTCTGCATGACTCATGGGATCAGCTATCCATCAGGTCGGCCACAACCGACTTTACAAGCATTACCTCGATTGGGCATCATCCAAGGTCTGCAAAACTCACGGGATCAGCTATCCATTAGGTCGGCCACAGCCGACGTTACAATTATCATCTGAGACCAGCAAAAAGCCTCATAGGCTCAATTAACGAACATCATGTCATCATCGACCTTGGTCGATATTACACCTCATAGCCAACCTCGGCCGGACATCCTGGCCGAGGTCTACTACTACTAGTACTACTGCTGCTGCTACTACTACTACTACTACTACTACTACTACTACTACTACTACTACTACTACTGCTACTACTGCTACTACTGCTACTACTGCTACTGCTACTACTGCTACTACTGCTACTACTGCTACTACTACTACTACTACTGCTACTACTACTACTACTACTACTACTACTACTACTACTACTACTACTACTACTACTACTACTACTACTACTACGACTGCTACCACCACTACTGCTACCACTGTTGCTGCTACTCCTGCTGCTGCTACTGCTGCTGCTGCTACTACTGCTGCTATTACTACTGCTACTACTACTGCTACTGCTGCTGCTACTGCTCCTGCTACTCCTCCTCCTCCTCCTCCTCCTCCTACTACTACTACTACTACTACTACTACTACTACTACTACTACTACTACTACTGCTGCTGCTGCTGCTGCTGCTGCTGCTGCTGCTACTACTACTTCTACTACTACTACTACTACTACTACTACTACTACTACTACTACTACTACTACTACTACTACTACTACTACTACTACTACTACTACTACTACTACTAGGGAGATCCAGATCCGTGTAATCGGGTCTTCATCGGGTTCGGGTCTTCATCGGGTCTACAATATTGGATCCAGACCTGGATCCGTTCGGGTCTTCGGGTCTCGGGTCCGGGTCTGACCAAATATATACATTTATTTTATATTATCCCCCTTCTTTATTTTTTAATCTTAAATTAAAATATTTTGTAATGTATTATAGAAAATTATTAGTATAAATAAAACATATATTATTTATATTTATTATATACATAAATATACATTTTTATACATATTACTTACATGTTATATTGATAAGATATATTTATAAATATATATAAATTTATAGTATATGTATATATATTTAAAAAATAATAATGTACAATTCGGGTCGGGTCTTCGGGTCCGGGTCTTGTATAAGATCCAGACCCTACCCGTTTAATAAACACGTCTTCGGGTATTCGGGTCCAAAAAAATATTTTAGACCCTATTATACGGATCGGGTCCGGGTCGGGTCCGGGTCCAGACCCGACCCACTGACAGGCCTACTACTACTACTACTACTACTACTACTACTACTACTACTACTACTACTACTGCTACTACTACTGCTACTACTACTGCTACTACTACTGCTACTGCTACTACTACTACTACTACTACTACTACTACTACTACTACTACTACTACTACTACTGCTGCTGCTGCTGCTGCTACTACTTCTACTACTTGTAACACCCCGCCTAATTAAATACCGGGTGATAAGTCCTTTATTAAATTAACATCAAGGTGAACGGTTGGTTCATTCTCAGCATCTTTGTCGTAAAATAATTATTACCAATATAAACACCCTAAATATTTAAGCAAAGTGTTAAAACAATTTAAAATCTCATTTTTCCTTTCTTAAGTACCAATATAAAAAAAACATTTTTTATACCCAACAGTTAAGAATCACATAAATACTAAGGATGGAAATTAACACCCAAGAATTAAACCATCTATATAATCCAAACCAAGTATAACAATCCTAAATGAAATCATCCTGACAATAGTTAACTCCCAAGGAGCATTGAATACTGAAAATATAAATGAACATAAATTTTTTGACAATATCTAAACGGAATAGGAAATCGGGCGACACATGCCCTAACTATGAAGATCTAAAGTAGGAGCTGATTCAATGACGAATTCGTCTAAAGAAAGGTCTTGTGACTCCCACATAAGGTGAAGCACGTCCAATCCAAAGAACCTAAGAATGACGACCCTGTGGATGGGCACCTGTAATACATACATATATATATAATAGAGAAAGAAATGACAGAAAATGGGTCAGAGCCCGAGTGTAAAACAATTTTAAAAATAGTTTAGCAAGTATTCAAAATGCTTACCGACTAATATCACAACCATGTTAGTATGCGACACTCTCTTGAGAATCATCACCTCTCATCTAGTGTGCACTCCTACCGTTCTATTAATCTCTTAAGTCTATCTAACTTATTTCCCATAAAGTTTTATCCCGAGAAGTACTAAGGCCTTAATATTTAGTTTTAGAAAATAATTTTCTTCCATATTCTTACGTTACTTATAACCACTCATTACCGTTACGAAAATTCATGAACACTTGTTGTAAAGCTGAAGCATTTATTCATTACCTAACTACTTATACACACAGTAGAAAGTTTCCATATATAAGTACATATATATCAATCACTCATATATATATATATATATATATATATATATATATATATATATATATATATATATATATATATACTATCTGCACCCCATATAAATCTATGGTGCTGGCATACTCTGCTATCAAGTCCCTGTATCACTTGTACTAAGGGAAATACTAGTTCGAAATCACTCTCGAACTGTATTAACACAATACACACAAACTGGAGGCGAAGCATAGTTCCAAGTCACTAAGAGGTTAGCAGATACCCTTACGTCTCTTAGGACCGTCTGACTATCAATCGAATAGCCTGTACCAAGGAATACTATGTTCTAGGGTACAAGTCAATATCCCCCATAAAGGTCCAATCGAGATAAGACTGTCCCAGCGCGAAAACCTCGGTGATAGCAAGTAGCCCGGGTATGATTTTTACACAGATACATAATATATGCACAGTCATACAGTCATATATATAGATATTCGCATTTTACAAATTAGGTCCACCCATGACCCATAATTATTGTCATCCGTGCTTAGCACAAATTTAACTTAATTATCTCGCATAACGGATTCGTCTCTTTTATTCTCATTTATTATTTACTTCATTCTTACTTCTCATCTCTCGAAGTATTCTCTCTCACTAAGTATAATTATCAGTAGGTATACCCTCACTTACCTTCTAGTCTAAATCTTTCACGAGTCTCAATCTTCTAGTACACATACACACAATTCCCAATGTATAAATAACTCCCCGTTAACCCACAATTTCATCTCATATTAATTTCACTCAACGGAGTCTACGTAGACCCTATTGGTCCTCTTCATAACCCATTATACTCTATCATTGATGATTAAGGGTTCCTATGCATTTTAACCGGACTAAACAAAAAGGAAAAAAATATGCAATTTTCCAGGAGGGGTCGATCGAGCGAGGAAAGGGGGTCGATCGATCGATCAAGCAGTTCTTGCCCAGTTTTCTGCAATATTCAACCTACGGGTTCAACCATTTTAACCCCTCCAAACCTCTATAATTTCATCCCAAACTCACATCAAAGTAATCCATGTGTATAAGCAATGTACATAAACAAGTTCTAACGTAACGACATCAATAAATCCTCAACGAATCGATCAAAAAGGGGTTTAATCTCAAATCTCTTTATAAAACCAAATTTTGCATGAATAATCACCTCCCTCTATTTTAATCAAGATTTTCTTTCCAAATATCATAATAAATTCATGGGTAATCCTCTACATATGATCAAGATTTTAGACTACATCGGTTCTCCCTAAAACACATATAAATTCTCTTCCAAAATATATAATTCTTCCATTAAAACATATGATTTTCATTCCTAGACTAACATGGAAGGTATATTAACATGGAAATCAGCAAGATAGATACTTGCCTGGGATTCAAGGGTCTGATTTGTTGATGAGAAATATATGGTTGCGTTCCTCGTCGTGTGATCTACGTTTTGGTGGTGGTGGCGATGAAATCAGGTGAGTTCTAGGCCTTGGATTGTTTGGAAAACTCTTCACCTTCTTCTCTAATCACTTCACCTTCTTCTCTAATGGCTGGCTTAGGTTTTGTGTTTGTTAACCCCAAGAGACAACTCTAAATGGCTAATAAATACTAAGAAAATTCGTGGATTTAATTACCCAAAAATACAAAATGTCAAAAATACCCTCCTGGGATGTCAATTAGGCATAAAAATTCCCCAAGACCCAAACTAAACCTCCGGGTACACTTTTCTGACTATCTCGACCCTTTCGGACACTTTGACGCACTCAAAACGACTATAGGAATAACTTCTAATTTATTCACTTTAATAATAATAATTTAGTCTTGACACGATACAAACGCGTCCCGAATTAAATTTCCATAATTGCCATTTTATTCACTCGTGACAATTTTAATAAAATCAATCTCATATATTACTTTACTCATCTATTAATATTCAACAAATTTCCAATAATTACTAAATCACATCATGCTAGTAAATATAAAAAAAAAAATTCGGATTAATATTAAATTAATATCTCAAATTAAATTTAATAAATCCCCAATTTTAAAAGACATAAAAATACGGGGTATTACACTACTACTACTACTACTATTGCGTTCTCTCTCTTTTTCTCCATTTCCTATACTTTGAATATTTTGTATAACTTTAACAGTATGAATTACTTTGGTCAACCATTTTTAGGCAACAACATGGGTGTTTAAAGAGTTTTTGCCAAAAGTTATTACAATGCCATCTAAGTATCCAACCATAAAGATGATAATCAAATAAGTTAGTCCGGATTACAATATAATTCAATCAAGCAAAAATAATTGTATTTTATATAGAAAAGAACATATAATTAATTAAAATGCCTAGTCTGCAACTTAGCAAGGGATTGGTTTAGAATAAATGGGAAGGTAAAGTACCTCTGAAGACAATTAGATATTTCCTTCTGATTCCAAAGTTGAAGAGATTATTCACCATACCACGGATCACAACCCTGACCTCTAATGCTGGAGTGTAGTGTAGCACAAATTCCATGCGTCGTCCCATTGATTCATCTATTTAGAA
Organism: Sambucus nigra; assembly: GCA_949130495.1. NCBI lineage: Eukaryota > Viridiplantae > Streptophyta > Magnoliopsida > Dipsacales > Adoxaceae > Sambucus > Sambucus nigra. The sequence goes on from OX422219.1 coordinate 169,919,302, forward strand.
ATCCACTGATATAATTCAACAAGACTTTGTGGATGAAAAAAGTAATGTCCATCTTAGTATAACCATCGATGATTTTAATCCATATGACAATCTCAGCTCCAATTATAGTTATTGGCCTATCACTATTTCTACTCCTAATATGGGACCGTCTTTATGCATGAAAAATGAGTTTTCATTGATGTCAATTTTGATATCCGAGCCAAATTAACCAAGAAAATACATTGACTTTTACCTGGAACCTTTTCTAAACGAGTTAAAGTAATTATGGTTTCAAGGTGTAATGGCGTGTGACTCTTATAGGAAAACTAATTTTACTTTTAAATCAATGTTGTTGGAAGTCCATAGTTTTCCTATATACAGAACTTCATCAGAATACACAATTCATTTTTATAAGGTGTGCCCAGTTTGCATCGAAGAAGTAGACTCTGAACGACTTAAGAGTGGTAGAAAAATCTGTTATCGTGGTCATAGGAGATTACTTCCATAATTTTACTTTTAGTCATTTTGTATTTTTGGGTAATTAAACCCACGAAAATTAAAGGGGTTATATCAGATGTTTAGGTTATCTCCTAGGGTTAGATAACTCAAAAAACTAGAATGGACATTGGAGAGGAGAGGAGAGAGCTCTCAAGGCATTCCAAGGCTCAAAACTCACCCGTTTACACCGCCGCCACCGCCAACGTGTAGATCGTGAAACGGGGAACGCAATCACACCAAATTCAACACCAAACCAGATTTCTGAAAATCCCAGGCAAGTGTTTATCTTGCTTATTTTTTTGATGCATCATCCATATTAGTTTAGGAGTTATTAGGATGAGATTTATGGAAGAAAAACCCAATTTGAGATGGGAAATTTTCATGTAGTGATGATTTATATGATATTATGGAAACCCTTTGTCATGTAAAGGATTAAGAGTTTGATTAAGAAAAGAGTTCTAATCAGATACAAATACTAAAACAAAAATTATTTCGGACGATCGGACCGTTATAATTGGATGAAATTTTACAGAGAATTAGATGAAGACGAGGGGAAGCTACAGAAAAAAATTCAGCTCGATCGGACCGTTCAATATTTTTTAATATTTTTTTTGCTAGACAGTTTTATGTTTTGAGGACTCTTAGAGATAATAAAAAAATTCAATTAAAACTCCATTTTAATTCCGATTTCGAAACCGTTTGAAATTCTCATCTTTGAAAATAAAATTCAAAACCCTTTAATGTAAGGCAAAATCTATATTTTTGGGATATTTTGCATAAGGGATAATGTAAGTATATATTAAAGGGGAGAGACACGTAAGAGAGAGTTACGTTGGAACATAAATAGATATCTACTGAATTGTACATTTGGAAGAATAGAGTCCATGAGGGTTACGTAGTAAGTTGGAAAAACCCTTCGAATTAAAGTTAGAAACGAACCATTATACTTGATAAATAATAATGGAAAAATAAGGATAAATGTTGTGAATGTGGGTTATTGGATAAACCTAAATTGATATAATAAAAGTGGTATATTTATATGATTGTGTATGCATATATTATATACTTGTGAAAATCATGCCCGCGCTACTTGCTATCCCTGAGGTTACTGTGCTGGAACGATCTTATCTCGTGTGCCTTATGGGGGATATTGACTCGTACCCTAGAAGATAGGAATCCTAGGTACAGGCTATCGAATCGGTAGTCACGGTCCTAAGAGACGTGAGGGTATGTACTGACCTCTTGGAATTGGAAACTATGCTTCGCCTCAATATTGTTTGTGTATGTATTTATACAGTTCGAGAGTGATTCCGAACTTGTATTCCCTTTAGTACGATTGATACGGGGATTGGATAGCAGAGTATGCCCGTACCATAGTTTTTATGTGGGGTGCTGTTATGATATATATATATATATATATATTTATATATATATATATTATACGAGTAGTTAATATATATATGAAATTCTGAAATCTGGAACTACCTACTGTGATTTGATATGTAGGACATGGTTGATGACTCAAATTATAAATAATTGTTTTGAGAAAGTATAATATGACACTGGAAAACTTTATTGATTAATAAAGTTAAAAGGATGACCTTGGTTACAAATTGAAATCTTACGTTTTAAATACTTGTGTTGTTCAGTTGTAAATCCTGCGAATAACCTAAGATAAGTTAAATCATTGGGGAAAGATAGTGTGATATATGATGAGATAAACCATTGGGAAGGTTAGTGCGATAGGAGTGCACATTAGAAGAGAGGCGAGAATTTCTCAAGAGAGTGTCGCAGTAATATGTTGTTGCATTGTCCTGTATCAATTTAAATACTTACTAAACGAGTTTTTAAATCATATACACTATCGGACTCTGACCCGTTTCTATTTCCTTTTCTCTCTTGTATATATATGTATGTATTACAGGTGCCCAGCCACAGGGGCGTCTTACTTAGGATCCTTTGGAAGGAACGTGCTTCAGCTTAGGTGGGAGTTGCAGGCCTGTTGTTTAGACGACTTCATCCATTTGATTCTACTCCTAGTTCAGTTTTATCCAGCAGGGGCATGTGTCGCCCTCTTTCTATTATTTAGTTGGTATTGTCAGAGATTGAAATTTTTACCTTCAGTTGCTTTATTTTGGGATTTATTACTGTCAGGATGTTTTCCTTTAGTGTTGTAAATGTTGGGATTTATTATTGATGATTAAATTCGTGTATGTTCAATTCTATTTTTATTCTTAATGTGTGACTCTTTATATGTTAATGGTTTAAGGTTTTATAACTGGATTTAAAAAAATGAGAATAAGGTTTTAAATGGTTTTGACACTTAGCTTAATTATTTGGGGTGTTTAAATTGGAAAAGTATTTTTACGACAGTGATGCTAAGAATGAACCAACTGTTCACCTTGATTTTAATTTAATAAAGGAGTGATCGCTCGGTATTTAATTAGGCGGGGTGACACAGGTGGTATCAGAGAATCAGGTTCTAGTGTCCTTAGGATCTATACGGCTTATTATGCTTTCAGCGTTGCTTTGTTTGTTATAGAGCCCTATGTTTAGGATTGTCGATTCCTTTGACGAGATTTCGTTCTCCTGCTATAATGAGTATACACTAGTGAATTCTAATTTCGTTCGGATGTGTGCGTGTGCCGAGCGTTGACGGATGTAAGAAGAGGACCGTTAAGCGTACATCAGGAGGCAGGGCTCAGTTGAGATTATGAAATATATCCGAGGATGATGACCGTAGTCGAGGTCACCTCCATTATGGCACGAGAAGCCACAACTAGAAAGGCGACTAAGGTGCAGCAATGATTTTCAAATGCTGTTATAGTCAAATGAGGTGCGAGGGTAAAGTTACCCAACGTATTACAAAAATGTGTAGAGACTGTTAGTGGGAAATTTTAGAAACGCGAAAATTGTATGTGTTTACCAAAGGAGGTAAAGTATCCAAAGGCTTAAATATAGGACGGAGTGTGGCAAACTGAAAGTGAAAATTTAGAGAAAATTTTCTTGGCTTTCGGGACAAAATTATAATGGTTGGAGTCAACCACCAATTTTAGAAGTGGAATGCTATGCCTATAGGAGAACCTTAGGTACAGTGTTGACCGTATGTTCCTTCCTCAACTGTTCAGGATGAGAAGCAAACGTGGTTCTGAACTCATCGCAGGAGGGCATGACAGAAGTCCAATTGTGAATATGAATCCTAATCGTTAGTAAATTTTGTATCGAAAGAGGTAGATACTAGTGGAGGAAATGAATCCAAGTGGGAGACCAACTTGTAATAATAGTTGATAATACTCGAGGAGGAAATTCTGATGGACGACCGATTCAGAGGTTGACAATGTCATATTTTGTCAATATAGATGATAACGCTTCTTTATGGGGGAAGTTAAAGGAATCAAAGAATTTAGTCGAGAATAAGACTGAATACAACGGTGGTGGTATAGCACCACAAAAGGATGTGGATACACATCAGGAAAATCATTTAAATGCTTCAGATAGTTAAATTCTTACCAAGTGATGGTAAATTCAGTAAGTACTATTATAGATAGTAACATGATCTTTATGGCCTAAAAAGCTAAGGGAAAAACCGGGATGGCTAACCGGAATCGAGTCTACTAAAGTCCGAGAGAAGGAAAATCCTAACCTGGTTAGTAGGACAGGTGATAAGTGGATTATGTGTTGAGGTATTTTGGTGCGGAGTGAAATTGCTCGCGATAATATGTTCCAAAGTGAGACAAAGGGACAAGAATACGGTGCCTAGTAAAGGAAGACGATTAAAAATAATTTTGTTTTGGTTTGGGCAGACGTGTTACGTCCAAAAACCATTTGTGCAGTCAAGACGATTGCCAGGATGGAAGTATAAGTTGCATCCTTAGAGGATGCGGCGTGTTTATGTGACACGAGCGAGTCACCATATTTTGTTCATTGCTAGATTAGCATGTGAGAAGAGTTTAATGCATATCATTATAAATGTTACCATTATGTGAATATTTTTCCTTAGTATAGCGGGATTTTTCTTTAGTGCTATCCGCGGGGGATGAATGAGTATATTAACAGTGTTTTATACTTTATTAAGGTTACTCGTTGTAGTGATGCGATACACGAGTATGATATTATCTTTGTTAAAATGTTATAGAAATGGGTAGTATGATAGTGGGCATTTATTGCAAGGCTATCGGAGTAGTTACATTAGTGCAACACGTTTTGTTTTGGAGGGCTTTTACTTGTAAGAAGGTTGGACTCACACTTATATTATCTATCCTAGAGACTTCGGAGGAGATAGTGGGTTCGAGATATTCGATACCAAATTTTTGTATAGACTTTGTTAGTATGATTCAGTATGTACCGGGATTTATCGTTGAGCGAAAAGACTTGACTCGGTATTATGTTTAGCACTCCGGACTTAGTGATAGGAAGAGTGCAGTGTTATATTTATCCTTAAGAGATATGGGAGTTAAGAGTTATACCCCTAATGTTAGAAAAAAGAAATTTAGAGAATTTCGATCATATGTATCTGAGGTTTATAAAATGTAATTACCATCAACCAATACGGGACGTTAGTGAAATTGGTGAAACGTTCTTTGTTAAGCATAATTACGGGAGAAATTGTAACTTTTCTGTCAAGGGACGGAATAAAGGGGTATATACTATGGACAGAGGACCTAACGGATTTCGATAACATATAATGCTAGGTAGTAGTGTATCGGGGGGGTTCCTTGTTTGGATTTCGCTTTGCGAGACATCCCACGCATGAAACTTAGCGTAAGGTTGGAAATAGGGAGACGTTTGGTCACTATTCCATGAGTTCGGTACCCTGGTCGAAATGGGATCAAGTAATTATGTATGTAAGTTGGAAGTTGAATTTTGTTTTAAGGTCATTGGAGCCGGATTTTTGTGGTAGGAAAGAATTGAAAGTTATCCCCACGAGTTGAGGGGTGGAACGATGATAAGGAGAATTTAAGAATTTTGAGTTTTAGGGTGATTGAGAGTACCCAAATGTCATAACCGCGTACAGAACACAAGGTGAATAAAGAGTTGGAATGATTTTTAGCATGGATTATCTAGAAAGAACTTTATATTATACAAAAGAGATGACCTGTAATTATTTTGATGAATAGAGCGTTAGTGATTTATTTTGGTTGTTGTACCTATTTGGGAAAATTGTTGTACTTATCTGAGGAAGGTTGAGAATTATTATTCCTCTTTTATTGTCATGGAATTTGAATGCCCTATTCCTTTTATTCCGTTGAATTTAGTTAGTCCTACAGATGAGTAGCACTCCGTTCGCTCTCCCAGGGCGGTCGGAGTGTTGAAAAAATGTGGGCATCTTGGTTAACTACAGTTAAAATAGTCCGAGTCGAAGGGACGTGGTAATAAATGTGTGAAATATATGTTTGTGGGACTAGTATAACGAAGTGGAAGTGATAGAGTGGATTAAACGTCACATGAGGGGAGATAATCCATACATAAGTGTGCAATTAGAATAACACGCCATAACTTGATTGGAAGGCTGTGGGAAGCCATTCAAGAATTGGTATTCCTTGAATAGAGTAGAATTTAATTGTTATGAAGCACACCCGGAGTGGAGTTGTTATTAGTCAAGTGTGAGAGCGACTTGCGCATACAAAGAGTAATGATGTTAGTATAGTATAAGAGATCCATAAGTGCGATTCGTGGAGAGAAGAGCACGGGTCAGAACTTTCGGCATACTCCAAGGAAGGAAGGGGAGTATTACGTGTCACTTAATGTGAGACATTTCAAGGGAAGAATCGATGTTTAGCGAGACGTAGTGAGTAGTCTCTACATGCACTGCCCATAGGTAAGGTTTGGTTGAAAGAGGAGAATCAACCAAAGAATTTTGTGTTTATCGAAAATTCCCGAAATTGGAAGAGGTTGGTAAAGTCGGTAAAGTTCTTGGATGGGTTGCCAACCTCAAAACAAGATCAAGGGTTTATCCCGAACATGTGAATTAAGTCGCCGAGAAGGAAGTGATTGATATTCCTTTGGGCTGGCTTACAATATTAACTAGTATGTCCCAGACTTCCTTTGAAAGGAAGGATCGCGCCAATGCATGGTCCAACACAGTATAAATTTCTGAATCAGGATGAGATTGGTGAATCCCACCTTTGATATGGGATTTTAGGAACCAGCGGAGATAAGATTTCGTTTCGAGTAGGATGTATCACCCTTAGCCAGGGAATAAGCGCATAGTGATTAAAGATTAGTGGAGCCACGTGAAGGGGATTTTGGAATCTTGGTACGATGATTTCAAGAATGCTCTGTAGAAGCACTCATACTTGTTTGTCGCGTACGAGGTACTTATTAAGGTTTTGTTATGGAAGAACCTCGACTATTCTCCTTCCGTATGTTTAAAGGAGAGTAGATAATCAGAGTTTTTGGATCGGTTGAGAAAAATCCGATAACTATGGTGGAATTACACGACTGTTTTAGGCAGTCAAGTGTGGTCAAATGTTCATATGATCTTCTCAGAATGGGAATTTTGTGTATGAATAAATCCGAGTAGTTGTCATGTAGTGAGGTGCGGCTTCCTAATGATAGTGAGATAATGGAATTTATAACGTATAGACGTAACCTATTCAAATGTTGTCAGTTGGGAGTGCAATGTGAAGTGACTCCAATGAGAATGTAAAACAATGTTGCTGTGAGGAAAAAGCTATAGTGATTCAGCGCCGTACTATGTAGATAGTTTGCGTACTGTCAAGGATATCCAGAATTGTGCTACCTGGTAGGCCTTATTTTCCGAATTTCGGGACGAAATTCCATTATTAGGGGGAAGTATGCAATACCCCGTATTTTCATGGCTTTTAAATTTAAGGATTTATTAAATTTAATTGAGATAAATTAATTTAATTTTAATCCGAAATGTTGTTTTAAATATTTACTAGCGTGACAAGAGTTAGTAATTATTGGGAATATATTATTTGTTGCATATTACTGGATGAGTATTGTAATATATGAGATTTATTTTTATAATATTGTCACGTGTGAATAAAATGACAATTGTGGAAATTTAAGTCGGGACACGCCTGTGTCGTGTCGGGACTAAATGTGGATTAATAAAAGTGAATATTTTATAGGTTGTTCGTATGGTCGTTTTGAGTGTGCCAACGCGTCCGAAAGGGTCGAGATAGTCAGAAAAGTATACCCGGGGGTTTGATTTGGGTCTCAGGGTTTTTTTAGGCCTAATTAGTACCCCGGGAGGGCATTTTAGTCATTTTGTATTTTTGGGTAATTAAACCCACGAAAATTAAAGGGGTTATATCATATGTTTAGGTTATCTCCTAGGGTTAGATAACTCAAAAAACTAGAACGGACATTGGAGAGGAGAGGAGAGAGCTCTCAAGGCATTCCAAGGCTCAAAACTCACCGGTTTACACCGCCGCCACCGCCAACGTGTAGATCGCGAGACGGGGAACGCAATCACACCAAATTCAACACCAAACCAGATTTCTTAAAATCCGAGGCAAGTGTTTATCTTGCTTATTTTGTTGATGCATCATCCATATTAGTTTAGGAGTTATTAGGATGAGATTTATGGAAGAAAAACCCAATTTGAGATGGGAAATTTTCATGTAGTGATGATTTATATGATATTCTGGAAACCCTTTGTCATGTAAAGGATTAAGAGTTTGATTAAGAAAAGAGTTCTAATCAGATACAAACACTAAAAAAAAATTTATTCCGGACAATCGGACCGTTGGAATTGGATGAAATGTTACAGAGAATTAGATGAAGACGAGAGGAAGCTACAGAAATGCTAGAGTTGAAAAAGTACCAGGGAGCACCACTATTAATTTCTCGACCAATGTGGGGAGAAATGCTATATTTGTATCTGTTTGAGGAAGCAGTTAGCTCCCCCTTGATTAGGGAGGAAAATGGAATTCAAAAGACAATTTATTACACTATCAAAGCTTTCCAAGGAGCAAAAACGAGATATCCCAGACTAGAGAAATTGGCACTGGCTTTAATTGAGGCTAGTTGATCAATGAAGCCATACTTTCAAGCCCATACCATAGTGATCTACATTGACATTCAATTAAGGGAGGCTTTTCACAAGCCGGAGAAATCTGGAAGACTGATATATTGGGATGTGGAGTTGGGGTAATATGACCTTGTGTATGAACCAAAGACTGCTTTAAAAGGCCAAGCCGTGGCTGATTTTATAGCAGAGTTCACTTATCTAGAGGTCCCCAATCAATAAGGGACTCTAGTCGAACAACATGCAGGAGATAGCAGACCTACGGGAGATACACCCGACCAACTTTAAACAAGGGAAATTGTAGAAAAAGACTAACCAGAACCACCTAGTGGAGTACAAGAGATGAAGAGGAAATATGAGGAGGTAAAAGAAAAATTTTCTACTAAGGGATTCTGACAAACCAAGTATTTGACAACGATATACCCTTATGGAGTCTGTACGTTAACGGGTTATCTTCCACAACTGGATATGGAGCTGGAATCATTTTCAATACTCCAGATGATCTAGATATAGAGTATGCTCTTCGATTCCAATTTTAAGCCTCCAATAATAAAGCAGAGTATGAAGTTGTGATTGTTCGATTAAGTCTAGCTAAATCAATAAATGCCAAACAAGTTATGGTGTGCAATGATTCACAGTTGGTTATAAATCAGGTGTGGAGTTTATATGTAGCAAAAGGAGAACTGATGACCAGGTATTTGGCTAAAACTTTATAAGTAATTTCCACCTTGCTAAAAGTTCAGATGGTTAGGATTCCAAGATTGGAGAATGCCCGAGCAGATGCAGTTGCTCAGTTAGCTTCAGCGACCAAAATGGAGATACAAAGAACTATTCCTATTGAGCAACTTGCTAATAGGAGCATTGATGAAAATATGATGGTTAACTTTATTGCAGTTGATATGGGTCCATCTTGGATGGACCCCATAAGAGCATATATTGAAGATGGGACTCTTCCATTCGATTACCTGAAGCTAAGAGGCTAAAATATAAAGTTGCAACATATGTGCCAGATGATGGTGTGTTATATAGAAAAGGATTAACTGTCGGTCTAAAATAGTGTGTGCATCCAGCTCAAGTAAAGGATTTGATTGAAGAAGTTCACGAAGGATCCTGTGGAGCCCATGTAGCAGGAAGAATGTTGTTACGAAGAATATATACGCAAGGGTACTACTGGCCAACAATGCGAGCAGATTGTGCAGATTTTGCCAAGAAATGTGATAAGTGTTGATGTAAAAAAACTAAATTTGATCTAATTAATTAATCAAAGATAAATATGAAATAAGAAATAAGACAAAGGATTTTTAAAGTGGTTCAGACTTAATGAAATGGCCTACATCCACTGTTTTGTATAGTTGTGTGTTTGCCTTAATCTTGATTATCTTTGCTTATGATAGCTTACCCGTTATGGGCATTACAATGTATTTATAGCCCTTGGGCTGCCCATGTGAATAGACAATACGCCATTATTAGATAGGCATATGTATCGGTATATGTTAAGAATATTCATTGAATCTATCTTGTTCGTTTGGTCTTCCCAGATAGTTTCTCGGTATACTGAGTAGATCGGTATGTTAAGTTGATCAGTGTATATAATTATGCCATGTTGGACGAGACGTGTCTTATCATAATTGGTCCACGTCAGCTGACTAATTTTTGTATCAACAGAAGCCCCCAATATTTCATAGTTGAGATTGGATGTGAGAGTGTGAAATATTATGCCCCAAAATTTCTCGGGCACATTTTCCCATGCCTTATTTGGTTACATACCTTCGACATTTGTGAAATTTTCTTCTCAGCATAATAGTTTTGAGCGCGAAGTGGCAAACTTGTAAATATTTCAAATTTTTTGCGAACGCTTGGGAACTTAAATCTTTTAGCTTTCGGAAATGCAATCTTCGTCATATGTAATAATTAGTTTTCTAGTTTTCCAAAGAGGTGTATATAAAGGTGGTGAAAGGAGATTATCATCTACCCTTTTGCCATCTAGATTCCCAAACTCTTTGTCATCTCACTTTTCTTCTTATGATCGTCTTCTCAGTTCATCTGCCTTAGCTGATTTCTTAATTTTTCTGTACGAACTTCTTCATTATTTCTTTGATTTATCCTTCATGGTTTACCTTATCTAATCGTTGGATAAGTTTAGGGCCAATTTTGGTATTCCCTCTTGGGTTACTTTGGAAGAACCACCTTGCCCTTTTGATTTATTTTCTCTAGCTGAGGGACATTGGTTTCCTCCCATTTTTGTAGAAGAATGTGGTTTTTCTTTCCCACCTAATCCCTTGTGTTTAGAACTTTGACAATATTTTGATATTGTTCCTGCAAGAGTAGTTCTAAATACATGGAGGGTAGTTATTGTCATACATAGGTTGAATCAAATTCATGGAACTCGTCTAGGGATTCCTGAAATTATGTACTGTTATAAGTGGGTTACCAGCGACACCACCTTTAATTTAAAAACTAAGTTTTCTAACAGAGCTTTAGTGGTCAATCTCCCTGATTCTAATAGGTATTATTTTGAACATGGGGTTGTGATGAAAAATTGGCAACACCACCTATTAAAGGGGAAAGATGTGTACCAAGGTCTCAGATGTCACTACACCAAATCTGCCTAATTGTCATGGCTGTCAAGGTCAATGACCGTGACAATTCGGTGTGAGACAACTTTTTTTTATCACGGACGTGTCACGGTCATTGACCGTGACAAGTTCGTTAGAATTATCACGGTCGTGTCACGGGCCATGACCGTGACAAATCATTGACCCTTTTTAAAAACATTGTCATGGTCAATGACCGTGATAATTCTGGGCAGAATTTAAAAAAAATCTGCTGGGTAGTAGGGCCATTTCCATTGCCCAGCCGTATATTTGTACCTGTTATATCAACGTTGTACCTGTTCAAACATCATATATCCAAACAAACTAAAGATAATGCAAATATATATTCAAAATAGAAACAATATACACGACGATAATGCAAATATATATTCAAATGCACCGACTTAAAAATAATGTCACTACATATCTGGGGTAAATGTGAGGAGGTGAGTAGGACACACGATATATGAATTGACACACCCACTAATATACATCATGTCGCATTGTTTGCGCAACCACAATAGGGAGTTCTCCTTCCCGGGTATCATATGCGTGACGAGCACTTTGGACTCGATCTCTTGAAGCGCACGTCCATGAACTATTCCACCCTGGACGATATTCGGGTCCCTCAACCCCCGCCCTATCTACTGGCCATCAAATATGTCCAATATGAACACGCTCGGCCAACCAATTGTCGACATCGGTCTGGAAAAGGGATCCAAATAAGGAAGTGGATCATCGAAGTACGCACATGTCGATAATGAAGCAGTGAGGTCCACATCCTTTTCATCCCGCGCCTCGTTCTCCCGCACCTCCTCCTCCTCCACCGCCTTCTCCTTCCTTTTCCCCTAACAGTCTTCGCCCAATGTACGCTTCATGAATGAGTACATATCTTGGACCGTCGTCTCCAAACGGGACAGCTTCGCGTCATGTGAATCCACCATTTGATCCAACCCGGTGTCGCTCATCTACAATCCGATGATCCTAGATTTGGCCACCCGCGAGCTCACCCCCTTGTCCTCCCCTTGCGATCAGAGACAAGCACTTGGCTGAGTGTGCCTGTGGACAAAGAAGCCTTATTGGCATCAGACTGCGACTCATGCACTTCCTTAAGCTTTACCTGAAACGACAAAAAGCACATGGTTAGTAAAATAAGTAAACTAAAAAATTAGAACGTAATTAACAAAAATTAAACTATCGGATTACTTACAATCGTGGCCGCGACGCTCGGGGACACCTCCTTGTCCTTCCCCTTCTTCGTACGAAGAGCCACATAAGTATCGAGCCTATGTGGCTTACCCCCAGGGCCACTCCCTACCCCCTGAAATAAAATAAAGTAGAATTAGTATCGGCCCCGCAAAGTAAAATAATGAAGAATAATATATTTCTGTAGTTATAGAAAAATTAAATCTTTCCTTCATCCTATGCTCCACCTCGGCATAAGACGTTCGGCCGAAGTAGTGCACGTCCGTATTTTTTCCCCGATTTTCCCTCCCCGAATAGCGAGATGCCAATTGTCGCTCCTCGATCTCATTGTCAATGAACTTTTTCTATTGTGCCAATGAGACAGGCTCCTTGGGCGGGACGGATTCACGACATTGGATAATGGACTCTCGTGTTTTCCCAAAGTACCGTGTCCGCTTATTTTTCTTCCACGTCTTGTGTTTCTCCCTCAACTTCTCCAAGACGGAATCGCGTAGCTTTGGATACAAGTTGAATTGATCTTGTCCAACAAATACAATGTTAGTTGCGAATAAATATAAATATAAATATAAAATGAAATTGAAATCAAAATCAAAATTGAAATATTCATATAAATATAAATATATTACCTGTAGTGCCGCCCAAACAGCGAACTTGAGCTCATATGGCACCTCCTTCCAACTCATAAACCCCGGGCCGATGACCGTCTTTAGCAGCTCGAGGGATCACGCTAATAGCTCTGACTTGTTCTCGATGGTAATCCCAAATTTTCCATATTTGGGGAGCCTAGGGGCCGATGATCCCTCGTCACCTCCGCTACCACCGAGCCCAGACGACATCATCATAACCAACATCATCATCCTCGCCTTAATACCTGAAGGAGACATTTGCTGTAAAAAATGTTATTAGTACGGATAAAAAAAATAAGAAGAAGACATGCCAATATGTACAATTACTACAAACCACCCCTACCCCCACCCCACCCCCACCCCCACCACACACACGCACACGTACACGTACACGCACACGTACACGTGCAAATAATTATGTACAGTATGTTTCATTTAATTATGTCTTATTTATATTCAAATTCAATTATTCAAAAGTTGAAAAATCCCACCCCCATATGGACAATAATCTAGTGTTCATGCCACTTTTAAAACTAACCAACCCAACATTTACCAAACAAAATAATCCAACAACAATGTCTACAACAAATGTGTATCCCGTAATCCTTCTAATTCATCTACTCAATTAATTTATCTACTCAATTAAACTACCTTGCCCCACCCCCTTCCCCCATCCCTGCCCCCTCCCCCACCTTACCCCACCCCTTTCCCCCACCCTGCCTCCACCCCCACCCCTCCCCCACCACACACATGCACACGTACACGTACACACACCACTCCATGCCCCCCACCACACACACAATAATCCAATAATGATTAATAATTATATACACTATGTTTCATTTAATTATGTCTTATTTATATTTAAATTCAATTATTAATAATTATATATAGTATGTTTCATTTAATTATGTCTTATTTATATTCAAATTCAATTATTCAAAAGTTGAAAAATCCCACCCCCATATGGACAATAATCCAGTGGTCATGCCACTTTTAAAACTAATCAACTCAACATTTCCTAAACAAAATAATCCAACAGCAATGTCAACAACAAATGTATATCCCGTACTCCTTCTAATTCATCTACTCAATTAATTCATTTACTCAATTATTAGTTTACTAATTTACAATGAGGGGCAATCCTAATTTCATAATTAATCATATATTAATTTACTAATTTACACTAAGTGGCAATCATATATTAATTTACTAAAAAAAAATTAATAATCAATCAATTCTTTACAAGGAACACTACGCGTGCACACACATAGACACACACGCAGCCCCCCACCCCTACCCAACCACCCACCCCCAACCCTTCCCCCACCCCCCTCTCCCCCCTCACCCCACGCCCACCATACACACGCACACGTACACCCACCACCCCACCCCCTCCCCCTCCCCCACCACACCCCTACCCCCCCTCACCCCACCCCCACCATAATTGCACACACACACACACCCCACCACCCACCCCACCCCCTCCCCCACCACACACACGTACACGTACACGTACACACACCACCCCCTGCCCCCCACCACACACACAATAATACAATAATGATTAATAATTATATATACTATGTTTCATTTAATTATGTCTTATTTATATTCAAATTCAATTATTAATAATTATATATAGTATGTTTCATTTAATTATGTCTTATTTATATTCAAATTCAATTATTCAAAACTTAAAAAATTCCACCCCCCCATATGGACAATAATCCAGTGGTCATGCAACTTTTAAAACTAACCAACCCAACATTTACTAAATAAAATAATCCAACAGCAATGTCAACAACAAATGTGTATCCTGTACTCCTTCTAATTCATCTACTCAATTAATTCATCTACTCAATTATTAATTTACTAATTTACAATGAGGGACAATCCTACTTTCATAATTAATCATATATTAATTTACTAATTTACAATAAGGGGCAATCATATTTTAATTTACTAATTTATAATAAGGGGCAATCATATATTAATTTACTTAAAAAATTAATAATCAATCAATTCTTTACAAGGGACACTACGCACACACACACACATAGACACACACGCAACCCCCCACCCCTACCCCACCACCCAGCCCCCATCCCTGCCCCCACCACCTCCCCCCTCACCCCACCCCCACAACACACACGTACACCCACCCCCACCACCCCACCTCCTCCCCCACCACACACACGCACACGTACACGTACACGTACACACACCACCCCCTGCCCCCCATCACACACACAATAATCCAATAATGATTAATAATTATATATACTATGTTTCATTTAATTATGTCTTATTTATATTCAAATTCAATTATTAATAATTATATATAGTATGTTTCATTTAATTATGTCTTATTTATATTCAAATTCAATTATTCAAAAGTTGAAAAATTCCACCCCCATATGGATAATAATCCAGTGGTCATGACACTTTTAAAACTAATCAACCCAATATTTACTAAACAAAATAATCCAACAGCAATGTCTATAACAAATGTGTATCCCGTACTCCTTCTAATCCATCTGCTCAATTATTAATTTACTAATTTACAATGACGGGCAATCCTACTTTCATAATTAATCATATATTAATTTACTAATTTACAATAAGGGGCAATCATATATTAATTTACTAATTTACAATAAGGGGCAATCATATATTAATTTACTAAAAAAATTAATAATCAATCAATTCTTTACAAGGGACACTACGCGCACAGACACATAGACACACGCGCAACCCCCACCCCTACCCCACCAACCACCCCCCATCCCTGCCCCCACCCCACCCCCACCACACACACGTACACGTACACCCCCCACCCCCTGCCCCCCACCCCCACCACACACCACCACACACATATATACACACACACATACACACATATATACACATACATATACACACATATATATATACACATATATATACACACATAGAAATGAAAGAGAAAGAGAGGAAAAAAATATACCTTAGAGAGAGAGAGAGCTCTGAAATCGCTTATAGAGAGAGAGAAAGAGGGAAACCAAAAAACGGTGGAAAAAAAAAGAGCCTAGGGCTTTTTTTACTGAAGAGATTGTCAGGGTCGTGTCAAGGTCCTTGACCGTGATAATTATTTTAAGTATTGTCACAGTCTTGTCACGGTCAATGACCGTGATACAAAATGCGTATTTCTTGTCATGGTCAATGACCGTGACAAGGGTGGCCGGCTGAAAGGTGACATTTTTGCCATTTTGGTGTAGTGTGTCCACTTTATGGCAATGGGATAGGTTATTTTTGTTTTTCAATTTAGCTCTATTTTTGTTTGATAAAATGTGTCACTAACTTTTATTGTTTTAAGTTGCAGTTGACAGTAAGAGAAAATATCCAAAAGAGAGTGATATTAATATAAAAGATTTGAAATTTATCTGGGGATTGCATCAAGAAATAGCTGGGGAACACGTGAGGTCTGCCTCCTATTTTCTGAGATACAAGAACACCACTTCTTCTTTTATTGCTCGACCTCTTGCTCCTCCCTTGGTGATTGACCTTGAGCAGGCTCTAGCATCCTCGTCATTTGTTGAAAAATCTTTCTCTGACTTGGGTACTTCTATTGCTGTCCTGATGACGAAGAAGTGGAGAATGCCTAATCTCTTTGCCTAGGTTGACCCTAGTGCTGAGCTAAAAGTACTAAGAAAAAAGATGTTGCTCCATCTGGTGGAGCAGTCTCAACTGTCAAAGAGATCAGCAAGAAGCCCCCTATTTATCTAAAGATGCATCACCTTTGATTGAAGGGGATGTCCTTATTCAAGAAGAGGCAACACCTTTGATTGAAGCTTCTCCTTTGGGAAGATTGAGGAGGGGTCTTGCTGAGAAGACTGTGGATGCTGCAGCCTAACCTTCTGGGGTTGAGGTACCTTCTTTGAGAGTTAGTACTCTAGAACTTATTACTCCTAGCTTGGCCAAGAAATTGATCAGGTCTTGAACTCTTCCTGAATGCCGATCTACTGAGACTTTTACTCCTCGGGAGAAGGTTACTGATTTGGCAGCCCAACATCTTGCATCAGTAAGTGTTATTATATTTGTCATTTTACCTCTTTGTAAAATGCTCATATTCTAACTTGTGATTTCCTTTCTTTTGCAGTTTTTGATGTACTTTAATAATATCATGGAGAAGGATGAGGCTATTAAGGCTTCAACTTCATCCAGTGGAGTAGAAGAAGCCCTTACTGGGTTGTCAAAATCTTTGGTGGAGTCTCGACAGAAGTATGAGGAGGATAAAGATGCTTAGGAAAATATAATCAAGTCTGCTGAAACACCTCAACAAAAAGCTGTGGAAACTACCAAGGAGGTTGATACAGCTCAGCAGGAGGCCGATACAGCTCGGCAACAAGCTGTAAATGTTTCCAAGGAGGTAGAGGAGAAATTAAAGGTTGCCATTTCCAATAAGGTGGAAGTTGAGGGCAAGCTTGAAGAGGCTGAACGGCGTATAAAAGACCTTGAGGAGAAGGAAAAATCTACTGAAAAGCTTCTTAGGTAGAAGACTTCCTCGGAGAGGGTGAAGAGAAAAGCTACTGTGGAGAAGTCCTTTAGCTCTAGTTGGGATAAAGGGTGGAACAAAGCTATAACTGCTGCCTCTACCCAAATGGAGTATACAAGTTTGAAATTCTTTAGGGATGGATGGACTGCAACTTTGAAAGAGTTGAATGTTGCTGAGGATTCTGAACTATTTTAGAGACATGTTCTTGGCCCTCCTCCTGTTATTGAAGATGAACAAGAAGATGAAGTTGGATCTGATGAATCTTCTTTATTGATAGTAGAACAAACACCTGCTACTAATATCCCTCAGTCCTCCGAGCAAGTTCAACAGATAATCACTTCTGCTGAGCAATGCCAGATGCCTACCGAGTAACCAATTCCTTCCTCAAAATCAAATGAAGATGTTGTAGGGAATAAGGAGAAGGTGTAAATTTGTTCGGCAATTTTCTTCTTTTCTTTAGTTTTCCTTTGTTAAGTTTGTACCTTTAGTTGTATCCTCTTCTCTTATAATCAATAAAATGGACATTATTATTTATTTTGAGTTTCTCCTTTACTTGTTCAATATAGTTGTGCTAGTGTTGATCTGGTTTTACTTTTCCTTGTTAGTTCATTGCTAGGATGGAATTATTGTCACCTCATGATACAAAGTTGATTAAGAAGTGTACTAATTACTTCAAAGCTGGTCGTGCAGATTTCACTGAAGCACAAATAATTAATATTCTTGGGCCTAATGCCTCTGAGCGAGTAATTGATGCTTACCAATATTTAAAATGTCTACTTAATCGGTCTATTGAAAATAACGTGTCTTACTATGAAATGATTGAGGATCTTCAAGTAATGATGGAAGAACTTCAGCTTCAACACAAGGGAGCCACTGCTCTTCTGCATGAAGGTTATGAGAAGAAGTACCAACAATTGAGTGCTGATCGGGGTTATGACAAATTTATTTCAGCCCATAACAAGAGGGAGAGTGTGTTAAAACTTGATCTTGAGGAGCATAAAAACATAACTAAGCTGCTGGAGGATGAAAATATTGCTTTGAGAGAAGAGCTAAGTCAGTTAAAATCCGCTGCTTCGTCTGGAGCTCTGGTCCGAGTTAATGATGAAGGTTTTTCTTTTTTAGATACTGAGAATGCCTCTTTGAGGGAAGAGTTAGAAACTTAGAAAAGGGACATACCTATATCTTCTTCTCAGGGTAGAGTAAGAGCTAGTCGGAGCAACATTGAAGAGACTAGGACTCAACAGGACTTAGAAAATTAAGTTTTTCAACTCGAGGAAAAAATCAAGCTGTAGCTGAGATGTCCCAAAAAATTCAAACTTTTACCGAGAAACTTTTCGACCAGAGTTATGCATTGGAGAGGAAAAAGAACTTGGTGAAGAGGCTTCATCAACATGTTGAAAGATTGACCTATCATTTCTGTAAGCAACCCTGAGAATTTTGGATGGGGGGGATATAATGAAGGTTTATGTCATCTTGATGCTAGGTTGAAATAATCAAACAATGAGGGATACGAACAGGGATATTTGAATGCTTTAACTGTGATGAAGGTTGAACAAGGAACAGAGCTGTGGGATTGATATGAACCTGGATTACTTGAGCTGCCAGTACCTCATTTCAAATTGGATGTTAGTTGGATCCCAGCCCACTCCATTACTTAGTGTTTGATTTCCAAATACCTTGGTGATTACAATCTTCATGAAGATTTTGAGATATCCCGACCTCCACATCTGCTTGACCGACCAAGTTCGAGCAACACCATAATGTTGCAAGATTTGAATTTTATCAACTCTTATTTTGCTTTAGATGATCCTCCAGCTGGAATAGAGATCACACCTAAATGTGAAGGAAAGAAACCAATAGAATAGGCTATTTGTATTTTGTTAGTGATGAAAAATCATCTTTTTGTAATTTCGTTTCCTTGGAAATAAATTAATTGTATGATGCTTATCTTGTCAATCTTCATGAGATCAACTATAATAATGTTGTACTTCACTGAGTATATATATATATATATATATATATATATATATATATATATATATATATATATATATATATATATATATAGAGAGAGAGAGAGAGAGAGAGAGGGACGATTTGTAATTTGTTGATTTGATTGCCTAGGAAATGGAACTTTGTCCCATATGTTTGCCTAGTTATAGTAACTTATCACCCATAAGTGCCTAAGAAATGGAATTATTTTTATCCCATGTTCCTGCTTAGTTGTAGCAATCATTTATGTAAATAATTGCGTTGGTGCCTAGGAAGTGGATATTTTACCCATCTTCTTGCCTAGTTTAGATGCCACTTGGGTCACCCATAATCAAACAGGCCTTGCCTTGCTCGATTGTTGTACCAACATTGTTGGTTATGTCGATGTCGACCAACTTGTAGTTGGTGATTGCTGATGCTGACCAACTTTGTTGGTGTTTGTGCTAATGCCGCCAAATTTGTTGAGAATTTTTTTTGTTGTTACTGAGTTAGGTTAGTGTGCAACACTAGTACTCCAAAAAAAATAACACAAACGAATATCGGGAAATCCACATTTTCATTCATTCTGAAACAATGGAGGTACATGTACAGTTACATTACTGGTAATACTTTCGCAGGTGCTCTGCATTCCAAGGATTCTTGAATTCTTCCAATTCTAGAGTTTATGTTCTGTAAGTGCCAGGTCGAACAACAACCATGGCACGATAAGGCCCATGCCAGTTGGCTTCCAACTTATTGTGCTTTTGAATTACCTTTTTGAGCACATAATCTCCCTTTTTGAGATCACATTTCTTGAATAATTTATTGTAGAATAAGGCGGTCCATTGTTGATAAGCTGCATTTCTGATTGTCGCGTCTTCTCTGACTTCGTTGAGCATATCCATGTCCAAACGTCTCATCAAATCTCTTATCGGAGAATTGAAATTAAGAACCCTATGAGTTGGTAGCCCTAATTCAACAGGTATCACTGCTTCACTCCCAAAAGCTAACATGTAAGGAGATTCCTCAATTGCTGTTCGTGGAGTTATTCGGTAAGCCCATAGCACTGAGTGTAACTCATTTATCCAGTTTCCCTTAGCATCATCCAACCTTTTCTTCAACCCATTCAATAGAGTTCTGTTCATCACCTCTGTTTGCCCGTTAATTTGGGGATGACACGGAGAAAAATGAATCTTTTGAATGTTAGAATGTAAATAGTATGCAGCGAACTCCTCACTATCAAATTGGGTACCATGATCAGTGATAAAATCATATGGCAGACCATATCTGCAAATAATATTCTTCCAAATGAATTGATAGAACCTTTCATAGGCCATATCAATGAGAGGTTCAACTTCCACCCATTTCGTGAAATAATCCATAATAACCACCAAATATTTGAATTGTCCTCTTATAGTTGGCAGAGGCCTGACTAAATCTATTCCCCACATGGAAAATGGCCAAGGGGAATTGATTGGCATTAACAGTTCCCGAGGAGTTCTTCGTATAGTAGAAAATCATTGGCACTTTTCGCATTTCTTAGCGTAAGTTGTGCAATCAGCGTGCATTGTTGGCCAGTAGTAACCCTGCGTATTTATTCTCTGTAAAAGAGTTCTACCTACTATATGAGTTTCATAAGATCCTTCATGAATTTCTTCTATAAGATCTTTAACTTCTGCTGGGTGAACACACCTTTGCAGACCAGTTATCACACCTCGTCTGGACATAACACTGTTGTTTAAGACATATCTGGCAGCCTTAAACTTCAACCTCTTGGTTGCAAGTTAGTCGGCTGGTAACATGCCTTCTTCGATATAAGCCCTGATGGGATCCATCCAACAGGGTCCTATATCCGAAGCGATATAATTCACCATCGAATCTTCATCAATACTTCTGCTTGCCAGTATCACAATTGGAATTATTCTTCGTAGCTTGGTGCACGTAGATGAAGCTAACCAAGCAAGTGCATTTGCTCTCACATTCTCCAGTCTTGGTATTCTAATCACTTAGACAACTGTCAAATTGGATACAATATCTATTGCTTTAGCCAAATATCTCCACATGAACTCTCCTTTCGCTGCGTAAAGATTGAGCATTTGGTTTACCACTAATTGCGAGTCACTGAACACAATAACTTTCTCTGCATTCAATGATTTAGCTAGGCTAAGGCCCACAATTACAACTTCATACTTAGCTTCATTATTGGAAGCTTTAAATTGGAAACGTAGAGCATATTCCATATCTAATCCATCTGGACTATTGAGAATAATTCCATCTCTGCAACCTGTTGCACACGAGGAACCATCAACATATAAATTTCATATAGGGATATTATCATCAAACTCTTGGTTTTACAAAATCCCTTGATGGAATATCTGGGTCTTCCTTTCTTCATCCTTTAACTCTGGCTTCTTATTGGAATATTTTGATTAATCGGCTACCATCGCCTCTGTCCGGTCTACTACCGGGAGTTGATCGGGAACAATTTTTGTTGATTCTCCAGCATTTTTGAATTTCTATGCATTATCCCCCTGTTGATCGAAGGTATCTGGGTAGGTAAATTCAGTGATGAAATCCGCCACTGCCTGCCCCTTGAGAGAATATCTTGTCTCGTAGATAATGTCATACTCCTCTAATTCTACTGCCCAATACATTAATCTTCCAAACTTTTCTGACATATGTAACGCCTGTCTGATTGGCATGTCAGTATATACCACTATCGTATGGGCTTGGAAATATGGTTTCATCTTCCTTCTCTCCTCAATCAATTCCAATCCCAACTTCTCCAGTTTTGGATACCTGATCTCTTCTCCCCTAAATGCCTTGTTCATATAGTAAACTGGTTTTTGCACTCCATTTTCTATTCATATCAAAGCCTAAATAACTACAATTTTGGAAACAACTAAATACAAATCTAATTTTTCTCCTAACATCGGCCTGAATAGTAAAGGAGGTGTTCCCAAGTATCTCTTCAACTTTAAAAATGCCTTCTCACATTCGTCATTCCACTCAAAGGTCTTTCTAAGCACCTTGAAGAATGGAAGACATCTATCTATTTCTCGGGTGAAAAATCTTTTGAGAGCTGCTACATGCCCCGTGAGGCTTTGCACTTCCTTCTTGGTGGTTGGAGATCGTAATTTTAGCAAGGCTTTTATCTTGTCAGGATTTGCTTCAATACCTCGTTGATTCACAATATACCCGAGGAACATGCCTTCCTATACGCTAAAAACATGCTTGGTCGGGTTAAGCTTCATATAGTACTCCTCCAACTAGTTAAAAATCTGGCTCAAATAAGCTATATGGTCAGTAACTTTCTTGCTTTTGGTCAACATTTCGTCGACGTATACCTCCATATTTTTCCCAATCTTCTCTGCGAACACCTTGTTCATCAATCGCGGGTGTGTAGCACCTTCATTTTTAAGACCAAAAGGCATAACATTGTAACAATATGTTCCTCATTGGGTAATGAAAGAGGTACACTCCCTGTCTTCTGGCTTCATTTTAATTTAATTGTATCTGGAGTAGGCGTCCATGAAGCTCAACAATTCATGCCCCGAAGTAACATCTACTAGCTGGTCTATCCTGGGCAGATGGAAATGATCTTTTGGGCAGTCTTTATTCAAGTCTGTGAAGTTCACACACATACTCCACTTATTGTTCTTCTTCTTCACCATTACCACATTAGCTAGCCAATCAGGATACTTGATGTCTTCAATGAAAGAAGCCTTTTGTAGCTTTTCCACCTCCTCTTGAATAACCAGATTCTTCTCCGGACTAAAGACTCTTCTTCATTACTTCACGGGTTTGATCTCTTTATTGACATTGAGCTCGTCACATAGGAATGTGGGATCTATCCCCGACATATCTTCTTGACTCCACACGAATGCTTATCTTCTATGTTTCATAAATTCCACCAGCTCTTGTTTCAATACCGGATCAAGTGAATCACCAATCTGAGTTATTCTTTCTGGTTGCTCGTCATCCAGAATAATGCTTTTCATTGCCTCCATGACTTGGACTTTAACGAGCTCCAATTCATCTCTTAGGTCTAAGGTTTCAATCTCAGACTCATCAGATTTGTCCACTTGATAAGTGGTTGTTTTCTTCCTCACATACTCCAATTCTTCTTGCTCAGTAGACGAGTAGTAGCGTTCCCGAGCTACTTTTTGGTCACCTTTCACAATTTCTGCCCCAAAGTTGGTCGGGAACTTTAAACACTGATGCACAGTGGATGTAAAAGCTTCAAAAAATTTTAAGCCTACTATCCCCATGATTATATTGTAGGGTGATGGGACATTTTTATCCATCACAAAGAACCGCACCTTTTCTGATCTGCAAGTAGGCCAGGTGCCAATCAGCATATCGAACTTGATCGTCCCAAGTGAAAAAACTTTTTCCCTAGCGAACCCAATAAGGAACCTATGATATGGATCTAATTGACCAAGTTTTAAGTTCAAACTGTCAAAACATGGATAGAACATGATGTCTGCCAAGCTACCATTATCCACCAGTACTCTCGAGATGATTACATCCTTCATTCTCATCTTGATCACTAAAGGATCATCATGAGGATACAAAACGCCTTCTAGATCATTTTTGAAAAAATCAATGACCAGCTTATCTTTGTTAACCTTCCTCGGGCGATCCTCTTCTGCTAGGTTTATCCACTGTTTATAAGAACAAGCTTGTGCCTCATTGAGGTAAGCTTTTTTCTCGGCGATATGATCACCCCATCCAGCATCTCCACCTGTAATCATGTTACAATCGGAAGAACCAAAACGAATAGAAAATACCTCATGCTCAGGTTGTCTTGGCCTTTTTGAGAGATCGGGGTCATCTTCATGGCCCCTTTTCTTATCATCTCTTGGTCGACAAGGAGATTTGGATCTCTGTCGAGCTCTGTTGTTAGTTCTGCCACCATTCTGGTGATCAACGTACTTGTTCAGTTTTCCTCTCCTAATGAGTTCTTCTATCTCATTTTGGAGAGCTATGCACTTCTTGGTCGTGTGATTGTGATCTTTATGGAACTCATAATACTTATATTTGTCCCTTTTTTCATGGGCCGACTTTAGTTTACCTAGCCAATTCAGTTCCTCGTTGTTCTTGATCTCTTCCAGAACATGGTTTATATCCATCTTTAAGGGAGTATAATTCGCCTATCTCCTCATGTGGTATAATGCTTCTTTGTCTTTCGACTGTCTTCTCCCACCGTTATGCTTGTGATCTTTCCTCTCCGATTTGCCTTCATCTTTGATTTTTGCCCTTGCCTCGGCATTCTTCCTCGCAGCCATAGCTTCTTCGACATTCATAATTTTAGCCTCTTTGGCCATCAATTCGGCCATGGATTTGGGGGGATCCTTGGAAAAAGTATAGTATAACTTGTCTGGTAAAAGACCACTCATGAGAGCTGTGATGGCTGTCTTCTCCTCATAGTCAATGACTTCCAGTTTCTCATTGTTAAAATGAGTGATATAGTCTCGGGTGCTTTCTCCTGCCTTGTGTTTAACGCTCAACTGATTGTGCTACCCTTTTAACCAACTTTGCACCAAAATAGAAATTACCTATGAAGAGCTCGGCCAACTGATGGAAGGTTCCTATCTGCCCCCGAGGAAGTCTATTGTACCATATCTGAGTAGATCCAGTAATGGTTCCTGAGAATGTCCTGCACCTCATTTCATCTGGGACCGCATAGATGTCAGCTGCATCTTGATACTGCTCTATGTGGAGAACATGATCGGTTTTGCCATCATACTTAGGTGTGACCACAGGAGCCTTGAATTTTGATGGCGTGGGGAAATCTATAATTGTTTGTACAAATGTAGATCCCTTGATAAAGGTTCTTTGGAGAGGGTTCTTATCCCTTGTCATCTCCCCTAACCTGTCCTCCAATCTATGAATAAAATCCTTCCATGCATCATCTCTAGCCTCTGGTTTACGAGCAATAGATCATGCATAATTCTCCTCTTGGGATCTTTCTGTACGAGCTACATGCCTGAGATTGGGATGTGACTGTCCCCAAACGATCGAATAGAGAGACTCTGCTCAACCTTTCTAGCGCACTTGTTCATTTTAGAATTAGGGTAACATCTTCCTAAGAATACATAATTCTTATAGGTGAAGTTAAGCGAGGGTGATAGGATGGATCACTTTAATTCTCGGCATGACGTACTTCCGTGTGTCTAGATCTTGAGGATGGTGGACGCATTCTTCTACAAACGCTACGTTGTCCTGACTGGGTAGATCCTCCATTCTGGATAGTTTGGATGAACTGTCACATGGTTTCTTGCATGGCTGTTTGTCCCCGGGCTATATTTACCAGGATCCCAGTGAGATATTATGTATTTGGAGGAGCCGAAGGATTTGGGGGATTCCCGTCATTGTTCCTGTTGCTAGATTCTGGGATATCAGCCATTCCGAATGAGTTTTTAGTGAAAAATGCTACGTATAGTCGTTCCTACAGACGAAGCCAATCTATTAATGTAAAAAACTAGATTTGATCTAATTAACTAATCACAGATAAATATGAAATAAGAAATAAGACAAAGGATTTTTAAAGTGGTTCAGCCTTAATGAAATGGCCTACATCCACTGTTTTGTATTGCTGGGTGTTTACCTTAATCTTGATTATCTTTTCTTATGATAACTTACTCGTTAAGAGGGTATTACAATGTATTTATAGCCCTTGGGCTGCCCATATGAATAGATAATACTCCATTATTAGATAGGCATATGTATCGGTGCATGATAACAATATTCATTGAATCTGTCTTGGTCATTTGGTCTTCCCAGATAGTTGCTCGGTATTCTGAGTAGCTCGGTATGTTAAGTTGCCCAGTGTATATAATTATGCCAGGTTGGACGAGACATGTCTTATCATAATTGGTCCACGTCAGATAACTAATTTTTTTATCAACAATAAGTGCCAGAGGTTTTTTAGTATACGCAAGGTCCACAAGCTCTCTTAACACCAATCACTTCACCCTGGCCTTTTGCTATGTGGGGAATTGACCTGGTCGGACCACTACCAACCATTAATTGCTATGAGAACATGACTTTTTGAAAAAAATGTTATTTTGTTTTCTTTTTCGGAGTAGTAGTGTTGTGCACTTATGAATAATGTGAAAACACCAACAAAGTTGGTCGGCGTTAACAAAGACCAACAACAAAGTTAGTCGTCATTAACAAAGACCACCAACAAAGTTGGTTGGCATCAACAAAGGACACCAACAAAATTGGTCGGTATCAACCAATGCCACCAAGAAAGTTGATCGGTATCAATCAAGACTACGAGCACCAACAAAGTTGGTTCGCATCAACAACGGCCACCAACAAAGTTGGTCGGTATCAACCAAGGCCAGCAACAAAGTTGGTCGGCATCAACCAAGGCCATCAATAAAGTTGGTCGGTATCAACCAAGGCCACCAACAAAGTTGGTCGGCATCAAAGTTAGTTGTTAAAAACCACGTAAGGCAAAATTCTAAGTTCCTTTGCGTGGTTAATGAAGACCCGGATGACAAATATTCATTTAAACTGGGCTAAAAGATGGACAAATATTCCACTCACGCCTGGGAACCAAGGTAACTAATGCAATTACCATAAAATTTAGGTACATTAGTAAAACCATGGTAAAGCATTGGTAATTGGTATAAAACTTAGGATAATCCTAAGAATATCAATAGAACCGGTGAAAAACTAGAGATTAACTAAAACAGTTGATCCATTCATAGTCAAAGATTAAGAAAACACTAGAAAAATATTCACAAACATTCAAAGATTAACTAAAAGTTGATCTATTCATAAAATAAGCTTTTCATTAAAATTAAATGATTTCATATTGTTGCTCAAATCTGGAAAAACAAAATACAAAAGTTTATTCTACAAGACACTTTTTTTCAGCCTTAGAGACAAGATCCATGCCAGATGGAGGATCATCTAAAGTAAAAGGAGAGTTGATGAAGTTAAGGTTCTGAAGCCTCCTGGTATTGCTTCTACTAGGACTGTCAAGAAAATGAGGAGGACAAATGATTTCTAGTTCATCATGCAGTTTGAAATCCCCTAAGTACTTGGAAATCAAGCATTGGGGAATACGGTGAACAGGTACTCAATTAACATCCAACTTAAATGGAGGATTGTCAAGCTGCAGGAATCCCAGATCTTATCAATCCCACATAGAGTCATTCCAATCCACCTTTAGCACAGTTAAAGCGTTCATCCAACCCCATTTGTGGGACTTATTATGGTCCTGTTGAAGTCTATCATCATAATGTCCCAAAGCTTTATTATACCCACCCATCCAAAATTCTCTGGGCTATTTATGAAATTAAAAAGTCAATCTATCAACTTGTGATTGCAGCTTCTTTAGTACCCCATTCTTAGCCTCCAATTGGGAAGATTGAGTAGATAATTGGTCAAATAAAGATTGAAGATTGTAAGACATCTCAGAAATAGCTCGGTCCTTTTCTTTTAACAGTGAAACTTGGTTGGAAAGGGCTTGTTGAGTCCTAATTTCCTCTGTAATTCCTCATCCAACCCTATCCTAGTTGGGGAAGAAGAAGCGGACTTAATATTTTCCAAGGCCTCCAAATCATCTCTCAATGTGGCATTATCAGCTTCTAAAAAGGAGTAACCTTCATCTGTAGTAGTAACAACAGCTACAGAGGAAGACATCAGAAGATTCACCTTATTCCTTAAATTATTATCCTCCTCTTCTAGGAGTTTGGCAATAATCCTAGTTTCTTCAATTTCAAGATTAAGTAAAGCTTACTTTTTATTATAAATGGAGAAAAATTTATTAAAGTCTCGATCTACACTCAAACTTTGATACTTCTGCTCATATCTCTGATGTAGCAACACAATTCCTTATACTGTTCTTGAAGTTCTTTTATCATTTCATAATAGGCAACATTATTTGCCACTACCCGATCAAGTAAGTACTTCAAATATTTATAGGACTCTTTAACCTGCTCTGAGGAATCATCACTGAGCAACTGAGTGATCTCTTCTTCAGACAAGTTCGCTTGACCTGCTTTGAAAAAAAGCATTACATTTCCTCACTAGCTCGGTATCATGAGAAGACAGTTGTTCCATCTTCGTAATAAATTAACAAGAAGAAATAACCACCAATCAACAAACATGAATAGAATATATGTACAGTCCATAAGATATGAGAAGGAGCAGCAAGTTCTTTTATTGATAATGAAAAGTTTAAGTACAATCAAAACAAAGGAAACATAAACCATAAAAGTAAAAGAGAAAATTGCTGAATACCATTACACCTTCTCCCTATCACTATCAACCTTCTTTCTCTGCTCCGAAGAAGGGGCTGCAGGCTGAAGTTGGTTAGTTTGTTTAGCTGGATGAATAAAAGGCTCACGGAATTCAGGTTGTTTGGCAGCAGACTCAACCACAACTGAAGACTCTTCAGAAGCATCTTCATCTTTAACCTCATCTTTTATGACTGGAGGATGACCATGAATATACCTCTGAAAAAGTTCAGAATATCCATTTGTGTTAAACTCTTGAAGGGTAGTAATCCAACCATCTCTGAAGCATTTTTGCTTCACATACTCAATCTAAGCACAAATAACAAAAATGGATTCGATCCAGCCCTTATCCCAACCAACACTGAAGGAGGCCATCATAAAATATTTTCTCTTAGCTCTGATAGAGGACACAAGCTCCTCAACAGTCTTTACCCTATGCTCAACTTCCTCTTTCTGGCGCTCAGCTTCCTCTTTCTGGGACCCAGCTTCCTTAGCCATGTGCTTAGCTTTAAGGGCATTTGTATCAGAATTTAGACGAGAAGTTTCAGTTGTCATCAATTTTTCACCTCAAGTGCTCCTCTCAGTCTCCAAGGCCTGCTGAGATTTAAATAAAGACTTCTTAAAACCAGACAAAGCTTCCTCCACCTCATTTAAGGAAGAAGAAGCCTTAATTATATCATCCTTCTCCAGCATATTATTAAAGTGTACCAAGAATTGCCAAAGATGAAGATCAAAATGAATAATTAAGAGGTATGAAAGACAACCAAACCAAGAAAAGGGAAATTACTTACAGATGCAAGGTTCGGAGTAGCCAATTCAGAATGACTTATTCTGGGTAGCTTGGTATCCACAACCCTATGGTTTGGAAGAGTACCAGATTTGATTAACTTCCTGGCTAAATCAGGAGTAAGGGCTGATGGGGAAGCATCATCAGAAGAAGGAAAATCAACCAATGACAGTTGGTCGACCATCTGGTCAATGTGTTTCTCTATAACCCCTCTCCTAAGCCTCCTTAGAGGAACATTAACCTCTGTAGGATCTCCATCCTTGGGATCTAGGTCTTTATGAGTTAGATCCTTGGGGGTTAGTTCCTTGGGAGTTGGGGGCTTTATAGCATCCCTAGGGGCTGGGGGCTTCATAACATCCCCAGTTTTCTTCTTGGATCCTTCATCAAAAGATTGGGATCCAAAAGTAGCACCACTATAGAGTTCAGGAAATTTCCTCTTATTCATAACTTCAGATAAAGGAGTATCATAATCAATAGTAGTCTCTGTGTCAAAATCAATCACCAGAGCACGAGAAGCAGCAGGTCTGGCAATAAAGGAGGAAATAGTGTTTTTGTACTGGAGCAGATAAGAAGCAGACCTAACGTATTCCTCAGCTACTACTTTGTGAAGCCCCAGATAAACTTAAACTCTTTCAAATTTACTTCACTCTCTTTGGGTCACTTTATTTTTTTCTTAACTGTAAATAAATTTATAAAATAATAGTCAGTATGACATTTTATCAAACATAAATAGGGAAAATTTACTAAAACATAAAAAAACCTATTCCATTGCCAAAGATCGAACATCTAGGTCCTGGGTATTTGGCACCTCCAACTAAAGGGGCATATTGCCAATTTTTTACAACTACACCATGATCAAAATAATCCCTATTAGAGTTAGGGAGATTAACTACCAAAGATTTACTAACAACCATAGTTTTCAAATAAAAGGTGGTATCTCTAATTACCCTCTTATAACAAAACATGATTTTTGAAATCCCTAGATAGGTTCCATAAATTTGATTTAATCTATAAACTCGATTTACAACTCTCTATGTGTTGGGAGCCACTCTTGCAGGTACAATGTCAAAATATTGACAAAACTCCAAGCACAGGGGATTGGGAGGAGAGGTGAAGCCACATTCAGCAATAAAGATGGAGGGAAACCAATGACCCTCAGTAAGAGAGAAGAAATTAGAAGGAAAAGTGGGATTTTCTAATACAACCCAAGATGGATTATTAAAATCAATTCTGAACTTATCAAGTGACTCGATAGAGTAAACCATGATGAAGAAAACAAAGAAAAAGAGAAAAAAGATTCTTACAAAGATTTTAGGATTCAACAAGAACTGAAGACAGGAAAGAAAATGATCACACAAAAGCAAAAAACCCAGTGGTAGAATCAGAAGAAAGAGGTAAAAGATAATCGAAGTTTTACTGCCCTGATGCATCGAAAACTAGGAAAAGTAAGGAGTAAAGAGGATGACGTTTGGGTTTACGATGAATAATAAAGTAAAAGATGAAGATACCCCGTAAACCTTTACTAAAATTTGAAATATTTACAAAAATTGCCATTCGCGCCCAAAGCCAGCAAGCAAGGGACATAATTCACAAGTATGGAAGGTCTCTAGCTAAACCCAATAGCCCGAGCTACTTCCAAAGCATAATATTCCACACTTTCGCATCAACTCCAAGTATGAAACATTGGGGGCTTCTGTTGATACAAAAATTCACCATCCTATGTGGACCAATTAAAAGCCAACACGTGTCATCCTATGTGGCACAAGTCCAAGTCATCCCGATAAGAAAAGCCTGACCTACAAGGAAGCCCGACCAACATAGTTATTCGACCAACTGGGAAGCCCGACCAACATGGTTTTCCAACCAACTGGAAAGCCCGACCAATAGTAAAAAATCCATTTTGTACAGCCAACCGAGCGCCAACAGTCTTAGAGCCTGTATTGCCTATGAGGCGACATCGTTCCTATAATTAATTCTCATTATGTATCGATGTAAATGGATAACAAATAAAGGCCTTCCATACTTTCACATGACAACTATGAACAACCCCTTTGGGCTATAAATACATTTCATCACCCTCATTGCAAGGGACGAGAAAAACAGATCAAGGCAGTTAATACATTATAGTGGACGTAGGCTATTTCTTTGAGCCGAACCACTCTAAAAATCTCTTGTGTCTTGTTTGATTTATTTAATTTTATCTGTGATCAAACAATTAGGCTTAGTGTAGCTTTTTGCATCAACAATTTGTGTGATCTAAATAATATAAAAACATTTTTTAATAGTATATCTCCTCTCATCTGTCATATATCAAAATAATTATTTTACAAACCAATGTGACAATCCCGATGTATTAATTCAATGATTCATAATATATATAAACTTTATATTCATTTTGTATATAAAATATTTGTATACAACTCCTTTAATTTTTGGACTTTAAAAAAGGAGATGGTGAAGGGAAAAATCATATTTTGCATTAGTAGTGAATCTCAGGATTTCCACATTCAAGGTTACGATGGGATGGTAATGCTCATGAGAAATGCTGGATCACATCATTTATGTGGCTGTTGTGATGTTTTCATATAGAGCATAATACGAGGATACCAACTGAGAAAGAGATTTCTATAATAAGACCAATGTTGATGTTGTTATAAATAATCTAAAGTTGGAGGTCATTTATTGTGTATTGGGATTGAGATCTTATGAATAATATATTTCAGTATCCTTTTAAACATTTATTGCCCTTAATGAGATTCCAAATGCCAAAGGTCAATAAACACTGTTATTCATTTTTAGATTGAATATTCATTTTCTATCTTATTTATTGATCATGATAATAAGTATTGTTGTGATGTTATTATCTCTTAATACTGTTGGTAGAGATGATTTTCTTTCTAATAGTATATCACCATGCCATTGATTGTGGTGGTTTTAGATGCGAGGGTGGTGGCATGCGGTGGATAATTTTTTTTATATATTTTTATTTATATAATGGTTCATAGCACTTACAAAAGGAACATTTTTTGTTTTAAATATTACTATTTGTAAGTGTTCTGAACTGTTGCAAAAAAATATATAGTTTTTTTGTAAGCGTTCAGAACTGTTGCAAAAAAATGCTTACTAATGTTGCAAATATATACTTATAATGGTTCAAAAATGTCGTGCTTATTCTTACAACACTTATCCAAGATGGAAATTCGTTCCCAATAAATCATTGCATTAACCATGTTGCAACACAACAATTTGCAATGGCTTTGAACAATTGGAAATGCCACTTGTAAGTGTTTAATATACTTGAAAATTGCCTATTTTGGTGTAGTGACACCGTTACTCATGGGAGATCTATTGGTTGGGGTTGGTTTAAAGGTAGTGACTGTGTCCACACACCTGGATGTTGATGCATGCCGTTATGAAGGTCATTATGCTTTTATTATACGTGAAGGGTGGTCATCACTTCGCAAAAAAAGACGTGGATTGATTCTATCTATTGAGCAGGTTTAGATATGGGACCATCTGCTGGTATTACTACCTAATGATCTCACTGTTGTTTTGTTTGTGTTTATTTTAGTCCATTAGGCAGGCGATTCCTATGGATTTACTGATAAAATCATGGGAAGGTCCCCGAAGATAATTGTCTTCGTGTGATTCTATTGAGATTAATATAAAAGATATATTTTAATATGGTGATGGACATTTAATTAAATAAACCTTATGTCACCTTTATATGTTGTTATATGAGATCGCGTGTATTATATTTTATGACTGAAGTTCTGGGGGTTAGTTTGGGTTGTATACTTTATGTATGTAGTTAGTTACATCCTTGTTGCATCTAATTATTTTCTTTATACATTTACTAGTCTAGTGTTAGAGAGTTTTAATAACATTTATGCCTTGGGTTGGGTCATGCGTTTTGTACTTCTTTTATGCTGAGTGGTGAGGTATTTATTACATGCGAGTGTCAATGGGTTGACATGTTTATTGTAAATGAGTTTCATGATTATACTGCTCATATTGAAGATAATTTTTTTCAACTTTAGGGCACTGACCCAAATTATTTAAAACTATTTTCCAGGCACTTATAGACAAGAACCACCGGACTTAGGAAATTCAAACTTGCATCTCTATTTCCTTTATAGTTTTCCTTTTGAGTTGATTCTTAGCATATGCGGCTATTTCTTTCAGTACTTTGGTTTAATTTTTTCCCAGAAATTGTATGGACCTTGCGTCCCAGTTATTTTTTTTGTTCAATCAGATAATTTTGGGATTTTAGATTTATTAGTGTTTTTGTTGGATGTTTGAGATATTATTTATTCGAGTTTTATTTATTACTTTTGTTATCATTTGTTGTGGATGTATATAAATTCATTTAAATTATTTCTTATTTGTATACTGATGCTAAGAATGATATAAATTGTTTGACAAGCCCTATTTTCAGCATATTGGAATGGTTAATGAGTATGTGAGAAAATAAGGGGTGTTACAGTTGGTATTAGACCATCCCAGGTTCTAGTGTCTTAGGTTCCTTGGGATTACCTTTACATTCTGCATTGCATTCTTTGATATTTTAGAGACCTATGAATGTGATTCACTGTATTAATATTTAAATCATTAGCTAATACAAACCTCATTTTCTTTCATATGGCAAAACACTAGACAAAGTAGACGACGGTAGACTGCCAACAGGATTGGAGACAGAGATGCTCAGCAGGAGCAACAACCACATCAAGCACCACTAGTAGCATTAGCATCGGATTTAGTTATTATTATTACTATGGACGTCACCATAATGATGGCTCCCGTGTTACAACACTTCCAGTCACCACCTTAACTGCATCTAGAGCCTCAGTCGCAGGCAGTGGTACCCTCACAACCAAAATTTACCACTTGGGAAAGAGCAACGGTGCCTTTGTAAAAGGCAACCCTCCTTAGTTTGTTAGGAATACCGATATTTTAGTTGCACACAGGTCGAGGACATCCAAAGACACTTGATGCTATTAAAGTGTACGGAGGTCCAAAAGTATATTTGGGATAACTTCAAGCTGGTAAGAAAGCCTTTATAGTGGTGGGATTAAGTCACCATGATTTAGGAGACGGACATGATGAGTATCGCAGATTTTTGTGAAAAAATTGATGACAAGTACTTACCACCAACCACTAGGGGTGAGAAGAAAAGATAGTTTCTGAGTCTAAAATTGAAAGAATCCAGTGTGGAAGAATATGAGAAAGAGTTTACCAGACTTTCATTATTTGATCCAGTGGAAGTAAACACATAGGAGAAAATTATTGAGAAATTCATCTTTGGTTTGAACTAATATATTAAAAAAGTGATTTTTTGGATGCACAAAACATTGAGAGTTTTAGAAGGGGAAAGGTGAGAAGAGGATCGATAAAAATTCATATATCCAATAGTGCAAGGCAAATGTAGTTAATACTCAGGGCCCTAGAAATTTAAGGGGATTCTATTAGGAAATCATCACCACAAGAAATATAAGGGTTATGATGACCGTAAGGGACACTGAGGCGTAGGGAAATAGTCTGAGCAAGGCCAGAGCCAATAGGTTAAAGGCCAGTAGGGTCAACATGGACATAAAATGGATACATGTGAGTTCCAGAAACATTATTTCACTTGCGATGATGACAAACATGTAGATAAAAGGGCCCCTTAGGGAAATCAGGGGGCTCAGGAGCAGGGAGGTTTGGGTGGGTATTATGAACCTCAGGGGAAGCGTCAACACTTTTTAGTGCCATCAGTTATTGCAGTGTCAGTGGTACTAACACCACCAGCCCTGCCTCATGAGAAATAACCATTATAGTATAAGAGTGTGTACCACATCGCTCGCATGGATGCACTGACACCGGTCCAGGTAGTTGAGGGTATGGTTCCTATTTTTTAACACATATGATGCATTTTGTTTGTTAATTGTGCATCGCGTTCATTTTTTATTAGTGCCTTTTATCGATCTTCGGAGATGGTAAATTTAGCACCAGATATCTTATTGCTTGTCCATTCACCCTTAAGTAAAGGTTTGCCTATTCGTTATCTGTGTATGGGATAGGGGTGTATATTGGTAGACTTTGATTTGTAGCTGACTTACTGGTTTTAAATATGTTAGAGTATGACATTATCCAAAGGATAGATTAGTTAACTACTTATCATGCTTGTGTGGATTACTTTTAGAGGTCCATTGTGTAACACCTGTTTTTTGTTGAATTAATGTAGTCACGTTGTATTTTCGGACTCGCGCGAGTAGAAAATTATATGGACTTGGATTTACGAGAAATTAATACGATTAATTTAAATTGGTTATTTTTAATTGAAATTAGGTTATACAAGAAAAAAATAAAATGTTGAGTATCACATTACACGTCTAAATGTTACATATTTAAATCGAATTAAAAAGATTATACATAATGAACTATATAATTATATTTATATATATTATAATATCATTTAGGATAAACAAGGGAACTAAAATGTTATATTAGAAACAAAATTCTTATCCGACAGATGCAAATCGATTCGGAACTGCACTGAATCGGTTCGTCACTTAAATATTGCCTTTCTTTTCAAGTCAACATATGCAACTTTTGGGATGTAAAGTAACCGGCTTCCTATGTTTTTAGGCCATAATGTATGGATTCCTACCCCATTTAACATGGTGGTTTAATCATTGAGTGATGGAGGACCATTAGAATAAGTTTTGGGACATTATAATAGGGAGAAAAGAGAGGCTTTGCCCACACATTCTCCTTAATTATGCAGAGAATTATTCAGCCCTAAAGCAATTCCATTTGAGTCTTCTTCCAACCATTCTGGTAGCCTAAATCCCCATAAACATCTCTATACTTCAAGATTTAAAGACCACCATTTCACCCTTCCATTATCAAGGCCTAAAGAGGGTTTTAAAGGTGTTATTTGGGAGAAGAAAGCTTTTAAAGAGCTAGGTAATTATTGGGTTTTCCTTTCTACCTCTTCATCAAAGGAATTATTATCTTCAATAGTCAGGGGTTCTATACCATTTTCAAGTTTTAATCAAAGCACGCTAGATATATGTATGATTTATATGACTACTTATACTTATTATTACCACATATGAATATATGTTGAAGAATATGTGATAAAGGGATAATGTTAAAATTTGAAATAATGATAAATTTTAGAATGTTTAAGCTAATTATTTCTTACCTAGGTAGTACCATTTGCAAAAGTGAGTTCGAATTAAGTAGTAACATTTTAAAAAATGAGTATTGTTTTGAAAAGTTGGTTTTATGGAAAGAATATGAAATGGTAAAATGATGACAACCAATGTAGAAAATGCAAAATTAATGTTTTGAAATGTAAAGTCTTGAAATGATAAAAGTAATGTTTTAGCATAAAAACGTCATTTTAAGTGAAATAGGGAGTTAGGTATGATTTTTTCAAAACTAAGAGGATTCTACTTAAAGAGTTGGACTCATATTTTGGAAAGTAAAGGCCAAAAGTAACATTTTGGCAAAGTGAATAAAACACAAGTTTATTAGTATGCATAAATAGTGAAAACGCACATGAAAGTGTGTGACATGGGTATTTGAACTCAAAGATTAAGTTTTACTAATTAAATTTGTTTTCAAAAGATGAAATACTGAGTCTAAGATAAAATGAGAACAAACTTTTGATAAAGTCTGAAACTTGAAAAAAACGTCTTTCAGGACTAGCCTCATCCCGGGTATCGTGGCCTCATCGGCCGATGTATAAAATAAAGGAAAAAGGAAAAAGGGAAAAAGGAAAAATAAATGGAATTGGAAAAGAAAGGAAAAGTGTTACGAAGATGTAACAACTAAAAGATACACGGAGAAATCGGGGAAATTTAATAAGGGCCTGTATCCTTACGGTGCTGTTTATCTTAGACCCAAAACCATTGCACAGTTAACATAGTAAAACATTTATGGTAGTCAGTGAAAGTCCGTAAATACAAGTGGGATTGGATACATCCATTAAGAAAGTAAAATGATGAGCTTGAGCATGACGGTCATTGATGTAAAGGCAAGTTAAGGTGATAACTTGAAAAATATGAAAATCCATTAATAGTTCAATTAACGGGATAAGAGTAGTATTAAAATAAAGATTAAGTGTGGGTGGGCTCATTGCCTAGGCTGCATGGTTATAAAGCACATTGCATTGTTACAACACATCTAGAATAAGAACACTTAATTAAATGAAGGACGATTTCATGATTGCTAAAATACACTTTATACGTACAAATATTTTTTGTATGATATATACTCCGATAGTATTTCTCCTACTAGGCGTATGCTCATACTCCGCCATTTGCAAAACCCTACAGGTGCTTCAAGCCGAGGAAATGACAAGAATGATAGGAAAGGAAATGAGAGTTGTCCACGCAATCAGAGCACTGCCACTGTTTGTTTCAAATTCTATAATTTATGTTAAACTAGGGTTTTACCATTTGAACTTTAATGCAAGTACTTTACAGTTTGGATTGTCATAATACATGATGGTATGAATTTTACCATAGATATTACCTATACCATGAAACTCTTTTATTTCAAGTGTTTATATGAATTTCATAAGCTCGACATCATTTCATTGATTAAATTAAATGAATTTTACGAAACAAATTTAAAAGCAAGTTTTTATTTCAAAAGAGGATTTTATTAAATGAAATCAAAGTATAAATTTTTTTTCCACGTTAACACATTTAATTGGGGCATCACAATTTGGTATTAGAGCATAGCTTACATAAGTGTCAAAGTGTGCACTTGTGTTTTGTGGCCATCCGGGGAATCCATCTGTGCGGGTTGGACTTGAAAGGGAGAGAGATAAAAGGGGGAAATCTATTTTTTGATCTATGATGATTCAAGGATAGGAATCCTCTTTCCTCCACTCGCGCGATCTTCGCGGGCTACCACGAATATATATCGACTGTCGTCAAAGGGGAGGAAAATGTAGACAACAGAGTCGCAAGCCTATTTTACTCAAAATAAGCAAAAGAATGTTGTTGTTTCATAAATAACTACATGAAAAGAAAAACTAATGTGTACGAAATAAAATGATTCGAGGGTCTAGGGACTAAGTTATGGAATGGGAAGATATTCAACACCCATCCCGCCCTTTAGGTCTCTCATGGGCTACAATAATGTTCTCCTTTTTTTGTCCAAGATGTGACCCATGTGTACAATGTGTGCGATGTGAAACTAAAAGAGAAAAAGGAATCATCCTACTAACGTCACGGGATGGGCGGAGAAGAGTCATCCTAAGGAGTATACGAAAGAAAGAGAATAATAGAAAATATGATATTAGTGTCCACTGAATCACGATTCACTATGATAAATTGAATGTTGACGTAAAAAATTAGATTACTCTAATTATTCAATCACAGATAAATAAATGAGACAAAGAATTTTAAAGTGGTTCGGTATTATAAGAATGGACTACGTCCACTATTGTTTTATTGCTGAGTGTTTGGGAATTCTCGATTACAAGCTCTATCAAGAAATTCTGGTATGGATTCGGGGTCCCCTCTAATGAGGATTGTACAATATATTTATAGCCCCGAGGCTGTAATGTGAAAGGGTAATACATTAAATGATATACATATGAAAGGGTAATATATTTAATGCCCTTTTTGCGTGTGCGTCTGAATGATAAGCATTTAATGAGCAGTTAAACTGTTGGTATCCTGCTTCGAGGTGCAGCTCGGACCGCCTGAGTTGCTCGGACCGCTTGATCTTCTCGGTGTTAAAGAGTTCCTCAGAGAAGTCTGTTCCTCGGAGCGTATGAGTTCCTCGGAGTAACATGGTTCCTCGGAGCATGTGATCATCTCGGAAGTGCTTGTTGTTGCCATGTAGATAGCCACGTGTCTTCATATGATTGATCCATGTCAGCAGATTAAATTTGGTATCAACAGAAGCCCCAAATGTTTCATAGTTCAAAATTTGAGGAGTATGGAACATTCTTTCTCGGAATATGGTAGCTTTAAATAGTCTTCCTGATTTTTAGGAGCGTTTCCCTTGTATTTATTTCTCCTTCCCAATTCTTAGAATCATGCTTTTTTGGACTTTTCTGCGTGCTTCGATTCCCGCATCACTTTTCGTATTTTTAGCCGCTGTTGCCCGCTCTGATTCCCGCGCCACTTTTCATCTTTTTAGCCGCCGGTAACGTAATCATCCTTTTTTGTAATCATTACTTCACCATTTCCCAAGGCAAGGTATTTAAACTTCACAGATACTCCCATCGTCTTCTACTTTTCAAATTTGTATCTTTGAGTTTTTCATTGTCTTCTACTCTCTTGTGCGTTCATCTCTTCCATCGTTCGTTGTCAACAGATCTACTCTTTTTCTGTAAGATCTTCTTCTTTCTTCTTCATTTCTTTTATTCATCATCATGGTTTACCCTGTTGAGTCTCTTGAAAAGTTTTGCTCTGATTTTTCCATTCCCTCCTGGGTTATTTTGGAAGATCTTTCTGAGCCTTCTGATTACTTTCGTTTGGCTGAGGGACATTGGTTCCCCAGTCTCTTTATGGCTGAGTGTGGATTTTATTTTCCACCAAATCCCTTGTGTCTGGAATTCTGTCATTACTTTGACGTTGTTCCTGCAAGAATAGCCCCTAACACATGGAGAATAGTTAATGGGGTGCATAGGTTAAATCAAATCCATGGAACTCGAATAGGAATTCCAGAAATCATGTACTGCTATAGATGGGCAGTTAATGATAATATTTTTTATTTAAAAACTAGATTTTTAAATAGAACCTTAGTAGTCAATCTCCCTGATGCCAATAGGGATTATTTTGAACACGGGGTTATCATAAAAAATTGGCAACACCCTCCATTAACTGGAGATGAGGTTTACCAGGGTCCCAGATGCCCTCCTTATGGCAATGGGATAGGTTATTTTTATTTCATTTTATTTATTTTGAAATCATGTTTCTTTTATGTTTGATAAAATGTGCCACTGATATCTCAATGTTTGTTTATTTGCAGTTGATAACAAAAGAAAGTGTCCAAAGGAAGCAGATGTTAATATAAGACATCTGAAACTTATCTGGAGTCTGCATCAGAGTGTTGCCGATGATCACATTAGGTCGGATTCGTATCTACTCCAGTACAAGAGCTACACCACTTCTTTCACTGCTCGTCTAGTGATAAGTGAATCAGAGCCAGTACCAGCTTCCACCAGCTCATCGCCTGAATCCCATTTTCCTTTAAGTGAAAGGATGAAGAAGAGAAGACCTCCTACCCTGTTTGAGAGAACTTCCTCTGGTTCTGGAGAGGCAAAAAGGAGTAAGATCGACATCCCAAGGGAGGGGACAAAGAAGACTGATGCAGCTCCTCCAGCTGCTCCTGGAGAGGTGATTGTAATATCACCGACCAAGGGTTCTTCCTTGGTTCAATCCGTTCCTGTTCCCCCGAGGAGGCTGAAGAAAATCTCCTCGGTTAATTTGGCTGAGACCATCACCCAGCCCCCAGTTGCTGGAACTGGGGTTCCAACTTTTGTTCCCCCGAGCTCTGCCATGAGCTCGGTAAAGTCCTGGA
Organism: Sambucus nigra; assembly: GCA_949130495.1. Lineage (NCBI taxonomy): Eukaryota > Viridiplantae > Streptophyta > Magnoliopsida > Dipsacales > Adoxaceae > Sambucus > Sambucus nigra. The sequence goes on from OX422219.1 coordinate 169,960,300, forward strand.
TCATTCCCGAGGTCCAAGGCACTGAAGACAATCTTACTCGGGACATGGTCACCTCGCTAGCTGCTTGTCAACTTGCTTCTGTAAGTCTTCTTACTTTCAACTTTTCATATTTGCCTTGTCATTTCTGTCTCTAACTTGCTTTTTTTTTCTGTTCACAGTTGATGAGCTGCTTCAATATAATCCCGAAGAAGGATGAAGCGATTAAGGCTTCATGCTCCTCGTCCAGTGTGGAGGGAGATCTGGAAGAAGCTATCAAGTCTCTGGCAGATTCTCGCCAGAAATATGCTGATGACAAAGCTGTCTGGGAGAAGAAAATCTCCTCCACCGAGCAGGAGAAAGCTCGAGCTGTTGATGCCTCCAAGGAGTTGGAGAAGAGAATAAATTCCTTGGAGAAGGAAAATAAGGAGTTTGAAGAGAAGCTCAAAACTACCGGGGAGCTTGAAGATAAGCTCAGGGCTGCTGAGGAGGAGCAGGTTCAACTTAGGGAAGTAGGTCGGCAGAAGGAGGAGATTGAAAATAAATTGAAAGATGCTGATAACCTGCTGTCCGAGAAGCTCTCCTCAGAGAAATTGAAGAGGACGGTGGCTGTGAAGAAGTCCTTCAGTGCTGGCTGGGATAAGGGGTGGAACAAGGGTTTGGCTACCATGGTGTCACAAGTTGACTATGGCAGCCTGAAGTACTTCAGAGATGGATGGGTTGCAGCTCTCCAGGAAATGAAAGTTGATGAATCTTCTGAGCTTTTCCAACAACACATTCCTGGTCCCCCTCTAACCCCAGAAGACCTTGAAGAGGACGAAGCTGCCTCAGAAGAATCTTCTATGGTGATGGGAGATTATCCCCGAGCCATTCAGACTGCTGCCGAGGAACTTTAGAAAAATGTTACTTCCTCCGAGCAACTGCCAGTGCTCCCCGAGCATCTATCCATTCCCTCCGAGCAACCTACTTCCTCATCCCAGCCTCCTGAGAAGGTCTTGGGCGACAAGGAAAAGGAGTAGAGTTGTTCGGATTTATCTTTATGTTTTTCTTCTATCAAATGTAACCCATATATGTAACTCTGAACTTTATGATCTAATAAAACTTGAACTTTTTTGCATGCTATTATTTATCTTCTCTGCTTATATTTCTTATTGATGATTGCTCTTTCTTTCTCTGCTAGTTTCTGGCCAGGATGGAATTACTATCTGCCCATGATACTAAGTTGCTGCGACAATGTAATGAATACTTTAAGGCTGGTCATACAGACTTGAGTGCAGCACAAGTTGTAGACATCCTCGGCTAAGATGCTTCAGAACAGGCAGTTGAAGCATATCAATATCTGAAGTGTCTACTCGATCGAGCAGTGGCTAATAATGTTGCCTATTATGAAATGATCGAGGATCTCCAAAACACACTCGAGGATCTTCAGCAACAATACAAAGAATCCATTGCCCTGTTGCATGAGAGTTACGAGAAGAAGTACAAGCTGATCATTGCCGATAAGGGCTATGAGAAACTTTTTGTTGGATATGATGTAAGGGAGAGAACCTTGAGAGGTGACGTCGAGGAATGCAGACAGATTGCTGTGTTGCTAGAACAAGAAAACATCAACCTGCAAAAGGAGCTGTCATAATTGAAGTCTACAGCTTCCACTTCTAGTGCCTTGATCCCAGTGACCGATGATGGATTCTCGTTCTTAGAGGTTGAGAATGCCAAGTTGAGGGACGAGTTGGAGACTTTGAAGAGCTTTGGCCCCTCCACATCTTCTCGTGGTCGAGCAAGAGGTCCTCGGGGACGAGCAAGAATAGCTCGGGTTCTTGTCGAGGAACAGAGGACTCAGTCTGCCTTAGAGAACCAGGCTTTCCAATTAATGGCGAAGAACCAGGCGTTGTCTGATATGTCAAAGAAGATTAGGGACCTGGAAAAACAACTCTCTGCACATAAGTCAGTCTTGGAGAATAAGGAGCTTTTCATCAAGAATCTCCACGAGCAGATGGAGAGGCTAACATATCAGTTCCACAAACAGCCCAGGGAGTTCTGGATGGCTGGATACAACGAAGCACTATACCACTTGGACGATCGTATCCAGAATGCCAACAATGAGGGCTATAAGCAAGGATGGCTGAATGCCTTAGGTGTGTTGAAGCTCGAACAAGGTCATTATCTGTGGGACTATTATGATCCCGGGCTACTCGACCTACCTGTGCCTCCATACAATTTGGACATGGGTTGGATCCCTGCTAGAGCCATTCCTCGGAGATTAATTTCAAAGTATCTCGGTGACTACAATTTACATTCTCAAACCGAGGTATCTCGTCCCGAGCATTTCTTAGATCGACCATCCGTGATGAATGTCAGGATGTTGAAGGATCTCAACTTCATCAATTCTCCTCTGTCTTTAAATGATCCGCCTGTTGGCGAGGAACCTGTGTCAAAAGCAGAGGGGAAGATATCAGTAGAATAGGAATTTTTGATGTAATAGTTAGTATACATTTCAATATCAATGTACTTTTCATTTTATTATCAATGTAATTTATTTTGAATTCAATGAAATACTTTCATTTTTGTTTGCAAATCTTGATTGCTATTGTCTTGTAGTTATCAAACACTTTATATTTGTGCATATTTGTTAAAAAGATAACAATATTGTGTTGTTTGTCAACCAACTCAGTAATAATTAAAAAGTTACAAGTATCAATACTGTTGCTCGATCACTTAATAATAAATTAATGAGTATAAAAATGTTGTTTAAAATGTTTCCAACCAACCAAGGTTGTTAGATTCTCCATGTCGACCAACTACAGTTAGCGGGTTTTTATCCCCGACCAGCCATAGTTAGTCTTTTTGAAATAATTTTACCCATAAAATGTTTTCGACCTACCAAGGTCGATAAATTTTCCTAGTCCACCAACTACAGTTGGTGGGTTTTTATCCCCGACCAGCCATAGTTAGTAGACTTTTATCGCTTTCTGGAATAATCTTACCTCCCGACCAACATAAGTTGGCATTTCGAGAATATTTTTGCCTCCCGACCAACATAATTTGGCATTTTCGAGAATATTTGTACTTCCTAACCAACATAAGCTGGGCTTTTTAGGAATATTTTGTTTCCTAGCCAAACAGGTTGGTATTTTTAGGAATATTTTGTTTCCTAGCCAAACAGGTTGGCATTTTTAGGAATATTTTGTTTCCTAGCCAAACAGGTTGGCATTTTTAGGAATATTTTGTTTCCTATCCAAACAGGTTGGCATTTTTAGGAATATTTTGTTTCCTAGCCAAACAGGTTGGCATTTTTAGGAATATTTTTGCTGAGTAGTCTGAGCTTTGCAGAGTAGTGTGTAGCACTAGTATTCCCCGAAAAATTCTCAATAAAAAGGAGAGACTTTGGCAGAATATCTTCATTTTATTCATACCGATGGAACTGCGTTACATATACATCACTGATAATACTTGCGCAGATGCTCTGCGTTCCATGCATTCTTAAACTCCTCGCCTTCTAAAGTTTCTATTCTATAAGTTCCTGGTCGAACAACTTCTGTAACTCGGTATGGTCCATGCCAGTTTGCTTCCATCTTATTGTGCTTTTGAATTACTTTCTTCATCACATAGTCTCCTTCTTTCAGTTCGCACTTCTTCACCCTTTTGTTGTAGAACAAAGCTGTTCGCTGCTGGTAAACATCATTTCTGATGGCTGCTTCTTCTCTAACTTCCTCAAGCATGTCTAAATCCAATCTTCTCATTAAGTCGCTGACAGGGGAATTGAAATTCAGTACCCTGTGTGTTGGGAGGCCCAACTCGAAAGGTATGACAACTTCACTTCCAAACGCCAGTATGTATGGTTATTCTCCAGTTGCTACTCGGGGAGTAGTTCGATAAGCCCAAAGTACTGATTGTAACTCGTTGATCCAGTTTGATTTTGCATCATCCAATCTTTTCTTCAAGCCATTTAGCAGCGTTCTGTTTGTCACTTCAGTTTGTCCATTGCTTTGAGGATGACCTGGTGCTGAGTGGACCTTTAAAATATTTGACTGATGACAATAGGCAGCGAACTCCTCGTTATCAAATTGTGTTCCATGGTTTGTGATGAAGGCATAAGGTAGAACATATCGACAAATTATGTTCTTCCAAACAAATTGGTACACCTTCTCGTACGTCATGTCAATGAGTGGCTCAGCTTCTACCCACTTAGTAAAATAATCCACCGCGACGACGAGGTATTTGAACCTTCCTCTGGTCGTTGGCAGTGGCCTAACCAAATCTATCCCCCATATGGCAAATGGCCAAGGAGAAGTGATAGGTGTCAACAATGCTTGTGGAGTTCCTCGGATGGAGGAAAAGCGCTGGCACTTGTCACATTTCTTGGCATAGGCTATACAATCAGCCCTCATCGTCGGCCAGTAGTATCCCTGTGTCATCACCCTTTGTAAAAGCGTACGACCTGCTACATATTCTCCACAGGACCCTTCGTGGATCTCTTCAATTAATTCTTTCACCTCGGAGGGGTTTACACATCTCTGCAAACCTTCCATAATTCCTCGTCTATATAAAACACCATTAGTTAATACATACCGAGAAGCTTTAAACTTCAATTTTTTGGCTGCGAGCTTATCAATTGGCAATTCTCCCTCCTCGATATACGCCCTGATGGGATCCATCCAAGATGGTCCTAAATCAAGGGTGATAAAGTTCATCGTCAGATCTTCATCTATACTCCGATCAGCCAACACTTCAATTGGGATTGTTCGTCGTAACATGGTGCGAGTAGCTGATGCTAGTCGAGCTAGGGCATCTCCTCTCTCATTCTCCATTCTTGGAATTCTGACCAGTTGAATAGCGGCAAATTCTGACACCAGCTCCTTTGCCTTTGCATGATATCTTATCATTAATTCTCCTCTAAATGCATATACTCCCAACATTTGATTTACTATCAATTGAGAATCATTGAAAATAATGACATGTTGCTCCTCCATAATTTTTGCCAAACTAAGTCCTGCAATCATGGCCTCATACTCAGCCTCATTGTTGGAAGCTTTGAATTGGAAACGCAAGGCGTATTCCATATCGATCTCGTCCGGAGTACTCAAAACTATCCCCGCGCCACATCCTGCAGTGCAAGATGAGCCATCTACATATAGTCTCCATATAGGTAACTCTTCTTCAAATTTCTGATCAATCAGAATTACTCGGTGAAATATTTGCTGCTTCCTTTCATTCTCCCCAGATTTTTCTTGCTCTTCGTCGAAACATCTTTTCTTGCCCTTTTACCAACCGGAGTTGGTCTGAGCTTGAATTTAATGATCCTGTAACATCCACTTGCCCTTTTACCAACCGGAGTTGGTCTGAGCTAGTGTTTGTTGATCCTGTATCATCCACAGGTTGATCAGCGAGCAACTTTTGTTCCTCGTCCGGAGTGCTCACAACTTTCCCTGCATCACATCCTGTAACATCCACACGCCCTTTTACCAATAGGAATTGGTCTGAGCCTGTGTTTGTTGATCCTGCAATATCTACAGGTTGATCAGCGAGCAACTTTTGTTCCTCGGAGCTATCATGATAGGTGAACTCCGCTATAAAATCTGCTATAGCCTGCCCTTTAAGCGATGATCTGGGTTCATAGACTATATCATATTCACCGAGCTCTATTTCCCAGTACATCAATCTTCCTGATTTTTCTAGCTTATGCAGGGCTTGCCTCAATGGCATATCAGTATATACTACAATGGTATGAGCCTGGAAGTATGGCCTCATTCTCCTACTTGCTTCAATTAACGCCAGTGCTAACTTTTCCAGCCTTGGATATCTGATTTCTGCTCCTCGAAAGGCCTTACTTGTGTAGTAAATTGGTTTTTTCAGTCCATTCTCCACCCTGATCAACGCCGAGCTAACTGCCTTCTTTGACACTGCAAGGTACAAATATAATTTTTCTCCCATCACCGGTCTGGACAACAGTGGAGGTTCTCCCAAGTATTTCTTCAAGTCTTGAAAAGCCTTCTCACATTCATCATTCCACTCAAAAGTCTTTCTGAGTGTCTTAAAGAATGGGAGACATCTATCAGTTTCTCATGACACAAATCTATTGAGTGCCGCTACTCGTCCTGTGAGACTCTGTACTTCCTTCTTCGTCGTTGGAGATCGCAGCCCTAATAGAGCATTGATCTTTTTAGGATTTGCTTCAATGCCTCGTTGATTGACGATGTACCCGAGGAACATTCCTTCTCGTACTCCAAATATGCACTTCGTCGGATTCAGCTTCATTTGATATTTATCTAGTTGATCAAAAGTATGACTTAAGTCAACTAGATGATTGGCAGCTTTCTTGCTTTTCGTCAGCATATCGTCAACATAGACTTCCATATTGCAACTGATTTGTTCAGCAAAGACTTTATTCATCAGCTGCTAATATGTCGCACCTGCATTTTTCAAACCAAAAGGCATAACATTATAGCAATAAGTTCCTCTAGGGGTAATGAAAGAAGTACTCTCCCTATCTTCAGGTTTCATTTTGATCTGATTGTAACCAGAATAAGCATCCATGAAGCTAAGCAACTCGTGTCCCGAGGTAACATCCACCAGTTGATCAATTCGGGGCAATGGAAAGTGATCCTTTGGGCATGCTTTGTTGAGGTCGGTGAAGTATACACACATCCTCCACTTGTTGTTTTTCTTCTTTACCATTACCACATTGGCTAACCAATCTGGATATTTAACATCTTCAATGAAACAAGCTTTCTGGAGCTTCTCGACTTCTTCCTGTATAGCTTGATTCTTCTCGGGACTGAATACTCTTCTTTTCTTCTTCATAGGCTTGATCTCCGTATTCACATTGAGCTCGTGACATAAGAAGTTTGGGTCTATCCCAGGCATATCTTCATGACTCCACGCAAAAGTTTATCTTCTGCTTCTAAGGAAAGTTATCAATTCCTGTTTTAATGAGGCTTCCAACGATGAACCTATTTGAGTAGTTCGCTCAGGTGCTCGTCGTCCATAATGATGTTTTCAGTAGCTTCCACCACTTAACCCTTCACGAGTTGCGACTCATCTCGAGGATCCAATGTTTCAATTTCTGCACCTTCATCCACTTGATAGGTAGTAGTCTTTTTCTTTGATTCTTCCAGTTCTTCTTGCTCGACGGATGAATAATAGCATTCCCGAACTACTTTCTGATCACCTTTCATAACTCCTACTCCAAAGTTTGTTGGAAATTTTAGGCACTGATGCACTGTAGATGGTACAGCCTCAAACTTCTTCAATCCTACTCTTCCCATGATGATATTATACGATGATTGGACATTCTTATCCATCATGAAGAAACATATTCTTTCTGTCTGACAAGCAGTCCACGTACCAATGAATATATCCAACTTGATCGTCCCAAGTGGAAATACTTTCTCGCCAACAAAATCGATGAGGGGTCGGGGTAAGGCTCCAGTTGAGATAACTTTAGATTTAAACTATCGAAACACGAGTAGAACATAATGTCTACCGAGCTACTATTGTCGACCAGCACTCTTGAAATCATTACCTCCTTCATTCTCATCTTGATCACCAGTGGATCATCGTGAGGATATAAAACACCTACAAGGTCATTTTTTGAAAAATCGATGACCAATTTCTCCTTGTTCACCTTTCTCGGGCGATCTTCCTCAGATCGATTTATTCGCTGAATGTACGAGCAAGCTTGAGCCTCACCGAGGTAAGATTTTCTTTCTGTAATAAGGTCTCCTCCTCCTGCATCTCCTCCTGTAATAACATTACAATCAAATGACCCAAAGCGTATTAAAAATACCTCTCGTTCTGGCATCCTTGGTTTCTTGGGAAGACCGGGGTCATCCTCTGGATCAACTTCATAGTTTCTCTTCTTATTCTCCTCTGCTCGACGAGGAGATCTAGACCTCTCTCTAGCTCGGTCGTTATTTCTTCTTTCGCCTCCCCGATCAACGTACTTTTCTAGCTTTACTCGTCCGATGAGTGTTTCAATCTCATTCTGAAGAGCTATGCAATTTTTGGTCATATGTCCATGATCCTTGTGGAACTCGTAATATTTTTCCCTATTCCTCGTGTCAGGGTCTGCCTTCATTTTCTTTGGCCAGTTTAACTCCTCGCTGTTCTTAATTTCTTCCAGGATGTGGTTGATATTTGCCTTCAAAGGTGTGTAATTATCAAATTTCCTCAAGACCTCCCATGACGACCTATTTTTGGATTGTTTGTCACCACCATTGTTCTTATGTTCTTTCTTCTTAGATTTATCACCTTCCACCTTAATTTCTTTGGCGTTCATATTCTTCTTCGCAGACATAGCCTCCTCGGCATTCATAATCTTGGACGCTTTTCCCATCAGGTCCGACATGGTTCGAGGTGGATCTTTGGCCAAAGTGTAGTACAACTTGTTAGGCAATAGCCCACTCATCAAGGCAGTGATCTATGTCTTCTCCTCATAATCAATGACTTCGAGTTTTTCGTTATTAAAATGAGTTATATAATCTCTGGTACTTTCACCAGCTTTTTGTCTAACACTTAACAAGTGTGCTACTCGTTTAACTGGCTTTTCCCCAAAGCAGAAATTTCTAATGAATAACTCGGCCAGTTGAAAGAAAGTTGAGATCTTACCCCGAGGAAGATTATTATACCATATTTGAGCAGATCCGGTGAGAGTTCCCGAGAATGCTCTGCATCTCATCTCATGTGGGACAGCATAGATGTCGGCTGCAGCTTGGTATTATTCTATATGAAGGACAGGGTTAGTCTTTCCATCATACTTGGGAGTCACAACAGGTGCTTTGAACTTTGATGGTGTTGGAAAATCAACAATGTCCTGGACAAAAGGTGTTCCTCGAACAAAGGTTCATTATAGAGGGTTCTTGGCCTTAGCCATTTCCCCTAATCTATCCTCCAGCCTATGAATAGATCATTTCCATGCATCATTTCCTTCCTCGGGCCTATTGGTTCGAGCAACTGATCGCGTTGAAGTGGCTTCCTGGGATTTATCTTGACGAGCAACTGGTCGGTCATAGGATCTATCTTGACGAGCAGCTGGTCGCGACTGGGCAGATCCTTCCCTTAAATCTGATGGTCGTCGAAATATCCTCGACGATGCATTAAGAGGACTTTTGTTCCTCCTAGGACCTAATCTATCGAAAATAGAAACCCTACTTAATCTTTCCAATGCACTGGTCCTTTCTGGGGAGAGGGTGACACGTTGTTCAGTATCTGTGGCTCGCACTGACGAAGTTCGTCCAGGTTGATAAGAAAAATCTTTAGATTCCTCATTGCGATATGAATTAGTACACCTAGTACACGAAGAAGGCGCACGGGTATTTCTTTGAATGCTTCGTGGTCCGAAATGGGCTGACGCACCGCCATGGAAAGTTTGGATGAGTTGTCGCATTGTTTCTTGCATGACGGTCTGGCCCTGAGCCAGATTTGTCATTATTATAGCCAGATCTGGAATATTAGGCGGAGCACATGGGTTTGGAGGGGTTCCAACGTTTCGATTACTGGATTTAAGAATATCAGCCATTCGTAATGGATTGTTTTTTGTGAGAAAACGATATTACCAGTCGTTCCCACAGACGGCGCCAATCTGTTGACGTAAAAAATTAGATTACTCTAATTATTCAATCACAGATAAATAAATAAGACAAAGAATTTTAAAGTGGTTCGGTCTTATAAGAATGGCCTACGTCCACTGTTGTTTTATTGCTGAGTGTTTGGGAATTCTCGATTACAAGCTTTATCAAGAAATTCCGGTATGGATTCGGGGTCCCCTCTAATGAGGATTGTACAATGTATTTATAGCCCTGAGGCTGTAATGTGAAAGGGTAATACATTAAATGATATACATATGAAAGGGTAATACATTTAATGCCCTTTTTGCGTGTGCATCTGAATGATAAGCATTTAATGAGCAGTTAAACTGTTGGTATCCTGCTTCGAGGTGCAGCTCGGACCGCCTGAGCGTCTCGGTGCTAAAGAGTTCCTCGGAGAAGTCTGTTCCTCAGAGCGTATGAGTTCCTCGGAGTAACATGGTTCCTTGGAGCGTGTGATCATCTCGTAAGTTCTTGTTGTTGCCATGTAGATAGCCACGTGTCTTCATATGATTGGTCCATGTCAGCAGATTAAATTTGGTATCAACAGTGAACGTGAATGTCGGATGGGAAGCATGATAATACGCGCAATAATATTAAATATGAGATATAAAAAAAGTAACACAATGAAAAAAATAGTACTCGAATCCCGATAATGACTCAGGACTATAGGTATCAAACTCCACATAGTTTGACATATCACAAGGGTGAGGTTTAAGTTCGGCATATTAAAAAGGTGGGGTTTAATCCATAAACCCAAATTTAAGATTACACTTTAATTTATTTTTGTAAAAAATGTGCTCAAGCGCAAAAGTGTAGAAAAAGTGAGGAAATCCTACTTCTGGAGTTTATCAGGAAACCCAGTTTTTTTTTGTCTTTTTTGATTTTATGAATTTTGTTATGTGAATACTAGTAATAAAAAAAGATTTTAGTTGATGTGGTATAGTGGAGTAAGACTAAAATATATCAAGAATGGAAGAAAAGTGAATAAACCACACTAATTAAATGAGTTAGAAAAGAGTGAGAGTAGACCTCCTAGAAGATTTTTTTATTGATTTTTTAAGAAGATTTTATGATGGTAGGATGATGGTGAAGTAGGGGATAAGTAAGTGGAAAAAGGTGGTATGAAAGTGAGGTGAGAGAGGTGAAAGGAATGTTGGAAATTTGGATGTTTTGGAGTGATCATGCATTGATTTCGAGGAAGGAATGTTCTAATTGCTTAAAAAGGGGTCCCCTTGGGAATGAGATCATGGCCTCTTTAAATAATTAATATTTGGGTTTTAGGGAGTGCCCATTGGAATAGGCTCTGGATTGCCTATCGTCATAGAAATACACCCCTGCCTATAGGCAGGGGGTCTGGGGTGCCTATAGGAAGTTCAAAAAGGATTTTTTCGAAAAAATGGGCATACAATACAAGTAGTAAGTCCAAATCATTCATGGTCAGAATCGTTGGAAAGGGTATTTAGTGACCTATGAAAATACATTGAGCTAATAAAAGGTTTTAGAGTTGACTAAATTCATATAGGGCTCGAAAGTACCCGATGGCCTCAAGACGGGTGTTCTTGGAGAAAAAAAAATGAGTATGAACGAATTGTGAAGTCAATTCGTGCATGACATGGACCTTCGTGAAAGGTATTCAGAGACCTATAAAGATGCAATGAGCTTTGCTCGTGTTGGAGAGTTGACCATAGTCGAATAAGGCTCGAGGGAACCCGGTGGCCTCTAGATAGGATTTGGAATAAAAAGGTGATTACGCACAAAAATGGAAGGCCAACTCATGCACGGTATGGCCCGTTATAAAGGGGATTCAGATACCTATTAGAGTTCAATGAACTTCGCTCGAGTTGGAGTGTTGACTAAAGTATAATGGGGAAGGGAGAGCCTGGTGGCCTCTAGATTAAGGTTTCGAGTAGGACCTAGGGTCTGATGGTGGGAGGAGAAGTGTTATGGACCCAAGGAGGTATTTAGATGGTGCTTGGATGGAATGTCTATAGATACCCCTGATGGGAAATCTTGGAATAAGCAGAGGTCATCAAAACATAGACACCTCATCGATGTTCAAGAGTTTTTAAGGGTCGAGGCTTCTAGTGGGGGACAAAGGGGATCAATTTAAAGCGTTGAGTCCAATTCTGCCGATCTAAAAAGTTGGGACAATTGATTCAGAGGGTGGAGGTCAATTCTGTGAAGCTAGGTTAATTCTATGAACCTAAAGAGTTATTATGACCGATTCAGAGGGGCATGGTCAATTTTGCGAACCTAGGAGTTTTGATGATCGATTTATAGGGACGAGGTTGATTCTGCAGAGCAAGGTTAATTATGTGGACCTAATGAGTTGGGATGATCAATTCATAAGGTCGAGGTTAATTCTGCGGGCCTAGGTCAATTATGTGGACTTAATGAGTTGAGATGACCAATTCATAGGGTCAAGTTCGATTTTGCGAACCTAGGTCAATCCTATAGACCAAAAGAGTTGAGGTTGATTCTATGAGCCTAGGTCAATTTTGTGGACCTAAAGAGTTAAGATGACCGATTCAGAGGGTCGAGGTTGATTTTATGAACCTAGGTCAATTTTGTGGACCTAAAGAGTTGAGATGACTGATTCAGAGGGTCGAGGTCGATTCTGAGGACATTCGAGCAGATATGACTAATTCATAGGGTCGAGGTTTATTATGCAAATATCTAGTAGTTAAGATGAATGATTCATAGGGTCGAGGTCGATTCTGCGGACCTAGGTCAATTATGCGAACCTAAAAGTTGATTTCGGGAGATATTCTTCAATTTTGACTCCTTTGAAGATGGTAGTGTTATTTTAAGTGCTGAAGTAATTTGATTTTGATATCAATGGGGATACACTGGTGAGGTTTCATCAAGTGATTTCATAATTTTTGATGAGTTTTCACGGGGCTATCTTGCATTCTATCCCGTGAGGATATTTCAGGAATTTTTGTGAATTTTCTGGGATTTTTTTTGGAATTCTCATAATGAAATTTTGTAGGGAATGTCAATAGGCATAGTTAGATGGGTGATTATTGGCATAGGGCACAAGCTTCTAGGCTTCTTAGGGGAGGTGAAGGGTCACTATCTGTAGGCATGACTAAAGGACTGCCGATCGGCACACCCGGTAACACCCCCAACACAGATTTTTGGGTTACCCGTGGTCAACCTAGCCTGACCCGAGCGTTAGGTGTGAAGTGTAATGAAACAACCTACATATTGTTGCTAGTCCAATTTATTTAATTAACATTTCACTTGTTTAACATGAACTTTTCATTTCAAATCAAGTCACGTGAGGGACCCATGGGAAGTTTCCCCAAAATTCAAGCATACAGAGCTACTAACGTAAAATAAATCGCACCCATCCGGCCGTAACAAAGACAAGGGGATGAGCCGAATGCCTAGTGGGAAATTACAACAATGTTATATAGAATCGAATGACATAAAGAAGACTCTAATAGGTTATATCTACGTGCACGTGCAACACACACACACACACACACACACACACACACACACACACACACACACACACACATATATATATATATATATATATATATATATATATATATATATATATATATATATATATATATATATATATATATATATGAAATCGTTTTTATTCCAAAAACATTACTCACCCCGGTCAATTCACGTTAATCCTGTAAAAGAAATTCCCTTTTACATGACTTGACATTTATTTATTGATCTAACATACCTGGTTAAATACTTTAAATAATACCTCTTGTTTAAGGAACATAATTTCTTTTATCGAAATTTCCTTATTACTTATGCCAAACTTATCACAGTATTTTCATTGAAAATCATCTTTCAACACACGCAACACCGTGTTAGAAAATACTTATTTATATTGAAAACATTTCATAAACACACTCATGTGTTAGTTATGGATTAAACCTCTTTAAGTCCCTTAACTACCCATTTAATTCCTTCGTTTCCATTCCTTTACCTTATGTACATTAATCAATTTTCACATTACTAGTCAACTTTATCCTTTACTGGAACATTAATTAGTTCATTCAAATTAGGTTGTCTTTTCACATATTCACCATAAAACCCTTTACTTGATAAGTTCCATTTTTATTATCTCTTTTCTCAGAATCTACCTATAACTGCATACTTTAACGGGCTTCAAACCGCCGGCACTGCTTCCATATGCTCTGGCTAGTGATTTTAGGTCTTTCACCCCAGGGCTTCGGGCCCTCCTTAATTATCTCGGTGTTATCCGAGTCCTTTTTAATGTGTTTTAACATTTTGAAAATGTCCATATTATTTCACCTTTTCTTTTTCTCAACCGAAACCAAAACCCGGGGTTGTACCCCAACTTGTGTTACACTTTAAAATCACCATTTCTTGTCCTTTTTATTCGAACATTGATTTTATCCCCAAATCATATTCATTTAGGACCCTTTTTGTGTAACACCATTACCAACATTTTTATTTCATAAAAATGTTCCACTTTACCTAAAATTACCATTTTACCCGTTTGTTTCCAAACTTGTTTTTTCCTCCATTTTCACAAGTGTTATTTTCCAAAACATCATTAAGTTACCCACACTAACTTCTTAAGTGTTTTTAACTCATTAACACTTATTAATACTTTGGAGTAACATTCGTCCCAAGTTGAAAACATATTTATTTCTTTACATTCTTTTCGAAGAAATCATTGGACATTTAAAGACTACTTTATAAGAAAAACACAATTTTCTTTAATTAATACATGTAGTCTTAAAACCATACACTTATCTCCTTTTTAATCACCTTTTTCACACACTTTAAGGGCTAAAATTTCCAATTTCTTTATTTCATGTTTAAACCCAGTAAAACTCAAATTAAACTTGTTTATATATTCAACCACAGAATACTACAAGTTTATGTGCATGAGAAGATAGATTTTAAATCCCAAATCCTATCCAATGGGTCTAACATGTGATTTACTGTAGAAATTTCATAATGTTTGCACAAACATACCTTTCAAGGAAAAATAAATTTTTTGTTTCTTCAAAACGTGAATAAAATGTCCATTTATATAAAAATCCCAATTTTTCACAAGAAAACTTTGAAATATTTATTCATAAAAAATTTCCAATAAATGAGCATTCTTCGATCATTTTTATTCCATAAAAATGTTTAAACACCAAGTTTTCTTGACATATATCATTTTGCTAAAAACCATTGAATTCACGTTTTAAACCTATTTAAGAAATCATAAGAAATATCATTATTATATTATAAAAGCATCCTACTCCTACAAACTCTAACTATAAGACTAACACATGGAAAAAATAGAGTTTTTTTAACTAAAGAGTAGAGTCTTCCTGCCTTAAATGGATCACAAAATGGTTGGGTGAAGAAGAAGGTGATGGTAACCCCACCTCTTAAGGTGGACTAGCTCCACAAAGATTGCGTCCATAAAGTCTCCAAGAAAAACCTCCTTTCTACTCCATTAATCAAGAGCTAGAGATAGAGAGAGGAGAAATCTAAAAATAGTGGGGGGGACCCACCCCCACTCTCTCTTATTTTAACCGACAAATTATCCTAAACAAAAGCCATATAAAAGCTCAGCCCATTTCTAAAATCCCAATTTTGGGTCATCTGGACTCACTAAGAGTTGACATGTCATCGATCCAACGACCCAAAACATGATAGCACACAAGGGTATCCGATTTAAAATTTTCTGAATAGGTCGTCCGAATAAGAACTGTACCTTATTCAAACGAAAATGGATTCTAGTTTGATCAACCCTTCGAAGGACCTTCTAACAAGGCTATGTACCCATACAGTGGTGGTTTATTCGATCGTCATTAGATGTACAATTGGAACAAAGTAGGCTTTTCATTCGAACCAAGCATTCTCCTTAAGAAAAAACTAGGATCTCATTCAAACGACTTTCAGGTTCGTTCGATCCAGCCTGATTCCTTAAATCTCCAATTTCAACCACAAACTATCAACAATTACAATCAAGGCCAAAGAAAAATCTAATAGAGATGAAAGACCATAAATTAATGATCCAATTATCAAGGTTTCATATGATTACAATTTATAAGGGGAAAAATAATAAAATATTAGGCACGGGTATTACATTCTTCTCTCCTTAGGAAAATTTATCTTCGAAATTATTGATCCGCTAATTCCCCAAGTTCATGGGATTTACAACATGTTATTCTAAATCATAGAAATCCTCCAAGATAAAATCATTGAAGAACTCAATAATTAAGATCACATCACACACTCTGACACATGGGTTGTTACCAAAAGTTCAACATGTGACAGGGTCTAACGCTCATCATCAGGCTAACCATCAAAGATGCAAAAATACCTCAAATCTTTACTCACTTGTTGATCACGTGCAATCAAGTCCCAAGATTAACTTCCCAATACCTAAATCATAGTGATGTCCCTATTGGGAAACCCTCTCTACTCATCGATCCTCACCTAAGAGAAAAATGAATTCTAGAGTCTTTATGACCTTGTAATCTCATCTAAGCTTGATACTATCCTCAAATAGCACATCCCTCACATCGGGGCGAAATGTCACTAAGTTTAAAATCATGCGTTCAACCAGTACCCTCCCATGTGACCCTTTCATGAAACTGGGTCACCCTAAGTATACTACTTAGTGACACTCACCTAGGCACTAAACCATTCCACCCATCTTGGAAAATAACACCTAATGCTATTTTTCCTCGAGTTTTAACACTAGACAATGACCTCAAGTCGTCATCCCACTCTTCATAACTAGAGCCACCGACTGTCGTGCTAGCCAATTCTAAGGCCGCTATTCCTAGGAAAAGCGAATACTACGAGCAAACCATGTGGTCGAAAGCACAACCACCCTTCACTGAACTTTGTTCAATAGAAAGGATACCTTAGATAAGGGCGCACCTAGTTATCGTGCTTCACTAACCATGCCTCTTCCACCCACAGTCCACTGGGACAAACTTCTCCGTACCATGACATAATAAAAATCCGAGCTACCACAGTTGTGGGAACACTAATCCTCGATTATCGAAACCAAAAGGGAGACAAAAGAGTCAGAAGGAACAAATAATCATTTTGAGAAAATACCATCCGTATGAAACGGACTATGGTCTACAAAAGTCGAACCTATGCCACATGCTTGAAGTCTTACAACTTCTCTCAAACGTTCTCACTGGGTACTAAGCTAGCCACATCCCGACTCGAATTGGCAACAGTGGCGAATCGGACTTAACCATTCATCCTTACAATAAGAAAGCAATATACAAACATATTGTCCTCTGGTAAGTCAAATACTGGACTTCCCCCTTAAGAATAAGGTTTCCTTCTTACATCCTTGGTGAACACGATCCACTTTGGCCAATGAATGCCAATGCTTTTGTCCATGTCGACTTTGTCTATCTTTCTAGCGACATCGTGACCAACCTAACATGCCTAGGCCAATATCGATATTATCATACCATGGTCGTATCCCATTATCTCCTTAGGAAGAAACCCGTTAGGAGAAACATTCACCTTATAGTAACCTTTACCTACTTGAGGTCATCACCAAGCTTCTCTCCAGGTTCTACCCAAACTGAACTTACATGATGATCACACCGGTCACCACTAGTATTCTAAGGGTATTAAGTACCATGCAGGTCTACATATTTAATCCGCACCGACTTAGAAAGACATGCCAAGAACTATCCCCTTCCTTCCTAAGGCTATCCTAAATTATGCTGTCGAAACATGCCAGTATTTTTATCATGCCTCGATATCCCCCTCGGGGTGCCACTCTCAAGTCTTCATTATGACATCATCAATCTAGGTCCCAATTGCATTTCCTAGTACCCATCAGAATAAAAAAACTACACTTTCTACATTATCCATCTTATGAAAAAGGCATCATTTCCAACCGCAGTACTAATCTTCAATCATCCTTAGAAGGTTACCTAACATACTCACATCAAATTAGACGACCTCACCAAGGACTACATGATTCAATTCATTTGAATTTGATAAAAAACCTGAGATCATTACTTGACCTTCAATATAATCATCACTAATACACTAGCACTTATTTATATTGGACTTAACCGGTTTCCTATGGACACCAAAAAACTCCACGTAAAGGTTATTAAAACTCGATAAGATTTCATCATCCATGACTTTCTCATCGTAGGTGCGCTCTATAAATCTCTCAATACCCACATCGTGATTACTAGGTACTCGCAAAGACACTAGTCAACAAGACCTTACGTATGATTCACCCTAACCATTGCACACCTTAAGACTTCACAAAAATCCAATTTATATTCCCAAGGATGCCACACATAATTAGTCCTACGGACACTCTAAGACGCCCTTAGGCCACACTCACACTAGAATTGCCTCGCACATAGCCTTACTTAAGCTGCTAAAATAGGACCTGACACTTAGATAATAATCTTGTCTTCCTTGATTGACACTAATATGGATTTCGGTAGGATATGGGATGTTGCATACAACCTATAAGCCTTTAGGTTTACGTCACCGACATCACTAGGTTTACGTCACCGACATCCCATTTCCTCAAAATTGCTTCATATCTCCTAATATCCTGATATGGAAGACTATTAGAGTTCACTCTTAAGTCTCCTTAACAATCATTATTGCATACGTAACGTAATTACCACAATTTTCTCGTAACCCTCATCATACATTTCCAGGTATAACTTTTAATCAACGATCACCAGGACACTTACTTACAACGGTAGTACTTTATCGACTCAGACTGAGAACACATACCCAAGTGTTTCCCATGCGGTTCCTCACATTTACCGAATCACCAATTAACTTACGACGTGATACAATACCAAGGATCAAATTCGCCTAATTACATCATGATTATTATCCATCCGAAAGTATCGCATCCAAAACTTGATGTATCCTCATCACAATTCAATACTTCTTAGGCATGATGCACTAGTCACCTAATTTACACGATTGACTTTATATAATTCATGTCTCTAATTTAATGGATGTCATTAAGCTCTATAAATATCTCAATAGACCTCTCATATCATCAAGGGTTGACACACTAGCACCTTACACAAAAAACCGCGGTGTCACCAATATCGATTCGCACAAACACTCGCAAATCACTAGCATGTATAATCAGAAGTGAGGAAGAGATTAATGATAGCTAACTTGGTCATATTCCACTTGGCAATAAATTACCCATCGTGCTAATCTCTTTGATTCCACTGTCGAGAACACGAACTAAAATCGTCACCCATTTAGCGGGACCAACCTTAAACCAACACCAAAGTCGAATGATTCACTACCGACCTCACCACTTCACTATGTAAAGGAATCTTGAACCTAGATCTCCAATACCACTTGTAATTCCCAGACCCAAATTCATGGGTTACCCATGTTAACCCGGTCCAACCCGAGCGTTAGGTGAGAAGTGCAATGAAATAACCTACATAATGTTGCTAGTATAGTTTTATTTAATTAACATATCACTTGTTTAGCATGCCATTTCCATTTTAAATAAATCTACGTGAGGGACCGATGGAAAGCATCCCTGAAATCCAGGCATACAAAGGTACCAACGTAAAATAAAAGAATACTTCCCCATATAATGCTCTCAAAATACAAAACTGCACCGAACCTACCGTAGAAAAGACGAGGGAATGAGACGAATGCCTTATAATAATGCAGTTGTAGACCCTACATTCTAGGACCCCCTAAGTCTCTCCTTAGGTCCGTAGCACCTCTCAAATTCACTACAAACCCTAGGTCATACTCTGAGTACCGATCTAGAGGTCACTGGGCACTCTTGAGCCTCGTTTGACTCCGATCAACTCCGTCGTCAGAGAAAAATCTCAATGAATCTTTAGAGGGATCTGAATCCCCTTTTCAACGGTCCCCGTGAGCTAATTGGAATAACTATTCAGATGAACAAACCATTTTACAATCGTAAATCAATTTGTAGGCCACCGGGTGCTCCTGGGTCCCAATTTGACCCTAATTAACTTCACCATCAGAGAAAATGCTCAATGATTCTTTGAAGGTCACCGAAATCCCTTTTTAACGATCTATCCTGTGCATAAAATGACATAACTATTCGGACGAATGATCCATTTTCCCCCAAAAACTAATTCGAAGGCTACGAGGCATTCCCGAGCTCCGTTTGACCAAGTTAACTCTTTATCTCTAACGAGACTGAATGAATCTTTGAAGGGCACTGAATATCCTTTCCAACAGTTTACCCCATGCACAATCAACCTTACGGTATGGAAAAATGATCCGTTTTAATTCGAAGGGTCACCGAGCGCTTTCGGGACCCTTTTGGCCAAAGTCAACTCTATGAACAAGCCCTTTTGAACATCAAAGTATCTCGCACAACCTTTGTAACGGTTCGTTCCATGCATAATTTGGACTTACGATTTGGATGAACGATCCATTGTCGTTTGATGATCTTTTGTCCAAAGAACCGATGGGTGCTTTCAAGCCCCGTTTAACCCAAAGTCAACTTCGGATCTGCGAGCGGCTATAGGATTCTCAAAGGTCTCTAATTACCTTTCCGAGGATAGGATCTATAAAAGATTTGGACTTACGAATTGTGTTTTACGATAATTTTTCCAAAAATATTCATGAGACTGCCAATTGGAAGGTCCCTTTCCTTGTCTATCGGTAGTGTGTCTAGGGTTACTTGCCAATAAGCAAGACAAGGACAATGCCGATCGACAGTCCCCCTACCCTATAACTAATTTATTTCCTCAAAACTAAAAATATATTTTCTACACACACATATAATAAATTCCCGTTTGAAATTATGTGATAAACCCTACCCTTGTGCTGCATGAGAACTACGTGAAATTTGATGCCTTTATAGGCTACGTAGGCGTCTCAAGCTAAAACTCGAGACTCAAGTCCTATTTTCATATTTTCTATATTTTCTATGTTTTCTATATATATATATATATATATATCATACTTGTGATTCATACTTGCGTCTTATCTAACACATATTATCATTTCATCATAATGATCCATATCTCGATAAGCGAACACATCATTTTTTTTATTATTATTTTGGGAACATTCCTATAGATGACCTCATTCCATTTTTTCCATGATGCGAGTCGAGCGATTCCGATCTCCACCTATGTACACACACACACACACAACTTCATGAAGAAATTAAGGAAAATAGTAACATAACCCCATGAGAGACCAAAAGGCGGGATGGGTGTCCAACACCTTCCCATTCCGTAACTTAGCCACCGAATCTCTGATCTATTGGATTCACAGGCATCCGTTTGTCTTTGATGTTGCTTTCTCGAGGCGGCGACATGTTCTTTTGCCTGTCTTGTGCAAAATAGGCCGATGACTCTATCTCATTATATCATTACAAAATCGACGATGGTCGAATCACCCCCCGATATAGTGAGGGGCGCGGGACCTTTATCCTCCCTTTTTCCCCCTGAAAGTTCCCTGAGAGGGGAAAGATCCAAGATGGCCTCATTAGTATAGAATCGAAAGACAGAAAGAAGACTCTTAACACATTATATCTACGTGCGTGTGTGTGTGTGTGTGTGTGTACGCACTTACATCCATGAAAACATTTTTATTCTAAAAATGGTATTTACCCCGATTAATTCACCATAATCCCGTAAAATAAATTTCCTTTTACTTGACTAGACATTTATTTCTTGATTTAACACACCCGATTAAATACTTTAAACAATATCCCTTGTTTAAAGAAAATCATTTCTCTTACCGAAATTTTCTTACTACTCATACCAAACTTATATTAGTGTTTTCATTTACAATCACCTTTCAACACACGCAACACCGTGTTAGAAAATACTGATTTGTTTTGAAAACCTTTCATAAACACACTCATGTGTCAATTAATGGGTTAAACCTCTTTAGGTTACTTAACTACCTATTTAATTCCTTCACTTTCCATTCCTCTACCTTATGGACATTAATTAATTTCCACATTACTTGTCCACTTCATCCTTTACTGGAACATTAATTAGTTCATTCAAGTTAGGTTGTCTTTTCACATATTCGCCACAAAACCCATTTCTTAATAAGTTTCATTTTCTTATCTTTTTCTCGAAATCCTCTAATAATCGAATACTTTAACGGGCTCCATACCGTCAGCTACACTACAATATGCTATGGCCAGTGATTTGTGATTTAGTCTAGAAATTTCATAATGTTTGCACAAACTTACCTATCAAGGCAAAGGATATTTTTTGTTTCTTCACAACTTGAATAAAAGGTCCATTTATATAAAAATCGCAATTTTTCACAAGAAAACTTTTCAACATTTTTATTCCATAAAAATGTTAAAAACATGAAGTTTTTTTGAAATATATCAGTTTTCTCAAAACCATTGATATCCCTTTTTAAACCAATTTTAGAAATCATAAGAAATATCATTCTTATATCATAAATTCATCATAGTCTTATAAACTCTAACTACATAACTAACACATGGAAAAATTGTATTTTTTAAACTAAAGAGTTGAGTTTTCCCACCTCAAATGGAGCTCCAAAATGGAAGAAGAAGGTGATGGCACCCCCCACCTCCTAAGGTGTCCTCAAGGACGTTGCCTAGCTCCATAAAGCAGCCTCCATAAAATATCCAAGAAAAACCCCCTTGTAATTCCATTACTCTTCCATCTTCATATTTAAGACTCCCAATGAGACCTCCAAAAATCCTAGCTTTGCTAAAAAATGATGGAAATGAGTGCATTGGGATTAAATATGGTGGAATACTTCTAAAATGTGGTGGCATAAGGTGGATATATTGTGATTTGTGGTGGTGGGAGAGGGTGGTAGAGCTCTCAAGAGCTATAAAGAGAGGAGAAATGTGAAAATGGTGGGGAGACCCACCCCCACTATCTATTCTTTAGACCCACAACTAACCCCAAATAAAGCCTTATGAAAATCCACCCCAACTCAAAATCTCGATTTTGGGTCATCTGGACTCACCAAGAGTCGACACGTCATCAATCAAATGGCCCAAAATGTGACAAAACACAAGGGAATTTGATTTAAAATTTTCTAAACAGGTCATTTGAACAAGAACTGGACCTGGTTCGAAAAAATAGATTATCATTTGATTAATCCTTCGAACGACCTTCTAACAAGGTTGTGTACCCATACAACAGTGGTTCATTAGATCGTTGTTAGATGTCCACTTCAAACAAAGTAGTTTGTTTGTTCTAACTTAGTATTTCCATTTGAATGAAATAAGGATCTCATTCAAATGACTTTTATGTTCTTTCGATCCAGCCCGATTCCTTAAATCTCCAATTTAACCCACAAACTTTCAACAATTACAATCAAGGCCAAACAATAATCTAATAAATATGAAAACCCATAAATTAATGATCCAATTATCAAGGTTTAATATTATTACAATTTACATGGGGAAAAATAATAAAATATTGGTCACGGGTATTACACAACCCCTAGTCACTTATAAAAAGGGGTGGCCCTCCTCATTTTTTGTACCTTCACTTAAGTGAAACCTTTTTTTTTATTTCTCTGGAAATAGTTTGCAGCATATTTCTTCAAGAGAGCTCATGGAAGGTGTAACGGATAATGCTTGGATGGCAACCGATGACTGGGATAGTTTGGAATGAGGTGAGGCTGAGGCAAGAGAGAATGACTATGATAGTTTTGGATCTATTCTTAATGATAAAGTTCTATTGTGTGAGTCGATGAATCATCATTTTGTGGTGGTGAAGAACCCGAGTGGCTATGTAAGTGTTTATTTTTTATTTTTATTCTTTCGGTCTTCTTTTCCTTATTATCCTTAGGATACTAAAGGATTTTGTCAATTTATGTGCTGTTGAACATTGCTTCGTCGAGTATTCGCTCCCGTGGCTCGACAGGGATAAAGAAAATATGGGAAAAACTTCCCTCGGCGGTGAAGTTGATGGTAGAGGCTGTTGGGTTTAGCTCTGTAGCTGGGGCTTTAGATGAGATGCCTCATTCTACAGTAGTAATGTGTCCTCCAGGCGAGAGATGGTGGAACACCACCGATACATTACACTTGGGTGTTGGGGATGTGGTGATTATTCCCCTCGATGTTCATTAATTAATAGGTCTGGAGTGCGAAGGTCACCTGATCGGAGTACACCAAAATTTTCATGTTTCTGATGATGTAGTTCAGGTTGCCTTAAGAGATATTGGATGAATCATGTCTGGGGAGTCAGTTCGGATATCAGTGTTGAAGGATGCCTTATTGTCTAGGCAGATCGATGAGACTGATGGGTGACATGTGAGGAAGGCAGCTCGCTTCTTTATTTTTCTTTTTCTGTAAGGGTTTGTGCTGGTGTCAAATGGTGATGTTGTCGATTTGTGATTTCTTCCTTACTTGAGGATAACCTAGGAGATTCAATTGGACGATTGGGGGAGCTTTGCATTAGCATACCTATATTCTTTTCTTGATGCTTTCAGTCAGTGTTGCCGATAGACTTTTACGGGGCCCAAGTATCTTCTAGAGGTAGTATTTAGATATAGTTTTTTCCTTATTTCCTTCGTTATCCTTCCCTTTTTTAATTCTTTTCGACATTCTGTATCGCTTCCTGCACACGTGGTTCAATGAGGTTATTAGGCACAACTTTGGATTGATCTCCCTAAAGGCGAGTGAGATGGGGAATTTCTCAAGGATGTATAGGTGGAGGAACTCAAATAGGAAATCGAACCAGTCTTTGGTTTTGAAGGATGTGATAAGGGTGTTGAACACCTTAACGAGCGACCATGTTAGGCTTTGGTTTCCATCCTTTATGTTGATTTCCATACTTTTTTTGCACTTGGTACATGACTAACCTTTGTTTGGGAAACATGTGACAATTTACCCTTAGCGTTTATATTTGAAGGTTGCAGGGATTATGGGCATGCATGTCCAGATACAGAGGTTATTGGCGTATAAGTTTGGGTACATCTAGTACTTGAAGGAGAGGGTGGTGAGGCAGGTGATAGAGGGCATGGCGTAGGTCCCACCATCAGCGCTCCCTGAGTTCATGAGGTGGGGTGAAGGAGATATCAGACATGGCGAGGATGATAACGATGACGGGAGAAACCTATATGATCTATACGGATATGATGACAGGATGTGATTACTTAGACTTTGAGACCAATTAGTTGATGTCATTGTCTGTCTATGACGTAAAGGGTATACCTCCACTAGCAACGAGATCAGAGAGGTACTAGTGCACCAGTGGCTTCAGTCCATAGCACGGGGGTGGTGAAGCAGGAGAAAAGGAGGTTCTTGTTCAATATATTTCCATTCCCTCTTATCTTATATAGGTGGGTGGTGGGGAGCTAGTCTTAACGACTCATTACCCTCAGGAGGGGATAGTCAGTTTTGCTGGTCTTCCTGAGGAAGTTACTCGAAGATATGTATGACTTCCGTTTCTGTTTTGTACTTGTTCCTCTGATTTTACTCCTTTTACTTATGACTTACTTGCTTTTGATGGATTAATTCTCTTGCGAACTGTTTGCATATCGAATCCTGGATGTAGGACATTAGAGATTGGATGGCTTTGGTATCCGACTATGTGAGGAAATCGTCCAGGCCTTGCATGGTGCCACCAGCCACCTCTGAGGAAAGCTACGGTTTCAGGAGTGGGGGATCTACCACTCGTCGTTGAGGTAAATGCGTTCGTTGTGGTTCCTGAGGCGAGTTTTTTAGTTGGTCAAGGTTTTTGGAAGGTTCGAGTTACATCCCTATATATCATGATTTTTTCCTTTTCTTTTCTTTTCTTATTCTCTTTGTACCTGGAAAAATGTAGTCATTCCAAAAAGTATATAAAAGATGCATTTTTGCATCTTTTGATTTATCTTGGATTAAGTGACCTAGTCTACATGCACTTTAATTTTCTACTTAGGTTTTATTCATTGCAAAGTTAAGTAGAAAATAGAAGAAATACTCGAAAAAATGCTTTTTCCCAACATGTTGATTTTTACAAAAAATAGTCTTTATCTTTGAATGATATATACAAAAAGGAAAGGTAAAAAAATTCTAGAATGTGGGGGGTGCTGATTTGCATACCCCTTGGCCTGGTCATCAGCATATTTGTCATGTCAAAATCACTTTCCTAGCTTTCATTTCACTTCTTCTGTACTTGATAGTACTTAGGAACAATAGTCATGATAGAAAGTTGGAACTTTTGTTTCTTATGGGTGCCTTTGGGTATAAAAAGGGGCTTGGACACAATTTAATCTTCTTTGCAACCTTCTTCTTTCCTTGAAATGGTTCTTTCCATGATCGAAATGTTTGTGGCTTATCTTGAGGGTTTTGAGTCCATGTGTCTCTTCAATGTCAACTATTAAGCTTTTAACTCACGCCTTATCTCCTTGTAGCATAATCGTCTTCTAGAATGGAATCTCTTGGAAGTAGAGCTGAAATTTTGATATCCTGAATTGCCTGTATTTCATTTGGTCTGGACGAAGTTTGCCTTACTTATGAGGAGTTTTCAATGATGTTGTGTGTCAATCCATATGTCACGGCACTAATGATGGAGTCATCTCATTCCCACCGAGTGTCATTAGTCGAGTTACTTCACATTTATCCTTTGTCTGCCAGACTATTGGTGAACAAAGGAAGTATCTTTCTTTTAGTAGTACTGAACTCAATGTGTCGAAGAGATTATACTGATAATAGCTTTTCTAGTGCTGTGGCCCTGGGATTGGCTGCCAAGATGCTTTTAGTGATCAGTGACATGACGGTAGACCCTTAGGTGGCCACGATAGTTCTGTGGATATCCCGTCATTATAATTTAATAAGTGTCATACTAGTAGAGAATATGAATGGACTAGATGCCTGGGAAGAAGGACGAGCCAATCTTCTATGGGGGAGACCTGTGATGCTGTTCACGTGGTTATTGGAGATACTGATCTTGCAGGCCCCTCCTAAGTATCCTCTAACGGGCATTCCCAACTTCATTTCTTGATTTTTCTTCAGTTTTGGCCCATCTACAGAGAATTGGGTGAATTGTCTTATGGAATATGGGACCATAAATCTTTACTAGTTCATACCGTGGTGGGGCAATCTGCAGCCTATCTTCTAATCGGGTGATTATCGGTATGTATGGTTAGTGGGCTTTTTCCATACTTGTTTTTATTTTTCCATGGTGGCTTTTACATCAAGTGGGTTAGGAGCAGAACATTCCTCTCCATATAGCCAACTTCTTTCCCATAGAGGACTAGACTGAATCGCTGAGGATGATTTGGAGCCTTTGTAGGAGCACTATCGACCGTCTTCAGGTCCATCTCAATCTGTCAGGGAGGCTGGGTTCATATTCGAGGATTATTTTAAGTGGCTATGAAAGAAGGTTGTCATGAAGAGTTATGCTGATGAGATTGGAAAAAGGTCGCTTGTGATGTTTGAAACATTGGATCAAGGTGTCATGGTTTCATCCAAGATGATTAAGTCATACCGTGGCATGGATCGAATATAGAATTATGACCAGAATTGGGATTCTTGGGGTTCTTTAGGGATAGTAAATGATGATGAGGCGGGTTCATCTGGTAGCTAAAGGAAGGTCTTGAAAACGAGGGAGGTTCTTATAATATGTGGGTTTGTTATGTAGGTTTTGATATGATTGGTTTGTGAAGTTTGTAAGAGTGTTGGTTATTTTTTTATTCTTATTGCTGATGATTCGTTTAATTTCCGTATTCTATTTTTTAATAAAATATGATGATGATTTCGATGTATTTTATTGTGCCTTTTGATGAATTCTTTTGTTTGAACTATCCATAGCAATTACTAAGTTATATATAATCATTTTGTTCTTTTAAATAATGAGGGTTGCTATCATTCTTAGAGGGAGAAAACAATATCATTTCGTGAAAGATAAAGGACCATGCCCAAGGGTGTTTTATGGCTGCCTACATATCTCTATGGGATTTGAAAATTATGAGTTACTCTTTTAAAAATATGATTTTTGAGAAAATCAAGTCCTACATAGTTCTGAGTAAAGAGGGAGAGGGGAGAGATTTTTTTAGAATAGCAAGTAAGTGAGAAGACGCTTAGCGTGATGAGAGTTCGAACTGGGGGTAAAATTTCTTAAAACGATCCAAATTTATTAAACATAAGATCTCCTCTCCATCAAGGTTTGTGAGCATAGCGACACCACATGACGGGATTTTCTTTATGATATAGGGCCGCTCCAGTTGGGTTTGAACTTTCCTCTCGGATCCTAGATTGGTTTTATGATTTCCTTGAGGGCATGATATCCTTCTTAGAAACTTCAGTCGTCGACCTTGAAAAAATGCCACTTAGGACGTTTAATACAAAGGTAAACTGTTTAAATGTCTTAGATCTGACTTCTCTGAAGGTTGTTGTTGTTGATGTTCTCTCGAGCTATCGTAACTTTACTTGATTCAAACCTTTACGTCGACTCAAACAAGTTCAAGATCATATAACCAACACTTTAAGTGTGGTAGAGTGAAAGTGTAGTGGTGATGTGCTTTCTACATATGCATGAAACACACTCATACTTAATACAGACATAATGATTTAACAAATTACAAGATCACTAGATATGCAAGAAATTCCAAAATTAATAGTCAAAACTAAAACAAACTTTTAGACCTTTCAAAATATCGGCAGATCAAGAGGGAATCTTGTTGTGAAATATCCAAGATCTTAACACTTTCTTGATTTGAAAATATTATATAGAAAGTGTTCCCCCAATCAAGATCTCAAAACTATATCTTAGTTTGATAGTGTTGAGTAAAATGAAATCATAATGAATATTATTGGTTTAGGTTTTAAAAACGTGAAATCAGTTTAAAAATAACCAATAAACAAGATTTCTCGAAAAGAGAAATCAAAATAGTAGTCTATCTGAGTGAGATGTATCACAAAGATGAGATCCCAAGTTTCTATAAAGAAGAAACTGAAAAACACAAAGTGATTAAGTTGGAAAGATGATCAAGAATAAGAGAGGATAAATTATGAACACATGATCTAAACACTCAGGTTTAAAATCATAGAAAAGTGTTTCTGGATTTAGGGTTTGATAAATTAAGTTTTAGGGTTTCTTTTTTCTCTCTTCTCTCTTTTTTCTCTCAAACGAGGAACTTTCAAAAGTCTCTAAATGCCTCATAGAAGGCTTTTATTTATACTGGTATTCAAAGGATCCGAAACAAAGCCACAAACCAATGGCTGAGATTAAAAGAATTTAAATCGATGCAAATCCAATGGTTCACAGATAGCGGTGCAAAGCTCAACTCTGATTGGTTAAAACCATTGCACTTGGATTAGTTCTAAACGCATGAAGAACGTTGATTAAGGAAATTCAACGGTCTAGATAAAGTAACGGGTTTGTTAGTGAGAAGAAACACAAATCGAATCATCGCCAGAGCAACACGTGTAGGCTCAAGATCAAGTCTAAAACGCGTGTTTTTGATTTCTAAAAAATCCAAGTTTCACCCACAAATTTTTCTGCCGCTTTTAGATTCTACCCAAGACAGTTTTAGGGTAAAAGAAATATTTTAAAATCAACCCCAAAGCTTTATTAAGTTCCAAATTTTATTTTCCAAAAATTATTTAAAATGCTTAGAAAATATTTATTAAATCCCAAAAAATATTTAAAAATCATATTAGGGTATTTAACTCACACTAGGTCATAATGAGAATGAAATAGACCATGTATGCAGTCCTAGAATGTGGTGTATGTGAAATACCATCAAGAACTTGTAGAGGAATAACAAAGTTGATAAGAGAGTTCTGAGGGTTTTTTGTTCAACTAGGGATGGACACAACTTTGTCACTATTTCCAAACTAAATAAGGTCATATATAATGCAGACTCAAATGAGTCAAAGATATAGAGTGCTTCAGACCTTTTTGTTGAATAATTATGGGATACATCGATGGTACCCTTATATATGACATAGGGCTTTCAACCTCATTTCATCTAAGAGTACAAGTTCATCGTGACGATTTTGCTGCTAATCTTCTTCGTTGACCTGACTTTTATGCATAAACTATAGGGAAGGTATTTAATGTTCAACATGTAGGACCGCCTCTCTGATATATATAGAGAGAGGGAGTAACCCCATTGGGTGTTCTGATGGAGGTACGGTAGCCCTAGAGGGCATATGGGATCCATTTGTCCTAGTCTTTGCAGCTTGCGATCATTTTTCTAATGATGGTCTTAAGGCTTTTATTGGGAGATTTAACATCCCCATAAGTTTTCGATCTGTAAGGAGAGGACTTGTGCTTTTGGATTCTGTACCCGTTAACTAGTTATGTGTCCTCATCTTTGAAATGGATCTTATTGTCTGATACCAACTAATGGGGAACTTCATAGTGGAAGATGATATTCTTTCTGATTTATTTAGCTACTATCTTTGCATTTAACACAACATATGACTCGGCTTCGATTCGTGAAGTAGTCAATAGAGACCAGGATGAATTCATGCTCGTTTGATACCTTCAGAGTGACTTTCCTGATGATGCCTATGCCTTAGCTGTAAAAGGGCCAGGGAGAAGTCATGTTATATAACTATCAAGGTGTGAAGTGTTAAAGGTTGTGGAACTATTTACATTTGAGGCATTTTTTGATGTAATCAGTGCAATATTGAGACATGATAGTCCTGTACTATCCTTGATGGATGATCTTCTTGGCAAGCATATGACCATTCGTGTGGGGTTCAATTGCCCTACTGTGGATATTCTACATCACGTCTTCGATCCCAACCCATTCTATTCAATGCAAGTGGGTTCTATTGAAATTTCTTTTAAAGAGCACCATGTACTGAGCAGCCAACCTGTGAAGGGTTGCACGATCTTTCATGCCAGCCTTTTGAGGATAGTTACCAAGCTTGAGGAGGAACTAAATTTCATAATACCACAAGCCTTCTATATTAGGGTCTTCTTCTATAATAAGCTCAATGTGTTAGCAGTGAGTGGGTGCTTTATATTTTTGGACTAAAAAGGGGGCCACCATTATCCCTGCAGGCATGTCGACCTTAGAGGCCAGGGTTGACAATGTGTCGGCAAGGCTGTTCCTTGAACGAGGAAGGTGGTGGACGGTGACATCTTCGAACTGGGAGGAGATCTCTTCTAGGTAGGAATGGAAGGGTAGGAACTTCTCATCTTTAAATTTCCAATTTTTGAGGATTTGCACCACAATAAGGGCCGAATCTTCGTAGACATCAATGTGCTTAATTCTTCTCTCGAGGGAGATCTTGAGCCCTATGGTACATGACTCGTATTTCTTCATGTTGTTGGTGAAAGGGAAAGCCAATTTAATAGCAATGTGAATGTGAGAGTCATCAGGGGCAATAAAAAATATCCCAATGTTTTATCCTTTATTATTAGCGGGTCCGTCGAAGAACATCTGCCATCTGAGATCCTAGTGAGAGGTGCGGAGGATGTCTTTATATGTTAATTAGGAGATCCAAACCTTATTCCCTTTTATGGGTCTATCAAAATAAAATTAAAAATAGCTCTTCCCTTCATAGACTTATATGTGACATATGTGCTGTCAAGTTTAGCCAACAACATTAACTAGAAGGCCATGAGACTAGACAAGATAAGCTTCTCTCACTAGTATTTCATCGGATCCATTTCGGAAAATTTTATAGGAAATGCGAGCATGTAGTGACGAAGCTTCGACATGACCCAGACTAAGTCAACACACGCCTTCTTTAATGTCATATAGTTTACCTCACATCCAATTAGATTTTGACTAGTATATTAGATTAGTCTATCTTTAAGGGATTCTTCGATGTATTGGGATAGCATAGTCCCTACTGTGGTGTCGGTGACAGTGAGATATAGGAGGAGGGGGAGATTTTACTATGGAGGCATGAGCACTAAAATTCGAGTGAGGTATTTTTTTGATGTGATCGAAGGCTTCCTGACATGCCTCATTCTAGAATTAGTTGAATCCTTTCAAAGAATCTTGAAAATGGGCTCACAAATAGAGGTCAGTTGGCTGATGAACCGAATGATTTATTGGAGATTACCAAGAAATCCACGCACCTCTTTTTCTGTCTGAGGTGGTGGAATTTCCATTATTTCTTTTAGTTTGTCAATATCTGCCTCAATCCCTTTTTTGCTGACCATGAACCTGAGTTTTCCCTTTGTGTCACTGAATATACATTTCTGTGGGTTGAGTCGCATTTGATAGTTTCATAATCATTCGAAGAATTTTCTTAGGAAAGGGATGTGACCTTTCTGAGTCTTGGACTTGATGATCACGCCGTTGACATAGACTTAGACCTTCTTATGGATAAGATCGTGAAGAATGATTGTAATGACCCTTTGATGGGTAGCCCCGATGTTTTTACGATCGAGCGACATGGCTGTGTAATAAAAGGTTCCCAATGAGGTGATGAAAGAGTTTTTTCCTGATGATCAGGGTGCATCTTAATCTAATTATGACCGATAAAATTGTCAATAAATAATTTTAGGGCACTGGTGGTGTTATTAATGATTATGTCGATATTGGGCAAAGAATAATCATCCTTTGCTGATGTTTTGTTCAAAACTCGATAGTCGATGCACATGAGGAATTTTAATTTTGATTTTGGCACGGGGATGAATTTCACAAGACATGTAGGATATTTGACCACGCGAATGAAACCTACGTTTAATTGTTTCACCACTTCGTCCGAAGATTTCTTAATTTTTTGTCGATAGACTTGCTCTTTGGGAAGGTAGGGATCTCGTGCTGCAGTATTTTTGAGTTAATACTAGGAATGTCATCATAGGACTACATGAAGATATCCACAAACTCTTTCATAAGATCTTCAAATTACGACTACTCATACTCTTTGAGGGTGTACCTTATCTTATTCTTGTGTGGGTGGCTACTAGAAATTAGATTGATAATAATAGTCTCATCATCATAAATTTGAATGCATTTATGTTATTTAGTTTTTTCCTTATTGAGATCAGTTAAAAATTGTTCATTTATTAAATTATTTCATCAATTGTTTGATTGGAATTAAGGAAATTAATATAAGGCACAACAAGATACTCGAAATCATCATTCATTTCATTAAAAACATTTTCGGGAAATATAATGTTGATGACCTTATCAAAGGAGGTTTAGTTCTATTTTACATCATAAATAGAATAAAAAATATTAGATTCAGGTGTTTTATGGAGGCAATGAACAAAAGGGTATAGGTTGACATGGGCAGGCTTGACATGGATGGAGTGATAGTTGAGGTGCATTAGCAGTGATAATCCTCTTAGATAGGTCAGACGACGTGGCTTTCAAGTGGATCATGTAGAGATTCAATCCCAGTGTATGAGTGCCAAATGGTTCATCAGTGTCACTGCCCTTAGAATTCTCGATGCTTTACACAACTTTGCTGGTTAAAGGTTCCACATCATTCATCTGATCTTCACCTTAGGAAAATTCATTTTCAAAGAAGATATTGATATCTGGTTTCATTTTTTTCTCTACAGGGACATACTATGACTCAAGAAATTTACAAAAGGGGAAGTCCTCACCCTATAGTTCATCTCTCTAGGTATCAAGGTTATCACCCAATCCGGTGGCAATAATGTTATCTTTATATGAGATTTTGATGCAATCCACAACCTCCATGGCTTCGTCATACAAGTCTTAACATTCAGCAAAGAAGTGCGGGAAGGAAGGGACCAGATGCCCTTGGAGTTTTAAAACCGTGAGAAGTTCGAAGACAGTACATACTGATATACCCGTATATATCCTCGGCCTGACTGAGGATTACCTCCAACCGGACGACCCCTCGGGGCCGACCCTTCATCAGGCTCCGGATGACCCCTCAGGGGGCCGACCCTTCATCAGATTCCAGACGACCCCTCAGGCGGCCGACCCTTCATCAGGCTCCAGACGACCCCTCAGTGGGGCCGACCCTCCATCAGGCTCCGAACGACGCCTTAGGGGGGCCGACCCTTCATCAGGTTCCAGATGACCCCTTAGGGGGCCGACCCTTTATCAGGTTCCAGACGACCCCTCAGGGGGCCAACCCTTCATCAAGCTCCGGAAGACCCTCCGAGGGTACGACAGTACGAGGCCTAAATTAGGCAAGACTCACTACCGAAAGGAACTTTGCCCTCGGCCTCGGATCATAGGCCGAGGGTGACATCATCATAGCGCGTGGTTTGGGAGACACGTGGAGCAGTGTGCGTGAGGCTCACATGGCACATGGGAGAACGTTATAAAAAAATCACACCCTCACGTGAGGGAATATTATGTCATCATTTGGCATCTACAGGTGTTGAAAGGGGATTGGATAGATCATCATTCACATGCACCATGCATACCTGCGGGGTACACTACACCCCCCAAGACCTATATATACTTGCCACCTATAACCCTACAAGGGGATCGATCTATTTTGGTAACTCTAGCTAAAACTCTGCTTGTACACACAGTAGAGAGAGAAAGTGAGCTTATGTGCGTTGTATCCAAGGCCATTAGTCCCCAAACTTAGTGGATCACACACTCACAGTGGATGTAGGCCAAATTGGCTGAACCACTATACATCATTGTCTTAGTTCCTCTTATACTCATCCCCTTCTACATACTTATACACTTATAAATCTCTATGGATGCCATGGTTACTACTGTTTGAGATCATTATCACTTATCCGGTGGTGCTAAATCTTAGCATCATCAGTTTGGCGCCGTCTGTGGGAACGAGAAGACATCTATTCCTTTGTACAGCTTGACCTCACTGGGCACTCTGGTGGTGAGACAGCACTCCCCCTAAGAGGAGATGTTTCACCATTGAAAGAGACCCACTAAGGTTCTCAAGCTCACTAGTCTTTTCTTTAGTTCAGCTTTTCATAGCTCAAACACATAGCACCTGAAATGCCACCGCCACCGCCACCGCTTCCCCCGTCGGATGATGGGGGAAGACCCAGTTCCAGTCAGCCGCCACCTCAGTCTGAGATGGCTAATGTGGCGGCAGCCTTAAAGTCTCTGGAAGCAAGTCAGTGGATGATGCAGGAGCAGTTCATAACTCTAAGCCAGAACATACTAAGACCACCAGCGGTTTCACCTGAGATGATTACTCCGGCAGTAGCTCCAGGATAGCATGAGGCCAGGGGACCACCCCAGGCACCACGCAAAGACCTGCCACCCCCTCAGTGGCGTAGGGATGTTGCTGACCCCCGGCGTCTACGCCTGGGAAGGCAAGGAAACCCTTGCCCTGATGACAGGTATGGCGATCTGGAGGGAGAGGAGGCCCCTATAGAATGCTGGGAACCGTATGAGGTCTCCAACAATACTGTACGACCTCTCCAGGATAATAGAGGAAAGTGCGGGAGAGAAAATCCTGATGATCGCCCGAGAGGCTCGGCTTTTGATCGCTTGAGCAGGGGGTCAGCCTTTGAGAGGCTGGGCCCAGTAAATGACCTGCGGGAAAAATTGTCCAGGTCAAGAAGTACTGCGAGGTCCAGGAGGGAGGCAGCAGATGGCCGACCCCAAGGACGGGATGACGACCAAAGGGAAGTAAACAACCGACATAGGCCTACCGCTGCAGAACCCTCCGTCCACCTTAAAGAGGCGGTAGGGGATAACATCGGCCAAGGTGACCCTGCGAGGCCCTGGAATGACTCAATCCAGCGGCTAGAGGATAAGATCGATGATATACTGAAGAGACGGGACCCTCTTCAGAAGGGATACACCATAGGCTCACCCTTTGTGGCGAAGATAGTCAACTTCCCTACGCCATCAAGGTTCAAGCCACCTGTGGTCACCCCAATATATGACAGGAGCATAAACCCTGTCCACCATGTTGAGATGTATCAATCAGCAGCAGACATATACTCTATCTCAGATGAGATGAGGTGTCGTCCTTTTTTTGGTACCCTGACAGGGGCTGCACATGTCTGGTACATGCCTCTTCCAAAAAATTCCATTGAAAACTTTAAGCAGTTGGTAGACCGGTTCATCAACAACTTTTGCTTTGGGGTGAGGCCACAGAAGAAGACCACCCACCTGCTCTATGTTAAGCAGGGGAAGAATGAGAGCCTAAGGGATTACATAGCCAGATTCAATAAAGAGAAGATGGAGGTGGAAGACTATGAGGAGAGCATAGCTATGACAGCCCTGATTGGAGGACTCCAAAAGGGGAAGCTGTTATGGAAGCTTGCTGAAGACCTTCCGAGGACGATGGCTAAATTGCTGTCGACAGCAGGAAAGGTGATGAACGCCGAAGAGGTGATGGCCGCAAAATACGAAGACAAAAAAGGAGGTGCTAGTGGGGGTAAATACCCTAAGACGAACAAAGAGGGGAAGAAGAGGTCCACGGATGACAAGTTCACTGGTTACACCCCTCAAACGGTCAGCTGTGAACAGATTCTCAATGAGATAAAGAGTGACCGGTCCCTGAAGTGGCCTAAGAAGCTGAGGGCAGCCCCCAGCAAGAGGAATAAGAACCTGTGGTGTGAATTTCACCAAGACCACGGCCACGTAACAGACAAATACTTTTCTCTGAAAGATGAGATTGAGAAGATGCTGAAAGAAGGAAATCTCAGAAAGTACGTCAACAAAGGTGCCTTCAAGAGGGGCCGGGGAGATGACCCCAGAAATAAGCGAGGCGATGCATGTAGAGAAGGTCCTCAAAAAAGAGGGGACGACCCTTCTGATGATGAGGACGACCCTGACCTCCCACCGAGAGACGACCACGGCCCTGTCAAGAGGCTTAATATGATCTTGCTCGGAGTGGGAATGATCTCCGGGGGTCTAGCAGGAGGAGGGTCTGAGGTCGCTGACAGGAAGGCCCATGTGGCTGAGGCCAAGGCAGTGACGAAGACGGTACACTCAACCTCTCTGGAGGTCAAGTCAGAAAAGAGGAAGAAGGTTGATATGGACACTCTGATAGTGGGATTTTCAAGAATGGACTTCAAAGGCCTCTTAGCCCCATATGATGACCCTCTCGTCATCACTACCAGGGTGCACGGGTGCGAGGTGCCAAGGATCATAGTAGATGGGGGCTCATCTGCAGACGTGATGTTTTGGCCGTGCTTCAAAGCCTTAGGTCTCAGTCGTGCTAGACTCGTCCCGTACCATCATCCATTGATTGGGTTCAGTGGGGAAAAGGTTCATCCCCTTGGAGTGTATGAGGCTGATGTCATGATGGGGGACGAATGGCCGAGATGGTTCACTAAGAAGGTCAGTTTCTTTGTGATGGATGAGCATGTGTTTTCGGCCTACAACATCATACTGGGGCGTGTGGCCCTCAAGGGGTTTGAAGCTGTGTCGTCTACGGTCCATCAGATGATCAAATTTCCTACCCCTTACGGCGTGGGGGAAGTTTAGGGAGACCAGACGACAGCGCGAGAATGTTACTACAACTCTGCTGAAGAAAGGGAGGCACACAAGAGGGCTACGACCACTTACAATATTGATACCCTAGACCCCAGGGATGAGATGAAGCTCAAGAAAGGAGAGGCCGTGGAAGAGGTAGAATCCATCATCCTCGATGAGGATGACCAGGAAAAAACCATCCAAGTCGGCAAGTCTCTGAAGACCAATATCAAGGAAGACCTCATTAAACTGTTAAGGAGAAGACGAAGCGTCTTCGCATGGAGTCATGTAGATATGCCGGGGATTGACCCTAAAATCATGTGCCACAAGCTCAATTTGGTAGAGGGAGTGAAGCCGGTAAAGCAGAAGAGGAGAATTTACTCTAGAGAAAAGTATGAGGTCGTTAGGGACGAGGTCCAAAAATTAGAAGACACTGAATTTATCAGAGAGGTCATCTACCCTGAATGGCTGTCCAATGCAGTTATTGTCCCAAAGGCCAACGGGAAGTGGAGAATGTGTGTGGACTTCACAGACCTCAACAATCACTATCCCAAAGACAACTTCCCTCTCCCCCGCATTGACCAGATGGTAGACGCTACTGCAGGCCATGAGCTCATGAGCTTTATGGATGCCTATTCAGGGTACAACCAGATCTTCATGAACCCTGAAGACTCGGAGAAGATAGCCTTCATTACTGATAAGGGGACGTACTATTATAGGGTCATTCCCTTTGGCCTAAAAAATGCGGGGGCAACGTACCAGCGGCTCGTAAATAAAATATTCGAAGACCAAATTGGGAAGTCTATGGAGGTCTATGTTGATGACATGCTGACTAAGAGTTTGAAGGCAGAGGATCATGTGGCAGACCTGAAAAGGACATTTATACGATGGACAAATACCATATGAAGCTTAATCCGACCAAGTGTGTCTTCGGGGTCGGATCGGGGAAGTTCTTGGGGTTCATTGTCAACCAAAGAGGCATCGAGGCCAATCCTGAAAAGATAAAGTCCCTTGTTGAGATGAAGACCCCCAAGTCCATTAGAGACGTTCAGAGACTCACATGGAGAGTTGTTTCCTTGAACAGGTTCGTGTCTAGGGCAACAGACAAGTGTTTTCCATTCTTTAAGATCCTTAGGAAGGCCTTGGAATGGAGTGAAGAGCGTGATGAGGCTTTCAGGGATCTAAAGTCACACTTAGGGTCTCCCTTGCTGTTGTCACGACCTGTACAGGGTGAACGACTTTATGTGTACCTCACCGTCTCAGAGTCGTCCATTAGTGAAGCCATTGTGAGAGACGAAGACGGAATACAGAAGCCTGTGTATTTTAACAACAAGGCACTCCAGGGGCAGAGCAAAGATACCCGAGGATGGAGAAGTTGGCCTACGCCTTGATCCATGCCTCCAGGAAGATGAAGCCGTGCTTCTAGTCCCATACAATGGTCATCCTCACTGACTCTAGGCAAGTCCTACACAAGCCAGAAAAATCAGGTAGGTTAATGGCCTAGGGTATAGAGCTGGGGGAGTTTGACATGGTGTATCAGCCTAGGATGGCCATTAAGGGGCAAGAATTGGCAGACTTCGTGGCTGAGTTTACTTCGGAAGATGATGAAGCCAAGGATGAGGGCCTCGGGAAGATAGATACCCGACAGGGTGAGCTCACCGACACGCCTACAGATAAGGCTAAGACGAGCACCGCTAGAAGGAAAGTGGTTGAAAACGAAGAGGGAAGATATCTCTTTAGACAGGGGTCACTCACCGAGGGAAGTTTCTCAGAAGAACACACCGTGTGGAGTCTCTTCGTCGACAAGTCCTCTTGCGAAAGAGGGAGCGGAGCCGATGGTGACGATCATAGAGCAGAAGACCTTCCAGTTCATCTGGAAAAATATTATATGCAGATATGGTCTCCCCAACACCCTCATCTCGGATAACGGGAATCAGTTCAAGAATACCTCTCTACAGAAGTACTGTGAAAGGGTGAGTATCAAACAATTTTTCTCCACCCCAGGCCGACCTCAGGCCAATGGGCAAACATAAGTTACAAACAGGAAAACCCTAGATGGAATCAAGAAGAGGCTTGAGGAGGTAAAAGGAAGAT
This sequence comes from Sambucus nigra, assembly GCA_949130495.1. Classification (NCBI taxonomy): domain Eukaryota; kingdom Viridiplantae; phylum Streptophyta; class Magnoliopsida; order Dipsacales; family Adoxaceae; genus Sambucus; species Sambucus nigra. The sequence continues at coordinate 169,999,230 of OX422219.1, forward strand.
GGGTCGATGAGTTATATGCCGTGCTGTGGGCATACAGGACGACAGTGAGGACCTCTACCGGAGAAACCCCATTCATGCTAGCTTATGGCTCTGAAGCCGTCATCCCCACCGAGATTGAGTTTCCTACTCATAGGGTCCAAATGTATCACCCCCAGAGAAATGCAGAAGAGAGGAGACTCGACTTAGACCTGATTGAGGAAAGTAGGGAGGATGCTGAGATCAGGCAGGCAGCCTACCAGCTGAGGACCGCAAGGTTTTACAATCAGAGGGTGAAACAGAGGCCAATCACAGTGGGGGGCTTGGTCCTCAAGAAGACTTGGCAAAAACCGAACAAGCTCCATCCTAATTGGCATGGCCCATATAGGGTCATCGATGAAGTCGTCCCTGGGACCTATAGACTAGAGAACCTAGAAGGGGAACCCTTTTCCAACCCCTGGAATGCAGATCATTTGAAAACATACTATCAGTAGGGTTGTAAGGTTTTGATAGACCATAATTGTAAAAAGAGTTGCTCCAAAAAAACACTTGGAAAATTAATGAGAAATACCAGTGTTTCCACTCATCATGTGTTCATCAGTTCTAGTACGCATGGAAACATCTACAGAGAACTACCCTCGGCTATGATGAGGGCCAGTGGAGGGGACGACCCCACCATTGTCCTCAAGAAAGACGAGGGAATACTCTGTTAAAAACCATTAATTTGGTAAGTTCAAACCTCGGTTATAATGAGGGTCAATGGAGGGGACGACCCCGCCATTGTCCTCAAGAAAGACGAGGGAAAACTTTATTAAAAATCATTAATTTGGTAAGTTGAACCCTCGGCTATAATGAGGGTCAATGGAGGGGACGACCCCACCATTGTCCTTAAGAAAGACGAGGGAATACTCTGTTAAAAACCATTAATTTGGTAAGTTCAACCCTCGGCTATAATGAGGGTCAATGGAGGGGATGACCGCCATTGTCCTCAAGAAAGACGAGGGAAAACTTTGTTAAAAGCCATTAATTTGGTAAATTGAACCCTCGGCTATGATGAGGGTCAGTGGAGGGGACGACCCCACCACTGTCCTCAAGAAAGATGAGGGAAAACTCTGTTAAAAACCATTAATTTGGTAAGTTCAACCCTCAGCTATGATGAGGGCCAGTGGAGGGGACGACCCCACCACTGTCCTCAAGAAAGACGAGGGAAAACTTTGTTAATAACCATTAATTTGGTAAGTTGAACCCTTGGCTATAATGAGGGTCAATGTAGGGGACGACCCCACCATTGTCCTCAAGAAAGACGAGGGAAAACTTTGTTAAAAACTATTAATTTGGTAAGATGAACCCTCGGCTATAATGAGGCCAACGCAGGGGATGACCCCTCGTTCCCCCTCAAGAAAGACGAGGGAGAGGTTAGTAGCATTAACAAAGATTCACAACCCAAATAATGCAACAGGAAAAACATGGAAGAAAGCAAAGGAGATGATAGTATAAATAAAATATCAAGTGTTATACAAGATAGAGTACAAAAATGTTAATTACATCAAGAGGGTATGGGCAACAGACAGCCACCCTATGGAACAATATCAGAGGGCAGGGCCTCAACATCCACAAGAGGGGCTTCCTCAATGACCACAACTGGCTGGTCCTCAGACGTGATGACCCCCTCGACTTGCACTTGCAATTCCACCTGAGTTAGAGCCTCAGCAATCAGGGGGTCGTCCAGTTGAACGTCCCTAAGAGACGGACGGACGGAAGAGACGACGTCGCCGAACTTGAGGATGACCCACCGATAAGCCGTCTTTATCCCTCTCTCCAAGTACTCAAAGCCGAAGCCTTGGAACTCATCGAAGAGTTTATAGGCTTCCACAGCGTCTGCCTCGGCTTTCTTCACAGCCTTAGATAGCTCAATCTTAAACTGGGCCTCTTGATGGGTCATGACTTCATCCTTCTCCTTCAGAAACAAGTCATTGGCCCTCAGGTCCTCATCATGCAGTCTCGTCAGCTCATCCATAATTCGTGCATGTTCAGTTCTGGCACTCTCTAGCTCAGCCTTTGCAGTATCTAAGTTAGCCTGCAGGTTGGCCTCATGTTGGATGGCCCTCTCGACCAAATTCCAATTTCTCCTGATTCTCAGCCATCCATTTAGTTGCCGAGGTAAAGGCGCATACAGACTGCACAGAAAAATAAACAGATGTCAAGAGGCCGAGGAAATAGTTATTGAAAGAATGAAATTAAAAGAAATGAATCAAGATCGATACCTGGGATAGAGCGTGCAGACCATAGTCATACACTTTGGCTGGAGGCATCTTTGACAGAAAGCCGTAATCAGCAGCCGAGGGAGCAGAAAACATTGATGCCTTAGCTGCCCTCAAATTTGCGATGAGCAATGATGGCTCGGCCCTCAGATGTGCTAAGTTCTGAGACCAGAAGGACCCCATGCTGGACGAAGAAGTAGTCCCTTCAGATGCTTCGACCCTGGCCCTCGTTTGAGAATCGGGCCGAGGGTCAATAGAAACCTCAGGCTCTTTTCTTTTGTGGGTATCAGTTGTTGGCTCAACGACCGTCGGCCCCACGGCCTTCGTCTTCCTCGGAGCCTGCTGAGGCTCCTTACCCTTCTTTTCTAGGCCTGATAGTAAACTGGGAGCAGTCATTTCCCAGAGATAGTCTGATACACCGGCAAGACGACTTGAAAAGGATACGACACATGAGAAAAATGTAGAGATAAAAAGGAAACACTTGGAAAAAGTAAAGAAAAGTACAACTCACATAGTTCTGTAAGGGGGTCGACCTTCAGACCAGCTTCCTTGAGGAACTGAGGGGTCATCAGATCTTCAAACTTTGGAAGTTCACCCCCTCGCCCCCGTCCTCTCAGATATTCAACAATATCTTTCTCTTCCAGGCTAAGTCCGGGGTCTGACCTGGCCTTCATTGACGAGTTAGACCATCTTCGGGGGACCCTCGAACCATCATCTACAGGAGATGCCTCGGCGGAGAACTCCCACTCCCCAGAGACGAAGAAGAATCTCTTCTTCCAATCGTGGTTCGAGGTTTGTGCCACGTGGAGAAGTTTTTTCTCAGACCTCCTTGCCCCTAGATGATAGTACCCAGGCTGTTTGGACGAAGAGGTGATATTGTAACAGGCCAAGAATATGTCAGCCGAGGGCTCATCGGTGAAAGAATTCTTCCACAGAGAGATGTAACCTAGTATCGTCCTCCAGGAGTTGGGAGGAACCTGAGAGGGGGCAATACCGAGGGCTGATAGGATATCTACGATAGCAGGATGCAGAGGGAACCTGACGCCAACCTTGAACATTTGTTCATACACTACAACCTGACCCTCTTCACCCTCAAAAACCCTCTCAGACTCAGAGGGAACCCTCATGGTTATGCCGGGGGCATTCCATAGGCATGTCTCCATAATAAGAGGTCGCGATCCCTAATGGAGGAGATATAGGATAAGGTATGGGAGGTATCAACCTGGTCATCTGTATCATCTCCCTCGTCCTCAGTCCCCTCTCCCTTGGCCTCGTCATCTTCTAGAGGACCATGGGGAAAGGCCATCTGGAAGGCATTTGGAGATAGGGTCGTCACAGGGACAGCCTCGTAGGGGACCATACCCTCAGCCTGTTGGCCTGGGCTTTGGTCAGATGTCTCTATTCTACCAGAAGGTCCAGCGCCAGTTGGCGAGGATGCTCTCTCGTCCATCTCACTTGAATGATGCTCGGCTGGATGATGGGACGACCCGGAAGACTCAAACGGTTCAAATGGTTTTATTGTGTCTAGAGGAATGGGAAATATGGGTCATACCCAGTTAGGGTCGGCCCCTCGTCTCCTCTCTTCCTTTTCCTCTATTCGTCTGATCTCTGCAAAGAGCTTCTCTCTCAAAGATGGGAATTCAGATGCTAAACTATAAAGCCTCCTAAGCATTAAAAGGGAAGACCCTACACTTAGAGGAATTTGGGGAACTTAACTACAAACAAGTTTGCAGTTGACCAAATTAGACTTTTGGATTAAAACAAAGGGAATCGATGGTTTTCACTCAAGAACACTCAAAAACCAGTCGCCGAAAAAGTTATAAAATGACCCAAATCAAGCCCTACAGGCCTAAAAACCAAAAAGAAAAAAAAAAGTAATGAAAGTAAAGAGGACACTGGGGGTGAAGGATTACCTGGAGAGAAAGGGCAAAGTTGCTAAGCTTGAAGGATCGAAGACTGCAGAAATGGCAAGAAGGCTGGAAGCTAGAAAGAGAGAGTTAAGGCACGAAGAAGAAGAAGAAGAGAGAGAGAGAGTTAAAAAATCTCTTAAATACCTTAGTAATGAGTGGGCCCATTAACCAAGGCAGGGCACAGCCCACGAGGAAGGCATCATTAGGGCACAAAGCCCTAGGTAAAGTATGCACCCGCCATGCCTTGGAAACTGAAATGGCAATGAATACCCATCTAGGTGTCATACCAGCTTAACAGGTGTCACTCACCTAACTAATCATACACGCATCTCAATTACAACACTATCCCTCAGCTATCTCAACAAAATCAATGGCTAAGAGCTGTGGGTGATTGATATACCCGTATATATCCTCGGCCTGGCTGAGGATTACCTCCAACCGGACGACCCCTCGGGGCTGACCCTTTGTCAGGCTCCGGACGACTCCTCAGGGGGCCGACCCTTCATCAGATTCCAGATGACCCCTTAGGGGGCCGACCCTTCATCAGGCTCCGGACAACCCCTTAGTGGGGCTGACCCTCCATCAGGCTCTGGATGACCCCTCAGGGGGACCGACCCTTCATCAGGTTCCAGACGACCCCTCAGGGGGTCGACCCTTCATCAGGTTCCAGACGACCCCTCAGGGGGCCGACCCTTCATCAGGTTCCAGACCACCCCTCAGGGGGCCGACCCTTCATTAGGCTCCGGACGACCCTCCGAGGGTACGACAGTACGAGGCCTAAATTAGGCAAGACTCACTACCGGAAGGAACTTTTCCCTCGGCCTCGGCTCATAGGCCGAGGGTGACATCATCACAGTGCGTGGTTTGGGAGACGTGTGGAACAGTGCGCGTGAGGCTCACATGGCATATGGGAGACCGTTATACCAAAATCACACCCTCACGTGAGGGAATATTATGTCATCATTTGGCATCTACAGGTGTCAAAAGGGGATTGGCTAGATCATCATTCACATGCACCATGCATACTTGGGGGGTAAATTACACCCCCCAAGACCTATATATACTTGTCACCTACAACCCTACAAGGGGATCGATCGATTTTGGTAACCCTAGCTAAAACTCTGCTTGTACACACAGTAGAGAGAGAAAGTGAGCTTATGTGCATTGTATCCAAGTCCATTAGTGCCCATACTTAGTGGATCACACACTCACAGTGAATGGATGCCAAATTGGCTGAACCACTATACATCATTGTCTTAGTTCCTCTTATACTCATCCCCTTCTACATACTTATACACTTATACATCTCTATGGCTGCCATGGTTACTACTGTTTGAGCTCATTATCACTTATCCAGTGGTGCTAAATCTTAGCATCAGCACATACTTCTCGCTTTTTGACGAACACATCAAACATAACCAGCATAATTTCATCCAAACTGGACTCTTTTGCGGTATAAACCATTCATTGTATTATGGAGCCCACTTTTAGGATCCCATGTGCAAAGTACTAATCTTTTCACAGTTTATAGCCATTTCTGAGGGTAATTTCATCCCAAATTCCCAAAGTTGTTCTAAAACTATGGGCAGTTCCATGCCTCCCCCTTCTGAATGGGTACGAACAATAATGTAGGCCATGGTAAGGATATATAATGCTTGGTCGACAGGATTCTCATGATATAGAAAAAAAGAATGACAAAACTTTTAGGGGTTTAAGTGAGATGGTAGGAGGACTAGGTGTTTTGATGGGCTTGATTCTAGTATAACGGTTAAATTTTGGACTTTCTTCTGAGATGATGGTATTCACCTCAGTTTGGTGTGTTGGGAGAGTCATTTGAGTGGTATTGGGCTTTGGATTGGCTGGTGGGGTAATGATCCCCCTGTCTATGAGGCTTTGGATAGCATTATTTAGATGAAAACACTGATCAATGGTGTGCCCGATGATTTGGTGGAAGTCATAATGGGGATCATGCTTGAAATTTTGGGAAGGGGGATGTGACAATGGTCTAGGTTTAAGAGTTGGGATGAGATTTTGAGCAAGGATGGCTTAATACACTTCTGACAAATGGGGCGTGAAGTTCAGTATTTTCCTTTTTAATAGCTTAGGATGACTTCTGGGTGTCCAAGAATTAGCGCGTTAAGAGATGTTACTGATGGATGAGACTAAGGTGTTGGCTAACTTATCATACATTTGAAGTTCGAACTATCTAGTCAGCCTTTTTGGCTCAAATTCAGCTTTCTAACTTGTGACTCCTTCTTCAATTTCTACATCTACCTCTCGGAAGGCTCATAATTGATTGTAATATTGGCCTCCTATTGAAGTTCATATATGGGGCAAGAAATTCTTCTTCAGAATGCTTACTTTCTCTTCCTCTGACGGTTTGTTTATAATAATATTTGTTTCCTCTCTCCACCTTCTCATAAAACTGCTAACTGATTCACTAGGGTTTTGCTTGATCAGTTCCAAGTCTTGATGGGCAACTTCTAGCTCATCATTATACTCGTATTGAGTCATGAGTTGTAACACCCTCCCCCACGATTTTGACCGTACGTGTGTGGTTTGGTAACTTTGTATGGCCCATTTGGGCTTTAGAATTTCTAAGATGGATCATGGGTCAAATTTTGGTAATGGGTTAGCACTAGTGTGATTAATCTGGATTGGTAAGACTTAAAGTTTGTATGCATAATTAGTGCGGTTGTTCTAATGAATAAGCGTGTCATTTGAATAAGTAAGGATATGTCGTTCGAATGACCTTCTGACGAGAAATAGCACCTTCTTTTCCATCGCTCTCTGGAATCTCATTGGAACGCGCTCATTTGAACGAGGTGCATTATCGTTCGAATGAACGAAGATTTTACCCTATTTTTGAACATATTTTGACACCAATTGGAACTCTTTTCAAATGAAATGATATCTCATTCGAACGAGAGGAGAAGTTATTCAAACGACCCTGCAAAAATTAGAAATTTTTGCACATTTGAATTTGCTGCAGTGACGTGGATTGTTGGGTTGGGTGAGCCGTCGAGATCTTAGCGGATCAGATAAAAATGTGGTTTAAAGTCTTGATGGACCAAAGGTTAAAGGTTTGAGTTTGGGTCATTTTTGGGGATTGACCCTTAGGGTTTTTGGGACTATTTAAAGTGGATTTTGGCTCATTTGAGAAACCTAATAAGATTTTTCCTCTCTCTAAAGCTCTTGGAGATCCTCCTCCACTAACCACCACACACCACCCTAGCACCACCTTCCCTTCACCGAAAACCACCATAGTTTAACCCTTTTCCACCACATTTAAGCTTATAAAACCCATATACACATCATATTTGAGCAAGATGGGATTTCATGGAGATGTTGTTTGCGATTTTTGGGGAAGAATAAGAAATATAAGGGAGCTAGAAGGGGGTTTTAGTTGTAAAAATTTGGATATTTGTAAAGATAGACATTTATTCATGTTTTGAAGAAACAAAAATGTCTTTTGTCTTGAAAGGCATGTTTTTATAAATATTATGAAATTTTTAGAGCGAACCATGTGTTAACCCGATTTAATGTGATTTTTGGACTTAAAATCCTTCTTCATATGTATATGAACTAGTAGTAAGTTGGGAATGAGCATATAAAGAAGTTTAATGAAGGTTTTAAGGGGTTCTAACACGAATCAAAGAAAATAGAATTTTCAGCCCTTAAAGTGTGTGAAAAGGTGTAGAAAATCTGATAAGTGGGTATTTCAAGACTACATGTGAAGATAAAGAAAAATTATATTTTCTTGCAAAGTAGTTTTCAAAATGTCAAATGGTTTCCTTAGTAAAGAAAGTAACAAAATAAAGAAATTTCCAACTTGAAAAGTGTGTTAATCTAATGTGTTAAAGAAGTGTTAATGAGTCAAAGGCATTTAAGAAGTTTGTGTGATAACTTAACAAGTTTTGGAAAGATAATACTTGTGAAAATGGAGGAAAATGCAAGCTTGGAAACAAATGTGAAAAATGGTAATTTTACTTAAAGTGGAACATTTTTATGAAATAAAAATGTTGGAAAAAGGTGTTACACAAATGGTCCTAAATGATAGTAATTTTTGTGATAAAATCAGCGCAAGTGTGTAAAGGACAATAAAAGGAGTACCTATATTAAATATACACACGAACGGTAGGGATGGTGTGACACCCCGACTAATTAAATACCGAGTAGCTACTCCATTATTAAATTAATACAAAATGCCAAGTTGGTTCATTTCATAGCATCACTGTCAAAAAACGTTTTAATAATTACTAGCCATCTAATATTTAAAAAGTGAGTTGTTAATTTTAATTAAATTCGATTAATATACAATAAGTATTAAGTTATGAAATGATGATAATCACAACCACATTACAGTCACATTATAATGATAAAGGAATATATGAATCCGGAGGAACACTCTTCGGAAATAATCCAAAATACTGAATAAATCTGTACCAAGTCTGAACCATAAATTAATTACAATCCAAAATCTGAAATAAAACTGAGTAAGTAGGATGTCTCTAAAAGAAAAGGGGCGACATGCCCTACCGATGAGTAAAATAGAGACAAGGTAGAAAGTGGAGACGTCTACTATCAAGGTCCTGTAACTTCCACAGCAGCTACAACACGTCACCGGAATGGAACTCCTACACTTAGTGTCCTTATGGCTGGGCACCTAAAATGTTTTTACAAGAAAATAGATATGAAAGAAAACGGGTTAGAGCCCGATTGTGAAAACAGTTTAAAACACAGCAAGTGTTTAATATCATTAAACAGTGAATATAAAATACATGATAGTGCGTGCACGTACATGAGTTCCTCACCTCTCAACTAATTGTGCACACCTATCGTACCCGTACCCGTTCTAGTTATACTACTATCGAACTAGTCCAATCCATGACCTGACATTACTTTACAATTCAAAGTTCATTTCCCAATGTCTTAATATAAACTAGAGGTCTTACTATTTTTACTCAGAATTAGTTATAATAATTACTAAGAGTTTTCCCATTTTTAACTCTACAAAGATGTTACATTAATTCAGACTTGTACTTATATAAACAATTCATTTCAATAATTTGGTATATCAATCTCATCATAATATACAATAATGGCACCCCTAGACTAAGCTGCGGTGCACACATACTCTGCTATCAAATCCCGGTACATCATGTACATAAGGATCATGTATTTTGAATCTCTCAGGAATCGTTTTGACAAGTAACAAACACACATAATGTAGGCGAACATAGTTCACATCACATGGGTCATGCACATACCTACGCTCCCATGATCATCAGACTTATTAACTCCTCAATAAGTCATTCTCTGACCTATTTCCTCGAGGTACCAATATAAATCAACCTGTAGGCACACAAAGATTAGATGGCCCTGATCGAACGCCGACCTCCCGTGATAGCAAGTATGGTAGGTATGTTATACTCAGATAACCACATATACTAATCATTCACACATCTTAGACATCTTATAATATCAATAGAGGTATATTTTACATTCCTATATCGTCATTAAATGTTATACGTTTACAAATCCCCGAATAATATACATTAAAAGTTATCAACCCTTCTCACGTCGCAATTTTAAGTACTTATTTCCTAACCCATAGATGTCACCTGGTTCACTACAATATTATAAGTTTTAATCCTCAATGTACCCCAATCTCACAACTATACCCACTAGTTAACAAGGGAAGCTTAACACTGAATTAAATAAGTCTATTGGAAGTTCGAAACAAAATCAGGCCTAAAAGGCCATTTTGTCAACTCGTTAGAAATCTCATTCGAATGAGGTTGTTCGAACGAGTTTCGTTTGAACGAAGTCTTATAATGAACTCGTTAGAAGGGATACTTTCATCTTGTTAGAAGTCTCGTTCGAACGAGGTCGTTCGAATGACCCGGGCAGGTCTTCTAACGAGATGGCAGAAAACGCCTAGAATTTTTCCAACTCATTTTTCTTCATTTCTTCTCTTCTCTAAATTCATCCTAAGATCATCCAAATTACATTTTAATGTTTTTAAACTATTTTAAGTCACCCTAGGTCACTCCTTAACATATGTTTGGGGTCAAATCTTACAAATAAACATGCCAAAATCATAAATCCCCAATTCTTGCCCCAAACCCTATGAACATGCACTCAGAATTTTATTGACTACTAAGACTCTTGTTAATCCATTTTTAAATCATCCAAATATACATTTTTTTGCGTATTGAATTCATCCATAATCATTCTACATGAAAATCCCTACCCAAAATCACGAGTTTAACAATAATTCTATTGGGTTTTTCATCAAAAACTTCTAAGACAAAAATAGTTTCTACACTAAACATGGACAAAATATTCATTGCAATTAATGACATCAAATCACTTGCCTTAAATTGGATGTTCTGGTTCATTGTTGATGATCAAGGTTGGCTCTCTCTCTTCTTTCCGGTCACAAATCCTTTAAAATTTCTGGTGATGGGAGATGGTTTGGTTTGGAAACTCCTTTACCCTCTTTCTAACTTCTCTCAAAACCTCCGTAGCCCACTCTCTTATCTTTTGCTGGTAATGGACTTAGTGGCCTCTCAAATAATATATAATTAACCTCTAAAATTCGTGGGTTTTAATTCCTCCATTTTTAAAATTACCAAAATACCCTTCTAGGTTGCCTGTTTGGCCTAAAAATGCCCTGGGACCCAAACTAAACCCCCGGCTAGTGTTTTCTGACTATTTCGACCCTTCCGGATGCATTGGCCCACTCAAAATGATCATTAGGTTGATAAAAATATAATTTACTTTTTAATTTAAATAAGTTCATTCCTGACGCGACTGACACGCGCGTTCCAACTAAATTTCCTAAATTGTCGTATTTCTGCCTTGTGACAATTTAAATATTTTCAATACTCATATATTACCATATATACTCAGAAATATTCAATTTTAACATCATAATCAAATACCAACACACGTCTTGCTATTATTTACATCCGGATTAATTCCTAATTAATTCTCATTTAATTCAATTAATCCCTTAAATAAAAATCAATAAAATTACGGGGTATTACATACTCCCCCCTAATAATAGAATTTCATCCTGAAATTCGGAACTAATGAAATACCTGGTAAAAATAGCTCTGGATAACGTTCGCGCATCTCATCCTCGCACTCCCATGTGGACTCCTCGGCATGCTGCCACTACACGCGTACTAATGGTAATATCTTCGACCTCAGTTTCCTCTCGCTGTGTTCCAGAATAGCAAGCGGCCCCTCCTTGTAGGAACTATCGGGCTGAAGATTGATGTCCTCTAAAGCAATGTGAGTATGGGCCAGTCGTCTCTAAGATATTTCCTTAGCGAGGAAATAAGGAACACATCATGAATCCTATGCAAGTGCTCCGGTAACCCAAGTTTATATGCAACTGGCCCAATCCTCTCGATGATAGGAAATGTCCCAACATATCTTGGTGCCAGTTTCCCCTTCTTCCCAAAATGCATAATCCCCTTCATAGGAGATAATCTGAGTAACACCTGGTCCCCGACCTTGAATTCTCTGAAGAACCTCTTGGCATCAGCATAGCTCTTCTGTCGGTCCTGAGCTACCCGAATACGGCTCCGTATCATCTCTATCCTTACCGAAGTGTCCTGAATCACTTCCGGCCCAAGGAGTTTGTTATCCCCCACCTCTAACCAACATTCTGGGGAATGACAAGGTCTACCATACAACGCCTCGAATGGAGTCATGACAATGGTGAACTGGTAGGAGTTATTATAAGAAAACTCCACCAGTGGAAGGTACTGCTCCCAACTACCTCCAAAGTCTAGGATGCACATGCGCAACATGTCCTCTAGCATCTGATTTATCCTCTCTGTTTGCCCATCAGTCTGCGGGTGATATTCCGTACTCAGCCGCAACTTTGTACCCATTGCCTCCTGGAAACTCTACCAAAATTGTGAAAAAAATATCTTGTCTTGTCCAGACACGATATTTAGAGGCACCCCGTGAAGTCTCACTATGTCCATAATGAAAATCTGGGCATACTGTCCAGTAGTGTAGTCTATCCTCACGGGTAGAAAATGAGCAACCTTGGTCATCCTATCCATAATTACCCATATGGAGTCGTGAATTCTCTGTTACGTAGGTAACCCCATGATAAATTCCATGGATATTCTCTCCCATATCAACATCGGAACCTCTAACGGTTGTAGAATTCCTCCCGATTTCTGATGGTCCACCTTTACTAGCTGACAAGTGGCGCATTTAGAAACGAACACAGCAATATCTCTCTTCATCCCGCTCCACCAGTACTGTCGTCTCATGTCTTGGTACATCTTATCTCCACCAGGGTGTACCGCCAATCGTGAGCCATGCGACTTTGTCATTACCTCGTGTCGCAAGTCTTCCCCTTCCGGAACGACCAGTCTCCCATTGAAGCGTAATCCCCATCTGAACTAACGATATAGGACTTGACTCCCTCTGATAGTAATTGAACTATATGCTCCTGACAGAATGAGTATTTTCCCTGGGCCTTTATCACTCTCATAGCAATCTGAGGTGTAAAAATCATCACAGACATGAATGATTGGGCCACAGCATCCTGGCATCCCAACTCATTCCACTTAACTTTCCATACCTTGGCCACCTCATCTACTGGCCTACAGCTCAACACGTCTTCTACCACGTTAGCCTTCCCTGGGTGATATTGGATATCAAACTGATAGTCCTTCATAAACTCAAGCCACCGACGTTGACGCATATTCAGTTCCTTCTGCATGAAGAGGTATTGTAGAGACTTGTGGTCTATGAACAACCGAAATTTCTCTCCCAGGAGATAGTGTCTCCAAATACGAAGAGCGAATACGACTGCCGCTAACTCCAAGTCGTGGATGGGGTAATTTTTCTTGTGAGGCTTAAGCTTACGGGAAACATAAGCTATATCCTGACTCTCCTGTTGCAGTACACCTCCAAGTCCTTGTAAGGACGCATCGGTGTAGACTAGATACTCAACTCCTGGTCTTGGCAATGCTAACATAGGCGCTGAGGTTAACTTGTCCTTCAACTCATCGAATGCCAACTGATAGGCATCGCTCCATATGAATGGCACACCTTTGCGAGTCAGATGTGTCAAAGGACCCACTATTTTTAAGAAACCCCAAATAAACCTCCTGTAGTATCCTGCTAGGCCCAAGAAACTACGAATCTCAGTCGGTGTCATGGGCTGTCCCCACTCCCTCACCGCCTATACCTTTCCCGAATCAAATGAAGTCCCTTTGTCTGAAATGATATGCCCCAAAAACTGTACCTCCTTCAGCCAAAACCCACACTTCTCGTACTTCGCATATAGTTCGTTCTGACGCAGCATCTACAAAACCTATCTCAAATGTTTGGCATGCTCCTCCTCTGTCTGGGAGTAAACTAGAATGTCATCAATGAAGACAATGACGAACTGGTCTAGGAACTCTCTGAATACCCTATTCATCAAATCCATAAACACGGATGGGGCATTGGTCAAGCCGAAAGGCATAACCCAAAACTCGTAGGAACCATATCTCGTCAAGAAAGCAGTCTTCGGGATGTCCTATTCCCTGATACGCAACTGATGGTATCCCGATCGCAAGTCAATCTTTGAGAAGAAGGAAGCTCCTCTCAACTGGTCGAATAAGTCATCGATTCGGGGCAACGGATACTTATTCCGTATCATGACTTTATTCAACTCCCAGTAATCTACAAACAACCTCAACGATTCATACCTCTTATTTACGAATAGCAAAGGGGCAACCCACGGCGAAGTACTCCTTCGGATAAACCCCTGACCCAATAACTGCTCTATCTGATCCCTTAGCTCTCTCATCTCCGCTAGATCCATACAGTAAGGTGCGCGAGCAAATGGCCGAGTGCCCGGTGTCAAATCGATAACAAAATCTATCTCTCTACTAGGAGGTAATCCAGGTATATCCTGAAATACATCAGCAAACTCCCTAACAACTGGAATCGAGTCGAGTGGTAATACCACTTCCCTAGAGGTCTCCTCCTCTATATAGTACAAGTGAGTGGACGATCCTCCCTCAGGGAAGGCATCGCCACTGAAAACATCTCCTGCCGGGGTATGGCAAAAATGATACTCCTACTGAAATAATAAATCATGGCTCGGTACACAACTGGCCAATCCATACCAACAATCGCATCGTACTCAGTCATCTCTAATACTAACATATCAGCAAGTAAGGTAAATCTCCCGATCTCTATACCCACACCTCTACAAATAAAAGAAATCACAAAGCCCCTACTCAACGGTGAATCTACGCAAGTAATTGTGCTCTCTGCAGTGCCTAATAACCTCAAAGTGCGTGCAAACCTCGTGGCAATAAAAAAGTGTGTAGCCCCCGTATCAAATAAAATACGCCCCATTGTCCCCTGAATAGAGAACAGACCCTCAATAGCAGGTGGATCCTGTGGGACTACGGCCTGCTGGAGCTGATAAACTCGTCCGTACTGGAGCTGTCCCTGCTGGACTAGGACTGCGGGAATGGGTGGCAAAGCTGGCATCTGTGGTGGTGCTGGTAGGGCAGCGGGAAATATAGGTCTCTGGAGCTCGTGTCGAGCACCCTGCTTCTGCTGTGGGGCCCTTCCCCTATCAGGACACTCCTGGCATTTGTGGCCAATTTTTCCACAAGTGAAACACTTCCCCGAAAAATTCCTCCCTCTTGGAACCTGCTGCCACGGCCCTGGTGGCTGTTGCCATTCCTCCCCTAGCCGTGCTAGCCCTGATGAAACTCCTGTTGTTGGCCGTGCTGGGCCTACTGACCCTAATGGCCGTGCTGACCCTGCTGGCCCTGAGAAAAACCTCCCTGACCATTTCTAAAACCCCCAGATCTAAACCTCTTAAAATCCCCCTACTAGGAACCCTAATCACCCTGCCTGTGCTGACCCTGGGTAGATTGTGCCCCACTGGCACCATTCCCCCCTATCCTGCCCTGATGGCTGGACTCTCCTGATCGCTTACTCTCTCACAAGTGGAAGCGGTGATCCTGGCAGTGAAGCAGTGCTGCGTTAACCACATCAAAATAAGTGGCGAATGAGAGATTACCCAACAACTGCTGACGGATCCTCCAAGTCAACCCATCCATGAACTTCTAACTCTTTTTCTCCTCGATCGGAATCTCACCAGGAACGATGTTCAAGAGATTAGTGAATTTGGCCTCATATTCGGCCACGGTCTTCCCCTCCTTCTTGAGGTTCATTAACTTCCTCCTCATTTCGGTGTGAACGGATGATGGAAAATACTTGCGATCGAACCGCACCCAAAACTCCTATATAGAAAGGATGTCTCTCTCCTCCGTGGTGGTAATGGACTCCCAGCACTGCAATGCTGATCCTACTAGCTTAAAGTAGCCAGTATCTGTTTCTGTAAATCTGTGCACCCATACATCCTCAAGTGCCTTTGAATGTCCTTCTTCCACTGACTGAACACAACGACATCGGAGCTTCCTGTAAACTCCGGAGGGTGTGCTTTCTGAAAAGCATCACGAACACGTTCCCAAGCAGACGGGAATGTAAGAGCTTATACTAGATCTACTACCGACGCCTGAGCTGGTGCCTGCTATACATTTTCTAGAGCGGCATTTACCGCTTGGGATACAATTGCAGCAACCTCTGCGACATTCAAGGAGCACTGGACTGGCGCAGGCTATGGCTTGGGCTGAGCATCCCTGGGAACTCATTGTGCACGTCGAGGAGGAATCTGAAATGAGAGTAAAGTCTTATAAGTTTGCAGTTATTATCTCAAAATAGCTGAAGAGTGAAACATACACAAAACAATACAACAATCCTAAAATATAGGGCTCTATATCAAAGAAAGTTACGCGGAAACATAACAAGCCGTACAAATCCTAAGGACACTAGAACCTGATGCTCTAATACCACCTGTGACACCCCGAATGAGTAAATATCGGGTAGCTACTCCTTTATTAAATTAATACAAAATGTCAAGTTGATTCAGTTCATAGCATCACTGTCGAAAAACATTTTAATAATTACTAGCCACCTAATATTTAAAAAGTGAGTTGTCAATTTTAATTAAACCGGATTAATACACAATAAGTATTAAATTATGAAATGATGATATCACAACGACATTAAAGTCACATTATAATGATAAAGGAATAAATGAATCTGGAGGAACGCTCCTCGAAAATAATCCTAAATACTAAATAAATCTGTACCAAGTCTGAATCATAAATTAATTACAACCCAAAATATGAAATAAAACTGAGTAAGTAGGATGTCTCTAAAAGAAAAGGGGCGACATGCCCTACCGATGAGTAAAATAGAGTCAAGGTAGAAAGTGGAGGCGTCTACTATCGAGGTCCTGTAACTTCCACAACAGCTACAACACGTCATTGGAATGGAACTCCTACACTTGGTGCCCTTGTGGCTGGGCACCTAAAATGTTTTTACAAGAAAATAGATTTGAAAGCAAACGGGTCAGAGCCCGATTGTGAAAACAGTTTAAAATACATCAAGTGTTTAATATCATTAAACAGTGAATATATAATACATGATAGTGCGTGCACTCACATGAGTTCCTCACCTCTCAACTAATTGTGCACACCTATCGTACCCGTACCCGTTCTAGTTATACTACTATCGAACTAGTCCAATCAATGACCTGACATTACTTTACAATTCAAAGTTCATTTCCCAATGTCTTAATATAAACTGGAGGTCTTACTATTTTTACTCAGAATTAGTTATAATAATTACTAAGAGTTTTCCCATTTTTAACTCTACAAATATGTTACATTAATTCACACTTGTACTTATATAAACAGTTCATTTCAATAATTAGGTATATCAATCTCATCATAATATACAATAATGGCACCCCTAGACTAAGCTGCGGTGCACACATACTCTGCTATCAAATCTCGGTACATCACGTACATAAGGATAATGTATTTCTAATCTCTCAGGAATCGTTTCGACAAGTAACAAACACACATAATGGAGGCGAACATAGTTCACATTACATGGATCATGCACATACCTACGCTCCCATGATCAACAGACTTATTAACTCCTCAATAAGTTATTCTCTGACCTATGTCGTCGAGGTACCAATCTAAATCCCCCCGTAGGCACACAAAGATTAGATGGACCTGATCGAACGCCGACCTCCCGTGTTAGCAAGTATGGTAGGTATGTTATACACAGATAACGACACATATTAAGCATTCACACATCTTAGATATCTTATAATATCAATATAGGTATATTTTACATTCCTATACCGTCATTAAATGTTGTACGTTTACAAATCCCCGAATAATATACATTAAAAGTTATCAACCCTTCTCACGTCGCAATTTTAAGTACTTATTTCCTAACCTATAGATGTCACCCGATTCACTACAAAATTCTAAGTTTTAATCCTCAATGTACCCCAATCTCACAACTATACCCACTAGTTAACAAGCGAAGGTTAACACTCAATTAAATAAGTCTATTGTAAGTTCGAAATAAAATCAGGCCTAAAAGGCCATTCTGTCAACTAGTTAGAAATCTCGTTGGAACGAGGTTGTTCGAATGAGTGTCGTTCGAATGAAGTCTTCGAACGAACTCGTTAGAAGGGATACTTTCATCTCGTTATAAGTCTCGTTCAAATGAGGTCGTTCGAATGACCCAGGCAGGTCTTCTAGTGAGATGGCAGAAAACGCCCAGAATATTTCCAACTCGTTTTTCTTTATTTTTTCTCTTCTCTAAATTCATCCTAAGATCATCCAAATTACATTTTAATGTTTTTAAACTATTTTATGTCACCCTAGGTCACTCCTTAACATATTTTGGGGTTTAAATCTTACAAATCAACATTCCAAAATCATAAATCCCCAATTCTTGCGCCAAACCCTATGAACATGCACTCATAATTTTATTGACTACCGAGTCTCTTGTTAATGCATTTTTAAATCATCCAAAGTTACATTTTTTTGCGTATTGAATTCGTCCATAATCATTCTACTTGCAAATCCCTACCCAAAATCACGAGTTTCACAATAATTCTATTGGGTTTTTCATCAAAAACTTCTAAGACAAAAACAGCTTCTACATGAAACATGGAGGAAATATTCATTGTAATTAATGACATCAAATCACTTGCCTTAAATCCGATGTTCTGGTTCGTTGTAGATGATCAAGGTTGGCTCTCTCTCTTCTTTTTGGTCACAATTCTTTCAAATTTCTGGTGATGGGAGATGGTTTGGTTTGGAAACTCCTTTACCCTCTTTCTAACTTCTCTCAAAACCTCCATAGCCCACTCTCTTATCTTTTGCTGGTAATGGCCTTAGTGGCCTCTCAAATAATATATAATTAAACTCTAAAATTCATGGGTTTTAATTCCTCCATTTTTAAAATTACCAAAATACCCTTATAGGTTGTCGGTTTGGCCTAAAAATGCCCGGGACCCAAACTAAACCCCCAGCTAGTGTTTTCTGACTATTTTGACCCTTCCGGACGCGTTGGCGCACACAAAATGATCATTCGGTTGATAAAAATATAATTTAATTTTTAATTTAAATAAGTTCATTCCTGACGCATTTACTTTTTAATTTAAATATGTTTATTCCTTACGCAACTGACACGCGCGTTCCAACTAAATTTCCCAAATTGTCGTATTTCTGCCTCGTGACAATTTATATATTTTCAATACTCATATATTACCATATATACTCTGAAATATTCAATTTTAACATCATACTCAAATACGAACACACGTCTTGCTATTATTTACATCCGGATTAATTCCCAATTAATTCTCATTTAATTCAATTAATCCCTTAAATAAAAATCCATAAAATTATGAGGTATTACAGATGGATTATAGATTAATATATCTACAAACTTCATTAAAGTTTTCCCTGTACTTTTCCATGGGATTCATAGGTAGAGTGTATACATATGCGGATGGATTATTATAGGTTGAGTGTATACCTATACGGTTTTATTATTATAGGTCGTGTGTGTACCTAAATTGAATATACACATGGATATGTCGTGTGTATGCCTAGTATGTGCTTTTATGTATATGAACATACCTATGCTACTTGCTATTATGGAGGTCCTGCGCAGTGGGCGATCCCACCTTGATGATTCCCGTGAGCCCTGGATTTGTGCCCCAGAATATTGTACTATTAGTGGATAATTATGTGAGAGAAATAGTGAAGCCGACAGGTCATTTGGGTACGCGAGGTATGTGCGCAACCCCAAAGACTTAGTACTATGATTCGCATTCATTTCTTATGATTTAATTTCAGGTTCAAGGAGACATGCCTAACCATTTGTCCTTGATTTAGTATGATAGCCATTTGGACTGATAACAGAGTACGCGAATGTGCATCACGGTGGCCAGACCGGTGGATGCTATATATATATATATATATATAGTGTGTGTGTGTGTGTGTGTGTGTGTGTGTGTGTGTGATATATACTTGGATGTTTTCTCCTACTTATGTGCGATAGTATCTAAACAAAGATTTATCTTCTTATGTGCGATAATAGCGAGGCTGGATAGTTTGTATCTAAAAAAAGATTTATCTACTTATGTGTGATTGTAGCAAGACGAGATAGTATGTATCTAAGAATGATTAATCTACTAAAGAGTATATAGTAGGGAGATTAGATAGTGTACATATAATTAATTATGAATCTACCAATGTGTGAATAGTAGGGAGATACATAGTGAATATCTTAAATAAAGTTTAAGTAGATAAATGTAAGGACATTTTTCTCATATCCGATATCTTACATTTGTGTATGTCGTACGCCGCTACAAAAGGCATGTCAATTCACGGTCTCACATGACGGCCTCTATTCGAATTTCAGGAATCAAGCATTCAACATATCCATCTTGTGTCCCACATCTGCCTCAACGATTTAACGTTCCACGTTTTTAGGGACTTTATGCAAGTGGTGCGCAAGAGAAGTCAAAGTAATGAAGGAAAGGCATAATAACAAAGTGAAAGGGCATTTTGGTAATTATAGAGTCACCGTCTGGAGGTTTGTTCATCTGGAAAGTTGAAGAGCTCGACTCCATAAAGATACTCGAAGAAACAGCACCTCAATTCGAGCTACAACGATGAACTTATGGTTCTTTGAAAATGGAGAAAATTCTGGGAAAATCCTTATGAAGAATGCTGTGTGTTTTAACCCCCAAACCAGCAAAGTTTCGTGAACCAAAGGGCAAACCGATTCAGGGGAGAACCGATTCAAGGTACATACCGAACCGGTTCGGGGTACCTGATGCTGGCAAGAGTCTCAATGACTTAAAACTCTTTTGGTTTTCCTATAAAAGCCAACTTCAGTGGAGTTATTTTTCAAGACTTGGAGAGATGATTTTGAGAGTTCTATTAGCTCAAGTCTTCATATTTTTGAGTCGTAAAACTCATGTTTTGATTAACACATCATTCCCATACTTTTTTGAATCCTTTTGAAACCCAAGAACACTGTTTTGCTTTTGTTCATACTTGTGGAGAAGTCTCTCTCTTCTTCATTACTGCCCTCCTGGAAAGGGAAAGTTCCAACTAACGAATTTATGGAGAAGCCGTCCTCTTCTTCATTGTTTCTCACCTGGAGTTCCTGTGGGAGATTCCGATCGACGACAATAGAACTGACACCTATGGGTATTTCTGTGTCACACATATTTTTATTGTAATCCGTGTAATCGTATCTTACAAATTATAGTGAAAATAAAAAGGTTTTGCCCCTTTGGAGGATTTTTCCTAAATTTTTTGTTTTATCCTACATGCTTTATTTTATTGGATAAATCATCTAGATGCATGATTTAGGGTTTAACTAAAATTTGGGATTAATTAAAATTTTATTTTATTTGAGAAGTCGCAATATTTCCGCAGTAGAGATTCTACAAATTGGTATCAGAGCTAATTTAAGCGATCACCACGTTTACAAATTGGTATCAGAGCGGGTTACGCTAATTTATCACGTGATCCTAATTTTTTGAGGATTTACTTTCTGCTATAATTTGTCTATTCACGTTACAAATTGGTATCAGAGCCTGTTGCACTAAGTTATTGTGTTTTGATCCTGATTTTTCACAAAACTGGCCTTTTGTGGTTTTGATGATCTTCGGTGTCAAATTTTTGAAAAATTAATTAGAAAATTCACACGAACGCTTGTTTTAAATATTCTATTGAAAATGAATCTGAGAGGTGTCCTTGTTGTGAGGGTGTTGGTCACACGTTAGATGAGTGTACCAAAAATTTAAAGAAAAAATTGAATAAACCGATTTCTCGTGTTTTCCCCCTTAGTGATAGTGACTCAGAATACGAAGTTTTGTATGCTTCTAGGCGAGAGCTTCCTACCCATGTGATTAGTGATGATAGTGAGGATGAAAGTGTAGATGAGCGTGACTTGCAAACTGCTTTCAATGAACTTTATGCTGAATCTTTGAAAATGAAGAAAGAAAATTTGAAATTGAAAGTTCAATTGAAAGAGTGTGCCTTAAAAAATAATGATTTTTTAGTTGAAGAACTTAGGGCACATGAGAAAATTTTGAAAGAGAAGCTTGAGTACGTAGAGGGTGAGAGAGAGAGTCTTAGAGGGTTGATGGAGATTATGAAAAAGTAGCTTTTAGAGTTTGAGGATTCTAGACGTGTACTTGAATCAATGATAGATGAGCTTGAGGTGAAATTGAAAGATTCAAGTAAGGTAAAATTTGATTTGGAGTCTAGGTATGAAAAACTTGGTTAGATTTTAGGCACCGTCGAGATCAAAATGGATAGGGGTGGGATTGGTCTTGAAAAATATGTTGCACCTATTCCCACACGTGTCAGAGTGCCTCCTAGGATTGTTAAGAAAGAGGCACCTAAGTTTGTTAGGAAAGAGCCCCCCGGGAACATCGTGAGAGAACCTCCTAGGATCATTAGGAGAGTGCCAGCTAGGCAAAATTCAGAGAGAGCAACCAAGAACTTTGAGGAGAGGGCCATCTTTAGGTAACACACACCACCCGATTTACACTTGCACACATTGCGGTAGGCAAGGTCATCTTAGGCGCTTTTGTTACAAGCTTTTAAATGGACCTAGGAAGGTTAATAAAAGAATAAATTCGATTCTCCAAACCCCCACGTGTCGTTATAAATCTATTTGGGTTAGAAAATCGGATTTAGAGGCATATGGTCTTTTTGTTCACAACTCTCATTTGCTTGCACGTAATTCAACCCTTGTGAAATCATTTGGTTGATTGTATTGGTTGTTTTTTCATACAATAGCTATGCATCATGCTATATTCTTTCTAGTGTTATCACTCACTTGGACGCAGCTCACATTGGTTTATTTGATGCATTTGTGTGTTTCGCTATTGTTTTAGCACTGTTTTAGATCTGTTTGCCCCTTACAGGTAGTGTTTTCACGAAATTTTTGCGCTGGACAAAACTATATGATTTATTATGCATTCTTGGAAGTTTTGGTTTTCTCGTTCGAGCAAGATCTATATGTCGTTTGAGCGACCTATCTGGAAATTCTTTTTCTGCTTCCCTTCTGATTTCAGTACCCGGTGTTCATTTGCTTAGGTTCTTGGTACTAATGGGTTGCTTCTGGTCAGTTTATATGCAGTTATTCTTGGTATCCATGCTTAATTGATATCACTTCATTGCTCGTTTCTAACATCTTCTTTAGTTTTGGATTCTCTTGTGTGATTGATGTTTGGTAGCGTAGGATGTCGCTCATATCGATATTATATGCCTCCTACTGGTTGTATCATTCTGTAGTTATATTTTTTTTCCGTTTAAAATTTTTTTAAAAATAAAAAAAGATTTTATTTTGATAAATTTTTTGAAAATCCAAAAAGATTTTAGTTTTTTGTTTGCACCGTTTATGGATGGACATTCAGGATGACCGAGTCACAACATCATTCCATTTTTTTCTTCAAATGGCGATTTGAGAGTGTTTTGAGACAATAGGCCAATTCATCCATGTGCTTTATAATGTTTGAAGTCATTAAGATGTAATTAAGTGTTACTTCCTATATGTTTGACTCGTGATTTCCTTTATTACACACATGCACGAATTTGTTTGATTGTTGCGCTTGTCATATCGCATGTTGGTTGGGTGTTTTCATTTCAATCCCGTCCTCAAAACGAACCAAGTGGGATAAAATTTGATAATAAAGTTGTGCATGTAAGAGCCGTTTGTGAGTTTGTGTGCTTTATTTGAAAACGGCGAAGGGCTATGAAAGATTCTTATTTATCCTTTGCGATTAAGCCGCCGTTTAAATTGGACCTAAAAAATTGAGGAATTTTATTATCCGGGGTCCAAAGAGGTTTAAAAGAGCCCGAAAAAATTTATAGGCAATAAAAAGAAATTCATGCCAATTATGGTCCATTTAGGTTTTTGCACCAATTCTCCAAAGTTTGAGAATTTATTTTAACACCTCTAAAAGAAAATATATATGAGGGAGTTTGGTTGGAGATTTTATAACGGGTTTGCTCGTCCTTGAAAACCCTGAAAAAGAGCTAAAACGTTTTGGCCGTTATTGGTGTGGAAATCACTTTGACTTTGATTTGCATAAGACGATGTGATCTAAATTCAACAATTTTTACACCTAAATATACTTTTGATGTTCATTCCTTAGGAGTACACTATGCATCATGCACATATGATTGATTTAGTATATTTTCCTATCGAATGTGTTCACACCCATACATTCCATTTCCATGACTTTGTTGTTTTTGTTTAAATCCATGGTGTGATTTTCAGTACCTTATTTTTGTATAAAAAATATGAAAAATTCAAAAAATAGTTTGAGAAGATTTTTTTAGCATCTCTTTGCAAGAGCTCGTTTGCTATTTAATTATTGCCTTATTTTTAGTACGGTGACACCCCGACTTTGGTTGTTTGATGTATTCTTCTCATTTGTCTATTTGGGGACATAATAAAAAGGGGGAGAAAGAATTATCTTTTTAAGGGGGAGTTTGAATTTTGGGGGAGTTTTTGGGATTTGACTTATTCTTTTCTCATACATTGGTATCTGTGTTTATCTCATTTCAAACTCAATATGTCACATGGTATTTTCTTTATCTCATGTGTGTAGGTTCTCTATTGATGATCACTGAATTCCACACCCTGATGAAAAATGCTTTGAGGTCTTTGAAGATTTGAAGATCGAATGATGAGACTTATTCATTTGTATCTTTCCAGTTTTGGGTTCATGGGAAGGTAGATTTGTATAGGTCAATTGAATGATAATAATTCTGATTTTTTATTTTGCACCGGCGTAGACATAAGGGGAGTTTTGTAAGGACATTTTTCTCTTGTCCGATATCTTACATTTGTGTAAGTCGTACGCCACTACAAGAGGCACGTCATTTTACGATCTCACATGACGACCTCTATCCGAATTTCATGAATCAAGCATTCAACATCTCCATCTTGTGTCACACAGCTGCCTCAACGACTTCATGTTCCACATTTTTAGGGACGTTATGCAAGTGGTATGGAAGAGAAGTCAAAGCAATGAAGGAAAGGCATGATAACAAAGTTCAAGGGCATTTTGTTTATTTTATAGTCATCGTCCAAATGTCCAATCATCTATAACATTGAAGAGCTCGACTCCACGATGATACTGGAAGAAACATCACCTTAATCCGAGCTATGGTGAAGAACTTATGGCCCTTTGAAAATGGAGAAAATTCTGAGAAAATCCTTATGAAGAATGCTGTGTTTTTTAGCCCCCAAACCAGCGAAGTTTCGTGAACCGGAGGTCAAACTGGTTCGGGGGAAAATCGGTTCTAGGTACATGCCGAACCGGTTCAGGGTACCTGACGCTGGCAAGAGTCCCTATGACTTAAAACTCTTTTGGTTTCCTATAAAAGCCAAGTTTGGGGGAGTTATTTTTCAAGACTTGGAGATACGATTTTGAGAGTTCTATTAGCTCAAGTCTTAACATTTTTGAGTCCCAAAACTCATGTTTCGATTCACACATCATTCTTGTAGTTTTGTGAATCCTTTTTAAACCCAAGAACACTGCTATGCTTTTGTTCATACTTGTGGACAAACCTCTCTCTTCTTCATTACTGCCCTCCTGAAAAGGGAAAGTTCCAGCCGACAAATTTGTGGAGAATCGATTCTCTTCTTCATTGCTACTCACCTAGAGTTCCTGCAGGAGATTTCTATCAACGACATCAGAACTGACACCTGCAGGTATTTCTGTGTCACACTTATTTTAATTGTAATCCATGTAACCGTATCTTACAAATTATAGTGAAAATAAAAAGGTTTTTCCCCTTTGGGATTTTTTCCTGAAATTGTTTGTTTTATCCTACATGCTTTATTTTATTGGATAAATCATATAGATGCATGGTTTAGGGTTTAACTAAAATGTGGGATTAATTAAAATGGAATTTATTTGAGAAGTCGCAATATTTTCGCTGTAGAGATTCTACAAATTGGTATCAGAGCTTATTTAAGAGATCACCACGTTTACAAATTGGTATCAGAGCGGGTTACGCTAATTTATCACGTGATCCTGAGGATTTACTTTCTGATACAATTTGTCTACTCATGTTTACAAATTGGTATGAGAGCCTGTTGCACTAAGTTATTTTGTTTTGATCCTGATTTTTCACAAAAATGGCTTTTGGTGGTTTTGATGATCTTCGGTGTCAAATTTTTGAAAAAATTAATTGAAAAATTCACACGAACTCTTGTTTTAAATCTTCTGTTGAAAACAAATCTGAGTGGTGTCCTTTTTGTGACGATGTTGGTCACACGTTAGATGAGTGTACCATAAATTTAAAGAAAAAATTGAATAAACGGGTTTCTCGTGTTTCTACCCTTAGTGATAGTGATTCGGAAGAAGAAGTTTTTTATGCTTCTAGGTGAGAGATTCCCACCCATATGATTAGTGATGATAGTGAGGGTGATGGTAGTGATGATGAAAGTGTAGATTAACGTGACTTGCAAACTGCTTTCAATGAACTTTATGCTAAAACTTTGAAAACGAAGAACGAAAATTTGAAGTTGAAAGTTCAATTGAAAGAGTGTTCCTTAAAAAATAATGATTTTTTAGTTGAAGAACTTATGGCAAATGAGAAAATTTTTAAAGATAAGCTTGAGTACGTCTAGGGTGAGAGAGATAGTTGTAATACTCTGTACTTTTATTGATATTTATTTGTGGGATTAATTAAATTAAATGGGAATTAATTGAGAATTAATATGGATAAAATACTAACGAGATTTGAGTTGGTATTTGATTATAATGTGTATACATATGATGTTATATGAATATTGAAACTATTGAAATTATCGCGAGATTTAAATACGACAATTTGGAAATTTTGTTGGGACGCGCGTGACAGTCACGTCAGGAATGTAATTGTTTAAATTAAAAAGAGAATTTTATTTCTATCAACCATATGGTCATTTTGAATGCGCCAACGTGTCCGGAAGGGTCGAAATAGTCAGAAAACACTAGTCGGGGGTTTAGTTTGGGTCCCGGGGCATTATTGGGCCATACCGGTAACTAAAAAGGGTATTTTGGTAATTTTGGATTTTTGGGATTTTTGACCAACGAATTTTGGGAATTAAAAATAGGAAATTAATGACCCACTAACCCATTACCAGCACTTAGGTGATTAGAGGGCAACAGGAGTTAGAGGAAAAAGTTAGAAAAGTTCCCAAAGAGAAAACTTTAACCTCCATCTTCAACCTTCAACCTTGGGAGAGAAAGAGAGAGAGACCAACCTTCATCAATTCAACAGCAAATTCAGAGAACAATCCGAGGCAAGTGGTTTAATTACGTTAATTTCAAGCGAATGCTTCTTCCATGATTACAAAATTCACATATTTGCATTGTGTTGGGAGATTTATAAAACCCATGAAATTGGAGTTATAAATTCAGATTTGGATATAGGTTTTCATGTAGAATTGTTATTGGGTGATTAGACTAAAAGAATTACTATTTTTATGTTACAAAAACGGATTTATTTATGGAAATTGATGACTTTAAATTTCTAGGGTTCATGTTCATGAGGTTTGGGAAAAATTGGGGAGTTATGATAATTAGATGATGTGTAGGAAGATTTGTCCTTATATAAATGTTGTGTTATGACCTATGAATGTTTAGTGATGATTAAAAACCTTAAAATACTATTGGGGCGACTTTTAGATGAGATTAGAGGTGAAGAAAATTGAGAAAAACGAGATAGGAAAATTCTGGGCTCGAAACTGTCACCTCGTTAGAAGGCCTGCCCAGGTCGTTCGAACGAGCTCGTTCGAACGAGCTTCTAACGAGTTGACAGTTTGACTTCTAACGAGTGGGATGTTCGTTCGATGACTTTAGTTCGAACGAGATCTCGTTAGATGCCCACTTCTTTTGAACGAACTCTCGTTCGAACGACCTCGTTCGAACGAGACTTCTAACGAGTTGACATATTGGCCTTTTTGGCCTGATTTGATTTCTAAAGTCCCGTAACCTGGTTTAATTATAGAGATAACATTCCCGTGATGAGTAATTGATATAGTTGGGATATTTGGGATATATTAAGGAGTAAAACATAGAAGTATGATTTGAACCAAATGAAAATTGTGGATTAGGACGTGAGTGACTAATTACGATGTGAGAATAATTGACGATTTAAATGTTAGTATTAACTGGGGATATGTGAATTGCGTAACATTATAAGTTGGTATAAGAATGATAAGTATACGACTAATAAATTATGATAATTACTAAGATGTGTGCATGCTTAGTATATGTATATGATTTTATGTGTATGACATACCTACCATACTTGCTATCACGGAAGGTTTACGTTCGCTTAGGGCCATCTAGTCTTTGTGTGCCCGGATTTAGATTGGTACCTCGAGGACATAGTTCAAGAGAATGACTTATTTGTGAGTTAATAAGTCAGCTGACTATGGAGCGTAGGTATGTACGTGACCATGGATATGTTGAATTACGTTCGCCTCCATTTTTGTGTGTGGTGCTTATTCTAACAATTCCTGAGAGATTCGGAATTTGTAATCCTTATGTATGTGATGTACCGGGATGGATAGCAGAGTATGTGTGCACCGTAGCTTAGTCTCGGGGTGCTTGTATTGTATATTTATGATGTGAATAATATAAGGTTAAATGAAAAGAATTGTTATGTTTGAATGTGAGAATTATTATAGTAACGCATTGAGAATATAAAATGGGAGATAACCTTTGGTAAATTGTATAACTAATACTTTGAAATTCGAGAATTAAAGTAAAGCTCTCTATTAAATTGATAACGTTGGGACTTATAGTGCGAATCGAGTATAAAGGTTAGTATTTGTTTTGGTCTAGTTAGATATGAGAAACACTTGTATGGGTACAGTACGCTAGGAGTGCACAAATAGCCAAGAGGTGAGTATTTCATGTGAGAGCACGTCCTAACATGTACTTTGCATTCATTGTTTTAATGTTATTAAAACACTTGTTGTTTTTAAAATACTCCCCACTTTCGGGCTCTGACCCGTTTGGTTTCAAATCTATTTTTGTAAAAACCTTTTAGGTGCCCATCCACAAGGACACCATGCATAGGATTTCCATTCAGGTGACGAGCTGTAGCTGTTGTGGAAGTTACAGGGCCTTGCTAGTAGACGCTCCTTGTGTCTTGACTCCATATTCATCTTTAATATTTGTAGGGCATGTCGCCCATTTCCTTTAGAGATATTTTATATTTCAGTTATTCAGACTTTGGTTTGTAATTAATTCAGGATGCAGACTTGTTTATTTATTTCCATATTGGGATTGTTGTGAGGAGTATTTCCTCCAGACTCATTATTATTTGTTGGTTACTCTATTGAGACTTCATCGTGAATGGTTGTGCTAAATTTTTATAATTCATTTATTGCACGTTAATCAGATTTAATTTAAAATTTGGCAACTCACTTTTTAAATACTAGGTGGTTAGTAATCATTAAAATGTTTTCAACAATGATGCTATTAACTGAACCAACTTGGCATTTTGTATTGATTTAATAAAGGAGTAGCTACCCGGTATTTAATTAGTCGGGTGTCACAGGTGGTATCAGAGCCAGGTTCTAGTGTCCTTTAGGATCTGTACGGCTTGTTACGTTTCCGCTGAGCTTTCTTTGATAAAGAGCCCTAATACTAGGAATGTTGTGTTTATCTCTACATTGGAAAATTCGTGCTTCTGCGATTGTTTATACGAATGATGGACTCATCCAAATTACTTAAATTTTCAGATGGGTCGTCAAGAAGAACTAGCTAAGACGGTTGGGGGAGTCAACGAGCAAGATCAACTCACACCTCAGGTATCCCTAGAGAGAATATCAACCTCCGAGTTAGCAGGTCTCGTGGCACAAGCAGTTACCACTGCAGTTTTACAATACCAAGAACGCAGCATACAACTTAAAGGAGGCAAAATACCTAGAGAGGTTAACCAAATGCATGTGACTAAAGCTGACAAATGTGCGAAGACACTGAATCTGCGACAACAAAACAACCAAGATAGAGTCAGTTCCAGAAGTAACGAGATTTATGTACAGGGGCAAAAGTGTCAGGGCCAATGAAGTCAGGTTCATAATGAAACCACAAAGAGGTGTTTCAGTTGTAGAATGGATGATCACAAACGTAAATCTTGTTCGAATCAGACTGGGGATAAACTACAATCCGACCAGCGAAGAATTTTGAAACTCTGCCATAAATGTGTACAACCGGGTCACAAGTGGATGGATTGTCCTCACCCTGACAAAGTTTTTCCATAAATTTCCCATCAAGGCCAGCAAGACCAGGGAAAAAGTGAGACTAGTCAACAACGTGGTAAAATGAAGCAGTTTCGAAAGAGGAATAAAGTCCCAAGTCAGTAAGGCCGACACCGGCAGCAGCAGGGTCAGAGGGGGAGTAACTTCAGAGGCCGATGTTTTGTGTGTGGCACGCACGGCCATAGGCGTAAGGATTGTCCAGAGAAGAACATGGCCCCACGACAGGAAGGTGCTAGTAATAAACCACAGCATCCAGCTCCACCACCCTTTCCAACAGCCTCAGTTCAGCAGAGACAACTATAGTTTGGACGAGTCTATAACTTCCCACAGGCAGCTGCTCCGCAGGCACCACCCACAATTTGGGGTATGTTTTCCTATCCATGGGACTTTGGGTCAAATTTTTTTTGTTACTAGGACAACGCATTGTTTTATACATACATATTATGCGAAGACCTTAGGGTTATTAACCATCGTATTGAGCACTGTAACGTAGGTAGACTCACCACTGGGGAATGATTCATTTTTCTTTATATGCCGGGGAGTGGGGGTAGAGATTGGTAGTTTGGTATTACCTGCAGACATGTTAGTCTTAGATATGCATGAGCATGATGTTATTATTGGTATGGATTGGCCCGCAGCTTATAGATCTATAATTGATTGCTTCGGTGGGAGCATTGTTTTTTCCATTCCGGGGCAAGGGATATTTGTAGTGGCGATGCCTCGCCCAGAGGGAGGTCCGACCGCTCATTTGTATAGAGGAGGAGACCTCTAAGGAATTGGTGATACCACTTGATTCGATTCCAGTTGTTCGAGAATTTGCTGATGTATTTCAGGATATACATGGACTACCTCCGAGTAGAGAGATAGATTTTGTGATTGATTTGACGCCGGGCACTTGGCCTATTGCCCGCGCACCTTATTGTATGGCTCTAGCTGAGATGAGAGACTTACGGGATCAGATTGAGCAGTTGTTGGGTCAGGGGTTTATACGGAGGAGTACTTCGCCGTGGGGTACCCCTGTGTTATTCGTAAAGAAGAGGGATGGATCGTTGAGGTTGTGTGTAGATTACCGGGAGTTGAATAAAGTCATGATACGGAATAAGTATCCGTTGCCCCGAAGCGATGACTTATTCGACCAACTGAGAGGAGCTTCTTTCTTCTCAAAGATTGATTTATGATCAGGATACCATCAGTTGCGTATCAGGGAAGAGGATGTCTCGAAGACTGCATTCTTAACGAGATATGGTTCCTACGAGTTTTGGGTTATGCCTTTTGGCTTGACCAACGCTCCAGTCGTGTTTATGGACTTGATGAATAGGGTGTTCAGAGAGTTCCTGGACCAGTTCGTTATTGTTTTCATTGATGACATTCTGGTTTACTCCTAGACAGAGGAGGAGCACGCCGAGCATTTGAGATAGGTTTTGCAGACGCTACGTCAGAACGAGTTGTATGCAAAGTATGAGAAGTGTGGGTTTTGGCTGAAGGAGGTTCAGTTTTTGGGACATATTATTTCTGACCGGGGGATATCTGTTGATCCGGGGAAGGTATCTGCGGTGAGGGAGTGGGGACAACCCATGACACTGACTGAGATCCGTAGTTTCTTGGGCTTAGCAGGATGCTACAGGAGGTTTATTCGGGGATTCTCCAAAATAGCGGGTCCCATGACACATCTGACTCGTAAGGGTGTGCCATTCATCTGGAGTGATGCCTGTCAGTTGGCATTCGATGAGTTGAAGGATAAATTGACCTCAGCACCTGTGTTAGCATTGTCAAGACTGGGAGTTGAGTATCTAGTTTACAGCGATGCATCCTTACAAGGACTTGGAGGTGTATTGCAGCAGGAGAGTCAGGCCATAGCTTATGCTTCCCGTAAGCTTAAGCCTCACAAGAAGAATTACCCCACTCATGATTTGGAGTTAGCGGCAGTTGTATTTGCCCTTCAGATTTGGAAATATTACCTTTTGGGGGAGAAGTTTCGATTTTTCACAGACCACAAGTCCCTACAGTACCTATTCACGCAGAAGGAGTTGAATATGCGACAGCGAAGGTGGCTTGAATTTGTGAAAGATTATCAGTTCGATATCCAATATCACCCGGGGAAGGCTAAAGTGGTAGCAGACGCGTTGAGCCGTAGGCCAGTAGATGAGGTGCCAGGGGTGTGGAAGACTAAGTGGAAGGAGTTGGGACACCAGGATGCAGTGGCCCGATCGTTCATGTATGTGATGACTGTTACATTGCAGATTGTCACGAAGGTGGTACCGGCACAGGCAAATGACTCGTTCTATCAGGAACAGATAGTTTGATTACTAGCAGAGGGAGCAGAGTCCTATACCGTTAGCTCAGACGGGGGATTACGCTTCAATGGGAGACTGGTAGTTACGGAAGGGGAGGAATTGCGACACGAAGTGATATTCGCGGTACATCCCGGTGGGGACAAAATGTACCAAGACATGAGACGTCAGTATTGGTGGAATGGTATGAAGAGAGATATTGCCATGTTTGTTTCTAAATGCGCAACTTGTCAGCTGGTAAAAGTGGATCATCAGAGACCGGCAGGACTTCTACAGCCATTAGAGGTCCCGATGTGGATGTGGGAGAGCATCTCCATGGATTTCAGTACGGGGTTACCCACGTCACAGAGGGGTCACGACTCCATTTGGGTAATTGTGGACAGGTTGACTAAAGTCGCTCATTTTCTACCCGTAAGGACAGACTACACTACGGGACAGTATGCCCAGCTTTTTATTGCAGAAATAGTGAGACTTCACGGCGTGCCCCTAAATATCGTGTCCGATAGAGACAAGATATTCGTTTCACGGTTTTGGGAGAGTTTTCAGGAGGCCATGGGCACGGAATTGCGGTTGAGTACAGCTTATTATCCGCAGACTGATGGGCAAACCGAGCGTACAAATCAGATGTTGGAGGACATGTTGCGTATGTGCATCATTGACTTTGGGGGTGGATGGGAGCAGTATCTTCCACTGGTGGAGTTTGCTTACAACAACTCCTACCAGTTCACCATTGGCATGGATCCATTTGAGGCTTTGTACGGTAGACCTTGTCGTTCCCCAGCATGTTGGTTGGAGGTGGGGGACAACAAACTACTTGGGCCGGAAGTGATTCAGGATACTTCGGCGAGGATAGAATTGATACGGAGTCGCATTCGGGTAGCTCAAGATCGGCAGAAGAGCTATGCTGATGCGAAAAGGTTCTTCAGGGAGTTCCAAGTGGGGGACCAGGTTTTACTCAGAGTATCTACTATGAAGGGGATTATGCGATTTTGGAATAAATGGAAGTTAGCACCGAGATACGTAGGACCATTTCCTATCATCGAACGGATTGGGTCTGTTGCATATAGACTTGGGCTACCGGAGCATTTACACTGGATTCATGATGTGTTTCATATTTCCTCGCTAAGGAAATATCTTAGAGATTATTTGGCTCATTCTCACATTGCTTTGGAGGACATCGATCTCCAGCCCGATAGCTCCTACGAGGAGGGACCGATTGCTATTTTGGACCGAAGTGAGCGGAAACTGTGGTCAAAGATAGTTTCGTTAGTGCGTGTTCAGTGGCGACATCATAATGTCGAGGAGTCAACATGGGAGCGCGAGGATGAGATGCGCGAATGTTATCTAGAGTTATTTTTACCAGGTACTTTCTAGTTCCGAATTTCGGGACGAAATTCTGTTATTAGGGGGGAAGTATGTAATACCCCGTACTTTTATTGATATTTATTTGTGGGATTAATTAAATGAAATGGGAATTAATTGAGAATTAATCCGGATAAAATACTAACGAGATGTGAGTTGGTATTTGATTATAATGTGTATACATATGATGTTATATGAATATTGAAACTATTGAAATTGTCGCTAGATTTAAATACGGCAATTTGGAAATTTTGTTGGGACGCGCGTGACAGTCACGCCAGGAATGTAATTATTTAAATTAAAAAGAGAATTTTATTTCTATCAACCATATGGTCATTTTGAGTGCGCCAACATATCCGGAAGGGTCAAAATAGTCAGAAAATACTAGTCGAGGGTTTAGTTTGGGTCCCGGGGCATTATTGGGCCATACCGGTAACTAAAAAGGGTATTTTGGTAATTTTGGCATTTTGGGATTTTTGACCAACGAATTTTTGGAATTAAAAATAGGAAATTAATGACCCACTAACCCATTACCATCACTTAGGTGATTAGAGGGCAACAGGAGTTAGAGGAAAAAGTTAGAAAAGTTCCCAAAGAGAAAACCTTAACCTCCATCTTCAACCTTCAACCTTGGGAGAGAAAGAGAGAGAGACCAACCTTCATCAATTCAACAGCAAATTCAGAGAACAATACGAGGCAAGTGGTTTAATTACGTTAATTTCAAGCGAATGCTTCTTCCATGATTAGAAAATTGATATATTTGCATTATGTTGGGAGATTTATAAAACCCATGAAATTGGAGTTATAAATTCAGATTTGGATATAGGTTTTCATGTAGAATAGTTATTGGGTGATTAGACTAAAAGAATTACTATTTTTATGTTACAAAAACGGATTTATTTATGGAAATTGACGACTTTAAATTTCTAGGGTTCATGTTCATGAGGTTTGGGAAAAATTGGGGAGTTATGTTAATTAGATGATGTGTAGGAAGATTTGTCCTTACATAAATGTTGTGTTATGACCTATGAATGTTTAGTGATGATTAGAAACCTTAAAATAGTGTTGGGTCGACTTTTAGATGAGATTAGAGGTGAAGAAAATTGAAAAAAATGAGATAGGAAAATTCTGGGCTCGAAACTGTCACCTCGTTAGAAGGCCTGCCCAGGTCGTTCGAACGAGCTCGTTCAACGAGCTTCTAACGAGTTGACAATTTGACTTCTAACGAGTGGGATGTTCGTTCGATGCCTTTCATTCGAATGAGATCTCGTTAGATGCCCACTTCGTTCGAACAAACTCTCGTTCGAACAACCTCGTTCGAACGAGACTTCTAACGAGTTGACAGATTGGCCTTTTTGGCCTGATTTGATTTCTAAAGTCCCGTAACCTGGTTTAATTATAGAGATAACATTCCCGTGATGAGTAATTGATATAGTTGGGATATTTGGGATATATTGAGGAGTAAAACATAGAAGTATGATTTGAACCAAATGAAAATTGTGGATTAGGATGTGAGTGACTAATTACGATGTGAGAATAATTGACGATTTAAATGTTAGTATTAACCGGGGATATGTGAATTGCGTAACATTATAAGTTGGTATAAGAATGAGAAGTATACCACTAATAAATTATGATAATTACTAATATGTGTGCATGCTTAGTATATGTATATGATTTTATGTGTATGACATACCTACCATACTTGCTATCACGGGAGGTTTACGTTCGCTTAGGGCCATCTAGTCTTTGTGTGCTCGGATTTAGATTGGTACCTCGAGGACATAGTTCAAGAGAATGACTTATTTGTGAGTTAATAAGTCAGCTGACTATGGAGCGTAGGTATGTACGTGACCATGGATATGTTGAATTACGTTCGCCTCCATTTTTGTGTGTGGTGCTTATTCTAACAATTCTTGAGAGATTTGGAATTTGTAATCCTTGTGTATGTGATGTACCGGGATGGATAGCAGAGAATGTGTGCACCATAGCTTAATCTCGGGGTGCTTATATTTTATATTTATGACGTGAATAATATACGGTTAAATGAAAAGAATTGTTATGTTTGAATGTGAGAATTATTATTGTAACGCATTGAGAATATAAAATGGGAGATAACCTTTGGTAAATTGTATGACTAATACTTTGAAATTCGAGAATTAAAGTAAAGCTCTCTATTAAATTGATAACGTTGGGACTTATAGTGCGAATCGAGTAGAAAGGTTAGTATTTGTTTTGGTCTAGTTAGATATGAGAAACACTTGTATGGGTACGGTACGCTAGGAGTGCACAAATAGCCGAGAGGTGATTATTTCATGTGAGAGCACGTCCTAACATGTACTTTGCATTCATTGTTTTAATGTTATTAAAACACTTGCTGTTTTTAAAATACTCTCCACTTTCGGGCTCTGACCTGTTTGGTTTCAAATCTATTTTTGTAAAAACCTTTTAGGTGCCCAGCCATAAGGACACCATGCATAGGATTTCCATTCAGGAGATGAGCTGTAGCTGTTGTGGAAGTTACAGGGCCTTACTAGTAGACGATCCTTTTGTCTTGACTCCATATTCAACTTTAATTTTTGTAGGGCATGTCGCCCATTTCCTTTAGAGACATTTTATATTTCAGTTATTCAGACTTTGGTTTGTAATTAATTCAGGATGCAGACTTGTTTATTTATTTCCATATTGGGATTATTGTGAGGAGTATTTCCTCCAGACTCATTGTTATTTGTTGGTTACTCTATTGAGACTTCATCGTGAATGGTTGTGCTACATTTCTATAATTCATTTATTGCATGTTAATCAGATTTATTTTAAAATTTGGCAACTCACTTTTTAAATACGAGGTGGTTAGTAATCATTAAAATGTTTTCGACAGTGATGCTATTAACTGAACCAACTTGGCATTTTGTATTGATTTAATAAAGAAGTAACTACCCGATATTTAATTAGTCGGGGTGTCACAATAGTCTCAAAGGGTTGATGGAGACTAAGAAAAAGGAGATTTTTGAGTTTGAGGATTCTAAACGTGTACTTGAATCTAGGATAGGTGAACTTCAAGTGAAATTGAAAGATTCAAGTAAGGTGAAATTTAATTTGGAGTCTAGGTCTGAAAAACTTGATAAGATTTTAGGCACCGTCGAGATCAAAACGGATAGGGGTGGTATTGGTTTTGAAAAATATGTTGCACCTATTCCCACACGTATGAGAGAGCCTCCTAGGATTGTTAAGAAAGAGGCACCTAAGTCTGTTTGGAAAGATCCCCTTAGAAACATCGTGAGAGAACCTCCTAGGATCATTAGGAGATTGCCATCTAGGTAAATTCGGAGATAGAAATCGAGAAACTTGAGGAGAGGGCCATCTTTAGGTAACACACACCGCCCGATTTCACTTGTACACATTGCGGTAGGCAAGGACATCTTAGGCGCTTTTTTTACGAGCTTTTAAATGGACCTATGAAGGTTAATAAAAGAATAAATTCTATTACCGCAACCCCATGTGTCGTTACAAATCTGTTTGGGTTAAAAAATCGGAATTAGAGGCATATGGTCTTTTTGTTCACAACTCTCGTTTGCTTGCACGTGATTCACCCCTTGTGAAATCGTTTGGTTGATTGTATTGGATTTTTGTCATACCCTAGATATGCATCATGTTATATTCTTTCTAGTGTTATGACTCACTTTGACATATCTCACATTGGTTTATTTGTTGTATTTGTGTGTTTCACTACTTTTTTAGCACTATTTTGGATCTTTTTTCCCCTTACAGGTACTGTTTTCACAAAATTTTTGCACTGGGAAAAATTGTATGATTTACTGGGCATCCTGGGAAGTTTTGGTTTTCTCATTCGAGCGAGATCTATATTTCGTTTGAGCGACCTGTCTGGAAATTTTATTTTTGCTTCCTTTCTGATTTTAGTACCCTTTGTTCATATGCTTAGGTTCTTGGTACTGATGGGTTGCTTCTGGTCTGTTTATATGCAGTTATTCTTGGTATCCATGCTTAATTGATATCACTACATTTCTCGTTTATCACATCTTTTTTGATTGTGGATTCTCTTGTGTGATTATTGTTTAGAAGCATAGGATGTCTCTCATATCGATATTATATGCCTCGTGCTGGTTGTATCATTTTGTAGTTATATTTTTTTCTGTTTGAAAAATTTTGAAAAATACAAAAAGATTTTATTTTGATAAAATTTTTGAAAATCCAACAAGATTTTAGTTTTTTGTTTGCACTATTTATGGATGGACACTTAGGATGACCGAGTCACAACATCATTCCATTTTTTTCATGTGACTATTTGATAGTTTTTTTAGACAACCGGTCAATTCATCCATGTGCTTTATAATGTTTGAAGTCATAAGTGTTACTTCCTATATGTTTGACTCATGATTTCCTTTATTGCACACATGCACGAATTTGTTTGATTATTGTGCTTGTCGTATCACATGTTGGTTGGGTGTTTTCATTTCAATCTTGTCCTTAAAACGAACCAAGCGCGATAAAACTTGATAATAAAGTTCTGCATGTAAGAGCCTCTTGTGAGGTAATGTACTTTATTTGAAAACGACGAAGGGCTACGAAAAATTATTTTTTATCCTTTGCGATTAAGCCGCTGTTTAAATTGGACCTAAAAATTTGAGGAATTTTATTATCCGGGGTCCAAAGATGTTTAAAAGAGGCCGACAAAATTTATAGGCAATAAAGATAAATTCATACCAATTATGGCCCATTTAGGTTTTTGCACTAATTTTCCAAAGTTTGAGAATTTAGTTTAACACCTCTGATGATGCTAAGATTCCGCACCACCAGATAGGTGATGATGAAATCAAACAGTAATAACAATGGCAGCCATAGAGATGTATGTGTGTAAGTGTATAGAAGGGGATGAGTATAAGATGAATAAGATAATGATATATAGTGGTTCAGCCAATTAGGCCTACATCCACTGTGAGTGTGTGATCCACTAACTATGGGCACTAATAGCCTTGGATACAGTGCACATAAGCTCACTCTCTCTCTACTGTGTGTACTAGGAGAGTTTTATCTAGGGTTACAATTATCGATCCATTTGCAGGGTTGTAGGTGACAAGTATATATAGGTCTTGGGGTGGAGTAGTGTACCCCCCAAGCATGCATAGTGCATATGAGCTATGATCTAGCCAGTCCCTTGGTGACACCTTGAGGTGCCACATGTGATTAATGATGACATAATATTCCCTCACGTGAGGGGGTGATATTATTATAACGGTCTTACACACGTGCCATAGGAGTCTCACACGCACTGTTCCATGCGTCTCCCAAATCACGCGCCGTGATGATGTCACCCTTAGCCTATGATACGAGGGTAAAGTTCTTGCTGGCAGCGAGCCAGGACTGGTTTGGTACTCGTACTGGTGTACCCTCATAGGGTCGTCCAGACCACGATGAGGGTCAGTCCACTAAAGGGTCGTTTGGGCCTGATGAGGGGTCGGCCCCTTGAAGGGTCATCTGGTCCTGATCAGGGGTCGACCCCTTGAAGGGTCATCTGGTTCGGATGAGTGGTCGGCCCCTTGAAGGGTCGGCCGAGACACGATGAGGGGTCGACCCACTATTTGATATTAGCTGAGAGATCATTTTGATCTCTTCCGGGTGGAGGACGCCCTCGGCCTAGACGAGGGTATGTATGGGTATATCAATCACCCCCAGCCCTTAGCCATCGATGTTGTTAAGATGACTGGGGGATAGTGCTACTTTTTAGATAAGTGTATGATCAGTTTGGTGAGTGACACGTGTCAATATGATTTGACACCTAGGATGATATCCATCGTCGTTCCAGTTTCCCAGATGTGGTGGCTACACACTTGGCCTGGGACTTTGTGCCCTAATGATACCCTCCTTGTGGGCCGTATTTTGCCTTGGTTAATGGCCCCACTCATTAGAAAGATATTTAAATGATTTTTTTGAAGTTATTTCATTTCTTCTTCTTCGTGACTTAACTCTCTCTCTCTAGCTTCTCAGCAGCTCCATAGCCATTTCTGTGATTTCTCCTGCATCAAGCCTCGTTGTCTTCGCCTTCATTCTTAGGTAACCTTTCTTTGCTTTAGATTCCTAATTAAGCCTTCAACTATAATTATCATTTTTCATTTGGGTTTCTTTTCTCTTTCTCCTTGGTTGTTTTGCTTTTTCCAGTGTTCTTCTCCGGCGGGCTGTTCTTCTTATTCTTGAGTGTTCTTGATCGAAACTCTTTATTTCTTTGGTTTTAATCCTTCCAACTTAGTCAAATGCAAACTTGTTTGTGGTTAGGTTAGCCAAACTCCTTTAAGTGTAGGGTCTTCCCCTTAATGCTTAAGAGTCTTTACGATTTAGCCGAGGAATTTCCATCCTTGAGAGAGAAGTTCTTCGTAGAGATTAGGCGAATAGAGGAAGAGGACGAGAGAAGATGAGGGGATGACCCTAATTGGGTACGACGCATTTTTTCCATTCCATTAGCCACAATAATACCCCCTGAGTCCTGCGGGTCATCTTGTCATCTAGCCGAGAGTCAATCGTACGAGGGGAAATGGATCAGAGAGCATCATCGCCGACGGGTGTTGGTCCTTTCGGGAGGGGAGAGACATCCACTCTTAGCCCAAGCCGACAGGCCGAGGGCATAACACCTTCTAAGGATATCCCTGTTACAGCCCTATCCCCTATTTCATTTCAAGTATCCTTTCCATATCGTCCCCCAATAGGCGACGAGGCTGGGGACGAGAGATCTGAGGACGACAATGAGGGTTCTTCTGATGATGATGAGGTCAAGTTGATACTTCAAGCACCTCCACTTATGTATCATCGGTTAAGGACCATGATCTCTTAGTATGGAGGCATCTTTTTGTCATATAACCCAATATAAGTATGAGGGTTCCAACTGAATCTGAGAGGGTTTTCCAGGGGGATGAGGGAGAGATTGTTGTTTATGAGCAGATGCTAAGGGTAGGCGTTAGGTTCCCTCTACATCTCTATAGTAGACATCTTATCTTCCCTTGGGGTTGCCCCTTCTCAACTTCCTCCCAACTCGTGGAGGACTATCCTTGGCTACATCTCGCTTTGGAAGAATTTATTTACCGATGAGCCCTCGGCCGATGTATTCATTACCTTCTACAATATCACCTCATCGTCCAAACATCTTGGGTATTTCCATTTGGGTGCTAGGAAGTCTGACAAGAAGCTTCTCCACGTGGCTCAGACTTCCAATCATGACTGGAAGAAAAGGTTTTTCTTTATCTCCGAGGATTGGGAATTCCCCGCCGAGGGCGAGCTCGTGGAAGATGGTCCGAGCGTACCCAGCGTATGGTCCAACCCCTCAATAAAAAGCGCGATCAGACCCCAGACTCAACTTGGGGGAGAGGGTTATTATTTACTACCTTAGGGAGCGAGGGAGAGAGGGTGAACTTGCCACGTTCGAAGATTTGATGACCCCTCGTTTCCTCAAAGAATCCGGTCTGAGGGTTGGCCCCCTGACAGAACTATGTGAGTGTTTTTTTGCTCAATTTTTAATTTTTTTTAAGTGTTTTATTTTTGTCTCTGCATCTTTCTGATATGTCGTCTCCTTTTCAGGTCATTCTGCCAATATCTCTGACCAACTTTGGGAGATGACTACCCTAAGCTTACTGTCTGGTCTGGGAAAAAAAGAGAAAAGAGCCTCAACAGCCTCCGAGGAAGATAAAGGCTGTGGGGTCGACACATGTTGAGCCGACTGTCGACAGTCATAAAAGAAAAGAGCCAGAAGTTCCCGTTGATCCTCGACCAGATTTTGGGAGGAGGGCGAGGGTGGAGACGTCTGAGGGGAGCGGATCCTCTTCCATTATGGGGGCTTATTGGTCTAAAAACTTGACATTTTTGAAGGCTGAACCATCTTCCCTCATAGCCAACCTGAGGGCGACTAAGGCTTCCATGTTCTCTGCTCCCTCGGTCGTTGATTACGACTTTTTATCAGAGATGCCCCCTGCCAAGGTGTATGATTACGGTCTGTATACTTTGGCCCAAGTACTTATTTTTACTTTATTTCCTCAATCAACATTTCACCAACTGTTCCCTCGGCCCCTTACTAAGTTCCTACTTTTATGTAGACTGTTTGTTCCTTCACGTCGGCCACCAAATGGATGGCTGAGAATCAATAAAAATTTCATGAAGTCGAGAGAGCTATCCAGCATGAGGATGAGATACAGACCGAGCTCGAGACTGCCAGGGCAATATTGGAGAGTGCCAGGACTGAGCACTCTAGGGTCCTGGATGATCTTACGAGGCAACATGATGCAGACCTAAAAGCGTAGGATTGCCTCTTCAAGGCAAAGGAAGAAGCCCTGAACGCTCAGTTCAAGAGAGAACTAGCTGAGGCAGTGAAGAAGGCCGAGGCTGATGCAGTGGAAACTTACAAACTCTTAGACGAGTTTCAAGGCTTAGGTCTTGAATACTTGGAGAGGGTGATCAGGACAGCCTGTCGGTGGGTCGTCCTGAAGTTCGCCGATGCTGCATCGTCTGTCTACCCCTCTTTGGAAGCAGTGGAGTTGAATGACCACTTGATTGCTGAGGCGCTGGCCCATGTAGAGTCACAGGTGAACGTTGAAGGCATCGTTACCTATGAGGATCGGCCTGTTTTGGTCGTCGAAGAGACCCCTGTTGTTAATCTTGAAGCCCTGCCCTCTGATGTTGCTCAATAGAGTTGCCGTATGTGGCCCATACCCTCTGCATGTAAAGATTTTGTACTTGACTTCCTTTTGGACAAATATTATAGCACGGCTTAATGAAATTTTCTCTTACAATGGAATTTCTTTCTTCCTGTCTTCTATGCTTGTCTCTTGTATGATTTGAGTTAGCTATTATGTGTTCACCCCTCTTACAAGTCCCCCCTCGTCTTTCTTGAGGGTGAATGGGGGGTCGTCCCCACCATTGACGCTCATTATAACCTAGGGTTGTTACCACCAATCTTAATGATTTTCAATTAAGTCCCCCCTCGTCTTTCTTGAGGGTGAATGGGGGGTCGTCCCCACTATTGACCCTCATTATAGCCGAGGGTGGTTACAACCAATTTTAATGGTTTTCAATTTTAAGTCCCCCTCGTCTTTCTTGAGGGTGAATGGGGGGTCTTCCCCACCATTGACCCTCATTATATCTGAGAGTGGTTGGCACCAATCTTAATGATGTTTAAATTTCAAGTCCCCCTCGTCTTTCTTGAGGGTGAATGGGGGTCATCCCCACCATTGACCCTCATTATAGCCGAGGGTGGTTACCACCAATCTTAATGGTTTTCAATTAAGTCCCCCCTCGTCTTTCTTGAGGGTTAATGGGGGGTCTTCCCCACCATTGACCCTCATTATAGCCGAGGGTGGTTACCACCAATCTTAATGACGTTTAAAATTTCAAGTCCCCCCTCGTCTTTCTTGAGGGTGAATGGGGGGGTCGTCCCCACTATTGACCCTCATTATAGCCGAGGGTGGTTACCACCAATCTTAATGGTTTTCAATTAAGTCCCCTCTCGTCTTTCATGAGGGTGAATTGGGGGTCGTCTCCACCGTTGACCCTCATTATAGCCGAGGGTGGTTACCACCAATCTTAATAATGTTTTAAATTTCAAGTTCCCCTTGTCTTTCTTGAGGGTGAATGGGGGGTCATCCCCACCATTGACCCT
Organism: Sambucus nigra; assembly: GCA_949130495.1. Taxonomy (NCBI): domain Eukaryota; kingdom Viridiplantae; phylum Streptophyta; class Magnoliopsida; order Dipsacales; family Adoxaceae; genus Sambucus; species Sambucus nigra. The sequence continues at coordinate 170,042,431 of OX422219.1, forward strand.
CATTATAGCCGAGGGTGGTTACCACCAATCAATGATGTTTTCAATCAAGTCCCCCCTCATCTTTCTTGAGGGTGAATGGGGGGTCGTCCCCACCATTGACCCTCATTATAGCCGATGGTGGTTACCACCAATCTTAATGGTTTTCAATTAAGTCCCCCCTCGTCTTTCTTGAGGGTGAATGGGGGGTCGTCCCCACCATTGACACTCATTATAGCCGAGGGTGGTTACCACCAATGTTAATAATGTTTTAAATTTCAAGTCCCCCCTCGTCTTTCTTGAGGGTGAATGGGGGTCGTCCCCACCATTGACCCTCATTATAGCGGGGGGTGGTTACCACCAATCTTAATTGTTTTCAATTAAGTCCTCCCTCGTCTTTCTTGAGCGTGAATGGTGTGTCGTCCCCTCCATTTACCCTCATTATAGCTGAGGGGAGTTGCCACCAAGAATAACCCCAATTATACTAGAATTAACAAACACAAGATGAGGGGACCAATATGACATTCTCATTAACATTCCAAGTGTTCTGCTGGAGCAATACATTCATTACAACTGTGATCCGATAGGTAATTACAACATTATTGATAGTATTTCTTCAGGTGATCTGCATTCCACGGATTCGAAAAGGGTTCCCCTTCAAGGTTTTCTAGTCTATAGGTTCCAGTGACAACTTCATCAATGACCCTATATGGGCCATGCCAATTTGGGTGGAGCTTGTTAGGATTTTGCCAAGTCTTTTTCAGGACTAAGTCCCCCACTGCGATTGGACTTTGCTTCACCCTCTGGTTGTAAAACCTGTCAGTCCTCTATTGGTAGGCAGCTTGCCTTATCTCAGCATCTTCCCTCCTTTCCTCTATCAAGTCTAAGTTAAGTATCCTTTCTTCCATATTCCTCTGGGGGTTATAAATTTGGACCCTATGAGTAGGAAACCCAATCTCGGTGGGGATGATGGCTTCTGATCCATACGCCAGCATGAACGGGGTTTCTTCGGTAGGAGTCTTTGACGTCGTCCTATAGGCCCACAGTACAACGTACAACTCCTCGACCCATTTTCCTTTTTCCTCCTCGAGCTTCTTCTTGACCCCGTCTAGGATTATCCTATTTGTAACTTTCGTTTGCCCGTTAGCCTGAGTTCGGCCCGGGGTAGAGAAGAATTGTTTGATGCTCACCCTCTCACAGTACTTTTCCAGAGATGTATTCTTGAATTAAGTCTCGTTATCCGAGATGAGGGTGTTGGGGAGACCATATCTGCATATAATGTTTTTTCCAAATAAAATGGAAGCTCTTCTGCTCTGTGATCGTTACCATGGGCTCCGCCTCCACCCATTTTGAAAAATAGTCAATTCCCACGATCAAGTATCGATAGTTATTGACGGCCCTAGGCAAAGATCCTACTAGATCGATTCCCCATACCACGAATGGCCATGGGGATGCGATGGAGGTAAGAGGCTGGTGAGGGATTGTGGCAAATCTTTGACATTTATCACACTTTTTTACGTATGCCATGGTGTCTTTCCCCGGGGTCGGCCACCAGTATCCCTGGGTTACTATCCTCTTTGCTAATGATCGGCCCCCAATGTGGCTTAAGCATGACCCCTCGTGCACATGTTGCAGAATGTGAGGGACCTCAGACGGGTGCATACATCTGAGTAAGGGGAGCAAGAACCCCTCTTTTAATAAGGTGTCTCCGATGATAGTGAATTTTGCAGCTCTGTATATCAACTTCTTCCTCTCTTATTTTGACTCCGGCATATCCCCCTCTTTAATGTATCTGATTAGAGGGTTCATCCACGAAGTTTCCTTGTCGATGTTTAAGCAAAAGCCAAGTGTTCCCTCTTCTTCGTTGATCGTTGGTCGAAGAAAAATTTCTACTAGGACTGTCCTCGTGACTTCTGTCCTAGTTGCTGAGGCCATCCTAACGAGTGCATCGGCTCGGCCATTGTCATGCCTAGGTATCCTCTTCAACTTTACCTCTCTGAAGCTCTTTAATAGTGCCCTTACCCTTTATAGGTATTTGGCCATTCTGTCATCCTTAGCCTCGTAAGCTCCTAGTATCTGATTCACAACTAGTCTTAAATCATTATGGATCGTAATATCGTCGACACTAAAAGACTTAGACAAGGAGAGGCCTGCTATCAAGGCCTCATATTCAGACTCGTTGTTGGAGGCTTTGAAGTTGAATCTTAGGGCATACTCATTGTTTGTGCCATCAAGTGTTGTTATAATTAATCCATCCCCACTTCCGCTTTCGCAAGAAGACCTGTCCACAAAGAGGTTCCATATGGTTTTTCCCTCTGAGAATTTTCCCTTAGTGAGGGGACCCCTGTCTAAAGAGATATCTTCCCTCTTTGTTTTTTGCCACTTTTTCTCTAGCGGTGCTTGTCTCAGCCTTGTCTATGGAGGGATCAACAATTCTGTCTTGTCGGGTATCTGTCTTCTCGAGGTTTTCCTCTTCAGCCTCATCATCTTCCCAAGTAAATTTAGCCACAAAATCTGCTAACGCTTGCCCCTTAATGGCCACCCTAGGTTGATATACAATGTCAAACTCCCCCAACTCTATAGCCCATGTCATTATCCTCCCTGATTTTTCTTGTTTGTGTAAGACCTATTTGAGAGGAGACTCGGTGAGGATGACCATTGTATGGGACTGGAAGTACGACTTCACTTTTCTTGAAGCATGGATCAAGGCATATGCTAACTTCTCCATCCTTGGGTATCTTTGCTCTGCCCCGTGGAGTGCCTTACTATTGAAATACAGAGGCTTCTGTACTCCGTCCTCTTCTCTCACAATGGCTGTGATGATGGCCGATTCTGAGACGGCTAGGTAGACATGTAGTCATTCGCCTTGCACTAGTCATGACAAAAGCAAGGGAGTCCCTAAGTATGACTTTAGCTCCTTAAAAGCCTGATCACACTCTTCGCTCCATTCAAAGTTCTTTATGAGAATCTTAAAGAATGGTAAACACTTCTCTGTGGCTATGGACACGAACCTATTCAAAGCAGCCACTCGCCCTGTGAGCCTTTGAACGTCTTTGATGATCTTGGGGTCTTCATTTCTATGAGGGACTTTATCTTTTCAAGATTGGTCTCGATGCCTTTTTGGTTTACAATGAACCCCAAGTACTTCCCTGCTTCGACCCCGAAGACACATTTGGCTGGGTTGAGCTTTATTCAGTACTTGTCCATTGTGTTAAATGTCCTCTTGAGGTCGGCCACATGATCCTCGGACTTTAAACTCTTGGTCAACATATCATCTACATAAACCTCCATAAACTTCCCAATTTGGTCTTCAAACATTTTATTCATGAGGCGCTGATACGTTGCCCCCACATTTTTTAGGCCAAAGGCCATGGCCCTATAATAGTATATCCTCTTATCGGTAATGAAGGCTGTTTTCTCTAAGTCTTTAAGGTTCATGAAGATTTGGTTGTACCCTAAATATGCATCCATGAAGCTCGTGAGCTCATGGCATGCAGTACCGTCTACCATCTGATCAATGCGGGGGAGAGGGAAGTTGTCTTTGGGATAATGTTTATTGAGGTCTGTGAAGTCTATGCCCATTCTAAACTTTCCGTTGACTTTTGGGACTATGACTGTGTTGGACAACCATTCGGGATAGATGACCTCCCTGATAAACTCTGCATCTTCTAGCTTCTTGACCTCATCCCTAATAACCTCATATTTCTCTCGAGAATAAATTATCCTCTTCTCCTTTACTGGCTTTGCACCCTCTACCACATTGAGCTCGTGGATCATAATTTCAGGGTCGATCCCATGCATATCTGTGTGACTCCATGCAAAGACCCTCTGCCTTCTCCCTAGAAGCTTGATGAGGTCTTCTTTTATGTCTATCTTCAGAGCTTTTCCGACTTGGATGGTTTTTTTCTGGCTCATCCTCATTGAGGATGATGGATTCTACCTCTTCCGTGGCTTCTCCTTTATTCAGTTTTTTCTCATCCCTGGGGTCAAGGGTATCAATATTATAAGTAGTTGTTGCCTTCTTATGCGCCTCTCTTTCTTCAGCGGAGTTGAAGTAATATTCTCGTGCCGTCGTCTGGTCTCCCTGAACTTCCCCTACCCCATAAGGGGTCGAAAATTTGATCATCTGATGAACTGTAGACGGCACAGCCTCAAACCCCTTGGGGGCTACTTGCCCCAGTATAATGTTGTAGGCCGAGAAGACATGTTCATCCATTACGAAGAAGCTGAACTTTTTAGTAAGCCATCTCGACCACTCGCCCCCCATCATGACATCGACCTCATACACTCTTAGAGGATGAACCTTTTCCCCACTGAATCCAATCAATGGGTGATGGTATGGGACGAGTCTAGCACGACTGAGGCCTAAGTCTTTGAAGCACGACCAAAACATCACATCTGCAAAGCTACCCCCATCTATCAAGATCCTCGGCACCTCACATCCATGCACCCTGGTAGTGATGACTAGACGGTCATCATGCGGGGTTAAGAGTCCTTTGAAGTCCATTCTTGAGAATCCCACTATCAAAGTATCCATATGAACCTTCTTCCCCTTATCTGACTTTGCTTATATAGAGGTTGAATGCATAACTTTTGTCACGGCCTTGGCATCGGCTACATGGGCCTTCTTGTCTGCAACCTCTGACCCTCCTCCTGCTAGTCCCCCGAAGATCATCCCAACACCGAGTGAGGTCATATTGAGTCTCTTGACAGGGCCGTGGCCGTCTCTCGGTGGGAGGTCAGGGTTGTCCTCATCATCTGAAGGGTCGTCTTTTCTGTTTGGAGGATCTTCTTGGAATGCATCACCTCTCTTGTTTTTGGGGTCCTCCCCTCGGCCCCTCTTGAAGGCGCCTTTGTCAACGTACTTCATAAGCTTCCCTTCTTTTAGCATTTTCTCAATTTTATCTTTAAGAGCAAAACATTTATCGGTCACATAGGCATGGTCTTGTTGAAACTCACACCACAGGTTTTTGTTCCTCTTGTGCTCGCAACTAACCATCAGAGGGGTATAGTCGAAAAATTTGTCATCTGCCAGCCTCTTCTTCCCCTCTTTGTTCCTTTTTAGGTACGTACCCCCACTAGTACCTCCTTTTTCATCTTCGTATTTTTTGGCCATCGCTTCTTCGGCGTTCATCACCTTTTCTGATGTTGATAGGAATTTAGCCATTATCCTCGTGGGGGTCTTCCGCAAGCTTCCATAATAGCTTTCCCTTCCGGAGTCCTCCAATGAGGGCTATCATGGAAATACTTTCATCATAGTCTTTAACCTCTAACTTTTCTTTATTGAATCTGGCTATATAGTCTCTTAGGCTCTCATTCTTACCCTGCTTAATATAGAGCAGATGTGTGGTCTTCTTCTGTGGCCTCACTCCAAAGCAAAAGTTATGGATAAACTGGTCTGCTAACTGCTTAAAGTTTTCAATGGAGTTCTTAGGGAGAGAAATATACCAGACATGTGCAGCCCCAGTCAGAGTGACATAGAAGGAATGACACCTCATCTCGTCTTAGATAGAGTATATGTCTACCGCTGATTAGTACATCTCAATATGATGGATAGGGTTAGTACTCCCATCATACCGTGGGGTGACCACTGGTGGCTTGAACTTGGATGGCATGGGGAAGTTGACTATCTTCGCCACAAAGGGTGAGCCCATGGAGTATCCTCTCTGAAGAGGGTCTCGATTTTTCAAAATATCACCAATCTTATCTTCCAACCTTTGGATCGAGTCGTTCTAAGGTCTCGTAGGGTCGGCTTGGCCGATGTTATCCCCTGCCGCCTCTCTGAGGTGAACGGAGGGTTCCGCTACGGCAGGTTTGTGTCGACTGTTTACTTCTCCCTGACCGTCGTCCTGTCCATGGGGTCGGCCCCTATGGGGTCGGCCATCTCCTGCCTCCCTTCTAGACCTCGCAACACTTCTCGAGTGGGATAAGTTTTTTCACAAGTCATTTACTGGGCCTAGCCTCTCAAAAGCCAACCCTCTACTCACACGATCGAAAGTAGAGCCCCTCGGGAGATCGTCAGGATTTTGCCTTCCACACTTCCCTCTGCTCTCCTAGAGAGGTCGCACAGTATTGTTGGAGATCTCATACGTCTCCCAGCACTCTATGGGGGCCTCCTCCCCCTCCAGATCATCATACCTGTCTTTTGGGCAAGGGTTTCCTTGCCTCCACAGGCGTAGACACCAGGGGTTAGCAACATCCCTCCGCCGCTGAGGAGGCGTCAAGCCTTTACGTGGTGCCTAGGGTGGTCCCCTGACCTCATAATGCCCTGGAGCTACTGCCGGAGTAATCATCTTTGGTGAGACTCCTGGAGGTCTTAGTATATTTTGGCTAAGAGTTGTGAACTGCTCCTGCATAATCCGCTGGCTTGCTGCCAAAGACTTCAAGGAGTCTGCCACATCAGCCATCTCAGACTGAGGTGGTGTTTAACTGGAACTGGGTCCTACTCCACTGTCTGGTGGAGGAAGAGGTGGTGGTGGCATCTCAGGTGCCATGTGTTTGAGCTATAAAAGAGCTGAATGATCTAAAGACTGATGAGCTTGAAGGACTTAACGGGTCCCTTTCAATGGTAAAACAACTCCACAAAGGGGGAGATCTGGTTCACCACCAGAGTGCCCGGTGAGGTCAAGCTGTATAAAGGAAGAGATGTCTTCTCATTCTCATAGACGGTGGAAAACTGATGATGCTAAGATTCAGCACCACCAGATAAGTGATGATGAGCTCAAACAGTAATAACAATGGAATCCATAGAGATGTATGTGTGTAAGTGTATAGAAGGGGATGGGTATAAGATGAATAAGACAATGATGTATAGTGGTTCAACCAATTAGGCCTACATCCACTGTGAGTGTGTGATCCACTAAGTATGGGAACTAATAGCCTTGGATACAGTGCACATAAGCTCATTCTCTCTCTCTACTGTGTGTATAAGCGGAGTTTTAGCTAGGGTTACAATTATCGATCCCTTTGCAGGGTTGTTGGTGACAAGTATATATAGGTCTTGGGGGGAATAGTGTACCCCCCAAGCATGCATGGTGCATGTGAGCTATGATCTAGCCAATCCCATGGTGACACCTGGAGGTGCCACATGTGATTAATGATGACATAATATTCCCTCACGTGAGGGGGTGATATTGTTATAACGGTCTTGCCCACGTGCCATAGGAGTCTCACGTGCACTATTCCATGTGTCTCCCAAATCACGTGTTGTGATGATGTCACCCTCAGCCTACGATACAAGGCCGAGGTCAAATTTCCTGCTGGTAGTGAGCCAGGCCTGGTCTGGGCCACGTACTGTCGTACCCTCGTAGGGTCGTCTAGACCACGATGAGAGTCGGTCCACTGAAGGGTCGTCTGGTCCTGATGAGGGGTCATCCCCTTGAAGGGTCGTTTGGGCCTGATGAGGGGTCGGCCCCTTGAAGGTTCATCTCGGCCTGATGAGGGGTCGACCCATTAAAGGGTTGTCTGATATTAGCTGAGAGATCATCTTGTCCTCGTCCGGGTGGAGGACACCCTCGGCCTAGACGAGGGTATGTATGGATATATCAACCTCTAAAAGAATATATATGAGGGAGTTTGGTTGGAGATTTTAAAATGGGTTTGCTCATCCTTGAAAATCTTGAAAAAGTGCTAAAACGTTTTGGGCGTTATTGGTGTGGAAATCACTTTGACTTTGATTTGTTGATTTGCATAAGACAATGTCATCTAAATTCAATAATTTTTACACCTAAGGATACTATTGATGTTCATTCGTTAGGAGTACACTATCCATCGTGCACATATGATTGATTGAGTTAATTTTCCTATCGAATGTGTTCACACCCATACATTCCATTTCCATGACTTTGTTGTTTTTGTTTAAATCCATGGTGTGATTTTTAGTATCTTATTTTTGTATGAAAAATTTGAAAAATTCAAAAAATAGTTTGTGAAGATTTTTTTTAGCATCTCTTTGCAAAAGCACGTTTGCCATTTGATTGTTGCCTTGCTTTGAATACGGTGACACCCCGACTTTGCTTGTTTGATTTATTCTTCTCATTTGTCTATTTGGGGACATAATAAAAAAGCGGGAGAAAGAATTATCATTTTATGGGGGAGTTTTTGAGATATGACTTATGCTTTTCGCATACATTGGTATCTGTGTTTTTCTCATTTCAAACTAGATACATCACTTGGTATTTGCTTTATCTCATGTGTGTAGGTACTACATTGATGATCACTGAATTGCACACCTTGATGAGAAAAGCTTTGAGTTCTTTGAAGATTTTAAGATCAAATGATGATACGTATTCATTTGTATCTTTCCAGTTTTGGGTTCATGGGAGAGTAGATTTATATAGGTCCACTGGATGATAATAATTCTAATTTTTTATTTTATACCGGCATAGACATGGGGGAGATTTGTAAGGACATTTTTCTCATGTTCGATATCTTACATTTCTGTATGTCGTACGCCGCTACAAAATGCACGTCACTTCAAGATCTCACATGATGACCTCTATCCGAATTTCTGGAATCAATCATTCAACATCTCCATCTTGTGTCCCACATCTGCCTCAATGACTTCACTTTCCACGTTTTTAGTGACTTTATGCAAGTGATACGTAAGAGAAGTCAAAGCAATGAAGGAAAGGCATGATAATAAAGTTCCAGGGCATTTTATTAATTTTACAGTCATCGTTCGTAGATTCGATCATCTGGAAAGTTGAATAGCTCGACTCCACAAAGATATTGGAAGAAATGACACCTCAATCCGAGCTACGGTGAGGAAATTATGGCCCTTTGAAAATGGAGAAAATTTCGAGAAAATCCTTATGAAGAATGATGTGTGTTTTAGCCCCCAAACAAGCGAAGTATCGCCAACCTAAGGGCAAACCGATTCAGGGGTAACCCGTTCGAGGTACATGCTGAACCGATTCGGGGTACCCGATGCTGACAAGAGTCCCAATGACTTAAAACTCTTTTGGTTTTCCTATAAAAGCCAACTTCGGGGGAGTTATTTTTCAAGACTTGGCGAGATAATTTTGAGAGTTCTATTACCTCAAGTTTTCATTTTTTTGAGTCCCAAAACTCTTGTTTTGATTCACACATCATTCCCATACTTTTGTGAATCCTTTGAAACCCAAGAACACTGCTTTGATTTTGTTAATACTTGTGGAGAAGCCGTTGTCTTCTTCATTTTTGCCCTCCTGGAAGAGGAAAGTTCCAACCGACAAATTTGTGGAGAATCCGTTCTCTTCTTCATTACTGATCACCTGGAGTTCCTGCGGGAGATTCCAGCCGATGATATCATAATCGACACCTGCGGCTATTTCTGTGTCACACTTATTTTCATTGTAATCCGTGTAATAGTATCTTACAAATTATAGTGAAAATAAAAAGGTTTTGCCCCTTTGGGGGATTTTTCCTCAAATTGTTTGTTTTGTCCTGTATGCTTTATTTTATTGGATAAATCATCTAGATTCATGTTTTAGGGTTAAACTAAAATTTGGGATTAATTAAAATTAGATTTTATTTGAGAAGTCGAAATATTATCGTTGTAGCGATTCTACAAGAAACATAAACGGTAAGGCTTAAACCATAATTTACGTGAAAGAGTAACGTGGGTTTAATAACAATAGAATATAGATGTTAGTTATTAAGGGTTTTTGGTAGCATACTGTATGGGCGGTACGGGTTAGTTGAGGAGAATCTTAACTAAGGACTTAATGGTAATTATGGGTAACTGGTAACATACTGTATGGGAGGTATGAGTGAGAAAGAATGATTTGAGGCTTATTAGATACATGAGACCTAATAGATTGGGTAACTTGACTAGGTGGGACGTTAGGTGACTATGGATGAGAGGTGAGGAAACTCAAGGGAGTGTTCGCACCCTAACATGTGTATCTAATAACTCTTCATTTAAATTGATATTTAAATGCTTGCTAAATATTTTCAAGTGATTTTTACTTGGGCTTTGACCCATACTTGCAAAACCTTTTTCCAAAACCTTTTAGGTGTTCAGACACAGTGACGCCAAGCAGGATGATATGTTTCAGGGATGCGTAGCGGAAGCACTTGTGAATGCTTGTAGGATTTGGACTTAGATGCTTCAATTATTTAATAGATGATTGTTCACCTTATTCATTTTTTTCATGGATGGTTAGTAATTGTAATAACTTTTGCGTATTGTTTTGTTTTAAATAAAAAGATAAAATTTGGCAGCGACTTTTTGAATACTAGGTGGTTCATAAATGTTTTAAAAAGTTTTCGACAGTGATGCTAAGAATGAACCAAATGAGAATCATGTTTTGATTTAATGAAGGTCTGATCACCCGGTATTTAATTAGGCTAGGTGTCTCAAGTTGTTGGAGACATTTTCAATATTGTTAAATTCTTTTTGATGGAATTTTCAAACCAATTTAAGGCATTTAAAATTAAATTTTATTTTGTAGAATTCCCCAGGTCGTTCGAACGACCATGTTCGAACGAACTTCAAACGCCTTCTGTTTTGAAGTTCTATGAATTATCGTTCGAAGTCTCGTTCAAACAATGTCGTTCGAACGACTTTCCTTGCATTTGAGTCTGAATTCTCGTTGGTAAGGTCGTTCAAACACCGTCATTTGAACGAGACTGTTAAGTCGTTCAAACGACTAGTTAGTTTTTTTGAACAAATTTTAAATTTCGTTTAGTTTTTGTTCATAATTACTTTTGTCCACTTCTTTCACTTATGTAACTACAAAAAGGATGATTTTTAGAACAAGAACACTTCTTTAACTTTAAGAGAAAATTTATATCATTTTTCATAATAGTCACCCACAATTTTATGTGATCCTTTGATCCCTTTTCAAAAACCAAAAACCTTAAACACATCCTTTCATACAATCATCTCTGGGTGGGTGCCATGGATTTTCGTATAAGGTTGGATTGGAGATGACTTTTGTCTTTTGGTGGATACTAAAACACTAGAGGTGTTGTGTAGTGCATTGGACTTTTGCGTACTACGGAAGGAGGTATTGAAGATGCCATCAAAGGGTTGTTGTGTCAAGTCTGTAAGTCTTTTGTGTCATTTCGTAAAACCCTATTCATAGTGGATTTTTCTAGGCCTATCCATACGGAGTTTTTCCAATTTGGGTTTCTTCGTATATCGGTGAGTTATGGTTATGCTTTATTATTGCATTTTTATAATCTTGCATGCTCACTTATGATTTAGTAAGTAAGATTTAAATTTGGAAAATATCAACTCGGTGTCCTATTTAAATATTTGTATCAAGGAGTGTATTCCACAAAATTGAACTAAATTCATATAACCTTGGAACTTCACATTGATAATTCTCGGTGCTTCTAATTCAGACGTTTAGTAAATTGTGAGTGTCTATGCAGGACTTTAGTGGCGACACCACAATCTTTAGTATGAGGTTCACTTGTGTCAACTTTTGATGATGTGAGAAGACTTTTGAGAAGAAAATTTTCTTCCATTGCTTAGATGTGAAGATTAGGCGACTAGAATGACATGTCTAAGAAGTATTCACTCCACAAGGATGCATTAGGCCCCTTGATTAAGAACACATGGGCAACTAATAGTGATGATGCAATTAGGCGAATTTAATTCTTGGGGTAGTGTCATGCCGTAAATATTTAACAAGTCAGTAGGCATATAGACCCGTGTTGGTCATTACTTGAGGATGGGTAATCAGGATTTAGTTGATAGAATACTACCATTGTAGATGAGTGCCTTGTAACACCCCGTATTTTTGGAAATATTTAAATTACACGAGTGACAGTAATTTAATTAAATTGAAAAATAAAATGAATTGAATAAAAATTAATTAGCGAGAAATGGATTGATATTTATGTGTTATTATATTTACTTGTGTGATAAGTAAATGAAATTGTATTAATTTATATTACGTCGTAAAATGGGTAAAAGTGATAGGTAGACAATATCTTATTCGGGATGCACGTTTGGGGTCGTGTTGGGAATAATATCGTAAATTGATGATGGGTGACTTGGATGATAATTTCGAGTACAAGGTTGATCCGAAATAGGTTGAAATAGTCAAAATTAAGTACCCGGGGTGGTGATTGGGTTCTGAGGTCTTTTAGACTAAATGGGACCCGCATATGGGTATACAGATCATTTTAAATATGCATGTTACCCCAATTTGGAGATTTGGCTTATGAAATGAAAGGTTTGGGGGTCAGGAAAGAGTCACTTGGTTATATCAAGAGTTCAAGTTTTTATATTAAGAGTTTAAAAAATAAGTTAGAGAGAAAAGAGGAAGAAACTCAAAGAACTCAAGTAGAACACCAAGGGGACTCAAGAGGTGATCAATTGGGAGAAGATTTTGGATATTTCTGGGCAAGGATTATAATCAACAAAGACAAAATCAGACTTTACAAACCTTAAGGGAAGTGATTATCTTGCCTAGTATTTTATGTTTGCAATTCAATTGATATTAGAGTTAGTGACAAATTTTTTGAGTGGGATGGGATTTTGGGACATGATTTTGTAGGATTGATATGTAAATTATGTAATCTGAAATCTGAAAGTAGGATCCCGTGTAGAAAGGTAGAATCTTGATTGAAAATATTTTAAAATTTTGACCTTTTGTGATATTGTGGAAAATTGCACAATTCTTGAATCCCATGAAAATGATAATATCTATATAATAAAGTAGGAAACTTATGTATGTCATAAGATTGATCGATGATGTCATCGGATGCTTTTTTTCATGCATTTCCTCTTTTATCCCTTAAATTTTGGATTCCTCCTCTTTTAACACACTCTACTTTATTTCCCCCCTTTTATTCAAAATTCAAACATAAGGATACAATAGTATTTTGTCACCTCACTAAAAAAAATGAAGGTTGTGTTTGATTTTACCCATTTCTCACAATCTCACGTGACCTTCACTTTATTCTATCCCAATCTCCAGCGCATACCGCGATTCCTCTTTCCTCTTTCTCTGTCTCTCAGTTCCCTCACGACAAACCCTCCCAATACCAAACCATTATGGATGGATATACCATCCCACCCCATTTTATGATCTTGCGAAGAAGGTTTCACCCGGATCTCCACCTCCGACACCAATATCATCTAGCATTTATAGATCTCAAAACCTAAAATACCTATTTTTTAGATCTCACTATGAGATTTGTTTGAAATTAGGTATATCCCTTTCTCTTTCTCTCTTTGGTGTTTATTATTTTACTTTATTTTTCACATATGTTGTAGATCTCATACTTGGGTTACTCTATTTCAGCTCCTTTATCTCCGTATGCCTTATTGGGGATCTAATTTTAGCTTCAGATTTGGGATCTCAGTTGGTTCGTCGGCTCCAGTTCAGAAGCAACAATAGGGAATATAATTTAACCTTAGGTTCAAGAGTAGAGAATGGTGATTTAAGGGAAATGGTGATTTCATGATCTTTTTTAGTTGTTAGCTGTCAAAAGAGTTTGTGAAGTGTGAGTTCCTTCGGTGAAAACTCCATTTCCATTTTTAAAAAAACGTTGTCCAAGATGGTTTTCTTTGAAATGTGATCCCACTCTGCGAATAATTATCACTATAATATAACAAATACAAAATCTTGATATCATTATATAATATAGACACACATATTTCATAATATACCTACAAACTGATTTTCTTACAATGAGTCCAAGGAAATGAGCAAATTGTCGTGGATTTTTTCTAACTCGCTTGCTCTCTCTCTCTCTGATTTTGACTTTCTCTATGTTTTGATTGTTGTGACCGATGGGCCATTCCTTTTGGTGTGTGAGTATTATTATTGATGCTTTATTGGTGATGTTATGGGAGGAGGAAACATAGTCCCAGTTGGCTATTACCTATGTACAACAATCACAAAGATCTGCAAAGATCATAATAGATAAATGAATATTTGGTGTGTCCGTCTACTAGCTGCGGGGGGATTTTCATTTTCATACACAAAGCATGTTGGCTCATCGACGTTTATTTCTTAATACATACATCTATGAATGCGAATATGTGGGGATATGGGAATGAGGGTTGGTGGCTCCGCAGCTGTGTTTGTAATTATTCGTATTTCCGATATTAGTGAGTAAATTGTTTGTATTTCCTTGATTAGTAGATATGTATTTCTACAGGTAGTGTATAATTCTTTAATGTGTAGACACCGCATTTGAGTAGGTGATAAGTTGCGGATTCAACTACCAAGTTATTTTTTCATCTATAATTTTAGTATGCTTATACTCAAATTGTTAATAATTTCTAACAGTGTTGCATTTACATCTCTACTAACATTCCTATATTGTTGGATCAAAATATAGGATCTCTAAAAAATGGCAATAGGTATTCTTGAAACTATTTTCAATTATTCCCTATAATTTATTATACATTTTCAGAGTGATATTTTTCATGCAATATCTGTTCTTGAAACTCTGTTGTTGTATGTCTGATTTTTACTGGTTTGATGTGTGATTTGGGTTCCTATTTGTATATACCTATTTTGGAACCCAAACAACATACAAACAATATATATGGACTTTTGGAACCCGAATCAAATACAAACAAGTGTAATATGGAGTATATAACTTTTTATATGGATTTTACAGATGTGAAATAGGTATATATTTGTTTATATGGATTTTACAGGTGTAAAATGGAGTATATACCTGTTTATATGGATTTTTGGAGTCTGTTTCTATATAAACAGGTAATCATATAAACAGGAGTTGAATCTTCACTGCAAGATACTTTTATGGGTGAAGAAGTTAGTCCCATATGTGAGACATATCACCGAAAATGGATAATGTTTTTTCACCCCTTCTCATTTCATTCCATTTTGTTCCTTATCAATTTGTTTTTGTCAAGACCATTTGAGGGAACTTACGAATTTTTTGACATTTTTTTTCAACATTATTTTTCTGATAGTTGTTAATAAATGTTTTCGAGCAGTGGGATTTTTTTAAGTTATAAATGATGGTTGAGAATTATTGAAGTTATAAATGATGGTTGTTAATACTTTCATTTTTAAATTCTTATGCATTGTAACTGATGGATAAGTGTGATATCCCCATCTTTAAGCAGTTTTTAAAAAATAAGTGAATATGCTAAAAGTGTAATTAATTTCTTATGATTGTGTATATGACCTGGCTGTCTCAATGTCATTTGCTAAAGCTGCGTGGGGTGTTATATTGGACAATAGTGCAGTTGAAGATTTCAAGGGATGACTGAACAGAGTTAAAGAGGAAAGGCCTGAGGAGGGATCTAATGAAGAATCAGACCTGGCAGCCCTCATCTTCAAGTGGATTTTCGACATCGCTAAGTCTAAAGTTTTTGGACTGTTGGAGAAATTATCATTGCTAGTGAATGATATATTTCAACATGTTGACAAGGAAAATCCAACTTCGGGTCTCACTGATCTTTTTGAAGAAAAGGCTAGATCTTCATTGCTACTCTCGGTGAGGGGAGAATCATTGGCAAGCCTAAACAGGCCACAACTTGATATAATGACATTACATTTAATTGTGGTTTGAATACTGAAGGGTATAGGTTAAAATTTTCATATCGACACAATTCATTATAATATGAAATTATATCCTCTATTTAAGACTATATAATGACATTATAGGGAATGCTTGAGCTTACTTCTCCACAACCCAACCCTTTATTTCAGATGTTTCTGAATTTTTTAAGTTAAATTTTGTAAGATGAATTTTTTATTGAGTTGCTGAAGCAATTTGAAATTGAAATTACTAAATATGTATTGCAACTTCGGTTTTATTTTCAGGTTGTGATTCATTAACAATAATTTTCCCCATTTCTTTCTCGCAGTCACTATACCCATTTCCTCCTTAAATCACGGAAAATGCAGCATCGGGAATGGATGTGCATGATGACTACAAGCTGCTGCATCGCGATCATTGTAATGACAATTAACTATTTTAACTGTTTAATGGCTCCACCGCCTCGATGACCATACTGCCGATATAAAAGCTCTATCATGGTGCCCTTATCAGAGTAATTTGCTGCTTCACGTGGTGGTGTGGGGGATCGTTGCATCAAGTTTTGGAACACACAAACTGGTGCGTGTTTAGACTAGGTGAATACGGGCTCGCAGGTGCATTGTTTGCTTTGGAACAGACACAAGAGCAAGCTTTTTAACTCCCATGGTTTTGAAAAGAATCAACTCACTCCTTGGACGTATTACTCTATGGTTAAGATGACAGACCTGTATGGCCATACATCAAGAGTGCTATGTATGCTCAGTGCCCAGATGGGTATACAGTTTCATCTTCTGGGGATGACGAGACTTTACTGGTATAGAACGTTTTAAAGAGTCCAAAGAAGTCTAAATCCACACCTAAAATAAAGTCAGAGCCATTTGCTAATGTCGCTGGCATAAGATGAAGAGTTTTTATAGAAAACCCCTATATTCAAAAGATGAAACATTTGTAATTGCTCATATAGGTGAGCAAAAGGATTATCCTTGGATTTGTTACGCCAGCGCTTGATTAAGTTTACAAAAAATCAGGTTTTATCGAATACAATAAGGTAAATTTTTGTTTCTATTTGTACATTTGTTGATAACACCACATTTGACCAGAACATTTGATAATTTCGTTTCTTCATTTGATAATTTCGTTTCTTCATTCTACTATGGACTTTTTTGTTTTAACGTGTAACTTGAAATTTTCTATTTTAATCTATTTAATTCTTATATTGCAACATAGTCTTACTAAGCATGACGTATTGATTACTTTTGTTATATATGAACTTTACCAGTATTTGAAATGAATGCTTATTGGAATTATATACTATTACTTTGAAGTTGCCAAGATTAAAATATTAAACTTTTGTGCCTCCTTGCTTCATTATTGCTTTATTTATGTTCCATTCACCTGTTGCTAATTCTCCTCCTATCTAACATGTACCAGCGCCCCGATATGATCACTCTCGGCTTCGATCCTCATGGATTTAGGATGCATTAATTAGCGTGGACAGTGGATATATAGAGGAACCATCAATATGATCATAAACAACATTTCCATGAAGAAACGGAAGGAGAATTTCATGCCACAAAGAGTTGATGTGTGAAATCAAGAACTGTTGATGCATAGTTTTGATATTTGAAACTCCAAACACATTCGACACTGAACATCATTGAACACGTGGTGTAGAGATTATTTAGCTAGATTTTGCGAGATTTTGTGTCGACACATTTTGATTGCATACGTTTATTTTATTTGAGTTCATTTGTAATGTATATTTATGATTTTAAAAATTAAATGTTGAATATAGTTCCCTTTTTTATGTGTATGTTCTTGGGACTGAATAGTGTTCTTAGAGTATTTTTTATTTCTTAAACAAGGTGGATAATCCTATAAACAAAGGAGATTTTGCCCAAATTTTCTAAATTGTTTATACATTTTTGTTGTAAACTAGAAGCGTAAGACTTAAATTAGTATTTAATGGCTATTATGTTATTTATATGAAGTCCTAGACATACTATTAATATTATTATTGGAGTATTTTTATTTTTTTAATATGGTGGATAGTTCTATATAAAAAAAGTAAAATTTGCGCAATTTCTAATAAATGTTTAAACATTTGTGTTGTAAGAAAATTGACTTAAATTCTTTACACATGCAATATTTTTGATGGACTATTGATTTTCATTCGAGGTCGTGGATGGACTATTGATATTCTTGCTGTAGCGTTTTATTTCTTAATAGTGTGGAGAGTTTTATAAATAAAGGAAGTTTTTTCCACAAAAATTGAGTTTTTTAATCTTATTTATATTGTAAAAATTTCATGTCTTTCCGCTAATTTATACGTTAGAAAATTATCTGTGTGACATTAGGCACGTGCACGCAGATAATGTTTAAAATTGTTTACAATTATGTGTTGTAATTTTTTTATTTAAATAATAGGTTTGTACCACAGTGTATGTATGTATATCCATAAACACGGTGTATGTATGTATGTATGTATGTATGTATGTATTTAAAAAAAATTCAAAAATTTTCCATTTTTTTAAAACTAATAGGTTATTTAAAAAAATATTTATCTATTGCCAACTAAATATGATGTATGGTCCAATCAACGACGTACACTTTCAAAAATTTGCATCGTGCCTTCAGGCACGGGCATACCCTAGTATATATATGGATTGTATATAGAAAGGGGTTAGTTTCATATTTAGGATTGATGGAGAATGGGAATTCTTGATGGAATTGGGTTTATAGGTGAATTGAATTGAGGAAACCTTACTGAATTTTGAAATAGGCAAAACTGGTCTATTCTACCTGGGAGTTCCAGTTCTCCCTCAAGCCAAACCATTTCGACAACCCTATATGCCTAGTTTGGTTATTTAGTTGGGTTTTGTGCTTTGGCTAGTCCCGGATTGATTTATGATGTCCATGAATAAATTTAGGACCTTTGAAATATTGTTATAAATTTCGTAATTGGCCTTGGGATGGTTAGGATATATCCAGGGTGAGATTTTGGGTATTTAGGACAAATAATGCTAAAAAAATTTAAATAATGAATTCGTGATGAAAATTTGGGTAAAACGGGATACACGCTGGTTGAGAATGGTTACGTGTCCAGAAATGCTATTATAGGGATCAATTAATTAAATAAGTGAATATTTAAATAATTGCGAATCAAAATTTGACTCGAAAAGTATATGCTAGTACTACAAGTGATATGCATGACTAACATGGTTTATTATATATATATATATATATATATATATACGAGTATAGAGACAATATATATGTATGATTATATATGTGTGCATGATATATATAGAACACACCTATCCTCGCGGATATGTTATCGGTGGAGGTTTCACGGTGTGGGAGATTTACCCAGGTGAATCCCAACAGGTGTAGTATCTGTCCCCTGGGTCATAGGTCTATTGCACCACCCCACTATGTGAGTTTAGAGTCTGGTGGAAGTAACGTCATATGGATATGCCCCATAGATGTATGACTATAACTACCTTAGGTTTATGTTTATATTTAGGGTTTGCTGGTAAGATTCCAACCCGATTGCCTAGGTAGAGGTGTGTACTCCCTGGAACTTGATTGCATGCTAGAGATTTACATCCAGTGAGTTATTATTCTGAGGGATAACGGTTATACATATATAGTGAGTGATATATATGTATTTATACTTGGTGTGATTTGAAAATGCTTATATAAAAGTGAAGAAAATTATATACGGGAATAAGACACTAAGGTGTGCATATTGAATTAATAATTAGTGAAAGTTATTTGAAATGAATTGATTGAGAATTATAATTTTAAAGCGGATGTGAAATCTAATTATATAAAATACACATGACACAGGGTAGAGTATGGATTTAAGGGTATATTGAGACTAGTTTGGTTGGGTAGAATAACTAGGTCTTAAAATGCATACGTTAGGTGCGCACTATAGTTGAGGGGTGATGATTATCTCATGGGAGTGAGACACTAGTTTAAATATTGAAGAATGCACTAAAATTTATTAATGCATTTTAATTACGTGCAAAAAATTTTCAAAAGGATTTGGGCTTTTACTCGTATCAAACTATTTTCAAAATCTTTTAGGTGTCTTGCCATAGGGACGCCAGGCATGAGTATCATTTCCAGGTCATCGGAGCTGCAACTGATGTGGAGTGTTGCAAGGATTGTTTAGTCGTTTTATATCTTTAATATTTTAGGTAGGACTCAGTTCGTTATTATCTAGTCATGTCGCCCAATGTCAACTTTTATTTCAGTTTTTATTCATTTTAGTTTTGATGGATATAGTATTGGATTGTAAACCGATGGTTTATTCGGTTAATGAATTTTTATTATATTCCGGTATTCAAATTTGATGAGTTGATTGTGTAGTTAATTATTTATCTTGAATGGTTTATAGTAAATGGTTTTATTTACGGTAATTTAAGTAAAGTTTAAAATTGAAATGCGGATTGATTAAATAATAAATGGTTAGTAATTTATTGGATTTTCGATAGTGATGTTATGAATGAGCCAAATGAGAATTCTGTTATAGTTTAGTAGAGGGATGGCCACCCATTATTTTAATAAGTGGGGTGTCACATGCCTTAGTAATTGTTGATACACACACATATATATATATATATATAGGGAGAGGATCACAAGTGAACCAAAAGACCAAACTTTTTAATGGACCTTAACAAAAAAACACCTAACATCCCATTAATTTTAATTCCTATGGTGTAATTGGTCCGTACCAGTGGCAACAGACACGCGTGTGATCCGAGACACCCTTCCCACCACCCCTACCCCCACCATGGCAGACCACTAGTTAAAAAAATTAAGTTGCTGGAATGTTTACTCAAGGGTAAGGGCTGCCATGGTGGGGGTTTGGGGGGGGGGGGGGGATGGAGGTTGTGTAAAAAAAAAATTCAATCGACACGCGTATCCATTGCCACTGGTGTGGACCAATTACACCATATGAATTAAAATTAATGGATTGTGAGGTGTTTTTTTTTTGTTAAGGTTCATTAAAAAGTTCGGTTTTTAGGTCCACTTATGATCCTCTTCCTATATATAATAATAATAATAATAATAATAATAATAATAATAATAATAATAATAGTAATAATAATAATAATAATAATAATTTTAATAATAACAATAATAATAATAATAATAATAATAATAATAATAATAATAATAATAATAATAATAATAATAATAATAATAATAAGCCACGATATGAGTTATGAGCCTTTGATGGTAAGTGCGTTATGTGTGTAACAATGATGAATTGACGTAACGTAGGATTTTACCCTAGGTAGTCTTCCATGATGTGGTTTTGGAGAACATGATGTGACATTGATGAATATGATCCCTTGTGACGTTGGTAGCCCGAACTTAAAGACTTGAAGGTTAAGCACGATATCCTGTATCCTTCCAGAATCTTTAGTTGTGTCAGATTTTGGTTTGATACGTAGTGTGTGTCATTAGGTTAATTGAAAGGGACTTTTTTGTCCCTTTCATTGGGTTCCGATGATAGGGACATAGGTTGAATCTATACCAAGGTTTCAAACTAAAGGAAGTAGGATATTCATCTGAATGCAATAGCAAGTTTATTGGAGACTTATTGGCTGGTGTGTATGAGAGCATATAATAGTCATTTGAGATGGATGCTAGGAGGTCGGAAGGGCATACCTACTATAAGAGAATCATGGGTGATGAAACCTTGTCAGTTTTGGGTGATGTTTACATTGAGGTGTGCTTGGTGTTCTCAGGGAACCAATCATATTCAGTGTCATAGAGTGCATATGTTCTGTTGACGATTTTTATAAGGGTCATTTGATGACCTAAGTTTGTTGACCAAGATCAAAGGAGTTTAATCGTGTAGTTCGTGGTAACAATGTCTGATATGGTATAGATAAGTGATGTAACCTTCTAAGGGCAATTGGAAATTTGTGTCGTAATGGGAGAGAACCTTTATGGTCATAGGATAAATAAGTAAGGAAAATATTATACTCGATTTGGTGAATAACTAGGAGATGCTTTGGAGACTTAGATTGATGATTTTGGGTCAAGGACTTGAGAATAAAACCCCAAGATGGAGAGTTGGAGTATGATTAAGGTATCGACATGTGTTGTTGGCACAAGATGAATAACCATAACATGGAAAGGATAATCTATTGGCATGTCTGGCCAGACTTGTATGAAATATGAGGGGTAGAATTGTGTATTACTCGTTATTCTTATAGTGCTAATGACGACTGGTGTGGCCGTCACATAGATTCAATTGGGTAGAATTTGGAGATAGGCATAGTGACAACCTTGTACCAATGATGACTATGACAAGGTGAGTGTTACCATAGTGGGGCATTGATCAGTAGATAATGGGATACAATCACTGTGTGACGAAGTAAGCAGTAACCCTAGGTATGGTAGGTTGTTCACGAGGTCACATTGACTAGAAAGATGGAGATGGTCGACATTGGCAAGGGTGTTTGGCACTCGTCGACTGTAATGGTTCGTGTTTGTCAAGGATGAAAGAAAGAAACATCACTCATAAGGAAGAAGATCTGTATTGACTTCCCAAAGGACAATAGGTCCATATATTACTTTTACCCCGTGGAGGTGAATGATTTGTGATACGATTGTCACGATTGGTGACCTAGGACGGGTTGTATGGCTAAGCTGGGATCAGATGAGAACGTCTAGGATGAGTTATAGGCTTAAAAGCATATGGTATGGATTCACCTTTCGTAAGCCATATTCCATTGTATGCGGATGGGATTCTCTCGAAACAATCATTCGTCCATTTTATGTTGTTGTGTTCTTTTGGTTCTAGTGCCTAAGGATTGTGTTCCCTTGGTTACGGTAGCCTGGAATTATTTCACATTGTTGTTTCGGTTATGGCGTGGATTGACTCAGTATGAGTGTGAATGAACCTGGTATGGTCATTGTAACTCGTCAATACGTTTCGTGTGCATGTGGATGCACGTTCTGCCACACGATTTGCTCATAGTGTTTGTATTCCTTAGATTAATGATTTCGTAAGTTAACTAGTGTGACGGTTAGTGGCTCTAGTTGTAAGGACTAGGTGATGAGTTGGATGGTGTTGCAGTTAGTGGTTCTAGACGTAAGGGCAGGACTATGATTTGAGAATGTCATAGGTGTTAGAACTCGAGGAAACTTGGCACGTGGTGCTGTATATCCTTGTGAGTGAAAGTGGGTTGGCATAAAACTTGGGTAAGAGTTCCATAGTTGGGATGCCTAGAGTATTCCATAGTTCGTAGAAGGACCTTGTAGGAATACCATTTTGGCGTACGATTTGTGACTTAGTTGGTATGTCTCTCCTCGGGGTGAGCGACCAACGATACGAGGTGAGCGTCAATTTCAAATGAATTTCGTTGTCAAGATGACCCAATAACTCGATAAGACTCAAGACATGTTGTCCTAAGTATAGAGGTACCTTACGATGATGGATTGGGTGTTAGTTACATATCATTTTGAAGTTTGGTGAGTGTTAATCACTAGAGAGTTTCTCCGATAGATGTGTCGACTTTAGCAAGGAGGCCTCAGGACTTGATTGAGTATGATCACCGAGAAAATGGAGAGTCGAGGACTATTATGAGATTTGATGATGAGCCTAATGGTAAGAATTAGGACCTGTCCCATGGTGAGTTCTTTGGTGACTGCTCGTATAAAAGGAAATGTGATGACTTCCTAGGATTTTGATAACCCATCCATGAAGGATTCCTATGACTTAAAGTAAGTATTGATAAAATCCAGGAATTTAAGGAATTGATGGATTAAAAATTTCCAGGATGAAATTTACTAAGAAAGGAGGAATGTAACACCCGCCCCCACAATTTTGACCATACCCGTGTGATTTGGTTACTTGGTATGACCTATTTGGTCGTTAGGCTTTATAAGATGGATAATAGGTTAAATTTGGCTAATGTAGTGGCACATGTACGATTAAACTGAATTGTTATGACTTAAAGTTTTTTTGCATCATTAGTGAGACTGTTAGAACGAAAAAAATGTGTTGTTCGAATGAGGAAGTCTATGCCGTTTGAATGAGGTTCGAGCGAACTTATGATGAGAAATACCTGTTCGTTTTTAATTGCTCTTTGGAAACTCCTTGGAACGCCCTCGTTTGAATAAGGTGCATTATCATCCTAATGAACGGTTCATTGTCGTTAGAATGAACGAAGATTTTAACCTATTTTTAAACATCATTTGAGTCTCGTCAGAACTCTCGTTTGAATGAGAGGGGAAGTCGTTCGAAAGACCCTATGAAAATCAGATTTTTTGCCAAATTTTAATGTGTTGTCATGACATGGATCATTGGATTAGGTGAACCGTCGAGCTCTCAGCAGCTTAGATCAAAACTTGGGTTAAAAGCTTGATGGACCAGAGGTTAAATGGTTGAGTTTAAGGCATTTTTGGGAATTGACCCTTAGTGTTTTTAGGAATATTTAAAGTGGGGTTTGAATCATTTGAGTAACCCAATTAGATTTTACCTCTCTCTTTCTAGCTCCTGGAGCTCCTACTCCAACAACCACCAACCACCACCCTAAAACCACCATCCCTCCACCCAAAACCATAATAGTTTAACCCCTTTCCACCACATTTAAGATTATAAAACCCATATACACCACACGTTTGATCAAGATGTTATTTAGTGGAGATGTTTTTAGGGATTTTTGGGGAAGGAGAAGAAGAATAAGGGAGGTAGAAGGGGGTTTTACTTGGAGATTTTGTGTAGCACACTTTTGTTGAGCTAGGCGACCTCCTTGATGCCACCTTAGGAGGTGGGTGGTTTCCATCACCATCTTCTTCATCCTACCATTGTTGGAGCTTCTTTGAGGTGGGAAACTCTACTCTTTGGCTTAAGAACTCTATTTCCCATAGTATTGGTCTTGTAGTTAGAATTCGTAAGATTAGAATGCATATATGATTTATGAAGGTTATTTCTTATAGTCTTGTTTAAAATGGTTTACAAATGATTTCGAGAATATTAAGTCAGATGATTATTTTAAGAAAACTTGATATTTAACAT
The DNA here is from genome assembly GCA_949130495.1 of Sambucus nigra. Taxonomy (NCBI): domain Eukaryota; kingdom Viridiplantae; phylum Streptophyta; class Magnoliopsida; order Dipsacales; family Adoxaceae; genus Sambucus; species Sambucus nigra. Next base: position 170,066,930 of record OX422219.1, read on the forward strand.
TTTACGAAATAAAATGTTTGCAATAAAATTTATCTCGTTGAAGATAGTTTATGACCAAATGTATCATAGTTTTCTTGTAAAAATTAAGATTTTTATAAATATAGACATTTATTGACCTATTAAAGAAACAAAAATGTCTTTGGTCTTGAAAGGCACGTTTTTACAAATATTATGAAATTTCTATAGTGAACCATGTGTTAAAGCCATTTAATGGGGTTTTTGGATTTAAAATCCCTCGTCACACATATATAAACTTGTAGTAAGTTGGTAATGAGCATATAAACAAGTTTAATGAATGTTTTAAGGCATTTTAACATGAATAGAAGAAAATAGACATTTTAGACGTTAAAGTATGTGAAAAGGTTTAGAAAATGTGATTAGTGGGTATTTCAAGACTACATGCGAAAATAAAGGGAAAATGGCGTTTTCATGCAAAGTAGTCTTCAAAATATCAAATGGTTTACTTAGCAAAGAAAGTAATAAAATAAAGAGATTTCCAACTTGAGAAGTCTGTTACTCCAAGGTGTTAAAAAAGTGTTAATGAGTTGTAGGCATTTAAGAGGTTTTTGTGATAACTTAAAAATGTTTTGGAAAGATAACACTTGTGAAAATAGAGGAAAATGCAAGTTTGGAAACAAATGGAAAAAATGGTAATTTTACATAAAGTAGAATATTTTTGTGAAATGAAAATGTTGGAAAAAGGTGTTACAAAAATGGTCCTAAATGAAAGTGATTTTTGGGATAAAATCAACGCAAGTGTATAAAGGACAATAAATGTTGAAACATATTAATATGGACTCGGATGAGACCAGGAAAGAACTATTAAGGGCCAGGAGCCCTAGGGTGAAAGACTCAAAACACTGTCCAGAACATATGGTAGTGTAGGTGGCAGTGTGGATCCCGTTAAAGTACGTAGTTATTTGAAGGATTATGAGATAAGATAATGACAAAAGTGGAACATGTCAAGAAATGGGTTGTGATGAATATAACAGAAGACAACCTATCTTCAAATGAAATGGATAAATGTTTCGATTGAAAGATAATATGGACAAGTAATATGAGAAATTAGCTAATGTCCATGTAAAGTGAAAAGAATGGTAAAGTGAAGTGATTAGAATGGGTAATTAAGTAGCTCAAGGACGTTTTAACACAAATGTGTGGCTGTGAAAGTTTTCAACGATAAACAAGTATTTTCTAACATAGAGCATGCATGTGTTGAAAGGTTATTTCTAAGGAAAATACTAAGGTTAATCCGGTGTGAGTAAATGTATGATTTCGAAAAAATAAGTGTTATCTATAAACAAATGGTATTTTGTTAAAGTATTTAACTGGGTGCATTGAATCAAAAAATTTGGTAAATTAAGCAAAAATGGTCTTTTCATAGGATTAATGTCATTTAATAGAAACAAGTAACATTTTTGGAATAAAAATGGTTTCTTGCATCAATGTGTGTGTATATATGTATATGAGGTAATTGCATGTGCACATAGGTATAACTTGTTAGAATCTTTTCTACCGTTCGATTCTATATTGCATTATTCTATTTCCCACTGGGCATTCGTCTCATTCCCTAGTCTTTGTTATGATAGGTTTTGTGAGGTTCCATATTTTGAAAGCAATGTATAGGTAAGTATCCTTTTTATTTTACGTTAGTAGTTGTGCATGATCATAATTGTATGTTAAACAAGTGAAAATTTAATTAAAAAAAATGGACTAATAAGATTATTTAGGTTTTTGCATTGCACTTCACACCTAACATTAAGGCCGAACTGGATTGACCCATGAGTAAGTCATAAATTCGGGCCAGGGCATTACATGAATTCTCAGGCTACATCCTACCAACTATGAATTCTAGATTCTTTAAGGGACATGAAGCATCGGAGGGCACTTTCTTTGAGAGTTTATTTGAACACTTGGGCCATTATCTCCTTTGACGCCTCGAGAAGATTCATGGCATGATGGTATCTGCGTAGGTGAAAAATTGAAGGTCCGTTTCCTTTGAACTTCTCAATGCCGACCTTTTGAACTTCTTCGGTAGTCGGGCTTTAGGATAGGGACACATGTGGGTGTAGTATAGTTCCCTGAGATTTTAACCTGGTCAAACCTTTTAGACATCAACCTAAGGCCTTTTTTTACCTTGTTCAATTCTTATTTCTTGGGATCAACTAACACATGTAGATTACCCTCTGGCTAGGCAAGATTCGGTATTGACAGCTGAGATGGTGGTGGCCCATGGCAAGTGGGGCGAGTGGGATATGCTGATACTCTTTCGGAACCCACACTGGTTCTGAACCTAGAGGAAACATATCACGAGGAAAGAGGATTTTGATCTCAGGAGCCTTGGGAGTCTAAACCAGTGTCGTTGAAATTCTTGAACTTTTTCTTAAAGATTTTTTATCTTGGAACTGAGCTAAGCAAGGACTACCATAAGATCTAGTTGGGCATTTTTCGTTTGGTCAATATTCTCCATGAAAAGCCTACAGAGGGTTTTCTCGAATTCTTTAGAAGTAAAAAAAGAAGAAGTGGAGCTTAATGGTGGCTTGATAGAAGACCTGAGCTAATAGGTTTCCATACCAAGATTGGGGTATGCGATCGCACCTAAGAGGGAAAAAAATATTCTTTGCGTTTATTTTGAGGGAAAGAGGAATATTTTTTTATATATGTTTTTTCTTTTATTTTTCCTTTTTTTGAAGAGATGTTCTATCTAGGGTGCAAGAAAAATGTCGAAAAGGACCCGGGTCTTGGGAAAAGGTAGTGTATATGATGAAAAACACAGTTTGAATTATTTCTAGACTCACAGATAAGGTCATGTTTTAAAAATGGGCAAAATAGTGAGAAAATTCATGTGGTAAGGGGACCTTAAATTTTGGCAGAGTTTTGCGTTGGAACCGACATACTAGGTATGAGTGTCCTGGGGAAAACGCCTATATGAGGTTGATGCATTGGTGGATTAGCGAAAAGATTCCCCCTTTGGCAAGGCTTACACGATATACCACTTGCCTATAAAGGCAATCATTCATCGGTACATGTGCAAAATCCATTTGATATACCTGAGTGTAGTTGAATTGTCTCACGATATACCTTATGGAGATGGTATGTGTGAGATCGAATTCGATATACTCGACATACATGAATGAGTTCTCAGCTATATACCTCCCATCATGAGTTCAGTTAATCGGTACGATGTGGGAGGAGTCTGTAATACCCCGTATTTTCATGGCTTTTAAGTTTAAGGATTTATTAAATTTAATTGAGATAAATTAATTTAATTTTAATCCGGAATGTTGTTTTAAATATTTACTAATGTGACGAGAGTTAGTAATTATTGGAAATATTTTATTTGTTTCATATTACTGGATGAGTATAGTAATATATGAGATTTATTTTTATAATATTGTCACGTGTGAATAAAATGACAATTGTGGAAATTTAAGTCGGGACGCGCCCGTGTCGTGTCGGGACTAAATGTGGATTAATAAAAGTGAATATTTTATAAGTTGTCCGTATGGTCATTTTGAGTGAGACAACGCGTCCGGAAGGGTCGAGATAGTCAGAAAATTATACCCGGGGGTTTGATTTGGGTCTCGGGGCATTTTTAGGCCTAATTAGTACCCCGGGAGGGCATTTTAGTCATTTCGTAATTTTGGGTAATTAAACCCACGAATTTTATAGGGTTATATTAGATGGATAATGTTATCTTCTAGGGTTAACACAACATAAAACTAATGACGGCCATTGGAGAGGAAGAGGAGAATCTCTCCAAGGAGTTCTAGGCCAAGAACACCTCCGATTGCACCGCCACTACCACCAACGCATAGATCGCGTGACGGGGAACGCAACCACACCAAATTCAACACCAAAACAGACTTCTGACATTCCCAGTCAAGTGTTTATCTTGATTATTTCGTTGATGCATCTTTCATATTAGTTTAGGAATGATTAGGATGAATTGTATGGAAGAAAAAAAACATTTTGAGATAGGAAATTGCATGTAGTGATGACTTAAATGATATCCTGGAAACCTTTTGTGATGTAGAGGATTAAAACACGAAATTTTGATGTTGTATAAGAAAGAACCACGAAATTTTGATGTTGTATAAGAAGGAAACCTTAGACCCAAATCAGAATATAGGAGAAAAATCGCGCTTCAGGACCCCCAAACTGGTTCGCATGTTCCTCGAACCGGTTCGCCCCCCCCAAACCGGTTCGCCCTTGGGTTCGCGAATGTTTGTTGGTCTGGGGTGCTTTTTATTCCATTCAACACTTAGAAATTTTTCTTGTTTTCTTCCTTTCTTCCTTGGATTTTTCTTCAACTTCAACGGGTCATAACTCATCAACCGTAGCTCGGATTTGGGTGCCGTTTCTTCCAGTGTTCTCGTTGTTCGGAGATCATCAACTTTCCAGTTGACTCCTAATTCGGGATCTGGCTGAAGAATTACCAAAATGCCCTTGAACTTGCCTTTTTATCTTTTCTTTCATTGTCTCGCTTTCTCTTTTGTGCTGCTTGCATAATTAACCTGTAAAACCAATAAGAGAAGCAAGAAACACGAAATACTAGCCAACGAAGATTAATAGCCTAAATGTGCGTTAAATCCATATGGGTTACATCACTCGGGTTCACAAATGTACTGAAATTAGGGGAATAAATATACAATATTTATGTCCAATCACGTAGTTAGTTGGAAAAACCCTTCGAATTAAAGTTAGAAACGAACCATTATACTTGATATATAATAAGGGCAAAATAAGGATAAATGTTGTGAATGTGGGTTATGGGATAAACCTAAATTGTATAAAATAAAAGTGGTATATTTATATGATTGTGTATGCATATATTATATACTTGTGAAAATTATGCCCACGCTACTTGCTATCCCTGAGGTTGCCGCGCTGGGACAGTCTTATCTCGATGGGACCTTTATGGGGGATATTGACTTGTACCCTAGAAGATAGATATCCTTGGTATAGGCTACCGATGTGATAGTTCAGACGGTCCTAAGAGACGCAGGCATGTGCCATCCTCTTAGAGACTTGGAATCTATGCTTTGACTCAATATTATTTGTGTATGTGTTAATACAATTCGAGAGTGATTCCGAATTTGTTTTCCCCTTAATACGAGTGATACAGGGTTTTGGATAGTAGAGTATGACCGCACCATAGTTTTTATTTGGGGTGCTGTTATAATATATATATATTATACGAGTATTTAATATATGTATGAAATACTGGAATTTGGAACTGCTTACTGTGATATGGTAAGTAGGACATGGTTGATGACTCATATTGTAAATACTTGTTTTGAGAGAGTATAATATGTCACTAGAAAACTTTATAAATTAATAAAGTTAAAATTGAGAATTTTGGATACTAATTGAAATATTCTTTTCAAACAATTGTATCGTTCAATTTTAAATCCTGCATATAACCTAAGATAAGTTAAATCCTTCGGGAAAGATAGTGTGATATATGAAGAGATAAACCATTGAGAAGGTTACTGCGATAGGAGTGCACATTAGAAGAGAGGTGAGAATTTCTCAAGAGAGTGTCTCACTAATATGTTGTTGCATTGGCCTATATCAATTTAAATACTTGCTAAATGAATTTTTAAATCATACACTATCGGGCTCTGACCCGTTCCTATTTCTCTTTCTCTCTTGTATATATATGTATATATTACAGGTGCCCAGCCACAGGGGCGTCTTGCTTAGGATCCATTGGAAGGAACGTGCTGCAGCTTAGGTGGGAGTTGTAGGCCACTTACTTAGATGATTTCATTTACTTGATTCCACTTCTATCATTCTCAGTTATTGGGCATGTGTCACCCTTTCCACTATGTATCTGTTTTATTGGGATATTTCTATTTCAGTTATTTCTAGTACTATTACTTTGGGATTTATTCAGCATGAATGTTTTACTCTAAGTTTTAAATGTTGGGATTTTGAATGTTGAATGTTTAAATTAATTGGATTATATGTTCCAAGATTATTGTGGTGTGATTCTTTAAATATTGAAGTGTTGTAGATAATTAAATCTTTATTTTCAAAAAATAAAATTTGAAAGGAATGTTAAAAATGGTTTTGACACTTAGCTTAATTAATTAGGGTGTTTAAATTGGAAAAGTATTTTTACGACAGTGATGCTAAGAATGAACCAACTGTTCACCTTGATTTTAATTTAATAAAGGAGTGATCGCCCGGTATTTAATTAGGCGGGGTGTCACAGGTGGTATCAGAGCATCAGGTTCTAGTGTCCTTAGGATTTGTACGGCTTATTATGCTTTCAACGTTGCTTTGTTTGTTATAAAGCCCTATGTTTAGGATTGTCGATTCCTTTGATGAGATTTCGTTCTCCTGCTATAATGTGTATACACTAGTGAATTCTAATTTCGTTCAGATGTGTGCGTGTCTCGAGAGATGACGGATGTCAGAAGAGGACCATTAAGCGTACATCAGGAGGCAGGGCTCAGTTGAGATTATGAAATATATCCGAGTATGATGACCGTAGTCGAGGTCACCTCCATTATGGCACGAGAAGCCATGACTATAAAGGCGACTAAGGTGCAGCAATGATTTTCAAATATTGTTATAGTCAAATGAGGTGTGAGGGTAAACTTACTCAACGTATTACAAAAACGTGTAGAGACTGTCAGTGGGAAATTTTTGAAACGCGAAAATTATTAGTGTTTACCAAAGGAGGTAAAGTATCCAAAGGCTTAAATATAGGACGGAGTGTGGCAAACTGAAAGTGAAAATTTAGAGAAAATTTTCTTGGCTTTCGGGACGAAATTATAATGGTTGGAGTCAACCACCAATTTTAGAAATGGAATGCTATGCCTATAGGAGAACCTTAGGTACAGTGTTGACCATATGTTCCTTCCTCAACTGTTCAGGATGAGAAGCAAACGTGGTTCTGAACTCATCGCAGGAGGGCATGACAAAAGTCCAATTGTGGATATGAATACTAATCGTTAGCAAATTTTGTATCGAAAGAGGTAGATACTAGTGGAGGAAATGACTCCAAGTGGGAGACCAACTTGTAATAATAGTTGATAATACTCGAGGAGGAAATTCTGATGGACGACCGATTCAGAGGTTGATAATGTCATATTTTGTCAATATAGATGATAACGCTTCTTTGTGGGGGAAGTTAAAGGAAATCGAAGAATTTAGTCGAGAATAAGACTGAATACAACGGTGGTGGTATAGCACCACAAAAGTATGCGGATACACATCAGGAAAACCATTTAAATGCTTCAGATAGTTAAATTCTTACCAAGTGATGGTAAATTCAGTAAGTACTATTATAGATAGTAAAATGATCTTTATGGCCTAAAAAAAAAGCTAAGGGAACAACCGGGATGGCTAACAGGAATCGAGTCTACTAAAGTGCGAGAGAAGGACAATCCTAACCTGGTTAGTAGGACAGGTGATAAGTGGATTATGTGTTGAGGTATTTTGGTGCAGAGTGAAATTGCTCGCGATAATATGTTCCAAAGTGAGAAAAAGGGAGAAGAATACGATGCCTATTAAAGGACGACGATTAAAAATAATTTTATTTTGGTTTGGGCAGACGTGTTACGTCCGAAAACCATTTGTGCAGTCAAGACGATTGCCAGGATGGAAGTATAAGTTGTATCCTTAGAGGATGCGGCGTGTTTATGTGACACGAGAGAGTCACCATATTTTGTTCATTGCTAGATTAGCATGTGAGACGAGTTTAATGCATATCATTATAAATGTTACCATTATGTGAATATTTTTTCTTAGTATAGCGGGATTTTTCTTTGGTGCTATCCGCGGGGGATGAATGAGTATATTAACAATGTTTTATACTTTATTGAGGTTACTCGTTGTAGTGATGCGATACACGAGTATGATATTATCTTTGTTAAAATGTTATAGAAATGGGTAGTATGATAGTGGGCATTTATTGCAAGGCTATCGGAGTAGTTACATTAGTGCAACACATTTTGTTTTAGCGAGGCTTTACCTGTAAGAAGGTTGTACTCACACTTATATTATCTATCCTAGAGACTTCGGAGGAGATAGTGGGCTCGAGATATTCGATACCAATGTATGTATAGACTTTCTCAGTATGATTCAGTATGTACCGGGATTTACCGTTGAGCGAAAAGACTTGACTCGGTATTATGTTTAGCACTCCGGACTTAGTGATAGGAAGAGTGCAGTGTTATATTTATCCTTAAGAGATGTGGGAGTTAAGATTTATACCCCTAATGTTAGAAAAAGGAAATTTAAAAAATTTTGATTGTATGTATCCGAGGTTTATAGAATGTAATTACCATCAACCAATACGGGACGATAGTGAAATTGGTGAAACGTTCTTTGTTAAGCATAATTACGGGAGAAATTGTAACTTTTCTGTCAAGGGACGGAATAAAGGGGTATATACTATGGACGGAGGACCTAACGGATTTCGATAACCGACAATGCTAGGTAGTAGTGTATCGAGGGGTTCCTTGTTTGGATTTTGCTTTGCGAGACATGCCACGCATGAAACTTAGCGTAAGGTTGGAAATAGGGAGACGTTTGGTCACTATTCCATGAGTTCGGTACCCTGGTCGAAATGGGATCAAGTAATTACGTATGTAAGTTGGAAGTTGGATTTTGTTTTAAGGTCATTGGAGGCGGATTTTTATGGTAAGAAAGCATTGAAAGTTATCCCCACGAGTTGAGGGGTGGAACGATGATAAGGAGAATTTAAGAATTTTGATTTCTAGGGTGATTGAGAGTACCCAAATGTCATAACCGCGTACAGAACACAAGGTGAATAAAGTATTGGAATGATTTTTAGCATGGATTATCTGGAAAGAACTTTATATTATACAAAAGAGATGACCTGTAATTATTTTGATGAATAGAGCGTTAGTAATTTATTTTGGTTGTTGTACCTATTTGGGAAAATTGTTGTACTTATCTGAGGAAGGTTGAGAATTATTATTCCTCTTTTATTGTCATGGAATTTGAATGCCCTATTCCTTCTATTCTGTTGAATTTAGTTAGTCCTACAGATGAGTAGCACGCCGTTCGCTCTCCTAGGACGATCGGAGTGTTGCAAAAATGTGGGCATCTTGGTTAACTACAGTTAAAATAGTTCGAGTCGAAGGGACGTGGTAATGGACGTGTGAAATATATGTTTATGAGACTAGTATAACGAAGTGGAAGTGATAGAGTGGATTAAACGTCACATGAGGGGCGATAATCCATACATAAGTGTGCAATTAGAATAGCACGCCCTAACTTGATTGGAAGGCTGTGGGAAGCCATTCAAGAATTGGTATTCCTTGAATAGAGTAGAATTTAATTGTTATGCAGCACACCAGGAGCGGAGTTGTTATTAGTCAAGTGTGAGAGCGACTTGAGCATACAAAGAGTAATGATGTTAGTATAGTATAAGAGATCCAGAAGTGCGCTTCGTGGAGAGAAGAGCACGGGTCGGAACTTTCGGCATACTCCAAGGAAGGAAGGGGAGTATTACGTGTCACTTAATGTGAGACATTTTAAGGGAAGAATCGATGTTTAGCGAGACGTAGTGAGTAGTCTCTACATGCATTGCCCATAGGTAAGGTTTGAAAGAGGAGAATCAATCAAAGAATTTTGTGTTTATCGAAAATTCCTAAAATTGGAAGAGGTTGGTAAAGTTGGTAAAGTTCTTGGATGGGTTGCCATCCTCAAAACAAGATCAAGGTTTTATCCCGAACATGTGAAATAAGTCGCCGAGAAGGAAGTGATTGATATTCCTTTGGGTTGGCTTACAATATTAACTAGTATGCCCCAGACTTCCTTTGAAAGGAAGGATCGCGCCAGTGCATGATCCGGCGCAGTATAAATTTCTGAATCAGGATGAGATTGGTGAATCCCACCTTTGATATGGGATTTCAGGAACCAGCAGAGATAAGATTTCATTTCGAGTAGGATGTATCACCCTTAGCCAGGGAATAAGCGCATGGTGATTAAAGATTAGTGGAGCCACGTGAAGGAGATTTTGGAATCTTGGTACGATGATTTCAAGAATGCTCTGTAGAAGCACTCGTACCTGTTTGTCGCGTACGAGGTACTTATTAAGGTTTTGTTATGGAAGAACCTCGACTATTCTCCTTCCGTATGTTTAGAGGAGAGTAGATAATTAGAATTTTTGGATCGGTCGAGAAAATATCCGATAACTATGGTAAAATTCCACGACTATTTCAAGCGAGCAAGAGTGATCAAATGTTCGTATAATTTTCTCAGAATGGGAGTTTTGTATATGAATAAATCCGAAGTATTTGTCATGTAGTGAGGTGCGGCCTCCTAATGATAGTGAGATAAGGAAATTTAAACGTATAGGTGTGACCTATGCGAATATTGTCGGGTGGGAGCACAATGTGAAGTGTCTCCAATGAGAATGTAAAACAATGTTGCTGTGAAGAAAAAAACTATAGTGTTTGAGCACCGTACTATGTAGATAGTTTGCGTACTGACAAGGATATCCAGAATTGTGCTACCTGGTAGGCCTTATTTTCCGAATTTCGAGACGAAATTCCGTTATTAGGGGGGAAGTATGTAATACCCCGTATTTTCATGGCTTTTAAATTTAAGGATTTATTAAATTTAATTAAGATAAATTAATTTAATTTTAATCCGGAATGTTGTTTTAAATATTTACTAGCGTGACGAGAGTTAGTAATTATTGGAAATATATTATTTGTTGCATATTACTGAATGAGTATAGTAATATATGAGATTTATTTTTATAATATTGTCACGTGTGAATAAAATGACAATTGTGGAAATTTAAGTCGGGACGCGCCTGTGTCGTGTCGGGACTAAATGTGGATTAATAAAAGTGAATATTTTATAAGTTGTCTGTATGGTCATTTTGAGTGCGCCAACGCGTCCGGAAGGGTCGAGATAGTCAGAAAAGTATACCCGGGGGTTTGATTTGGGTCTCAGGGCATTTTTAGGCCTAATTAGTACCCCGGGAGGGCATTTTAGTCATTTCGTAATTTTGGGTAATTAAACCCACGAATTTTATAGGGTTATATCATATGGAGAATGTTATCTTCTAGGGTTAACACAACCTAAAACTAATGACGGCCATTGGAGAGGAAGAGGAGAAGCTCTCCAAGGAGTTCTAGGCCAAGAACACCTCCGATTTCACCGCCGCCACCACCAACGCATAGATCGCGTGACGGGGAACGCAACCACACCAAATTCAACACCAAACCAGACTTCTGAAAATCCCAGGCAAGTGTTTATCTTGATTATTTCATTGATGCATCTTTCATATTAGTTTAGGAATGATTAGGATGAATTGTATGGAAGAAAAAATTCAATTTGAGATAGGAAATTGCATGTAGTGATGATTTAAATGATATCCTGGATACCTTTTGTGATGTAGAGGATTAAACCACAAAATTTTGATGTTTTATAAGAAAGAACCACGAAATTTTGATGTTGTATAAGAAGGAAACCTTAGTGCCAAATCAGAATAAAGGAGAAAAATCGCGCTTCAGGACCCCCGAACCGGTTCGCCCTTGGGTTCGCGAATGTTTGCTGGTCTGGGGTGCTTTTTATTCCATTCAACACTTAGAAATTTTTCTTGTTTTCTTCCTTTCTTCCTTGGATTTTTCTTCAACTTCAATGGGTCATAACTCATCAACCGTAGCTCGGATTTGGGTGTCGTTTCTTCCAGTGTTCTCATTGTTTCGAGCTCTTAAACTTTCTAGTTGACTCCTCCTTCGGGATCTGGCTGAAGAATTACCAAAATTCCCTTGAACTTGCCTTCTTAACTTTTCTTTCATTGTCTCGCTTTCTCTTTTGTGTTGCTTGCATAATTAACCTGTAAAACCAATAAGAGAAGCATGAAACACGAAATACTAGCCAACGAAGATTAGTAGCCTAAATGTGCGTTAAATCCATATGGGTTACATCACTCGGGTTCACAAATGTACTGAAATTAGGGGAATAAATATACAATATTTATGTCCAATCACGTAGTAAGTTGGAAAAACCCTTCGAATTAAAGTTAGAAACGAACCATTATACTTGATATATAATAAGGGGAAAATAAGGATAAATGTTGTGAATGTGGGTTATGGGATAAACCTAAATTGTATAAAATAAAAGTGTTATATTTATATGATTGTGTATGCATATATTATATACTTGTGAAAATTATGCCCACGCTACTTTCTATCCCTGAGGTTGCCGCGCTGGGACAGTCTTATCTCCATGGGACCTTTATGGGGGATATTGACTTATACCCTAGAAGATAGATATCCTTGGTACAGGCTATCGATGTGATAGTTCAGACGGTCCTAAGAGACGCAGGCATGTGCCATCCTCTTAGAGACTTGGAATCTATGCTTCGCCTCAATATTGTTTGTGTATGTGTTAATACAATTCGAGAGTGATTCCGAATTTGTATTCCCCTTAATACGAGTGATACGGGGTTTTGGATAGTAGAGTATGCCCGCACCATAGTTTTTATTTGGGGTGCTGTTATAATATATATATATATATATATATATATATATATATATATATATATATATATATATATATTATACGAGTATTTAATATATGTATGAAATACTGGAATTTGGAACTGCCTACTGTGATATGGTAAGTAGGACATGGTTGATGACTCATATTGTAAATACTTGTTTTGAGAGAGTATAATATGTCACTGGAAAACTTTATAAATTAATAAAGTTAAAATTGAGAATTTTGGATACTAATTGAAATATTCTTTTCAAACAATTGTATCGTTTAATTTTAAATCCTGCGTATAACCTAAGATAAGTTAAATCCTTGGGGAAAGATAGTGTGATATATGAACAGATAAACCATTGGGAAGGTTAGTGCGATAGGATTGCACATTAGAAGAGAGGTGAGAATTTCTCAAGAGAGTGTCGCACTGATATGTTGTTGCATTGGCCTGTATCAATTTAAATACTTGCTAAACGAATTTTTGAATCATACACTATCGGGCTCTGACCCGTTCCTATTTCTCTTTCTCTCTTGTATATATATGTATATATTACAGGTGCCCAGGGCGTCTTGCTTAGGATCCATTGGAAGGAACGTGTTGCAGCTTAGGTGGGAGTTGCAGGCCACTTGCTTAGACGATTTCATTTACTTGATTCCACTTCTATCATTCTCAGTTATTGGGCATGTGTCGCCCTTTCCACTATTTATCTGTTTTATTGGGATATTTGTATTTCAGTTATTTCTAGTACTGTTACTTTGGGATTTATTCTGCATGAATGCTTTACTCTAAGTTATAAATGTTGGGATTTTAAATGTTGAATGTTTAAATTAATTGGATTATATGTTCCAGGATTATTGTGGTGTGATTCTTTAAATATTGAAGTGTTGTACATAATAAAATCTTTATTTTCAAAAAATAAAATTTGAAAGGAATGTTAAAAATGGTTTTGACACTTAGCTTAATTAATTAGGGTGTTTAAATTGGACAAGTATTTTTACGACAGTGATGCTAAGAATGAACCAACTTTTCACCTTGATTTTAATTTAATAAAGGAGTGATCGCCCGGTATTTAATTAGGCGGGGTGTCACAGAGTCGTTCGATATACGCCAAAGGTAGTAGGCCAATGGAAGGTGGAAATCATATCACTTAGGTTAACCATGCCCCATAGGATTAACACTTATTACAAAGTGACCCAAGTACAGTACAAAATTTTGGTCAATATTGCAATGCTCAAGTGATGTAGTGTTCAAGAATGCATGAGTCCTAATTTGTATATTATGGAGAGTTTTATGCATGATATGAAGAAAAATTCTACCACTATGAGAGATAGCATAAAATATACAAGTATAATGGGATAAGGGGGTAAATATGGAGAGTGAAACTAACAAGTATGTACATGAAGAATGGAGACTAAAAACATGGTGATAGATTCAAAATGTGAGACATATGAATATACACGAATGAATAGAAAATATGTTCTAAGTTAAAGTGGCATGGGAATATGTGTGAGTGAAACGAGTATGTGGATATATACAAGTGAGAAAAATGTGCAAGTGTATGCTAGTAAGACTAAGCATGGATATTTACAAGTGGTGTGTGAAACATATGAGCAACCTGTAATACCCCGTACTTTTACGTATTCGATATTTAATTAATTAAGAAAAATACATTTATTTAAATTATGCGAGTGAAGTAATTTAATAATAACTGTGAGTATTGAATATGTTTTGAGAGATTGATTCAGATTAATAGTATGAAATGAAATTTACTAAGTGCGAATAGTAAATAGTTTATTATTATTATTATTATTATTATTATTATTATTATTATTATTATTATTATTATTATTATTATTATTATTATTATTATTATTATTATCAATTTTCGTCATAGCGAGTGATATGGGCATAATAGAGTTATCTCACGGGGAGTCGCGTGTAGACTATTTTGAGGTGAGAAATGAGAAATATATTTAAGTAACTCAGATGATAGTTTAGAGGTCATGAATGAGTTAGGAAGGGTCAAATTACTCAAAATAATATACTTGGGGGTGTTAATCGAGTCACGGGGAAATTTTAGACTAAAACGGGACCATAGGAGGGTATTTTAGTCATGTTATATCAAGGGGTTAGGAGACATACGAAATTTCAAACTCTATAGAAACTTATAAGGGTTGGATACTAGGGCTTAGAGGTTGAAAAACTCATAGAAACCATTAGAGAAAGAAATGAGAGAGTTCTTGAAGATTCCTGGGAGAATTCTTGGAGCTTTCATCATATTATTGCGCAACCTAGGACGGAGGATTGAAGGAGAAATCAATCAACCCAACACCTAAGCCACGAAATCCGACCCTACCAACCAAGAGGCAAGTTATTTATTGCAATATTCATGAATTTATAATACCCATGTGTAGGGTTTTAAGATTTGTTTTGTTAAATCAATATTCTTGGAAGAAAAAGAATGACTTGTATACATGTTAGGATAGAATCTGCATGTCGAATGATTTAACATATGTAGAGGATCAATAATTAGAGGATAATTGATCATTAATATGAATTAAATCTGAGTTTTGATGAATATTAGAGGAAGAACATGAAATCCTAGGATTATAGGTTTAAATCCATTCTTGAATAATTTGAAATGTTTTGATGAAAAAGTTACGTTAAAAATTGTCCTTATAAATGTGGGAAGGGTTTAGAGTTTGGAATGAGAACATGGAAGATTAAGGTGCGTTAATGGTGGAAAACGCACCTGCTATAACTACAGAAATGAGTTACAGAAAAACAAACCGGTC
Organism: Sambucus nigra; assembly: GCA_949130495.1. NCBI lineage: Eukaryota > Viridiplantae > Streptophyta > Magnoliopsida > Dipsacales > Adoxaceae > Sambucus > Sambucus nigra. Next base: position 170,082,221 of record OX422219.1, read on the forward strand.
CAGTCCAGATTGATCGGGTTCGGTTCTGCCTTTATAGAACGAGTTATAGAAAAATGAATCGGTCTAGACCAAAGAGAAGCGGTTCAGTTCAGTCTTTACAGAACATCAGCCCAGTTCGGTCAGTTCAATTCCCTAAATTAAATATGAAAATTCCTTTTTGGGCTTAGTGTTCCTAAATCGATGTTGTGGAAATCTTTAGGACTTTATAAATATAATAATAGGAGATTTATTATATTATGGTAGGCCTATTATAAAGATATGAATTAGTCTTATTGAGAGGTTTAAGACGATATTGAATTCGAGATGAATGGCATCGTAATTAATCTAAGATTCGGATAAAGAATTATGAAAATTGATGTATCGACCAGTAGAGAAAGTTTGAGTTATCTACCGAATTTAGAAAAGGGGTTACTACGACCCTTAGAGTTGTGTGAATACTCATATAAATACGATAGCTAGAGAAATCGTAAAATAAAATGTATGGTAAGTATTAGAGAGAAATATACTATATACCAATGTGAATCATTTGGATGTGTGAATACTTATGGTATATGTACTTAGGTTGTGTGAATACATAAAGTATATTAGTCGATCGCTATCAGGACCAATACGTGAAAGTTCAAATTTGGGGTTAATGATTATCAGGACCAAATCAAAAATAAATAATATTGGGGTTGATGGAAAATCTGAACCAATATTGAAAAATATAATACACACCAAGCTACATACCAATATTGAGAAAATCCGAACCAATATACATATGCATAAATAATATTGAGAAATAAATTGTATTTGGAACGTTAATGAAAATAATGTATTGTATGGGCAGTATAAGGAACTTAGGCTAATAGATAAGTTCAGATAGTACTATAGTCTAGTTAGCTTGGGGAGAATAGCTAGGTGGGCTAAGTATAGAACGTTAGGAGTGCACAATAGATGAGAGATGACTAAACTCAATAGAGTGTACGATAACCTAACATGTGTGATAAATAACGATTTGAAAAATGTAATAAACGCTTGCTAAATATTTTCAAAATATTTTGTGTACTAACACTTGCTATAAAATACTTTAAAAAACCTTTTAGGTGTCTAGCCACAGGGACGCCAGACATGACTTCATTCCAGGGATTCAGAGTTATAGCACTGTGGATGTTGACATGATTGATTTGATTAGACGATTCCTCCATTCAGATCTAGTGTAGGATTTCATTTTATATTCCATGTATGGACACGTTGTCTGTCGTCAGTTTTCACTTGTTTAGTTTCTTTTATTATTATGGAGTATTTGGTTTTGGATTTTGGCCGATGGGTTATTCGGCAAACCTCTATGCATTTATACATTGTGATGGTTGTACTCTAGTATATTGTGAATGTTTGATGTAGTTTTCGCATTGTTAGATCTATCTACTTTAAAGAAAGATAAAATTTGACACCGGTCTAATTTCACTTAGGTTGTTAGTAATTAAAAAGTTTTCGACAGTTATGCTATGAATAAAACATATGAGAAACCTATTTTAATTTAATAAACGCCTGATCAACAGATGTTCAATTAGGCGGGGTGTCACACAACCTATGGCTATGTACAAGTGAGATTATGTGCTAGTGAGACTAAGCATGGATATCTATAAAGAACGTGGATCATGTTCAAGTGTGAGTACGTGGAGTGAAACATGGTGATTATATACAAGTTATTAAAAGGGTAAACCATGTGATAGGAAAATTATATATATATATATGTGTGTGTGTGTGTGTGTGTGTGATGAGAGGAGGACATAGTACAGAGAAGAATATAAGCATCATGATATGGACAAAGCATATATACAACATGTAAGTATGAGATTAAGAAGAATATAAAAGTGGGGGCATACGTGCGCATGTACAAAAATAGAGAGAAAGGAAACAAAACTCATGTGAAAATATAGTCTAGTCCTCTAAAAGTAAGTCCCCAATGGAGTCTCCATTGCGGCCATTTGGGGACCGCTCTGGAGTGGGCTGGTCCCAAAGGGAAGAGAGAGAAAATGTGGAAATATCTTTCTCGACGTATGGGTAATCAAGGATAGGAATACTCTTTTCGCCACTCGCGCGATTTTTGTAGGCTTCCACATATATAAATTGGCTGTCGTCAGGGGGGCGAAATGTAGAAAATGGAGTCGCCAAACTATTTTACTCAAAATAGGTAAAAGAATGGAGCCGTCCCTGAAAGAACGACATCAAAAAAATAAATTGATGCAGATGAAACTAAATGAATCGAGGGTCTAGGGACTAAGTTAGGAAATGGGAATTAGGTAGGCACTCATTCTACCCTTTTGATCTCTCATGGGCAATAATAATTTTCTCCTTTTTTCTCCAAGATATGTCGCATGTGTACTATATGTGCGATGTGAAAATAAGTGAGAAAAAAGAATCATCTTACTCACGTCATGGGAAGGATGGAGATGAGTCATCCTAAGGAGTATATTAAAGAAATAGAATAATAGAAAATATGATGTTAGTGTCCACCGAATCACAATTCACTATGAGAAAGTGAATGTGAATGTCAGATGGGAATACTAATATGTAGGGGTGAGAATACATACAATAATACTAAATATTAGATATGAATAATGTAACCCAACGAACAAAATTGCATTTGAATCCCAATAATGACTCGGGACGCCTATGTAGCCATAATAGGCATTAAAGTCCACATAGTTTTACATATCACAAAGGTGGGATTTAATCCATAGACCTAAATTTAGGACTCTTATTCAATTTTTTTGAAGAAAACATGTTGAAGCGTAAGATTGTAGAAAAAGTGAGGAAATCCTACTTTTCGAGTTTATAAGTAAGCTCTCTTTTTTATCAGTTTTGATTTTATGAATATATGTTATGTGAATACTTATAATAAAAAAAGGATATCAGTTGATGTGAGATAATGAAGTAAGACATGGAAGAAAAGTGAATAAACCACACTAATTAAATTAGTTAGAAAAGAGCGAGGGTAGACTTCCTAGAAGATTTTGAAGGATATTAGGATGATTTATAGTGGTAGAATGATAGTGAAGTAGGGGTGAGGTAAGTGGACAAATTTGGTATGAAAGTGAGGTAAGAGGAATCTTGAAAATTTTGATTTTTTGGAGTGACGATGCACTGATTTCGAGGAAGGAATGTTCTAATTGCTGAAAAAGGGGTCCCCTTTTTGGAGTGAGGTCATGACCTCTTTAAATAGTAATAATAGGGTTTCAATGTGTCCCGATTGGCATAGTCTCTAGACTGACTATCGACATACCTTTAGCTTGCTTGAAAATTAAATTATACCCCCACCTATAGGCAGGGGGTCTGTGGTGCTTATCAACAGTCCGAAAGGGGATTTTCTGAAAAACGGGCATCAAATGCAAAATGTAAGTTTGAATCATGCATGACCGTGATCGTTGGAAAGGGTATTTAGATCCCTATATAAATAAATTGAGCCACTCTCAGGTTCAAGAGTTTACTAAATGCAAACAGGGCTTAGAAGCTCCTGATGGCCTCTCGATGGGGGGTTCTTGGAGTAAAAAGGTGAGTACGTGCGAACCGTGAGGCTTCATTATCGATATGGACTGTTAGGAATGGTATTCAGATCCCTATAAAGGTGCAATGGGCTTCACTCAGGTTGGATATTTGACCAAAGTCAAACTAGGCTCAAGGACTCCCGGTGGCATTTAGATCTCAGGGTTTGGAGTAAAATAGAGCCTACGTGCGAACCGTGAGGCTGATTTACGCATGGTATAGACCATTGTAAAGGTGATTCAAAGACATATGAGAGTTCAATGAGATTCACTTGAGTTGGATAGCTGACCAAAGTTAAACGAGGGAGGAGAGCTCTCGGTGGACTCTAGATCAAGGTTTGGCCTAAGACCGAGGGTCTTATAGTGGAGAAGTGTTATAGACCTAAGGAGGTATTTAAAGGGTATTGGGATAGGGTGTCTACATATTTCATTTTCATGTAAAGGTAAACTATTATATTATATCTAGTCTAAGGTATTAGTTCATTTTGGTTACATTGAGGATAAGTGTAACAAATGGTTATTAGAACAAGATTTAATCCTTCAATATTTGAGTTTGAGTTTGAAAGATATAGGATTTGGCACGAATATTATATTTTTCACCCCTTATACTTATGAATTTTAGCCCCCTTGGGTACCTTAATTCCTATATGTATGCTCATTAACCAGACAACCTCTGTTTTATATGTTATCATGCTATATGAGGTATAATTGAGCGTTTGTAGGTATTAAAGTGCTTAGCGTGAAGTTTGGTCACTTTTCAGAAAAGTTTCGTTAACGATTGCATTTCGAGGGCATTTTAGTATTTTCAAAATTTGTGTTTTAATCCTAAACTCTTCATGAAAGTATAATCCCTTTTATTTCTCTTCGTGTGGCCACCGACGGCGCATGATTCCGATGTATAATGAAGAAGTTATGGCATTTTTAGGATGATTTTGACTTCAAAAGCACACTCAAGGGCACATTCATGGGCATTTAAGTCATTTCATAATTTGGGATTTTGAAATAATGTCTTCTTGTATGTATATCCCTCTATCTATCTTCGCGTAGCCTCTAACCATGCCTAATTCTGAGTTATAATGAAGAAGTTATGACATTATCCGTAAAGTTGGACAAAGCTAAAAGATTGCAGACCTGTAGGGGCCAAATAGATTCGGAATGCAACAAAAGCCTGAAAATATCTATTATTAAGAGGGTTTTTAGCGGGGTATTTATATGTAAACATTATATTAAGGCTAAGAACTCATTTTTACACCATATTAGGTTAGTTTTAGGTTAGAGAGGGGATTTTCGTTAGAGCATTATCTCTCCTAGGGTTTGCACCCAAATGGGTTTGTATGGCAATATTCATCTTCTTTCTTGTTAATGTAAGTTCCCTTTATTGTTTTTCTTATTTTGTTACTTATTTACTTGCTTTGTATCTAGTTTCTGTTGACTAACTAGTTATTTTCCTTGGTTAATTAGTTTTGTTTATTAGTTTAAACCATGTATTGTGCTTAGTATAAGGGTTGGGGTAATTTCTCGACCCTTAATGGGCCTCGAGCGCAGAAAGTTAGATTTTGGGGAAAATCACATTTAATTTAAACCTCGTTTATTAAAGTCAGATTATTATGCGTTTAATTTTCTTTGTCGTGTAACGTTAGTGTTTATAGCGATAATCCGAATTTAATTCGTGTGTGACATTTTTTTATTAAATGTTTTATCTCGCATTTTTGGCTTAAATTCCTTCATGTGTGATGTTTGTAATTAATTGAATATGCTCGGTTAAATGTTTTCTAACCGAAATTCTAATTATGCGTTGTTTAGCCCATGGCAGGGATGTGACCCTAATCTCGTTTTATTTATTCTTGTTTAGTTTTAACTTCTCATTTTTCCCATTTTCCCTTTGTAACCAAATAACCTTTTACGCTTTTATTCTTGAAGTAATAAATCAATTAAAGTCTATCCAACACTCCCTGTGTCTTTTTTACTATATCTGACTTACCTCTATACTTGTGTCGCAAGTGTAGTTGTAGTTTAGGTTTTTGCATGTGAGCTGGAGCTGATAACAATGACAAGTGCCCTCACACGAGCGTTCGATTTCCCTAGCATCAATAAACCAAAAAGTGAATTTGGGATATAGATTTGTTTATGTATAGGAGTGAGGTATCAAGATGATGGGGTTTCTCACATTGAGTAGTAACAACTTAAGGTTATATAAGGTCATGCCACTGGTGGCATGATCTTAATAATGGCATTGAAAGTTTTTAATGTCAATAACATGTGACACAATAGAATGAGTCAGGTGGACCTATGTAGATAACGTATCTATATAGGGACCCAACACGGCAAATCTTTTAGTGTAAACATAAGTTATAAATATCTAATAAAGTATATAATAGTTCATAAATCTTCAATACTTGGAATTAGGATTGGTATATGACATGAGAACAAGAATATAAGTTGTCTATAGTCATTATGATGCGGAGTGTGTCGAGATGTGAAGATGATCCTTTTTTAATTGTAACAAGTATCAGTAGAATACCAGCCTTATTTCTTAGTTGGAATGATTGAGTTTCATAGAATACATATGATAAGTCACACAATGGTGTCTGATATATATATATATATATATATATATATATATATATATATATATATATATATATATAATACTCAAAATGGAGTTAAAAGTGGATTTGAGGTTTTATCCTTTTCAAAATAAAAAGTTTGTTCTTGATGAACTTGTAATTAGAAGCTTAAATTAGTATCAAATATACCTTATTGTAGAGATTTTTGTATGCAAAGGAAAGGTACTCATTATCGCGTGGAGAACAGTTTATGAATATTTGGGATGAAATAAATGATTTTTAGTAAGGACTAGGTGAAAGAAAATTGTGTCAAGACTTAAGGAAAGGCCTTAGAATAGTGTGGAACAATTTAACTAGAATTCTTTCACACGCATTAAAATCTACTACTAATAGGCTAGTTGCAGTTATGGTAATAAAAACAACACGAGTATGACCCAAGTGTCGGGTCGACATATACATTAAATAAGTAGGGCCTCAGGTATAAATTCACCCTTTGGATAGACATTGAGATAGGTTGGGTTGATTAATCTATTGATTAATGCTAGCAGCGATGTTTGGAGAAAAACATATTATGGTGATGTTTAGGTGTATTGATTCCCTAAGGACTACAGGTATGTTAGTGCAAGTTGGCATGTATCCTTGGTAAGGGAACAATGGAAATAACCATATAGAAATAGTATGTAAAGTAATTTAAATGTATCATAATACAGTAAAAGTCAATAATGGTTCACAGTGGGAAAGTATTGGTGGTGTCTTAGGGTAATGATTGTAAGTTTAAGTATGAATCTCTTGGAATTCTTGAGTTAAGACATAAAATATTCATGTGAGCTAGTGTTATTGTTCATTTTATTTTTTAGCATACCAAGATAATTAAATATTAATGAGTAGGTATGACCTCTAAGGAGGAAAGCATTGTAGTGGTTGGCGATAACATCCACTTTCTTCTAAATCATGTCATGACTCCGTTTGACTTAGGACGATGGTCTAGGATGAGGGTTGCGGTTCGATGGGGGAAAATACCTAGGTCATTGGTAAGGTATTTAAATATAAAAAATGACGATATAAGTTCGTGGTCCCGCAGTGGATTAAAACTAGGGTACATAGTCTTCATGTCACATGTTTAAATAGTACGCAGATTGTGTTGCTACTGTAAACAAAGATTACTGTTGTATTATCCATAACAGTAAAGACAATGTTAGTCCAGTGTTAATTACAAGATAGTTCATGTGTAGTTATACATTAAAATATTCTTCATAGTCCATGTTTATATGTTATGGAAGTATTACAATGCTTAAAGTTCTTTAAAATTACTGAGCGATAATAAGTTTTCATTACACGTCGTTTATTGGTTGACTTGGATTGGTCAGACTTAAATTACTTACTCCTAGGTTTTAAATTGTTTGATTAATGATGAATTAGTATTCCCACTAAATCGTAAGTTTCCGTCATAGTGGGGAAAATGAATAATCATGAATTCTAAATTGGGATATATATAATGATCATAGAGATTAATATTTTGAGTTTAGGAGAAAATTAATAGGCCCCGATGATTAATTTATTTTATGACACGAGAAGTTGTCATGGGTGTCATTTGCATGTAGTAATTACGTGGTCAAATGCCATCATATTGTAAAACAATTATTTTCCTAGGTTTAAATTACGGTAAAGTTGAGGACTTTGTATATTTAACTATATAACACATTGATGATGAGAACCTATCAAGAATCTATGAGATTCAATGGAATAAACAAATTAAGTAAAGAGATTTTGAGAAATTAGAAACAATTGGAATGGTGCAGATCAATGTGTATGTTTAAGATTCCTAAATGAGGAAGATAAATTAGACTTGTTTAAGAAATATCGTAATTAAATGATAAACATTGAACTACAAAAGTGTATTATGGTCATACAGATGAATTGCATTACCGGGCATATGGTTGAAAAAGCTTTATTATCACGACCCTAAAGAATAAGCATTATAACAGGTAAGAGTTGACACAATACATATGAATCGACCATTTGGTTATAGTACCTAGGAAGGAAGAAGTTTCATGTTTTGGAGAAGCTAGAGGTATGGTTGTACATGAAGGGAAACGTAAAAATATTGAAGAATGAATGAAATAAACTACACTGCATAACTTAATGTCAAACAAATCTAATGAGGTCTAAAGGAGCAATTGAGAACTATGAGGATTATTTGATCATTAAATTCAAGTCTAAATCTAGAATGGATAGTTTGGCAAGAGGGACAAACCTAGAGTTGATAGGATATTATTTTTTAACTAGTAGGTTAATATCTATGAAGGAAGTCGTGGAATCCATTTTGTGATTTGGATTTTTTTCTTGATGACTAAATGATAAAAGGGCATATCGTGAACTATCGTATATAATGTAACTCCATTAATCACGAGTCAAGTTGAAGAAGTGAACCGACATGTTTTTAAATCAACAGAGGATGTTTGAATAAATGTTGAGCCTAAGCAAGATTGTCTAAATTATCTAAGGCATCGAGGAGTGTATGTCAAGGTTAACAGGTCAACGATGCTCGAGGAATCAAAGGTAATGTACGAATAGGCATTTGATCCATGTGATTAAGTATTAACCTGAAGCTAAGATGATGGAGACTAAAAATTTCTTGTGTAAAAGAAATTATAAATTTCAGGGGTGAAATTTCCTAAGGTGGGAAGGTTGTAACATTCGATTTTGTTAAATTAACAAAGTCACGTTATATTTTTTGACTCGTGTGAGTCACAAATTATATGGATTTGGATTTATGAGTAATTAATGGTATTAATTTAAATAGGTCTTTTTTTAATTAAAGTTAAGGTTAAGGAGAAAAAAATCAAAATAATGCGTAATGCGTGCAAATAAAGTTACGTATTTTAAATCAGATTAAAGAAATTATATGAAACGAATTATGTAATTATATATATATATATATATATATATATATATATATATATATATATATATATATATATATATATAATAATAATATCATTTAGGATAAATATGGGAATTAAAATATTATTAGAATCAATAGTTCGTATCTAATAGATGCAATCGATTAGGAATTTGGCCAAATCGATTTAGCACCTACAAATTGCCTTCCTTTTGAGCTGTCAACATGTGCAACTCATGGGTTGTAAAATAACTGACCCTACCACATTTTTAGGCCATAATGTATCGCTTACAACCCTATTTAACATGCTGGTTTCATCATTGAGTGACGGGGTACCATTCAAATAAGTTTTTGGACAATATAAAAGGGAAAAAAGAGAGCCTTTACCCACACATTCCCCTTAATTGTGCAGAGAATTATTTAGCCCCAAAGAAAGTCCATTTGAGTATTCTTCCACTCCCATTCTAGTAACTTAAATCCCCACAAACATATCTATACTTAAAGCTTACAATACCACTATTCCACCCTTCCATTATTAAGGGTTAAAGAGGATTTTAAAGGTGTTATTTTGGTGAAGAAAGCTTACAGTGAACTAAGAACTTATTGGGTTTTCTTTTCTACCTCTTCATTAAAGGAATTATTATCTTCAAGAGATAAGAGTTGTACACTACTGTCAAGTTTGAATCAAATCATGTTAGATATATGCATAGATATATACGTTTTACATGACTACTTATGCTTAGTATTATTGCATATGAATATATGTTGAAGAATGTGTGATATTATTGGATAAATGTTAAAGTTTGAAATAATGATAAATTTCAGAATATTTAAGATAATTATTTCTTGCATAAATTATGTTAAAATTATTGATTTCATAATAAAATATTATATTACACATATAAAGAAATAGTATGATGCATTTGTTGGGTTTTATTTACATAAAACTCACTTTGATGAACATGAACATATGTAGTTGGAGTAAATGGGTTGAATATGATTAAAGTTCGTCAAATGAGCTTATGAAAATAAAATGATAAAATTGAGAATTTTATAATACTAATCATATAAAAAGATACAATTTATGTCAATAAAGTTTGAGAAGCTTGAAGAAAACAAAGTAAATGGGTGATAAGTATGAAAATAGCAACAACATGGGTGTTAAAATGCGTAATATTGAAAAGTTAAGGCCCAAAGTAAAACTAGGAAACCTGTATAATGATGCAAAGTTATTAATTTATAAGACAAGTCTTGTAATGTCAAAAGTAGAGTTTTTGGGCCAAAATTATGACAAGTTTGGACTAAGTAGTAACATTTACAAAAATGAGCATTATTATGAAAATTTCGTTTTAAAGAATGAATATGAGATGGTAAAATGATGAAAAACAAGGTAAAAAATGAAAAATTAATGATTTTAAAGGTAAAGTCTTGAAATGACAAAAGTAATGTTTTAGCAAAAAAGCGTCATTTTATGTTAAATATGGACTTAAAAATGATTTTTTCAAAACTGAGAGGACTCTAAATAAATATTTGGACTTTCACTTATATAATGAAAACTCTTTTTAAAGGAAAGGCAAAAAGTAATATTTTGGCAAAGTGAATAAACTACAAGTTTATTAGTGTGCATGAAGAGTGAAAATGCATATGAAAGTGTGTGAAATGGTATTTGAACTCAAAGATTAAGTTTTGGTAATTAAAGTTTTTTCCAAAAAATGAAACATCGTGTCTAAGATAAAATTAAAAAAAACTTGTTAGGACTAGTCTTATCCCGGGTATTGTGGCCTCATCGTCCGGTGTACAAAATAAAGGACAAAGAGATAAAAAAGGAAAATAAATGGCGAAGGAAAAGAAAGGAAAGGGTTTAAAAAGATGTGACAACTATAAGATACTCGGAGCAACCGGAGAAATTTAATAAGGTCCCGAAGCCCTGGGGTGTGACTTTGTCTTAAATCCTAATCCACTGGCTAGTTAGCATGGTGAAGCATTTGTTGTAGTCGGTGAAAGTTTGTTAATACAAATGGGATTGGTGACCTCTGTTAAGGAAGTGAAAAGATGAATTTGAGCACGATGTTGTTCAGGTGATAACTTGGAAAATGTGAAAGTACATTAGTGGTTTAATTATTGGGATATAGGTAATATTAAAATAAAGATTAAGTGTGAATGGGCTCATCGCCTGGGTTGCATAGTTATAACCCACATTGCATCATTACGACACATATGGCATATGAAGACTTAATCAAATGAAGGATTATTTCATAATTGGTAAAATACACATTATATATATATATATATATATATATATATATATATATATCGTATGAAATATACTTTGCTAGTATTTCTCCTACTGGGCGCACGCTCATACCCCATCATTTGTAGCCCCTAGATACTTTAGGTAAAGAAAATGACATGGATAACACGAAATAAAAGGAGAGTTGTAAACACAATTAGAGCTCTATGATTAATTATTTTAAATTGTGTGATTCATTTTAAACTATGGATTTTACCATTTGAACTTTAATGCAAGTACTTTAAACTTTGGATTGTAATAATAAAAGTTGGCATGAATTTTACCATAGATAATACTTATACAATGAAAATATTTCAAGCGTCCCTACGAATTTCATAAGATGGACATCATTTCATTCATTAAATTAAATGAATTTTATGACACAAATATAAAAGAAAGTTTTTATTTCAAAAGAGGATTTTTCTTAAATGAAATCAAAGTTAAAAAAGGTCTTCCGCATTGACACCTAGAATCGTGCGTCACATAATGTGTTTTACATTCTGGGACAGGAGATGTACCTGATTACGATGTCTCACCCGGAGGGAAGGTAGAGTACGCATTTATATTGCATTGAGGAGGACACCTATAAGGTAGTAACTATGTCCTTGGACTATATTATAGTGGTTATTGAGTTTTTTGATGTGTTCCATGATATCTAGGGTTTCCATCAAGTAGAGAGATTAAGTTTATTATTGACATAGCTCCGAGAACTAGATCGATAGCCTGAGAACCTTATCATATGTCTCCATTAGAGATGAGAGAGCTGGGAGAGCCTATTCAAAAGTTATTACTCCACGAATTTATTCGAAGGAATTATTGACCTTGATGATCTTCAGTTCTTTTTATGAAGAAGAAGAAGGCTGGATCATTGATAATTTGCATCAATTATCAGGAGATGAACAAAGTCACTATACAAAATTAGTATCCGTTACCTCATATTGATGACTTGTTTGAAGAGCTGAGGTGTGCTTCGTACTTTTTAATGGTTAATTTGAGGTCATGGTACCATCAGTTGAGGATTTGGGAGTAGTGTGTTCCGAAGACAAATTTTTTGATGAGATATGGATGTATGAGTTTATGGTTATTCCATTCAGTCTAACCAACGAACCAATAATTTTTATTTACTTGATTAAACAAGTGTTAAAGAAGTTCTTAGATCATTTTGTCATTGTGTTCATAAATGACATCTTGATTTATTCTCGGAGTGTATACAAGCACGTTGAGTATTTTCGGATAGTCCTACTGACAATACGAGACCATCAACTCTATGATAAGTTCTAGAAGTGTGGGTTTTGTTTAAGAGAGGTGAAGTTCTTGGGTGACATTACATCAAAGGAAGGGATCTTAGTGGACCAAAGTAAGGTGTCAGCGGTGATGGAGTAGGGACATTCCACAATGCTTAAAAAGGTGTGCCGTTTTATGAGATTGGCATGCTAATATCATGGGACATTAAAGGTTCTTGAGGATAACTAGGCCTTTGACGAACTTGGCGAAGAAGTGGGTTCCAGTAATTTGGGATGAGTTTTTTCGGAAGGCTTTTAATGAGTTAACGGCTATGTTGACTTCATCTCCAGTACTGGTTTTATCTTATGGTGGGGCAAAGTACATGGTTCATGACAATGCGTCATTACATGTAATTGGAAGTGTATTGATCCGGGAGAATAGGCTGATAGCTTATGATTTTTAAAACCTTAAGCCTCATGAGGGGAATTACCCTACCTATGATTGTTAATTAATAAATAGTGATTTTTTCTCTTGGTAATTAGAAACACTATTTTTTGGGGGAGAGATTTCATCTTTTCACAGACCATAAGAGTTTGAAATATTATTTCACGTAAATATAATTGAAAGCAAGGCGTCATCGATGGATTGAGTTTATGAAAGAGTATGAGTATCACCCAGGTAAGGCAATCATAGTGGAAGATGGTTTGAGCTATAGACCGATAATTATAGTTTTGGTGATTTAGAAGGATAACTGGAGTTCTCTTCTTACATGAGATCATTATTCAGGTTATAAGGGAGGATGCAGGAAATCCTTCTTATTAGGCTAAGGTTAGACAATTATTAGCATATGGAACCAAGTCGTATTCGGTTAGATTTAATGGAGGCTTGCATTTCATGATAGATTGGTTATTCCCAAGGATGAGAAATTATGGCAATCAGTGACTACTGAGGCACTTGTGTCATGGTTTGTGGTACACCCCGGTGGAGATAAGTTGTACTAGGATATGAGGTGCCAATATTAGTGGGAAGGCATGAAGAAGGATATCACAGTGTTTGTGTCCAAGTGTGGTACTTACTATATGATGAATGTAGATCATAAGAGACCAGCAAGTGTTCTACAACCTCTTGAAATTTTGGTGTGGAAATGGGAGAGCATTTCCATGGCTTTTATTATTGGGTTGCTTATGTAAGAAAGGGGACACGATGCTATCTATGTGCTCATAGATCGCTTGACTAAGGTAGCCAATTTTTTGTCAGTTTAAACAAGTTGCATGGTGTACTCCTTAACATCATATCTGACGAGGACAAGACATTTGTGTCCCACCTTTGTAGGAGTTTACAATGTCCTTTGGTGACAAAGTTGAGATTGAGTACTTCTTATCACCTGTAAACAAAACGTGTGAATCAAATATTTGAGGACATGCTATAAGTGTTTATCTTGTAGTTCAAGGGTAGTTGGGAGCAATACTTATAGTTAATGGAGTTTTCTTACAACAATAATAATCAGTTTACTATTGGCATAATGACATTTTAAGCTTTGTATGGGATGAATTGTCATTCACCACTTTTGGATGGAGGTGGGGGATAATAAACTTATCATACCTGAGTTTGTTCATGACACCTCAGAGATGGTGAAGTTTATTACAGAGAAAAATGCGGCCTGCCCAGAGTCAAACAGAAGAGTCACACATACATGGGGAGGAGACACCTAGAGATTTTTGTTGGAGATGAGGTGTTGTTTAGGGTTTCTTCCAAAATGGGGTTATGCGGTTCGAGAAGAAGGGGAAGTTGGATCCCCTCTATGTGGGGAAATTCACCATCATTGAATTGCACTAGTGGGGTATCGTTTAGCCTTGTCGAATCATTTGCAGTGGGTGCATCATTTTTTTCATGTATAAATGTTATTGAGGTTCCTTAGAGATACTTTATCATATCAACACATTAATCTCTATAAGATAGAGCTCCAGCCCGACATGAGTTGCGAGGTAAGTTAGTTTATATCTTGGATTTTAGAGAGTATACTCTTCATTCCAAGGCGATTTCGTTAGTGCGTGTTCATTGGGGACATCACAATGAGGACTGGTCGATGTGGGAGAGGGAGGATGACATGTGATAAAAGTATTTAAAACTCTTCTAATTAGGTACATATCGAATTTCGAGGAGAAAATTTTGTTATTAGGGGGAAGACTGTAATACCTCGTATTTTTTGGTATTTAGTGTTTATTAATTGAGGAAATAAATCAATAAATTGGTACTAATTATTACTTTAGTGAACAGGTAATAATAAAAATTTAAATTTAAATGATGATCAAGTTTGGATGTTATGCATTTATTTGTGCCACATGCTATATTTAATTAATCAATTAAGTAAGAATGGACTATATGCGATTACATGTAAAATAAATAAATGTATTTTTTATTTTACATTGTGAGGTATTACCATGAGTTACAAGGTACTACAATTTGTATTGTACTCTATAGTGATACGGAGGTCTAGATATGTGTTTTTGTTGTTTTAAATTGGGCCCCGGGGTAGGTATACCTTTGGGATAAGTTTTAGACTAGTATGAGTAGTATTTTGGGCTTATTTAGAGGCCTTAAATTAGGCCTAATATAAAAGTAATTTAAGTATTAATTTAGAGAGTTAAACCTCATTAATCATATACTATTCATAAGAGACATAAAGCCCTAACATCCTTAAACCTTTGGGAGAGCTTAAGTAGACTTTTGGATGAGGAAGAACAAGGATCAACTCATACTGACTTATCATTTGTATATATGGGCAAGAAATCTCTTGCTTTATCATATATGTAATACGTAGCATGTTTATAATTTTTTTAATGCAATTTATTTCGAATTTAGATTCATGTTTAACATAGTTCTGATATCTTAATCATGTTTTGTTAATGGTTTAAATGGGATTTAGTGTTAAGTAATTATGATTTGAAAAACTTAAAGCTTTTTAGAGATGAAACTTGAATTGGACCATTTTGAAATATGATTATGAGATTAGAACTCAAGCTTAGGATTTATTTTTGTATTAACGTTGAATCCCTATGTTAACTTGTTATTTTGTTTTGAAATCGTATATAAATTTGACTCCATTATATGTAAAAGAGGAACTAGGTTTAATTTTGAGTATTTATAGGTTTGAACCTTTAATTGGTGTGTTTTGGACTATAGTCATTATAGAATTTGTTTAGGATCATGAATAAATAATTAGATTCGAATTTCGTGAAGTTATGATTATTGCTTTGAAATCTTGGTGATCAACAATGGATGTTAGAGAGATAAATTATCATTTTTGGGAAGAACCGTGCCCCCATCTGGTCCGATAGATCCTATTTTAGGTCGAATTGATCTGATCCTGGACAACTGGATCGAATGGGGCAACAAGTTCTTTTATTGGATAATTAATTTTAGAGTAATTTTTATGAACCTATAAGATATTTTATGAAAGATTTAAACTAACGTAAGCTGAGATAAAACTTTAATGTAGGTTTGAGATTTATAATCCTTTAATTAATTAAGTACAATCCAATTTTGTAGGATTGTGACGATTTTGGGTATGCATGAGAGTGATGAGACATCCTATAGTTATATATATGGGGTGTATATATTTATATATGTATTACTTGCTCATTTGAATATACCGTTGCTTATGGGGAATCTATTGGTTGGGAATGCTTTAAACTTTGTGATCGTGTACCACACACCTGGCTATTGATGCAGGCCATTGTGGAAGTCACTATGTTTTGATCATATGTTCAAGATGGTCACAAGTTCACGATGAGTGACATTAGTTGACTCAATCTATCAAATAGGTTTGGGTATGGGACCACCTGATAGTGTTACAACGTAGTGATCTCCCCTTTGTTAAAATTTATGTTATTTAAATCCATTAGTTGAGGGACTCTCATTAATTTACCGATGGAAGAATGAGAAGGTCCCTGAAGGAGTAGGCTTTATAAAAGATATAGTTTAGTCCAATGATGGATTTTTAATTAAATGAACCTTATGTCACCTTTATATGTTGTTATATGAGATCGTGTGTATCATTAGGGGTGACGTTCATTGGGTTGGTTTTAGGTTCCGTACTTTATGTGTGTATTTAGTTACATCCATGTTGCATATCGTTATTTTCATTACTCATTTACTATTCTAGTGTTAGAGAGTTTTAGTATCATTTATGCCTTGGGCGGGGTTATGCATGTAGTATTTCACTTATGCTGAGGGTGAAGTATTTATTGCATGCGAGTGTCTACTTGTTTACATGTTTATTATAAATGATTCGCATGATTATTACTGTTGATATTGAAGATATTTCTTACAGCTTTAGGGCGCTAATCTGAATTATAAAAAACTATTTTCTAAGCATTTATAAATAAGAACCATAAGGTTGAGGAGATTCGGAATTACAACTCCATTTTCATTCCAATTTTCCTATCGATTTGAGACTTAACATATCTTGCTATTTATTTCAGTACTCTGGGTTATTTTTTTTCTTTAGAGATTGTATCGACCACGTGTTATAATGGATGCTTGAGACATTATTTATTCAAGTTTTATCAACTGCTTTTTGTGGATCGAATTAAATTCAATTCATTTATTTTTTATTTATATGTTGATGCTCAGAACGATATAAATTGTTTGACATGTCCTATTATCGGCGTATTGGAATGGACAACTAGTATAAGAGAAAATATGTGGTGTTACAATTGATATAAGAGCATACCAAGCTTTATGGCCTCAAGTTATTTGGAATTCCCATTACATTCTGCGTTGCATTCTTTGATATTTCAGAGCCCTATTGATAAGATTCACTATATTAATATTCAAATCATTAGCTAATATGAAGCTTGTTTTCTTTAATATGGAAAATATTAGACGAAGTAGACAATGGTAGACTACCGATAGGGTTATAGGCAGAGATGCTTAGCAAAAGCAATAGACATCGCAGTCCTCACTAGTAGAATTTTTAGCAAACTTAACTGCTATTGTTACTTAGACTATTGATCGAGGGGAAAAACCGAGTGTCCATGTAATACGCTAGTCGTTGTTATCGACTTCCAACCTCAATGCAAAAAAACTAAACTAAACTTGTAACTACACTGTTAAGGAGTATAGTGGCGAGTCTGGGTATCGAATCCACAGGGAATGTTTGATAGAATGTAATTGATTTATTACTTCTAAAGAAAAAATGAAAAAGATGATGATGGTTGAAAAGGGAAAAAAATAAGTAAATAAAGAAGTTAAATTAATTAAGATGAATGAGAAAGTAGGTTGGAATACAATCCCCCTAACCCTAGTAATTTACCGTATAGAATCCTAGAATTGTAAATTATAAATTTGAATGAATCCAGTCTTTATAGATCCTATGCATTACATATATGAGGATCATACCCGCACCATATGAAATCAAAGGTAAATATAAAGCGGTGATAAATAATTTTACGGACATCATATTCTTAAACATCCCAAGTACCTAGGGCAAGAGAGATTAAAAGATCTACAATGGTTGTAAAATTGTCTCGCACGACTCTTTCAAATTTTTAATTTAAATTTTATTTTCTACATAAGTAATTTACATTGGGATGGATTCATGCATACCAACCCTTAAAAACTTAGCTTAACATGATGAAATCAAAATAAAACTTACAAATTAAAGTGCAGGAATTCATAACTAACTCGAGAAAATTGAGAACATGACTTGAATTGGGAATGGAAAACTAGAAATCAACAATTAATTAAACTAACTAGGAAAGCAGTAAAAACAATAAATTAAAATTACTTGCAATGGATGAATGATGAATCTTGAATAGAACTTTGAATCTGGAATAGTAGACAAACTTCAAAAACTAGGGTTCTTGGTTACAAGAATCCTGTAAAAACTAACTACAAAGAAACCCTACCTACTAGCCTCCTAAAACTTGATAAAACAACTCTCCCCTCTTCCCCTTAGGGTTTGGCCTTTTATAACACCAAGTAGCACGAATTTGATAGCTAGAATTGATGAGTTGTACAAGATTTTCCAAGATATGCACCTCTTGAGCTTCATAATTAATGCCAGGAATTCGCACAGCCGGACCGATCCGGACCGGATCCATTTGGTACCGGATCTGTTTTTTTTCCTGACAGGACCGGTTTGGTTCCATCCGGATCGGTTTGGTTCCATCCGGATCAGTCCTGTTTTTCTGGTCAATTTCTCTTCATCATCTCGCAACTTCAAAACCTCGTAACTTCATCACCGTAGCTCGGATTGAGGTGCCGTTGTTTCCTGTGTTCTTATAATTTAGAGATATTCAACTTTCTAGTTAGCCCCACATCCGGACTAAGGATGAAAAATTATGAAAATTCCATTCAACTCTCCATTTCTTGGGTTCTTTCACTGTTTTGTGTTCTCTTTCGCACTAACTTGCATGAAATACCTGTAAAACACATGAGAAATACACAAAACACGAAATAGTTGCCAAAATAGATTAGTAGCATCAATACGAGACAAATCCAAGCTATATACACTGCATGGGATCATAAAAATACCGAAATTAAGGGGATAAATGTGAAGAATATGTGTCTAATCAAAACTCACCACATTGATGGATGACATGTTACAAAACTTCTAGTTTCCTCCATAGTCCGATCCAGAGCCTTATCCAGAGCTGATGGTGTGACACCCCACCCAATTAAATATTAGGTGATCAGACCTTTATAAAATTTTAAAACAGAATATCCAGTTGGTTCATTCTTACCATCACTATCGAAAACATTAACTTTAACAATCACCTAATATAAATCAAGCTGGTGCCAAAATACTTTTGTAACCAAAAATATTTTATTTAATAAGACCAAGAATTTAAATATAAACCATTCACCAATCAACAAAGATAAATAATAAATATGAATTACATACTGAAATAAATACGACTAGATTTAAACATTCCAGTTCAAAACCTTGAGCCAAATAACCACAGTAAACTAAATCCAACTACAATGAATATAAGGTAAACTAAATACAATATATGATAAAATGTCTAAGGAATGGGTGACACATGCCCTAAATGAAAAGTCTGGATAAACTGAGAGGAAAGATAGGAGAGTCTAATGCAAAGACCTACAACTTCCACAGCAGCTGCAGCACGCCAAGTGACCCAAGTCTCTAAATCTGGTGACCCTGTAGCTGAGCACCTGATATAATACATATATATATATATATATATATATATATATATATATATATATATATATATATATATATATATATATATATATATATATAACAAGAGAGAAAATAGATGCAAGATACGGGTCAGAGCCCGATGTGTAAAAAATGTTTTGCAAGTATTTAAACTGCTTTAAAGCAAGTATTATGTACATATTAGATTCGTGCTCTCACATGAAAATCTCACCTCTCTTCTATTGTGCAATCCTAACGCACCTTTTATTTAGTACTAGTAACTCTACCCAAGCTATCTAGTTCAAGTCAATTAACACACTTTACATCTAACAATAGTGTTCCCGTATTGCCCATGCAATACTCCATAAGTAGCCTGTCACTTATTACTACCTATCACATTTAAAGTATGACTATTTAAATCTTTATCTATTTAAGATTAAATTCATTTTCTTCATTGCCAAAACTACTAGTTTCTCTTAGTAGAGAATCTCATAATTATGCATATATATATATATATATATATATATATATATACGTAAGTCCTGTACCCCCGGTTTAAAAATATTACACCCCTGGGTTATCACCCTTTAGTGTATTAACCACATAACCTTGCACCCCCGGATTATCACCCATTAGTGCACTTAACAAAATATCAAGTAATAGGCATACACACATCCTATTAAAAATTTATAGGTGTTCTTCCAACCTATTTGTATACTTACGATACGTTTGTTTTCATTATTAGGTATTTTATAGTATTATTAAATTACCATAACTCTTTAGTAATTTCCAAAGTAACTCTTATTTACGAATTAATTAAAGTATAAAACTCACATACTTCCTCGTAGACCTGCCTCGTTTCAAATCTGTTAACTGGAAAATTCTAAAATTTCCCCTAAGAAGTTTCCCAGAAATTCACCTTGTCGCTCGAACCAGATGGCAATGTCATTTGAACGACTGCCACATGTCGCTCGAGCGACTTCGCGAGAAATGCCTATCTCGCTTGAACGACCTTCACGCGACTTCACGCTAGACCTACTATTTCGTCTTCTTCCCAGAATTTCAGCGTTTTGCCACCATTTTTAACCCTAAAACCTCTACTATTCATTCCCAAACACCCAAACAGCAAACCCAATCAATGTTCTACCATATTTAGATGATTTCTAACAGGCTAGAATCATGAAATTATCCCTATACATCAATTTAATACCAAATCCCCAAATTTATTTAACAATAACCCTAGTTCTTAATTTATGATACATGGAAATTATCATAAATTCGTGGATGACATGCTATCTACATGAAGAAATTTAATCTCTTATAAATTCAGACCCAAAAATGAATCAAATCATCAAGTTTTCATCAAAATTAAATCTCATAATTTAATGGGTTATCAACTACTCTAATCATGCACATAATTATTACAAAATCATACAAGTAATAAACACTTGCCTCGAATTATTCATTTGATTTCTTGATGTTGTTGATATGGGTGTGTTTCTCTTGTTCCGATCTACACGATGGTGGTGATGGTTGTGCAAGATGGTGCTAATTAGGCCTTCCCTCTTGGAATTTGTTCTCCCTCACACCCTCTTTGGCCGTTATTTACTTTTTGTATCTCTCAACCCTAATGGACCTCTTGTGGCAGATAAAAGAACTCCCAATTTTCGTCCATTTAATTCCTCCAAAAATCAAAATTACAAAATTACCCCTACGGGGTGCTAGTTTGGCCAAAAAACCTCTTGGAGTCTAAATAAAATACCCAGGTAGTGTTTTCTGACTATTTCGACCCTCCCGGCCTCAACGGCACACTTGAAATTACCATACGAGTTACATAAAAATAGTTTAATTTTATATTCCATTCAATTAGTCCTGACACGACTCACACGCGTGTCTCGACTTAAAATACCAAACTGTCGTATATTTCACTCTCCATAATTTATCAGATTCAGAAATTCCATATTACTTATTCACTCAGTAATATTCAATAATTCTCGTTAATAAGTAATAACTCTTATCTTGCTAGTTAATAATTATTTTAAATTCGGATTAATTACCAATTAATTCTCGCATTTTAATTTAAGTAATCCCATAATAATAATTAATCACATAACTATTTAGGTTCTAAAAAATACGGGGTGTTACATATGGTACCCAGACAACAATTGGTTACCACTTAGGAGAGAGGGCATGGTGCATTTGCAAAAGGAAAGCCACCTGATTTTGCTAGGTGTATCAATATCTTAGTTGCAAACTGGTGGAGAAAGGACATACAGAGAGAACTGAGGATGTTAGAGTGTACGGAGGTCCAAAATCAAATATTGGACAACTTCAAGATGGTAGGAGAGGCTTTAAAGTGGTGTGAGTCGGTTACCACAATTAAGGAGAGGGACATTGGCACACCCCAACCCAGTTACTTATAATTAAGTTTTAAAGTCAAGGTGATCCAAACCATGATTAATTTAACCAAATCATAAACACGAGTTTTAATTTCAGATTCATCATTGCGAATCCATATAACTAAAAGCCTTTTTACAACATCAAAGTAGCAATGACCATAAAAACTTTCTTAAAGGATGAGTTAACTTAATTACATCATTTACATTAAACCAAATCTTTGTTTCTCCCGTTCCTGGCTAACCCAACCCGACTTCCTAGATTTTGTAGTGACATCGCGTTATCTGAAAAAAATGTGAACATAGGAACCGTGAGCAAAATAGCCCAGTGAATGCATCACTGCTATACTACTGCATGAATTTAAATCCAATAAATCATGTCCATATAATTATTTATTAACTTATCCGACTCATTCATAATGAATGACCAACTTTTCTGAATCATAATTGACATATCCTGTCTAAATAGACAATTCTTTCCCATTCCTGGTCGAGGAGTAACCCGTTGTCATTAATAGACAAATCTCCCCCATTTCAGGTCGGGGAGTAACCTCCCATTTCGATAAACCTAAATGAACAATTTTATATTCATAAGATTATGGTTATATACGTAACAATATACAAATACATCATTCTAGTGAGTACACTCACATTTGTATTCATGTTTCCTTTGGGTGGAGCTGAACTGGGTTGATTAGACCTTACTCTTGTCAATCTAACAAAATCAGTACTCAATATCAATCATAAGTATTATCCTAACATAATTATGTAACTTTTCATGACTATACAATAATAATATAATACCACTTAAGTCACATTCCATGAAACATGAGTAAAGACAAAACAATGGTACACATGTTGATAAAGTTCTGAACATTCAACCGTAGGAAATATCTCATAAGGGATTCATAACTAAACCCAAGTAAATATGAAATAATACTTCTCAATGTATATACACATGAAGCATGTACTCAAAATACTCTTTGGAAAGAGGAGATAACAATAATTTTTCATGGGGTATTCAGTATGGCCTAAAATTATTGTCTTCTATACTCAACCATACTATATTCCTAAATTGTATTAATACAGGTGTCCAAACTTATTAATATGAAAACATATATGAATATACTTTCCAGTACAAGCGACGGTGTAATTTTTCAAGCTTCCTAGAGAAAGTTATGACCATTTCTTTACAACACAAGAAATCATCCCTATAACCTCCTCTATTGTTCCTTCGACTTCCAAGAATTTTCATAATTTTTATACATCGTAACTTTCCATGATTTTCAATCCATTTTGTTTACACATACTGAATAGTACATAATTAAAGTTTCATAGTTTTTTTACTTCATTTGTTATGTCAAAATCTTGACCAAACATAGGGCATACCGAAATGAAATATACAAATAGAAACTATGTACCAACTTGAAATCGTCATTAAGGCCTAACCACAAGGAGATATGTAAGGACAAAAATATCCAATTGAGTCCTTTGTGGTTTTGTCTCAATTCCAGACAAAAACATTTGAGTCATAAGATAGAGTTAATTGATCATCCTTTAAGCCTATGACGTGTTTGTTGAAGACGTACCGACGAAGAGTATAAAGTTTCATCAAATTACCGAGTTTAATGTGCCTCGTTTCTACATCATCAACATGGTTTCATTTCTCCTAAGGTATGAATTCATTTTAATATATATATATATATAGGAGCTTGGAACAATTTATATTAGGTGAACGTTTATTTAAAATCGTTGTTCAATTTCAGAAAGATTTTATTAAAACTTTAATATAAAGTATATAAAGTTTTTGGGCTAAAATTAGAAATTTTCAAACTTTCTGGTAGTTCGTTCCAAATGTCTTTCGAACGAGTTTGTCGTTCGAACCACAATGTCGTTCGAACGAGTTTGCCAACGAGTTCCCATATAGGCCACTGAAATGTTGTTCGAAGTGTCATTCAAATGAACTTGATGTTCAACGATATTTACAACGAGATTTCTAACGAGTTCACACTAGAACTTTGTTAGAAGCCTCGTTCAAACGAGACTTCGTTCGAACGAAAATGTCGTTGGAACGAGTTTTGGCGGGAACAGTTTTTTGGCAGTTTTGAGCATTTTTTCCCTCATTCCCACTACTTTTTCTACTAACTCTTTTCCTGAATATCTAAGTACAGGAATCATGTTTTCTAAAAGAACTTTTTCACTATTCTACATCTCCTAGAGAGATTTTTGATAGTTTATCTTTCCTAAGAAAAGGATCAAGTTTAAGTGTTTATTTTTCAAAGAAAAGTCCTTTAAACACTTTGTTACACCCATATTGTTTATTCCAAGTCTTCTTTATATATATATACATTGCTTGGAGTTTTGGCACCAATTTATATCTCTACCGTTTTGAAGAGACGTTTGGGTTTGCTTCTACATCCCACAAAGAAGAATAAGTTTGCGTTGATTTACCCACTTGGAGAAAGGCTCCTACTTTGGGTGATGGTGACCATATAAAGTCGGATCGGTAGATTCTGAGACCGCAATGGAGATCTATGGTTATTCGCTAGGCATAGGTGGATACAAGAAGGAGCATCAGGGCTTGAGAGGGATCGAGTCGAGTGTTGTAAGTCTACTGTCTTGTATTTGTAAAAACATACTTAGTGGATTTGAGGCTAGGGCCGTCCGATGTTTTTTTTCCCGTTGTGGGTTTTTCCTCGTACATAGCGGCGTAGTGGTTTCATTGTTTATTTTATCTTGCTATACTCCCCTAAAACGCATGCTTAGGTAACAAGATAAAATTGGTTTATAATCACTACTAATTTATTTTGGTGCTAAATAAATTTGGGTAATATGTTAATCTAATTAAAGTCATTAATTTAACCTGTTAAAATTGGTTTAGCCTAATATGGTAAAATTGTGAAATATGACTTAGACAAATTTCTAGGACTTGGGTTAATAAAATTGGGTTAAGTGAAATTAACATAAGTGTGTGTTTAAATCTAATTTCACGTTCTTTAATTGTAATTTGAGAGAAATTAAAATTTGTGTATTTTGTTTTAATTGAATCATCATCTTAAGCTTCCGCATATTAAAAAGGAACTTATCTTTTTGAAGTATCAAAAGAATTTTGATTGTAAAAATTGGGGGGCCTCCTACTTTTCAAATTGGTATCAGAGCCAAAATGATAAATTACTTAGTTAAAGATCCTTTAAATATTTTTGGCCAAAATGGAATTTTCCCCATTCTCAAAATTTCCTATTTTCAATGGTTCTAGTTATGCATACTGGAAAGAGCGTATGAAATCGGCACTTAAATCTATCACCGAGAAGGTTTGGTTATTTGTAGTTAACGGGTGGTCTCCACCAACTCATTTAGTAGACAATGAACGTGCTCCCAAACCGGTCGATAGATGGAGTCAGAATGAGTTTAAACTTTCAAATTTTAATTCCCGAGGTTTAAACGCCTTGTTTAGCGTTGTCACACCCGATGAATTCCGATGCATTATGACGCGTGAGATCGCTAAATACACGTGGGATATTTTACAACTCACTCATTAAGGTACAA
This sequence comes from Sambucus nigra, assembly GCA_949130495.1. Lineage (NCBI taxonomy): Eukaryota > Viridiplantae > Streptophyta > Magnoliopsida > Dipsacales > Adoxaceae > Sambucus > Sambucus nigra. The sequence continues at coordinate 170,107,847 of OX422219.1, forward strand.
GTGCCGTTAAAGCTTCAAAACTCCAAAACCTCACTATTCAATTTGAAACCATCAAAATGAACGAAAAAGAAACTTTTGATGAATTTTATGCTAGACTTTCCGATATTGTTAATTCATCTTTTAACTTGGGAGAGAAAATACCAAACAACCGAGTTGTAAAGAAAATTTCCAGGTCCCTACTCGATAGATTTATTTCAAAAGTGACCATTTTAAATTCTTTACGAACTTTAGCCTCTACGAAATTAGAAGAGTTCGTAGGTGATTTACAAACCTATGAACTAGACATGTTTTCCTTTAAAATTGAAAAGAAAATAGAAAAGGACGTTGCTTTAAAATCCCCAAAAGAGGAAAAATAAGTAGTAGAGAGCGAGAGTGATAGTGACCTGGAAAATATGGCTATGTTTGCTAGGAAGTTTCGAAAATTTCTTAAATTTAACAAAGAAAATTTTAAACTGATTTTAAGAAATTTGAAAAATCTGGGCATGACAAAGCCTTGAAGATCCCTAAAACATCTAATGAAAATGTAAATAGGGACGATTCGGAAAAATGTTTTGGTTGTGAAGGGTATGGCCATAGGGCATTTGAGTGCCCCATTAAACTAAGGAGAGAGGGTAAGAAACTAATTTCTTTTAATGCAACCCTTAGTGATAGTGATAATGAAGAGGGACTCGATTCCCCTACTAAGCCCAACTCTGTGGCATTTATGGCTAGTCATGTGAGAGATAGTGAGAACTTGTCTATTGATGAAACTTTAACACATGACACTTCCAAGGTTATAGTTTATGATTCCCTTGTGTTTGATGGTAGTGAGAGTGAAGAAGAAAGAGATAGTGAAAATTAAGAAGAGGTTAATGTGAGTGAACTCCAAAATGCTTTTCAAGAATTATATGAAGAATCAATTAAATTAAAAAGAGCTAATTTGAAGTTAAAAGCTAGTTTGAGAGAACGTGTCAAGGTCATTGATAATAGTGTGTTGGTTGAAGACCTTAGGACACGAGAGATATATCTTCGAGAGAAGCTAGAATATATAGAAAGCGAGAGAGATAGCCTTAGAGTTTTAATGGAATCCTTAAAAAAGGAGCTTCTCGAGGTTGAAGAGAGAAATGTGTTATTAGAGTCTAACATTCTAGAATTAGAAAACAAATTAAAAGACTCTAGTAATGTCAAATTTGATTTGGAGTGTCGTTCGGAAAAATTAGATATAATATTAGGAACGGTCCAAATTAAAAATGACACTTGTGGTTTAGGCTTCGATACTTGTAATGAATCAACTCAAAAAGCCAAAACCAACATTTTACGAGAATCGCCTAGGAAAGCCTTTAGAGATCTCTCCTTAGGTAAATCTTTTCGCAGTGAGTTTAAGTGTTCACATTGTTGTCGAAAAGGTCATCTTAGGAAATTTTGTTTTGATCTTAAACGAGGTCCTAGAAAATCCCAATGTAAGGCATCTAAGGTAGCCAAGATTCCTACACCCCGAGATAGTCACTCTTCATTAGTTTGGGTTAGGAGATCCGACTTGGTAGCTTTACAAAATAGGGTATTTGATTCTCATTTACTTTCACATGAAACCTCCCTTGCTAAATTTAAAGGTTAAATGTGTTAGTTTTGTTTGCATACTTTAGCTTTTGTACTTCATGCTATATTCTCATGCTAAATGTATGCTTGTTTAATCATTTTCTAGTCTATGCTCCATGCTTAATCACATGCTAGAATTATGATTCTTGTTTATCTTTTGCATTATGTTTCTTTCATTTTTGTTTATCATTTGGTTTTTATCTCTTGATAATTTAAGCTTAATAAAAAATTCAAATGATTTTTGTTTGTCTTTTGAGTATATATTTTTATTTTTGGTTAAAATTTTTAAAAACTCAAAAAGATTTTTTATTGTGTGTGTATTTTAGTTTGACACACTTTATGTGGCATATACTTGTGTTTGAATCCCATCTTTTACACTCCCATGTGGCTAGAACTTTTGGTTAATATTGTCAATTCTTATTGTGTTCTTTACTATGCTTACATGGAGTAGTTGGATTTTGTGTTGATTAAATGGAGTCTATTTTTATGTGCCTCTATTCACACATGCACGAGCCCTTTTGAAATTTTAACTTCATATGTATATTTGAGCTTTGTGAGGTGTTCTCCTACCAATTTTGTCATCTACATATTTGTGACCTAGGAAGACTAGTGCATGTCAAAATCCGTTGCACGTGAGATTTGTGTGAAATATTTATAAAAAAATGACGTATATAAATGTGCACGGGGAAGGACTCCAAAAGTATTTATTATCCTTAGCGAATAGTAATCCACCGTTTGTTTGGACCTAAAAGAAATTCATGGTCCAAAGGCCTAAAAATAGAATAATGGCATTAAAAGAAAATACTTGTCAAGGCCTATGTTTGATTGATATATTCATTCAAAATTAATATATGCTTATTGAGGGAGATTGTATGGTATATCAACGGTTTGCACAATGTCCGTTTACCCTAGTTGTAATTTCAATGTCATGACTCTATTGGTTTGTAGAATCATCAATATGTTAGGCTTGTATGCATTGTGTATGTTTGTTCATTGAATTACAATTTATATTTTCACATGAGGTTATATTCAAATGTGATGAAGTTTGTAATCAATTAAGAACTCCGTGAACATGTTTTAAGTGATTGGGTCTAAATTTACTTGTTTCTAGTTCACACCCCAACACTTTCGTTTCCATATGATACATTTTTTCCATACGAGTGTGAAATGCTTATCTTATTTTGTGTTATTTGTGGATTTATATCTATATATGTGTGCTTGAGTCTAGTTGGTATATATTATGTATACATATATTTGATATGTTTTTATTTGGTCTTTGCCTTGCTTTCTAGTCCATCTATGCTTTAATTCATAATTGGTATTCATCTTGTTGCATTCTTTTTTTATATCACATGCTTAATACTTATGTATTATATTGGTATATGTTTCTTGCATCTTAGTTGGTATCCATTATTATTCATTGGATTAGTTATGATTTTGTTACCCATGTGCTTTAATGTTCTCATCACTTTATGCACTATTGCATCTTTAGCTTGTTATCCCATTCTATGCTTTAATTGAGGGAGAAACGTTAATTTTTTATTCTTTAGCCTTTGTCTATTCCTGAACAAAAAGGGAGAGAATGATAGGGGGAGAAATGGTATTTAAACTTATTATAATCGTATATTAGTTTGGGGGAGATTTATCTTAGGGGGAGACGTCTTTCTAAGTTGATCATAGTTGATAAAGGGAGATAATTAATTTAGGGGGGAGTACTTACTTTACTTGCATTAAATATTTTAATATTCCCTATGTGTGTAATGTGTTTGCTTAAGTGTGCAGGAATTATAAGTGTCAACTTTCACCGGCAAAGATTTTGATCCTATGGGTTGTTTGAGTCAAGCTTTGTATTTTTTATTTTGGGTGGAACATTTTTGTCACTATAGTAGAGCTTGACGGCCCTTTAGGATTTTTGTTTAGTTTTTGTCCTGGAATAGCCAAAGGGGGAGATTTGCAAGGACACAAATTTTTAATTTAGTCTTTTGTAGTTTTGGATCAATTCCGGACAAAAACATTTGAGTCATAGGATAGAGTTGATTGATCATCCTTCAAGCCTATGATGTGTTTGTTGAAGACGTATCGGCCAAGAGAATAAAGATTTATCAAATTGCTGAGTTTAATGTGCCTCGTTTCTACGTCATTAACATGGTTTCATTACTCCTAAGGTATGAATGCATTTTAATATATATATATATATATATATATATATATATATATATATATATAGGAGCTTGGAGCAATTTATATTTGGTGAACGTTTATTTAAAATTGTTCTTTAATTTAAGAAATATTTTATTAAAACTTTAATAAAAAGTACATAAAGTTTTTGGGCTAAGATTAGAAATTTTCAAACTTTCTTGAAGTTCGTTCAAAATGTCGTTCGAACGAATTTGTTGTTCGAACGACAATGTCATTCGAACGAGTTTGTCAACGAGTTCCCATATAGGCCACTAGAATGTTGTTCGAAGTATCGTTCGAACGAACATGATGTTCGAACAAGATTTCCAATGAGATTTCTAACGATTTCACACTGGAACTTCGTTAGAAGCCTCGTTCGAATGAGACTTCGTTCGAACGAAAATCTCATTCGAACAAGTTTTGGCGGGAACAGTTTTTTGGCAGTTTTGAGCTGTTTTTTCCCTCATTCCCACTATTTTTTCCACTAACTCTTTTCCTGAATATCTAAGTACAGGAATCATGTTTTCTAAAATAACTTTGTCACTACTCTACATCTCCTAGAGAGAGTTTTGAGAGTTTATCTTTCCTAAGAAAAGGTTCAAGTTTAAGTGTCCATTTTTGAAAGAAAAATCCTTTAACCACTTTGTTACACCCATATTGTTTATTCCAAGTCTTCTTATATATATATATTTCGAGTTTTTGCACCGGTTTATATCTCTACCGTTTTGAAGAGACGTTTGGGTTTGCTTCTACGTCCCACAAAGAAGAAGAAGTTTGTGTTGATTTACCCACTTGGAGAAAGGATCCTAGTTTGGGTGACGGTGACCATATAAAGTTCGATCCGTAGATTTCGAGACCACGGTAGAGCTCCGTGGTTATTCGCTAGGCGGAGGTGGATACAACAGGGAGTATCGGGGCTTGAGAGGGATCGAGTCGAGTGTTGTAAGTCTACTATCCTGTATTTGTAAAACCATACTTAGTGGATTTGAGTCTAGGGCCGTCTGAGGTTTTTTTTCCCATTTTGTGTTTTTCCTCGTACATCGCGGTGTAATGGTTCATTGTTTATTTTATCTTGCTATACTCACCTAGAACGCATGCTTAGGTAACAAGATAAAATTGGTTTATAATCACTACTAATTTATTTTTGTGGTGAATAAATTTGGGTAATATGTTAATCTAATTCAAGTCATTAATTTAACCTGTTAAAATTGGTTTAGCCTAATTTGGTAAAATTGTGTAATATGACTTAGGCAAAATTTTCTAGGACTTGGGTTAATTAAATTGGTTTAAGTGAAATTAACATAAGTGTGTGTTTAAATCTAATTTCACGTTATTTAATTTTAATTTGAGAGAAATTAAAATTTGTGTATTTTGTTTTAATTTAATCATCATCTTATGCTTCCACATATAAAAAAGGAACTTATCTTTTTGAAGTATAAAAAGAATTTTGGTTGTAAAAATTGGGGGGCCTCCTACTTTTTAAAATAAATTGAATATATGAGTCTATTTTCATATGAAATTGGAATTTCTCAATTACAGTAAGCGCACAAAAATATATTCAAGTTTGAATGTAAGGGGTTTCAATGCAAAGCAATTTTAAGGGTTTGTACATTTAACTTAACCTAAACTTGCATCTGACCATACATATATATAAAGGGCTGAAATTTTAGTAAAAAAGTGTTAATTTCTATCATCTAAATCAGTAATATATTAAAAATAAAAAGATTTGTGATTAGGATTACCTTCGGTAATTTTACGTAATTTCTACGAATTTTTCTACACTTTTTCTGCCAAAACTCCCTAATTCTATTTGGTTAGGGTAAAACTATTTCCAGGCTTCTTTTGGATGAAGGATAAGGTTATTTCAACTGTATAAGGTCGGCCAAACCAGCCTACACCTCCAACCAATTACTTTAAGACACTTGTTGGGCACCAACACCTCCCACGGGACCAATGTAACTCGTAAGAACTGACCGCGCAGTTGCTGGACTCTCGGTTTGAGAATACGATGATAATTTGCATATTTTAAGACATAGGCTTAAAAACAAGGCGCTAGAGGCTGAAAATCCAAAACTGTCCCCGAACGGCCACGTGGGTGGCACCAACACCTCCCACGGGACCAATGTAATTCGTAGGAACTAACTGCATAGCCGCGGGACTCCCAATTTGAGAGTACGACGATAATTTTTATATTTTTAGACATAGGCTTAAAACATGGCGTTAGAGGGTGAAAACTCAAAAAAAAACCTTGAACGGTCCCGTGGGAGGTACCAACACCTCCCACGGGACCCAAGTAACTCGTAGGTACTGACCGCGCAGCCACGGAACTCCCAATTTGAGAATACGACGGTAATTTAAATATTTCTAGACTTAGGCTTAAAAATATGGCGTTAGTGGGTGAAAATCCGAAACAGCCCCCGAACGGCCCTATGGGAGGCACCAACACCTCCCACGGGAATAATGTGACTCGTAGGAACTGACTGCGCAGCCACGGGACTCCCGATTTGAGAATACGATGGTAATTTGAATATTTCTAGACTTAGGCTTAAAAACATGGCGTTAGTGGGGGGAAATTTGAAACAACCCCCAAATGGCCCCTTGGGAGGCACCAACGCCTCGTACGCGACCAATGTAACTCGTGGGAACTGACCCCGGAGCCACGGGACTCCCAGTTTGCGAATACGGCGATAATTTTCATATTTCTAGACTTAGGCATAAAAACATGGTGTTAGAGGGTGAAAACCCAAAACAACCCTCGAACGGCTTCGTGGGTGGCACCAACACCTCCCGCGGGACCAACGTAACTCGTAGGAACTGATCGCGTAGTTGTGAGAATCCCAATTTGAGAATACGACAATAATTTGCATATTTCTAGACTTAGGCTTAAAAACATGGGATTAAAGGGTGAAAACCGAAAATAGCCCCCAAATGGCTTCGTGGGAGGCACCATCACCTTCCACAGGACATTTGTAACTCGTAGGAACTGACCGCACAGCCGTGGGACTCCCAGTCTAAGAATACGACGGTAATTTGCATATTTCTTGACGGAGGCAAAATATGGCATTTATGGTGGAAAACTTGAAACAACCCCCGAACGGCCTCGAGGGAGGCACCAACACCTCCCACAGGACCATTATAACTCATAGGAACTGAGCCCGCAACTGCGAGTCTCCCAATTTGAGAATACGACGATAATTTACATATTTCTAGACTTAGGCTTAAAAACATGGCGTTAAAGGGTAAAAAACCGAAACAACACCTCAACGGCCACGTGGGTGGCATCAACACCTCCCACGGGACCAATGTAACTTGTAGGAACTGACTGCGCAGCCACGGGACTCCCGGTTTGAGAATACGATGGTAATTTTAATATTTATAGACTTAGGGCTAAAAACATGGTGTTAGAGTGTGAAAACACAAAACAGCCCCCGAACGGCCCCGTGGGTGGCACCAACACCTCCCAAGGGACCAATACGACTCGTAGGAACTGACCACTCTGCCACGGGACTCCCGATTTGACAATTCGATAGTAATTTTCATATTTCTAGACTTAGGCAAAATATGGAATTTGTGGTGGAATACCCGAAACAGACCCCGAATGGCCCCGTGGGTGGCACCAACACCTCCCACGGGACTAATATAACTCGTAGGAACTGACCACACAGCCGCGGGACTCCCAATTTGAGAATACGACGGTAATTTGCTTATTTCTAGACATATGTTTAAAAACATGGCGTTAGAGGTTGAAAACCCAAAACACCCCCCGAACGGCCTCGTGGGTGGTACCAAACCTCCCACTGGACCAATGTAACTCATAGGAACTGATCGAACCGCCGAGGGACACCCGGTTTGAGAATACGACGATAATTAGCATATTTCTATACTTATGTAAAACATGGCGTTAGTGGCGGAAAATTCAAAACAGCCCTCGAACGGCCCCGTGGGAGGCACCAACACCTCCCACGGGACCAATGTTACTCGTAGGAACTGACCCCGCAGTCGTGGGTCTCCCGGTTTGAGAATACAATGATAATTTGCATATTTCTAGACATAGGCTTAAAAACAAGGCATTAGTGGGGGGAAATTCGAAATAGCCCCTTGGGAGGCACTAGCATCTCCCACGGGACTAACTTAACTCGGAGGAACTGACCGCGCAGCCGCGAGACTCCCTGTTTTAGAATACGATGATAATTTGTATATTTCTAGACTTAGGCTTAAAAACATGGCGTTAGTGAGGGAAAATTTGAAACAGCCCCTTGGGAGGCACCAACACCTCCCACGAGACCAATGTAACTCGAAGGAACTGACCGCGCAGTCGCGGGACTCCCGATTTGATAATATGATGATAATTTGCATATTTTAGACTTAGGCTTAAAAACAAGGCGCTAGAGGTTGAAAACCTAAAACTGTTCTCGAACAGCCCCGTGGGTGGCACCAATACCTCCCACGGGACCAATGTCACTTTTAGGAACTGACCGCACAGCCGCAAGACTCTCGATTTGAGAGTACGACCATATTTTTTATATTGCTAGGCTTAGGCTTAGAAACATGGCATTAGAGGCTGAAAACTTAAAAAAAACCTCAAACGGTCCCGTGGGTGGCACCAACACCTCCCACGGGACCAATGTAACTCGTAGGAACTGATCGCGCAGCTACGGGACTCCCAATTTGAGAATACAACGTTAATTTGAATATTTCTAGACTTAGGATTAAAAATATGACGTTAGTTGGTGAAAATCCAAAACAGCCCTCGAACGGCCCTGGGGAGGCACCAACACCTCTCACGGGAATAACGTGACTCGTAGGAACTGACTGCGCAGCCACGTGACCTCCGATTTGAGAATACGATGGTAATTTGAATATTTCTAGACTTAGGTTTAAAAACATGACGTTAGTGGGGAAAATTCAAAACACCCCGAACGACCCCTTGGGAGGCACCAACACCTCCCACGCGACCAATGTAACTCGTGGGAACTAACCCCGGAGCCACGGGACTCCCCGTTTGAGAATACGATAATAATTATCATATTTCTAAACTTAGGCATAAAAACATGGCGTTAGAGGGGGAAAAACCAAAACGACCCCCGAACGGCTCTGTGGGTGGCATCAACACCTCCCGCGAGACCAATGTAACTCGTAGGAACTGACCCCGCAATCGCGGGACTTCCAGTTTGAGAATACGATGATAATTTTCATATTTTTAAACTTTGCCAAAATAAGGCTTTAGTGGGTGAAAACCCAAAACAACCCCCGAACGGCGCTATGGGTGGCACCAACACCTCCTATGGGACCAATGTAACTGGTAGGAACTGACCCTGCACTGTGGGTCTCCCAGTTTTAGAATACGATGAAAATTTTCATGTTTCTAGACTTTGACTTAAAAATATGGCGTTCGAGGGTGAAAACCCGAAACAACCCCATTGGTGGCACCAACACCTCCCACGAGACCAATGTAACTCATAGGAACTGACCGTTCAGCATCGGCACTCCCGATTTGAGAATACGATGGCAATTTCAATATTTGTAGACTTTGGGTTAAAAACATGACATTAGAGGGTGAAAACTGGAAATAACCCCTGAACGGCCCTGTGGGTGGCACTAACACCTCCCACGGGACCAATGTAACTCGTAGGAACTGACCCCATAGCTGCGGGTCTCCCAGTTTGAGAATATGGCGGTAATTTGAATATTTCTAGACTTAGGGTTAAAAACATGGCATTAGAAGGTGAAAACCCGAAACAGCCCCCGAACAGCCCCGTGGGTGCCACCAACACCTCCCACGGGACCAATGTGACTCGTAGGAACAGACCGCTCAGCTAAGGGACTCCCGATTTGAGAACACGACGATAATTTGCATATTTCTAGACTTAGGCTTAAAAACATGTCGTTAGAAGGGAGAAACCCGAAACAACCCACGAACGGCCCCATGGGTGGCACCAATACCTCCCACGTGAGAAATTTGACTCGTAGGAATGGACCACACAGCCACGGGACTCCCAGTTTGAGAATACGATGATAATTTGCATAGTTCTAGACTTAAGTTTAAAAACATGGCGTTAGAGGGTGAGAACCCAAAACAACCCCCGAACGGCTCCGTGGGTGGTACAAACACCTCCCACGGAACCAATGTAACTTGTAAGAACTGACCGCGTTGTCACGGGACTCCTGGTTTGAGAATACGATGATAATTTGCATATTTCTAATCTTCAGCAAAATAAGGCTTTAGTGGGTGAAAATTCAAAACAGCCCCCGAACGGCCCTGTGGGTGGCACCAACACTCCCACGGGACCAATGTAACTCGTAGAACTGACCACGCAGCCTTGGGTCTCCCGATTTGAGAATACGACTATAATTTGTATATTTATAGAGTTTGACTTAAAAATATGGCATTAGAGGGTGAAAACCCGAAATTACTCGGTGGGTGGCACCAACACCTCCCATAGGACCAATGTAACTCGTAGGAACTGACCGCGGAGCCACGACACTCCCGATTTGAGAATACGATGGTAATTTCAATATTTCTAGACTTAGGGTTAAAAACATGGTGTTAGATGGTGAAAACCCGAAACAACCCCCGAACTGCCCCATGGGTGGCATCAACACCTCCCACAGGACCAATGTAACTGGTAGGAACTGACCCCACAACTGCGGGTCTCCCGATTTGAGAATATGGTGGTAATTTGAATATTTCTAGACTTAGGGTTAAAAACATGGCGTTAGAGGGTGAAAACCCAAAACAGCCCCCGAACGGCCCCGTGGGTGTCACCAACACCTCCCATGGGACCAATGTGACTCGTAGGAACAGACTGCTCAGCCACGGGACTCCCGATTTGAGAACAAGATGATAATTTGCATATTTCAAGACTTAGGCTTAATAACATGGCGTTAGAGGGGAAAACCCGAAACAGCCCCCAAACAGCCCCGTGGGTGGCACCAACACCTCCCACGGGAGCAATGTGACTCGTAGGAATGGAACGCGCAGCCACGGGATTCTCGGTTTGAGAAACTTATGATAATTTGAATATTTCTAGACTTAGGCTTAAAAACATGGCGTTAGAGGGTGAGAACCCGAAAACAACCCCCGAACGGCCCCGTGGGTGACACCAACACTCCCACGAGACCAATGTAACTTGTAGGAACTGTCTGTGCAGTCACGGGACTCCAAGTTTGAGAATACGATGATAATTTGCATATTTTTAAACTTTGGTAAAACAAGGCATTAGTGGGTGAAAATCCAAAACAACCACCGAACGGCCCTGTGGGTGGCACCAACACTCCCACGGGATCATTGTAACTCGTAGGAACTGACCTCGCAGCCGTGGGTCTCCCGGTTTGAGAATACGATGATAAGTAGATATTTCTAGACTTTGGCTTAAAAATATACCGTTAGAGGTTAAAAACCCGAAATAGCCCATATGGGAGGCACCAACACCTCCACATGACCAATGTAACTCGTAGGAACTGACTGCGCAGCCACGACACTCCCAATTTGATATTACGATGGTAATTTCAATATTTTTAGACTTAGGGTTAAAAATATGGCGTTAGAGGGTGAAAACCCGAAACAAATCCCGAACGGCCCCGTGGGTGGCACCAACACTTCCCACAGGAAAAAAGTAACTCCTAGGAACTGACCCCACAGCTGCCTGGTTTGAGAATACGACAATAATTTGCATATTTTTTTATTTAGGCTTAAAAATATGGTGTTAGTGGGGGGAAATACAAAACATCCCCCGAACAGCCATTTGGGAGGCACCAACACCTCCCACGGGACCAATCTAACTCGTAGGAACTAACCGCGCAGTCGCGAGACTCCTGACTTGAGAATACGATAAAAATTTAGGCTTAAAAATATGGCGTTAGAGACTGAAAACCCAAAACTGTCTCCGAACGGCCCCGTGGGTGGCACCAACACCTCCCACGAGTCCAATGTAACTCGTAGGAACTGATCACACAACCGCGGGATTCCCGATTTGAGAGTACAACGATAATTTTTATATTTCTAGACTTAGGCTTAAAAACATGGTGTTAGAGGGTGAAAACCCAAAAAATCCCTCGAACGGTCCCGTGGGAGGCACCAACACCTCCCCCGGGACCAATGTAATTTGTAGGAACTGACTGCGCAGCCACGGGACTCCGGATTAGAGAATACGACGTTAATTTGAATATTTCTAGACTTAGGTTTAAAAATATGGCATTAGTGGGTGAAAATCCGAAACAGTCCCCGAACGGCCCTGGGGAGGCACCAACACCTCGCACGGGAATAATGTGACTCATAGGAACAGGCCGCTCAGCCACGGGACTCCCGATTTGAGAACACGACGATAATTTGCGCATTTCTAGACTTAGCCTTAAAAACATGGTGTTAGAGGGGAGAAACTCGAAACAGCCCCCGAACGGCCCTGTGGATGGCACCAACACCTCCCATGGGAGCAATGTGACTCGTAGGAATGGACAATATGGACACGGGACTCACGGTTTGAGAATACGATGATAATTTGCATATTTCTAGACTTAGGCTTAAAAACATGGCGTTAGAGGGTGCGAACCCAAAATAACCCCCGAACGACCCCGTGGGTGGCACCAACACCTCCCACGGGACAAATTTAACTTGTAGGAACTGACTGCGCAATCACGGGACTCCCGGTTTGAGAATACAATGATAATTTACATATTTCCAAGCTTCGAAAAAATAAGGCTTTAGTGGGTGAAAATCCAAAACAGCCCCTGAACGGTCCTATGGGTGGCACCAACACTCCCACGGGACCAATGTAACTCGTACGAACTAACCACGCAGCCTTGGGTCTCCCGGTTTGAGAATATGATGATAATTTGCATATATCTGGACTTTGGCTTAAAAATATGGCGTTAGAAGATGAAACCCCAAAATAGCCCTATGGGAGGCACCAACACCTCCATAGGACCAATGTAACTCGTAGGAACTGACCGCGCAGCCACGGCACTCCCAATTTGATAATACAATGGTAATTTCAATATTTCTAGACTTAGGGTTAAAAACATGGCGTTAGAGGGTGAAAACCCGAAACAACCCCCGAACGGCCCCATGGGTGGCACCAACACTTCCCACAGGACCAAAGTAACTCGTAGGAACTGACCCCACAGTTGCCCGGTTTGAGAATACGACGATAATTTTCATATTTTTTGACTTAGGCTTAAAAACATGGCGTTAGTGGGGGAAAATTCGAAACAGCCCCTTGGGAGGCACCAACACCTCCCACGGGACCAATCTAACTCGTAGGAACTGACTGCGTAGTCGCGGGACTCCTGATTTGAGAATACGATGAAAATTTGCATATTTCTAGACATAGGCTTAAAAATATGGCGTTAGAGACTGAAAATGCAAAACTGTCCCCGAACGGCCCTGTGGGTGGCACCAACACCTCCCACGAGTCCAATGTAACTCGTAGGAACTGAACGCACAATAGCGGGATTCCCGATTTGAGAGTACAATGATAATTTTTATATTTCTAGACTTAGGCTTAAAAACATGGTGTTAGACGGTGAAAGCCCAAAAAATCCCTCGAACAGTCCCGTGGGATGCACAAACACCTCCCACGGGACCAATGTAACTCGTAGGAACTGATCGCGCAGCCACGGGACTCCCGATTTGAGAATACGATGGTAATTTGAATATTTCTAGACTTAGGCTTAAAAATATGGCATTAGTGGGTGAAAATCCGAAACAACCCCCGAACGGCCCTGGGGAGGCACCAACACGGCCCACGGGAATAATGTGACTCGTAAGAACTGACTGCGCATCCATGGGACTACCAGTTTGAGAATACGATGATAATTTGCATATTTCTAGACTTTGACTTAAAAATATGGCGTTAGAGGGTGAAAACCCGAAACAACCTTGTGGGTGGCACCAACACCTCCCACGGGACCAATGTAACTCGTAGAAAATGACAGCGCACCCACGTCACTCCTGATTTGAGAATACGATGGCAATTTCAATATTTCTGGACTTAGGGTTAAAAAATGGCGTTAGAGGGTGAAAACCCGAAACAACCCTCGAATGGCCCCGTGGGTGGCACCCACACCTCCCATGGGACCAATATAACTCGTACGAACTGACCCCACAGCCGCGAGTCTCCCGATTTGAGAATATTTCTAGACTTAGGGTTAAAAACATGGTGTTAGAGGGTGAAAACCCAAAACAGCCCCCGAATGGCCCCGTGGGTGCCACCAATACCTCCCACGGGACCAATATGACTCGTAGGAACAGACCGCTCAGCCATGGGACTCCCAATTTGAGAACACGATGATAATTTGCACATTTCTAGACTTAGTCTTAAAAACATGGCATTAGAGGGAAGAAACCCGAAACTACCCCCGAACAGCCCCGTGGGTGGAACCAACACCTCCCACGGGAGCAATGTGACTCGTAGGAATGGACCGCGTAGCCACGGGACTCTCGGTTTGAGAATACAACGATAATTTGCATATTTCTAGACTTAGGCTTAAAAATGTGGCGTTAGAGGGTGCGAACCCAAAACAACCCCCGAACGGCCCCATGGGTGGCACCAACACCTCCCACGGGACCAATGTAACTTCTAGGAACTGACTGCGCAGTCACTGGACTCCCGGTTTGAGAATACAATGATAATTTGCATATTTCTAAACTTTGGCAAAATAAGGCTTTAGTGGGTGAAAATCAAAAACTGCCCCCGAAAGGCCCTGTGCGTGGCACCAACACTCCCACTGGACCAATGTAACTCGTAGGAACTGACCACGCAGCCTTGGGTCTCCGGATTTGAGAATACAACGATAATTTGCATATTTCACTACATTGACTTAAAAATATGGCGTTAGAGGGTGAAAACCCGAAATAGCCCTATAGGAGGAACCAACACCTCGTACAGGACCAATGTAACTCGTAGGAACTGACCGTGCAGCCACCACACTCTCGATTTGACAATACGATGGTAATTTGAATATTTTTAGACTTAGGGTTAAAAACATGGCGTTAGAGGGTGAAAACCGGAAACAACCCCCGAACGGCCCCGTGGGTGGCACCAACACATCCCACGGGACAATTGTAACTCGTAGGAACTGATCCCACAGCTGCGGGTCTCCCGGTTTGAGAATAGGACAATAATTTGCATATTTTTCGACATAGGCTTAAAAACATGGCGTTAGTGGGAGAAAATTCGAAACATCCCCCGAACAACCCCTTTGGAGGCACCAACACCTCCTATGGGGCCAATCTAACTCGTAGGAACTAACTGCGTAGTCACGGGACTCCCGGTTTGAGAATACGATGATAATTTGCATAATTCTAGACTTAGGCTTAAAAACATGGCGTTAGAGGCTGAAAACCCAAAACTGTTCCCGAACGGCCCCGTTTGTGGCACCTACACCTCCCACGAGTCCAATGTAACTCATAGGAACTGACTGCACAGCCGCGGGATTCCCGATTTGAGAGTACAATGATAAATTTTATATTTCTAGACTTAGGCTTAAAAACATGGTGTTAGAGGGCTAAAATCCGAAAAAGCCCTCGAACGGTCCCGTGGGAGGCACCAACACCTGCCACGGGACCAATGTAACTCGTAGGAACTGACCGCGCAGTCGCCAGACTCCCGATTTGAGAATACGATGATAGTTTGCATATTTCTAGACCTAGGCTTAAAAACATGGTGTTAGAGGCTGAAAACCCAAAATTGTCCCCGAATGGCCCCGTGGGTGGCACCAACACCTTCCACGAGTCCATTGTAATGCCTAGGAACTGACCGGCCAGCCGCGGGATTCCCGATTTGAGAGTACAATGATAATTTTTATATTTCTAGACTTAGGCTTAAAAACATGGTGTTAGAGCGTGAAAGCTCGAAATATCCCCCAAACGGCCACGTGGGAGGCACCAACACCTGCTACGGGACCAATGTAACTCGTAGGAACTGACCGCGCAGTCGCGGGACTCCCGATTTGAGAATACGATGATAGTTTGCATATTTCTAGACTTAGTCTTAAAAACATGGTGTTAGAGGCTGAAAACCCAAAATTTTCCCCGAATGGCCCCGTGGGAGGCACCAACATCTTCCACGAGTCCAATGTAACTCCTAGGAACAGACCACCCAGCTGCAGGATTCCCGATTTGAGAGTACAACGATAATTTTTATATTTCTAGACTTAGGCTTAAAAACAAGGTGTTAGAGCGTGAAAACGCAAAAAGGCCCTTGAACGGTCCCGTGGGAGGCACTAACACCTCCCACGGGACCAATGTAACTCGTAGGAACTGACCGCGCAGCCACGTGACTCCCGATTTGAGAATACGGTGATAATTTGAATATTTCTAGACTTAGGCTTAAAAACGTGGCGTTAGTGGGTGAAAATCCGAAACAACCCACGAACGGCCCTAGGGGAGGCAACAACACCTCCCACGGGAATAATGTGACTCGTAAGAACTGACTGCGCAGCCACGGGACTCCCGATTTGAGAACATGATGGTAATTTGAATATTTCTAGACATAGGCTTAAAAACATGGTGTTAGAGGGGGAAAATTCAAAACAGCCGCCGAAATGCCCCATGGGTGGCACCAATACCTCCCACGGAAGCAATGTGACTCCTAGGAACTGACCTCGCAGCCGCAGGTCTCCCGGTTTCAGAATACGATGATAATTTGCATATTTCTAGACTTAGACGTAAAAAAGTGGCGTTAGAGGGCAAAAACACAAACAGCCCCCGAACGGCCCCGTGGGAGGCACCAACACCTCCCGCGGGACCAATGTTACTCGTAGAAACTGACCGCGCAGTCACAAATCTCCCGATTTGATAATACGATGGTAATTTGCATATTTCTCGACTTAGGCATAAAAACATGGCGTTAGAGGGTGAAAACCCAAGACATCCCCCGAACGGCCCCGTCGGTGGCACGAATACCTCCCACAAGACCAATGTAACTCATAGGAAGTAACCCCGCAATCGCGGGTCTCCCAGTTTGATAATACGATGATAATTTGCATAATTCTAGACTTAGACTTAAAAACAAGGCGTTAGAGGGTGAAAACCCGAACGGCCCCTTTGGAGGCACCACCACCTCCCACGGGACCATTATAACTCGTAGGAACTGGCCGCACAGCCATGGGTCTCCCATTTTGAGAATACGGCGATAATTTTCATATTTTAGACTTAGGCTATAAAACATGGCGTTATAGGGTAAAAATCCAAAATAGCCCCCGAACGGCCCCTTGGGAGGCGTTAACACCTCCCACAGGACTAATTTAGCTCGTGGGAACATACCGCACACTCACGGGACTCTCGGTTTGAGAATATGATGATAAATTGAATATTACTAGACCTAGGCTAAAAAACATGGCGTTAGTGGGTGAAAACCCAAAACATCTCCCGAACGGACCCGTGGGAGGCACCAACACCTCCAACGGTACCAATGTAACTAGTCAGAACTGACTGCGCAGTCGCGGGACTCCCGATTTGTGAATACGATGATAATTTGCATATTTCTATAATTAGGGTTAAAAACATGCCGTTAGAGGGTGAAAACCCACAACAACCCCCGAACGGTCCCATGGGAGGCACTAACACCTCCCACGGAACCAATGTAACTCGTAGGAACTGACCGAGCAGCCACGGGACTCCCAGTTTGAGACTACGACGATAATTAACATATTTCTAGGCTTAGGCTTAAAAACAAGGTGTTAGATGATAAAAACTCAAAACAACTGCCGAACGGCCCCGTGGGTGGCACCAAAACCTCCCACGGGACCAATATAACATGTAGGAACTGATCGCGCAATCGCGGGATTCCCAGTTTTAGAATATGATGATAATTTACATATTTTTAGACTTGGGAAAAACATGGCGTTAGTGGGGGAATATTAGAAACATCCCCCGAATGGCCCCGTGGGATGCACCAACACCACCACAGGACCAATGTAACTCGTAGGAACATACCGCATAGTCCCGAGACTCTCATTTTGAGAATACGATGGTAATTTAAATATTTTTATACTTAGGCTTAAAAATATGGCGTTAGTGGGTGAAAATCAAAAACAGCCCCCGAACGGCACCGTGGGAGGCACCAACACCTCCCACGGGACCAATGTAACTCGTAGGAACAGACTGCGCAGCCACGGGACTCCCGATTTGAGATCATGATGGTAATTTGAATATTTCTAGACTTAGGGTTAAAAACAAGGCGTTAGAGGGTGAAAACCCAAAATAGTAACCGAACCACCCCGTGGTTGGCACCAACACCTCTCAGACGACCAATGTGACTCGTAAGAACTAACCGCGCATCCCCGGGACTCTCGGTTTGAGAATATGACGATAATTTGGATATTTCTAAACTTAGGATTAAAAACATGGCGTTCGAGGGTAAAAACACAAAATAGCCCCCGAACGGCCCCGTGGGTGGCACCAACACCTCCCACGGAAGCAATGGGACTCTGAGGAACGGACCTCGCAGCCGTGGGACTCCCGGTTTGAGAATAGGATGATAATTTGTATATTTCTATACTTATGCTTAAAAACATGGCGTTAGAGGGTGAAAACCCAAAACAGCCCCTAAACGGCCCCGTGGGTGGCACCAACACATCCAAAGGGACCAATGTAACTCATAGAAACTGACCGTGCAATCGCGGGACTATCGGTTTGAGAATACGATGATAATTTGTATATTTCTATACTTAGGCTTAAAAACATGGTGCTACAGGGTTAAAACCCAAAACTGTCCCCGAACAGCCCCGTGGGTGGCACTAACACCTCCCACGGGACCAATGTAACTTGTAGGAACTGACCGAACAGCCATGGGACTCCCGATTAGAGAGTACGATGATAATTTTCATATTTTTAGACCTAGGCTTAAAAATATGGTGTTGGAGGGTGAAAACGTTAAAAATCCCTCGAACGGTCCCGTGGGAGGCACCAACACCTCTCATGGGACCAATGTTACTCGTAGGAATTGACCGCGCAGCCACGGCACTCCCGATTTAAGAATATGATGGTAATTTCCATATTTCTGGACTTAGGCATAAAAACATGGCGTTAGAGGGTGAAAACCCGAAACATCCCCCGAACGGACCCGTGGGTGGCACCAACACCTCCCATGGGACCAATGTAACTCATAGGAATTGACCTTGCAATCGTGGGTCTCCCAGTTTGGGAATACGAAGATAATTTGCATATTTCTAGACTTAGATTTAAAAACATGTAGTTAGAGGGTGAAAACTCGAAACAGCCCCCGAACGGCCCCTTGGGAGGCACCAACACCTCCCACGGGACCATTGTAACTCGTAGGAACTGACCGCACAGCCGTGGGTCTCCCATTTTGAGAGTACGGCGATAATTTTTATATTTCTAGACTTAGGCTTAAAAACATGGCGTTAGAGGGTAAAAACCCGAACGGCCGGTTGGAAGGCACCAACACCTCCCATGGGACCAATTTAACTCGTGGGAACAGACCGCACAGCCACGGGACTCCCGGTTTGAGAATATAATGATAATTTAAATATTTTAAGACTTAGGCTTAAAAACATGGCGTTAGTGGGTGAAGACCTAAAATAGCCCCCGACGGGACTCGTGGGACGCACCAACACCTCCAACGGGACCAATCTAACTAGTAGGAAGTGATTGCGCAGTCGCGGGACTCCCTATTTGTGAATACGATGATAATTTGCATATTTCTAGACTTAGGCTTAAAAACATGGCGTTAGAGGGTGAAAACCCAAAACAGCCCCCAAACGATCCCGTGGGAGGCACTAGCACCTCCCACGGAACCAATGTAACTCGTAGGAATTGATCCAGCAGCCACGGGACTCCCGGTTTGAGACAATGATGATAATTTACATATTTCTAGACTTAGGCTTAAAAACAAGGTGTTAGAGGGTGAAAATCCAAAACAACCGACGAACGGCCCGGTGGGTGACACCAACACCTCCCACGAGACCAATAAAACATGTAGGAACAGATCGCTCAATTACGGGACTCCCGATTTGAGAATACGACGATAATTTGCATATTTTTCGACTTAGGCAAAACATGGCGATGGTGGAGGAAAATTCGAAACATCCCCCGAAAGGCCCCGTGGGATGCACCAACACCTACCACAGGACCAATGTAACTCGTAGGAACTGACCGCGCAGCCACGGGACTCGCGGTTTGAGAATACGATGGTAATTTGAATATTCCAAGACTTGGGCTTAAAAATATGTCTTTAGTGGGGGAAAATTCGAAACAAACCCCGAACTGCCCCTTGAGAGGCACCAACACCTCCCACGGGACCAGTGTAACTCAAGGGAACTGACCGCGCAGCCATGGGAGTCCCGATTTGAGAATACAATGATAATTTGCATATTCCTAGACTTAGGCTTAAAAATATGGTGTTAGAGGGTTAAAACCCAAAATTGTCCCCGAACAGCCCCGTGGGTGGCACTAACACTTCCCACGGGACCAATGTAACTCGTAGGAACTGACCGAACAACCGCGTGACTCCCGATTAGAGAGTACGATGATAATTTTCATATTTCTAGACTTACGCTTAAAAACATGGTGCTGGAGGGTGAAAACGCAAAAAAGCCCTCGAACGGTCTCGTGGGAGGCACCAACACCTCCCACGGGACCAATGTTACTAGTAGGAACTAACCGCGCACCCATGGCACTCCTGATTTGAGAATACGATGGTAATTTCCATACTTCTGGACTTAGGCATAAAAACATGGAGTTAGAGGGTGAAAACCAGAAACATCCGCCGAACGGCCCCGTGGGTGGCACCAACACCTCCCATGGGACCAATGTAACTCACAGGAATTGACCTTGCAACTGCGGGTCTCCCAGTTTGAGAATATGAAGATAATTTGCATATTTCTAGACTTAGATTTAAAAACATGGCGTTGGTGGAGGAAAATTCGAAACAACACCCGAACGGCCCAATGGGAGGCACCAACACCTCCCACGCGACCAATGTAACTCGTGGGAACTGACCCTGGAGCCACGAGACTCCCAGTTTGAGAATACATCGATAATTTTCATATTTCTAGACTTAGGCATAAAAACATGGCATTAGAGGGTGAAAACCCAAAACAAACCCCGAACGGCTCCGTGGGTGGCACCAATACCTCCCGCGGGACCAATGTAACTCATAGGAACTGATCACGCAGTCATGAGAATCCCAATTTGAGAATACGATAATAATTTGCATATTTCTAGACTTAGTCTTAAAAACATGGCATTAGAGGGTGAAAACCCAAAGCTTCCCCCAAATGGTCCCGTGAGAAGCACCAATACCTTCCACGGGACATTTGTAACTCGTAGGAACTGACCGCAGAGCCGCGGGACTCCCCGTCTGAGAATATGATGGTAATTTGCATATTTCTTAACGGAGGCAAAATATGGCATTTGTTTTCGAAAACCCGAAACAACCCCTGAACGGCCCCGCAGGAGGCACCAACACCACCAACGGGACCATTATAACTCGTAGAAACTGACCCCGCAACTGTGAGTCTCCCGATTTGAGAATACGATGATAATTTAAATATTTCTGGACTTAGGCTTAAAAACATGGCGTTAAAGGGTGAAAACCCGAAACAGCCCCCGAACGGCCCCGTGGGTGGCACCAACACCTCCCACGGGACCAATGTGACTTGTAGAAACTGATCGCATAGCCACGGGATTCTCGGTTTGAGAACACAACAATAATTTGCATATTTCTAGACATAGGCTTAAAAACATGGTGTTAGAGGGGGAAAATTCAAAACAGCCCCCGAAATGCCCCATGGGTGGCACCAATACCTCCCACGGGAGCAATGTGACTCCTAGGAACTGACCTCGCAGCCGCGGGTCTCCCGGTTTCAGAATATGATGATAATTTGCATATTTGTAGACTTAGACATAAAAAAGTGGCGTTAGAGGGAAAAAACCCAAAATAGCCCCTGAACGGCCCCATAGGAGGCACCAACACCTCCCGCGGGACCAATGTTACTCGTAGGAACTGACCGCACAGCCACGGCACTCCCGATTTGAGAATACGATGATAATTTGCAAATTTCTAGACTCAGGCTTAAAAACATGGTGTAAGAGGGTGAAAACCCAAAACAGCCGCTGAACGGCCCCATGGGTGGTACCAACACCTCCCACGGGACCAATGTAACTCATAGGAACTAACCCCGCAACCGCAGGTCTTCCAGTTTGATAATACGATGATAATTTAAATAATTCTAGACTTAGACTTAAAAACATGGCGTTAGAGGGTGAAAACCCGAACGGCCCCTTGGGAGGCACCACTACCTCCCACGGGATCATTTTAACTCGTAGGAACTGGCCGCACAGCCATGGGCCTCCCATTTTGAGAGTACGGAGATAATTTGCATATTTCTAGACTTAGGCTATAAAATATGGCGTTATAGGGTAAAAACCAAAAATAGCCCCCGAACGGCCCCTTGGGAGGCACTAACACCTCCCACGGGACCAATTTAACTCGTGGGAACAGATCGCACATCCACGGGACTCTCGGTTTGAGAATATGATGATAAATTGAATATTTCTAGACCTAGGCTAAAAAACATGGCGTTAGTGGGTGAAAACCCAAAACAGCCCCCGAACGGACCCGTGGTAGGTACCAACACCTCTAACGGGACCAATATAACTAGTAGGAACTGACAGCGCAGTCGCAGGACTCTCGATTTGTGAATACGATGATAATTTGCGTATTTCTATAATTAGGCTTAAAAACATGGCGTTAGAGGGTGAAAACCCACAACAACCCCCGAACGGTCCCATGGGAGGCACTAACACCTCACACGGAACCAATGTAACTCGTAGGAATTGACCGAGCAGCCACGGGACTCCCGGTTTGAGACTACGACGATAATTAACATATTTTAAACTTAGGCTTAAAAACAAGGTGTTAGACGATGAAAACTCAAAACAACCGTCGAACGTCCCCGTGGGTGGCACCAAAACCTCCCAGGGGACCAATATAACATGTAGGAATTGATCGCGCAAATGCGGGACTCCCGGTTTGAGAATATGCTGATAATTTGCAAATTTTTAGACTTGGGAAAAATAAGGCCTTAGTGGGGGAATATTCGAAACATCCCCTGAATGGCCCCGTGGGATGCACCAACACCACCACAGGACCAATGTAACTCATAGGAACAGACTGCGTAGTCCCGAGACTCTCGTTTTGAGAATACGATGGTAATTTAAATATTTCTAGACTTAGGCTTAAAAATATGGCGTTAGTGGGTGAAAATCGAAAACAGCCCCCGAACGGCACCGTGGGAGGCACCAACACCTCCCACGGGACCAATGCAACTCGTAGGAACTGACTGCACAGCCATGGGACTCCCGATTTGAGAACATGATGGTAATTTGGATATTTCTAGACTTAGGGTTAAAAACATGGCGTTAGAGGGTGAAAACCAAAAAAAGCACCCGAACCACCCCGTGGGTGGTACCAACACCTCTCAGAGGACCAATGTGACTCGTAGGAACTGACAGCGCATCCCCGGGACTCTCGGTTTGAGAATATGACGATAATTTGGATATTTTTTGACTTAGGATTAAAAACATGGCATTCTAGGGTAAAAACACGAAACCGCCCCCGGACGGCCCCGTGGGTGGCACCAACACCTCCCACGGGAGCAATGGGACTCTGAGGAACGGACCTCGCAGCCATGGGACTCCCGGTTTGAGAATAGGATGATAATTTTTATATTTCTAGACTTATGCTTAAAAACATGGCGTTAGAGGGTGAAAACCCAAAACAACCCCTAAACGGCCCAGTGGGTGGCACCAACACCTCCAATGGGACCAATGTAACTGATAGAAACAAATCGCGCGGTTGCGGGACAATCGGTTTGAGAATATGATGATAATTTGCATATTTCTATACTTAGGCTTAAAAACATGGTGCTACGGGGTTAAAACCCAAAACTGTCCCCGAACAGCCCCGTGGGTGGCACCAACACCTCGGACGGGACCAATGTAACTCATAGGAACTTACCGAAGAGCCACGGGACTCCCGATTAGAGAGTACGATGATAATTTTCATATTTCTAGACTTAGGCTTAAAAACATGGTGTTGGAGGGTGAAAAGGTGAAAAAGCCCTCGAACGGTCCCGTGGGAGGCACCAACACCTCCCACGGGACCAATGTTACTCGTAGGAACTGGCCGCGCAGCCACGGCACTCCCGATTTGAGAATACGATGGTAATTTCCATATTTCTGGACTTAGGCATAAAAATATGGCGTTAGAGGGTGAAAACCCAAAACATCCCCCGAACGGACCCGTGGGTGGCACCAACACCTCCCATTGGACCAATGTAACTCATAGGAACTGACCTTGCAACCGTGGGTCTCCCCGTTTGAGAATACGAAGATAATTTGCATATTTCTAGACTTAGATTTAAAAACATGGTGTTATAGGGTGAAAACCCAGAACAGCCCCCGAACGGCCCCTTGGGAGGCACCAACACCTCCCACGAGACCATTGTAACTCGTATGAACTGACCGCATAACCGTGGGTCTCCCATTTTGAGAGTACGCGATAATTTGTATATTTCTAGACTTAGGCTTAAAAATATAGCGTTAGAGGATAAAAACTCGAACGACCCCTTGGAAGGCACCAACACCTCCCATGGGACCAATTTAACTCGTGGGAACAGACCGCACAGCCACGGGACTCCCGGTTTGAGAATATAATGATAATTTGAATATTTCAAGACTTAGGTTTAAAAACATGGCATTAGTGGGTGAAAACCTAAAATAGCCCCCGACAAGACTCGTGGGACGCACCAACACCTCCAATGGGACCAATCTAACTAGTAAAAAGTGATTGCGCAGTCGCGGGACTCCCAATTTGTGAATACGATGAAAATTTGCATATTTCTAGACTTAGGCTTAAAAACATGGCGTTAGGGGGTGAAAACCCAAAACAACCCCACGAACGGTCCCGTGGGAGGCACTAACACCTCCCACGGAACCAATGTAACTCGTAGGAACTGATCGAGCAGCCACGGGACTCTCGGTTTGAGACAACGACGATAATTTACAGATTTCTATACTTAAGCTTAAAAATAAGGTGTTAGAGGGTGAAAATCTTAAACAACAAACGATCGGCCCTGTGGGTGGCACCAACACCTCCCACGATACCAATTCAACATGTAAGAACAGATCGCGCAATTGCAGGACTCCTGGTTTGAGAATACGACGATAATTTGCATATTTTTCGACTTCGGCAAAACATGGTGTTAGTGGGGGAAAATTCGAAACATCCCCCGAACAGCCCCGTGGGATGCACCAACACGTACCACTAGACCAATGTAACTCGTAGGAACTGAACGCGCAGTCTCGAGACTCTCGGTTTGAGAATATGACGGTAATTTAAATATTTCTAGACTGAGGCTTAAAAATATGGCTTTAGTGGGTGAAAATCCCAAACAACCCCCGAACGTCCCCGTGGGAGGCACCAACACCTCCCACGGGACCAATGTAACTCGTAGGAACTGACCGCGCAGCCACGGGATTCGCGGTTTGAGAATACGATGGTAATTTGAATATTCCAAGACTTAGGCTTAAAAATATGGATTTAGTGGGGAAAAATTGGAAACAACCCCCGAACGGCCCCTTGAGAGGCACCAACACCTCCCACGGGACCAATGTAACTCGGGGGAACTGACCGCGCAGCCATGGGAGACCCGGTTTGAGAATATAATGATAATTTTCATATTCCTAGACCTAGGCTTAAAAACATGGTGTTAGAGGGTTAAAACCCATAACTGTCCCCGAATGGCCCCGTGGATGGCAGCAACACCTCCCACGGGAGCAAAGTGACTCCTAGGACTGACCTTGCAGCCGCGGGTCTCCCAGTTTCAGAATACGATGATAATTTTCATATTTCTAGACTTAGACGTAAAAAAGTGGCGTTAGAGGGCAAAAACCCAAAACAACCCCCGAACGGCCCCGTGGGAGGCACCAACACCTCCCGCGGGACCAATGTTACTCATTGGAACTGACCGCGCAGCCATGGCACTCCCGATTTGAGAATACAATGGTAATTTGCATATTTCTAGACTTAGGCATAAAAACATGGCGTTAGAGGGTGAAAACCCAAGACATCCCCCGAATGGCCCCGTCGGTGGCACGAATACCTCCCACGGGACCAATGCAACTCATAGGAACTAACCCCGCAACCGCGGGTCTCCCAGTTTGAGAATACGATGATAATTTACATAATTCTAGACTTAGACTTAAAAACATGGTGTTAGAGGGTGAAAACCCGAACGGCCCCTTGGGAGGCACCACCACCTCCCACGGGACCATTATAACTCGTAGGAACTGGCCGCATAGCCATGGGTCTCCCATTTTGAGAGTACGGCGGTAATTTGCATATTTCTAGACTTAGGCTATAAAACATGGCGTTATAGGGTAAAAACCCAATATAGCCCCCTAAACGGCCCCTTGGGAGGCACTAACACCTCCCACGGGACCAATTTAACTCGTGGGAACAGACCGCACAGCCACGGGACTCCCGGTTTGAGAATACGATGATAAATTGAATATTTCTAGACATAGGCTAAAAAACATGGCGTTAGTGGGTGAAAATCCAAAACAACCCCCGAATGGACCCATGGGAGGCAACAACACCTCCAATGGGACCAATGTAACTAGTAGGAACTGACTCTGGAGTCGCGGGACTCCCGATTTGTGAATACGATGATAATTTGCATATTTATATACTTAGGCTTAAAAACATGGCGTTAGAGGGTGAAAACCCACAACTACCCCCGAACGGTCCCATGGGAGGCACTAACACCTCCCACGGAACCAATGTAACTCGTAAGAACTGACCGAGCAGCCAAGGGACTCCCAGTTTGAGACTACGATGATAATTAATATATTTCTAGACTTAGTCTTAAAAACAAGGTGTTTGACGATGAAAACTCAAAACAACCGCCGAACGGCCCCGTGGGTGGCACCAAAACCTCCCACGGGACCAATATAACATGTAGGAACTGATCGCGCAATCGCGGGACTCCCGATTTGAGAATATGCTGATAATTTGCATATTTTTAGACTTGGGAAAAACATGGCGTTAGTGGGGGAATATTCGAAACATCCCCCGAATGGCCCCTGGGATGCACCAACACCACCACAGGACCAATGTAACTCGTAGGAACAGACCGCATAGTCCCGAGACTCTCATTTTTAGAATATGATGGTAATTTAAATATGTCTAGACTTAGGCTTAAAAATATGGAATTAGTGGGTGAAAATCCAAAACAGCCCCCGAACGGCCCCGTGGGAGGCACCAACACCTCCCACGGGACCAATGTAACCCGTAGGAACTGACTGCGCAGCCACGGGACTCTCGATTTGAGAACATGATGGTAATTTGTATATTTATAGACTTAGGGTTAAAAACATGGCGTTAGAGGGTGAAAACCCAAAATAGCCCGCGAACCACCCTGTGGGTGGCACCAACACCTCTCAGAGGACCAATGTGACTCGTAGGAACTGACCGTGCATCCCCGGGGCTCCCGGTTTGAGAATACGATAATAATTTGGATATTTATAGACTTAGGGTCAAAAACATGGCGTTCGAGGGTAAAAACACTAAACAGCCCCAGAACGGCCCCATGGGTGGCACCAACACCTCCCACGGGTGGGACTCTGAGGAATGGACCTCGCAGCCATGGGACTCCCGGTTTGAGAATAGGATTATAATTTGTATATTTCTAAATTTATGCTTAAAAACATGGCGTTAGAGGGTGAAAACCCAAAATAACCCCTAAACGGCCCCGTGGGTGGCACCAACACCTCCAACGGGACCAATGTAACTCATAAAAACTGACCGCGCAGTCGCAGGACTATCGGTTTGAGAATACGATGATAATTTGCATATTTCTAGACTTAGGCTTAAAAACATGATCTTAGAGGGTTAAAACCCAAAACTGTCCCCGAACGGCCCCGTGGGTGGCACCAACACCTCCCACGGGACCAATGTAACTCGTAGCAACTGACCGAACAGCCACGGGACTCCCGATTAGAGAGTAACATGATAATTTTCATATTTCTAGACTTAGGCTTGAAAACATGGTGTTGGAGGGTGAAAACGTGAAAAATCCCTCGAACGGTCCCGTAGGAGGCACCAACACCTCCCACCGGACCAATGTTACTCGTAGGAACTGATCGCGCAGCCACGGCACTCCCGATTTGAGAATACGATGGTAATTTCCAAATTTCTGGGCTTAGGCATAAAAACATGGCATTAGAGGGTGAAAACCCGAAACATCCCCCGAACGGCCCCGTGGGTGGTACCAACACCTCCCATGGGACCAATGTAACTCATAGGAACTGACCTTGCAACCATGGGTCTCCCAGTTTGAGAATACAAAGATAATTTGCATATTTCTAGACTTAGATTTAAAAACATGGTGTTAGAGGGTGTAAACCCGAAACAGCCCCCGAACGGCCCCTTGGGAGGCACCAACACCTCCCACGGGACCATTGTAACTCGTAGGAACTGACCGCACAGCCGTGGGTCTCCCATTTTGAGAGTACGATGAAAATTTGCATATTTCTAGACTTAGGCTTAAAAACATGGCATTAGAGGGTAAAAACCCGAACGGCCCCTTGGAAGGCACCAACACCTCCCATGGGACCAATTTAACTCATGGGAAGAGACCGCACAGCCACGGGACCCCCGGTTTGAGAATATAACGATAATTTGAATATTTTAATACATAGGCTTAAAAACATGGCGTTAGTGGGTGAAAACCTAAAATAGCCCCCAACAGGACTCGTGGAACGCACCAACACCTCCAACGGGACTAATCTAACTAGTAGGAAGTGATTGCGCAGTCGCGGGACTCCCGATTTGTGAATACGATGATAATTTGCATATTTCTAGACTTAAGCTTTAATACATGGCGTTAGAGGGTGAAAACCCAAAACAACCCCCGAACGGTCCCGTGGGAGGCACTAGCACCTCCCACGGAACCAATGAAACACGTAGGAACTGACCGAGCAGCCACGGGACTCCCGGTTTGAGACAACGATGATAATTTACATATTTCTGGACTTAGGCTTAAAAATAAGGTGTTAGTGGGTAAAAATCCAAAACAACCAACGAACGGCCCTGTGGGTGGTACTAATACCTCCCACGAGACCAATCAACATGTAGGAACAGATCGCGCAATTGCGGGACTCCCGGTTTGAGAATATGACGATAATTTGCATATTTTTGACTTAGGCAAAACATGACGTTAGTGGGGGAAAATTCGAAGCATCCCCCGAACGGCCCCGTGGGATGCACCAACACCTACCACAGGACAAATGTAACTCATAGGAACTGACCGTGTAGTCCCGAGACTCTCGGTTTGATAATACGACGGTAATTTAAATATTTCTAGACTTAGGCTAAAAAATATGGCGTTAGTGGGTGAAAATCCGAAACAGCCCCCGAACGGCCCCTTGGGAGGCACCAACACCCCCTACGGGACCAATGTAACTCGTAGGAACTGACCGCGCAGCCACGGGACTCGCGGTTTGAGAATAAGATGGCAATTTGAATATTCTAAGACTTCGTCTTAAAAATATGACTTTAGTGGGGGAAAATTCGAAACAACCCCCGAACGGCCCCTTGAGAGGCACCAACACCTCCCACGGGACCAATGTAACTCGGGGGAACTGACCGCGCAGCCATGGGAGTCCCGATTTGAGAATACAATGATAATTTTCATATTCCTAGACTTAGGCTTAAAAACATGGTGTTAGAGGGTTAAAACCCAAAACTGTCCCCGAACGGCCATGTGGGTGGCACCAACACCTCCCACGGGACCAATGTAACTCGTAGGAACTGATCGAACAGCCGCGGGACTCCCGATTAGATAGTACGATGATAATTTTCATATTTCTAGACTTAGGCTTAATAACATGGTGTTGGAGGGTGAAAACCCGAAAAAGCCCTCGAACGGTCCCGTGGGAGGCACCAACACCTCCCACGAGACCAATGTTGCTAGTAGGAACTAACCACGCAGCCAGGGAACTTCTGATTTGAGAATACGATGGTAATTTCCATACTTCTGGACTTAGCCATAAAAACATGGCGTTAAAGGGTGAAAACCCGAAACATCCCCCGAACGGCCCTGTGGGTGGCACCAACACCTCCCATGGGACCAATGTAACTCATAGGAATTGACCTTGCAACCGCGGGTATTCCAGTTTGTGAATACGAAGATAATTTGCATATTTCTAGACTTAGATTTAAAAACATGGTGTTAGAGGGTGAAAACCCGAAACAACCCCCAAACGTCCCCTTGGGAGGCACCAACACCTCCCACGGGACCATTGTAACTCGTAGGAACTGACCTCACAGCCGCGGGTCTCCCATTTTGAGAGTACGGTGATAATTTATATATTTCTAGACTTAGGTTTAAAAACATGGCGTTAGAGGGTAAAAACCCAAAATAGCCCCCGAACGTCCCCTTAGGAGGCACCAACACCTCCCATGGGACCAATTTAACTCGTGGGAACAGACTGCACAGCCACGGGACTCTCAGTTTGAGAATATAATGATAATTTGAATATTTCTAGACTTAGGCTTAAAAACATGGCGTTAGTGGGTGAAAACCTAAAATAACGCCCGACAGGACCCGTGGGAGGCACCAACACCTCCAATGGGACCAATCTAACTAGTAGGAAGTGATTGCGCAGTCGCGGGACTCTCGATTTGTGAATACGACGATAATTTGCATATTTCTAGACTTAGGCTTAAAAACATGGCGTTAGAGGGTGAAAACCCAAAACAACCCCCGAATGGTCCTGTGGGAGGCAATAACACCTCCCACGGAACCAATGTAACTCATATGAACTGACTGAGCAGCCACGGGACTCCCGCTTTGAGACCATGATGATAATTTACATATTTCTGGACTTAGGCTTAAAAATAAGGTGTTAGAGGGTGAAAACCCAAAACAACGGACGAACGGCCCCGTGGGTGACACCAATACCTCCCACGAGACCAATACAACATGTAGATACAGATCGCGCAAATGTGGGACTCCGAGTTTGAGAATACGATGATAATTTCAATATTTTTCGACTTAGGCAAAACATGGCGTTAGTGGGGGAAAATTCGAAACTTCCCCCGAACGGTCCCATGGGATGCACCAACACCTACCACAGGAGCAATGTAACTCGTAGGAACTGATCCCGTAGTCTCGAGACTCTCGATTTGAGAATACGACGGTAATTTAAATATTTCTAGGCTTAGGCTTAAAAATATGGCGATAGTGGGTGAAAATCCGAAACAGCCCCCGAACGGCCCCGTGGGAGGCACCAACACCTCCCACGGGACCAATGTAACTCGTAGGAACTGACCGCGTAGACACGGTACTCGCGGTTTGAGAATACGATGGTAATTTGAATATTCCAATACTTGGGATTAAAAATATGGCTTTAGTGGGGGAAAATTCGAAACAACCCCTGAACGGCCCCTTGAGAGGCACCAACACCTCCCACTGGACCAATGTAACTCAGGGGAACTGACTTCGCAGCCAAGGGAGTCCCGATTTGAGAATTCAATGATAATTTGCATATTCCTAGACTTAGGCTTAAAAATATGGTGTTAGAGGGTTAAAACCCAAAACTGTCCCCGAACTGCTCCGTTAGTGGCACCAACACCTCCCACGGGACCAATGTAACTCATAGGAACTGACCGAACAGCCGCGGGACTCCCGATTAGAGAGTACGATGATAATTTTCATATTTCTAGATTTAGGATTAAAAGCATGGTGTTGGAGGATGAAAATGCGAAAAAGCCCTCGAACGGTCCAGTGGGAGGCACCAACACCTCCCACGGCACCAATGTTACTAGTAGGAACTAGCCGCGCAGCCACGGCACTCCTGATTTGAGAATACGATGGTAATTTACATACTTCTAGACTTAGGCATAAAAATATGGCGTTAGAGGGTGAAAACCCGAAACATCCCCAGAACGGACCCGTGGGTGGCACCAACACCTCCCATGGGACCAATGTAACTCACAGGAATTGACCTTGCAACCGCGGGTCTCCCAGTTTGAGAATATGATGATAATTTGCATATTTCTAGACTTAGATTTAAGAACATGGTGTTAGATGGGGAAAACCAAAAATAGCCCCCAAACGGCCCCTTGGGAGGCACCAACACCTCCCACGGGACCATTGTAACTCGTAGGAACTGACCGCACAGCCGTGGGTCTCCCATTTTGAGAGTACGGCGATAATTTGCATATTTCTAGACTTAGGCTTAAAACTTGGCGTTAGAGGGTAAAAACCCAAAATAGCCCCCGAGCAGCCCCTTGGGAGGCACCAACACCTCCCATGGGACCAATTTAACTCGTGGTAACAGACCGCACACCCACGGGATTCCCGATTTGAGAATATAACGATAATTTGAACATTGCTAGACTTAGTCTTAAAAACATGGCGTTAGTGGGTGAAAACCTAAAATAACCCCCGACAGGACCCGTAGGAGGCACCAACACCTCCAACGGGGACAATCTAACTAGTAGGAAGTGATTGCACAGTCGCGGGACTCTCGATT
The DNA here is from genome assembly GCA_949130495.1 of Sambucus nigra. Taxonomy (NCBI): domain Eukaryota; kingdom Viridiplantae; phylum Streptophyta; class Magnoliopsida; order Dipsacales; family Adoxaceae; genus Sambucus; species Sambucus nigra. The sequence continues at coordinate 170,140,170 of OX422219.1, forward strand.
TGTGAATACGACAATAATTTGCATATTTCTGGACTTAGGCTTAAAAACATGGTGTTAGAGGGTAAAATCCCAAAACAACCCCCGAACGGTCCCATAGGAGGCACTAACACCTCCCACGGAACCAATGTAACTCGTAGGAACTGACCGAGCAGCAACGGGACTCCCAGTATGAGACAATGACAATAATTTACATATTTCTGGACTTAGGCTAAAAATAAGATGTTAGAGGGTGAAAACCCAAAACAACCGATGAACGGCCCCGTGGGTGACACCAACACCTCCCATGAGACCAATACAACATGTAGGAACAGATCGCGCAATTTCGGGACTCCCGGTTTGAGTATACGATGATAATTTGCATATTTTTCGACTTAGGCAAAACATGGCGTTAGTGGGGGAAAATTCGAAACATCCCCCGAACGGCCCCGTGGGATGCAACATCACCTACCACAGGACCAATGTAACTCATAGGAACTGGCTGCGTAGTCCCGAGACTCTCGGTTTGAGAATACGACGGTAATTTAAATATTTCTAGACTTAGGCTTAAAAATATGGCGTTAGTGGATGAAAATCCGAAACAACCCCCGAACGACCCCGTGGGAGGCACCAACACCTCCCACGGGACCAATGTAACTCGTAGGAACTGACCGCGCAGCCATGGGACTCCCGGATTGAGAATACGATGGTAATTTGAATATTTCAAGACTTAGGCTTAAAAATATGGCTTTAGTGGGTGAAAATTCGAAACAAACCCCGAACGGCCCCTTGAGAGGCACCAACACCTCCCACGGGGACAATGTAACTCGGGGGAACTGATCGCGCAGCCATGGGAGTCCCGGTTTGACAATACAACGATAATTTCCATATTCCTGGACTTAGGCTTAAAAACATGGCGTTAGAGGGTAACAACCCAAAATAGCCCCCTAACGGCCCTGTGGGGGGCACCAACACCACCCACGGGACCAATATAACTCGTAGGAACTGACCGCGTAGCAGCGAGACTCCCGGTTTGAGAGTCGAACGAATATTTTCATATTTCCAGACTTTGGCACAAAAACATGGCGTTAGAGGTGAAAATCCAAAATAGCCCCCGAACGGTCCCGTGGGAGACACCAACACCTCCCACGAGACCAAGGTAACTCGTAGGAACTGACCACGCAGCCACGAGACTCCTAGTTTGAGAATACGATGATAATTTTAATATTTCTAGACTTAGGCTTAAAACATGGCATTAGTGGTGGAAAATTCGAAACAGCCCTCGAACGGCCCCTTGGGAGGCACCAACACCTCCCACGGGACCAATTTAACTCGTGGGAACTGACACCGCAGCCACGGGACTCTCGGTTTGAGAATACGATGGTAATTTGCATATTTCTAGACTTAGGCATAAAAACACGACATTAGAGGGTTAAAACCCAAAAGAGCCCCCGAACGGCCCCGTGGGTGGCACCAACACCTCCCACTGGACAAATGTAACTCGTACGAACTGACCACACAGTCACGGGACTCCCGGTTTGAGAATACGATGACAATTTTCATTTTTCTAGACTTAGGCTTAAAAACATGGTGTTAGTAGGGGAAAATTCAAAACAGCCCCCCAACGGCCCCTTCGGAGGTACCAACACCTCCCACGGGACCAATGTAACTCGTGGGAACTGACCGCGCACCCACAGGACTCCCGGTTTAAGAATACGATGATAATTTGTATATTTCTAGACTTAGGCATGAAAACATTGCGTTAAAGGGTGAAAACCTAAAACATCCCCCCAAACGGCCTCGTGAGTGGCACCAACACCTCCCACGGGACTAATGTAACTCGTAGGAACTAACCACGCAGTCACGGGACTCCCAATTTGTGAATACGAAGATAATTTCCATATTTCTAGACTTAGGCTTAAAAATATGGCGTTAGAGGGTGAAAACCTAAAACAGCCCCTGAACGGTCCCATGGGAAGCACCAACACCTCCCACGGGACTAATGTAACTCATAGGAATTGACCGAGCAGCCATGAGACTCCCGATTTGAGACTACTATGATAATTTGCATATTTCTAGAATTAGGCTTAAACACATGGCGTTAGAGGGTGAATGCCCAAAACAACCCCCAAACGGCCCCGTGGGATGCACCTACACCTCCCACGGGACCAATGTAACCCGTAGGAACTGGCCGCGCAGCCACGGGACTCCCGATTTGAGAATACGACGTTAATTTGAATATTTTCTAGACTTAGGCTTAAAAATATGGCGTTAGTGGGGGAAAATTCCAACAGCTCCCGAATGGCCCCTTGGGAGGCACCAACACCTCCCTCGGGACCAATGTAACTCGTGAAAACTGACTGCGCATCCATGGGACTCCTATTTTGAGAATACAATGATAATTTACATATTTCTAGACTTAGGCTTAAAAACATGGCGTTAGAGAGTGAAAATCCAAAACAGCCCCCGAACGGCCCCGTGGGCGGCACCAACACCTCCCACGGGACCAATGTAAGTCGTAGGAACTGACCGCACAACCGTGGGACTCTCGACTTGAGAATACGATGGTAATTTGCATATTACTAGACTTAGGCTTAAAAAATGGCTTTAAAGGGTGAAAACCCAAAACAGCCCCCGAATGGCCCCGTGGGTGGCACCAACACCTCCCATGCAACCAATGTAAGTCGTAAGAACTAACCCCGCAGTCGTGGGTCTCTAGTTTTGAGAATACGATGATAATTATCATATTACTAGACTTAGGCTAAAAAACATGGCGTCAGTGAGGGAAAATTCGAAACAGCCCCACAACAGCCCTTTGGGAGGCACCAACACCTCCCACAGGACCAATGTAACTCGTGGGAACTGACCGCGTAGCCACGGGACTCTCGATTTGAGAATACGATGATAATTTTCATATGTCTAGACTTAGGCTTAAAAACATGGCGTTAAAGGTAGAAAACCCAAAACAGCCCCCGAACGGTGCCGTGGGTGGCACCAACGCCTCCCACATGACCATGTAACTCGTAGGAAGTGACCACGCTGTCGCGGGACTCCCGGTTTGAGAGTATGCCAATAATTTGCATATTTCTAGACTTAGGCTTAAAAACATTGCGTTAGACGGTGAAAACCCTAAACATCCCCTGAACGGTCCACTAGGAGGCACCAACACCTCCCACGGAACCAATGTAACTCGTAGGAACTGACCGCCCAGCCACGGGACTTGCGGTTTAAGAATACGATGATAATTTGAATATTTCTAGACTTAGGCTTAAAAACATGACGTTAGTAAGCGAAAACTCGAAACAGCCCCCGAACGGCCCCTTGGTGGCACCAACCCCTCCCACGGGACCAATGTGACTCATAGGAACTGACCGCACAACCATGAGACTCTCGGTTTGAGAATACGATGGTAATTTGTATATTTTTAGACTTAGGTATAAAAATAAGGCTTTAGAGGGTGAAAACCCAAAACAACCCCCGAATGGCCATGTGGGTGGCACCAACACCTCCCACGCGACCAACATAACTCGTAAGAACTGACACCGCAGCCTCGGGTCTCCTAGTTTGATAATACGATGATAATTTGGATATTTCTAGACTTAGGCTTAAAAACATGGCGTTAGAGAGTGAAAACCCAAAATAGTCCCCGAACGGCCCCGTGGGTGGCACCTACACCTCCCACGGGACCAATGTAACTCATAAGAACTGACTGCATAGCCGCGGGACTCCCGATTTGAGAGTAAGATGATAATTTACATATTTCTATAGTTAGGAATCAATACATGGCGTTAGAGGGTGAAAACCCAAAACGGCCCCCGAATGGTCCCATGGGTGGATCCAACACCTCCCACGGGACCCATGTAACTTGTAGGAACTGATCGCGCAGCCACGGGACTCCCTGTTTGAGAATACGGTGATAATTTGAATATTTCTAGACGTAGGTTAAAAAACATGGCGTTTATGGGTGAAAGCTCAAAACAGCCCCCGAACGGCCCCCTGGGTGGCACCAACACCTGCCACGGGACCAATGTAACTCGTAGGAACTGACCGCGCAGTCCTGGGACTCCATGTTTTTAAATACGATGATAATTTGCATATTTCTAGATTTAGGCTTTAAAAGATGGCGTTAGAGGGTGAAAACCCAAAACAATCCCCGAACGGCCCCGTGGGTGGCACCAACACATCCCCAGGGACCACTGTAAGTCATAGGAACTCACCGCACAGTTGTGGGTAGGCCGGTTTTAGAATATGACAGTAATTTTCATATTTCTACACTTATGTAAAACATGGCATTAGTGGTGGAAAACCCGAAACAACCCCCGAACGCCCCCCTGGGTGGCACCAACACTTCCCACGGGACCAATGTAACTCGTAAGAACTGACCGCACAATCGCGGGACTCCCAATTTGAGAATATGACAGAAATTTTCATATTACTAGACTTAAGCTTAAAAACATGGCTTTAGAGGGTGAAAACTCGAAATATCCCTCGAACAGTTCCGTGGGTGGCGCCAACACTTCCCACGCGACCAATATAACTTGTAAGAACTGGCCCCGTATCTGCAGGTCTCCCGATTTGAGAATACGACGATAATTTGCATATTTCTAGACATAGGCTTAAAACATGGCATTAGAGGGGAAAATTCGAAACAGCCCCCTAATGGCCCCTTGGGAGGCATTAACACCTCCCACGGGACCAATTTAACTCATGGGAACTGCCCCGCAGCCACGGGACTCCCGGTTTGAGAATACGACGGTAATTTTCATATTTCTACACATAAGCATAAAAACATGGCGTTAGAGGGTGAAAACCTAAAACATCCCCCGCACGACCCCGTGGGTGGCACCAACTCCTCCCACAGGACCAATGTAAGTCGTAGGAACTGTTCGCGCAGTCGCAGTACTCCCGATTTGTGAATACGATGATAATTTATATATTTCTAGACTTAGGCTTGAAAACATGGCGTTAGAGGCTGAAAACCCAAAATAGCGCCCGAACGGTCCCGTGGGAGGCACCAACACCTCCCACAGGACCAATGTAACTCATAGGAACTGATCAAGCAGCCACGGGACTCCCGGTTTGATACCATGATGATAATATTCATATTTCTAGACTTAGGCTTAAGAACATGGCGTTAGACGGTGAAAACCCAAAACAACCCCCGAAACAGCCCCATAGGTGGCACCAACACCTCCCACGCGACCAATGTAACTCGTAGGAACTGACCGCGCAGTCGCGGGACTCCCGATTTGCGAATACGATGATAATTTGTATATTTCAAGACTTAGGCCTAAAAACATGGCGTTAGAGGGTGAAAACCCAAAACATCCCCCGAACGGCCCCGTGTGTGGCACCAACACCTTCCACGGGACCAATGTAAGTCGTAAGAACTGACCGCACAACCTCAGGACTCCCGACTTGAGAATACCATGGTAATTTGCATATTACTATACTTAGGCTTAAAAATGGCTTTAGAGGGTGAAAAATCGAAATAACCCCCGAACGGCTCCATGGGTGGCACCAACACCTCCCACGCAACTAATGTAACTTGTAAGAACTGACCCCGCAGCCGCGGGTCTCCCAGTTTGAGAATACGATGATAATTTTCATATTTATATACTTAGGCTTCAAAACATGGTGTTAGTGGGGGAAAATTCAAAACAGCCCCCCAACGGCCCCTTGGGAGGCACCAACACCTCCCACAGGACCAATGTAACTCTTGGTAACTGATCGCGAAGCCACGGGACTTTCAGTTTGAGAATATGATGATAATTTTTATATTTCAAGACTTAGACATAAAAACATGGCGTTAGAGAGTGAGATACCCAAAACAGCCCCTGAACGGCCCCGTGGGTGTGACTAACACATCCCACGAGACCGATGTAACCCGTAGGTAGTGACCGCGCAGTCACGGGACTCCCGGTTTGAGAAGATGATGATAATTTGCATATTTCTAGACTTAGGCATAAAAATATGGCGTTAGAGGGTGAAAACCCAAAACAATCGTCGAACGGCCCTGTGGGTGGCACCAACACCTGCCAAGGGATCAATGTAACTCGTAGGAGCTGACCGAACAGTTGCGGGACTCCCGGTTTGAGAGTACGATGATGATTTGCATATTTCTATAGTTAGGCTTAAAAACATGGCGTTACAGGGTGCAAACCCAAAATAGCCCCCGAACGGTCCCGTGGGAGGCACCCACACCTCCCACGGGACCATTGTAACTCGTAGGAACTGACCACGCAGCCACGGGACTCTCAGTTTGAGAATACTACTATAATTTGAATATTTCTTGACTTAGGATTAAAAATATGGCGTTAGTGGGTGAAAAATCGAAACATCCCCCGAACGGCCCCGTGGGTGGCACCAACACCTCCCACGCGACTAATGTAACTTGTAAGAACTGACCCAGCAGCCGCGGGACTCCCGGTTTGAGAATACGATTATAATTTGAATATTTCAAGACTTAGGCTTCAAAACATGGTGTTAGTGGGGGAAAATTCAAAACATCCCCCCAACGACCCCTTGGAAGGCACCAGTACCTCCCACGGGACCAATGTAACTCGTGGGAACTGACCGCGAAGCCACGGGACTTCCGATTTTAGAATACGATCATAATTTTTATATTTCTAGACTTAGGCATAAAAATATGGTGTTAGAGGGTGAGATACCCGAAACAGCCCCGAACGGCCTCGTGGGTGGCACCAACACCTCCCACGGGACCAATGTAACTCGTAGGTAGTGACCGCGCAGTCGCGGGACTCCCAGTTTGAGAATACTATGATAATTTTCATATTTCTGGACTTAGGTGTAAAAATATGGCGTTACAGGGTGAAAACCCCAAACAATCCCCGAACGGCCCTATGGGTGGCACCAACACCTCCCACGGGATCAATGTAACTCGTAGGAACTGACCGCATAGCCGCGGGACTCCCGGTTTGAGAGTATGATGATAAGTTGAATATTTATATAGTTAGGCATAAAAACATGGCGTTAGAGGGCGAAAACCCAACGCAGCCCCCGAACGGTCCCTTGGGAGGCACCCACACCTCCCACGGGACCCATGTAACTTGTAGGAACTGACCACGCAGCCACGGGACTCCCGATTTGAGAATACTACGATAATTTGAATATTTCTTGACTTAGGATTAAAAACATGGCGTTAGTGGGTGAAAACTCAAAACAGTCCCCGAACGACCCCGTGGGTGGCAGCAACACCTCCCACAGGGCCAATGTGCCTCGTAGGAAGTGACCGTGCTACCAAGAGACTCTCGATTTGAGAATACGATGGTAATTTGAATATTTCTTGACTTGGGCTTAAAAACATGGCGTTAGTGGGGGAAATTTGAAACAACCCCCGAACGGCCCCTTGGGAGGCACTAACACCTCCCACGGGATTAATTTAACTCGTGGGAACTCACCCCGTAGCCACGAGACTCCCGGTTTGAGAATACGATGGTAATTTTCATATTTCTAGACTTAGGCATAAAAACAAGGCTTTAGAGGGTGAAAACCCAAAACAACCCCCGAACGGCCCTGCAGGTGGCACTAACACCTCCCACGCGACCAACGTAACTCGTAAGAATTGAAACTGTAGCCGCGGGTCTCCCAGTTTGATAATACGATTATAATTTGAATATTTCTAGACTTAGTCTTAAAAACATGGCGTTAGAGAGTGAAAAACCAATAGTCCCCGAACGGCCCCGTGGGTGGCACCTACACCTCCCACGGGACCAATGTAACTCGTTGGAACTGACCGCACAGCCGCGAGACTCCCGGTTTGAGAGTACGACGACATTTTTCATATTTCTAGAGTTATCCTTAAAAACATGGCGTTAGAGGGTGAAAACCAAAAGCAGGGACTTAGGCTAAAAAACATGGCGTTAGTGGCTGAAAACTCAAAACGGCCCCGTGGGTGGCACCAACACCTCCCACGGGACCAATGTAACTCGAAGGAACTGACCGCGCAGTCGCAGGACTCCAGCCTTTCGAATACGATGATAATTTGTATATTTCTAGACTTAGGCTTAAAAGCATGGCGTTAGACAGTGAAAACCCAAAACAGCCCCCGAACGGCCCCGTGGGTGGCACCAACACATCCCTAGGGACCACTGTAAGTCATAGGAACTAACCGCACAACCGTGGGAATCCCGGTTTGAGAATATGACGGTAATTTGCATATTTCCACACTTAGGCAAAACATGGCGTTAGTGGTGGAAAACCCAAAACATCCCCTGAACGGTCCACTAGGAGGCACCAACACCTCCCACAGGACCACTGTAACTCGTAGGAACTGACCGCGTAGCCACGGGACTTGCGGTTTGAGTATCCGATGATAATTTGAATATTTCTAGACTTAGGCTTAAAAACATGGCGTTAGTGGGTGAAAACTCAAAACCGCCCCCGAACGGCCACCTAGGTGGCACCAACACCTCCCACGGGACCAATGTGACTCGTAGGAACTGATCGCACTGTCACAAGACTCACGATTTGAGAATATGATGGTAATTTGAATATTTATAAACTTAGGCTTAAAAACATGGCGTTAGTGGGAACGATTTGAAACAGCCCCCGAACGGCCCCTTGGAAGGCACCAACACCTCCCACGGGACCAATTTCACTAGTGGGAACTGGCCCCGCAACCACGGGACTCCCAGTTTGAGAATACGATGGTAATTTTCATATTTCTAGACTTAGGCATAAAAATAAGAATTTAGAGGGTGAAAACCAAAAACAGCCCCCGAACGGCCGTATGGGTGGCACCAGCACCTCCCACGAGACCAATGTGACTCGTAGGAACTGACCGCGCTGTCACAAGGCTCCCGATTTGAGAATACGATGTTAATTTGAATATTTATAAACTTAGGCTTAAAAACATGGCGTTAGTGGGAACGATTCGAAACAGCCCCCGAACGGCCCCTTGGAAGGCACCAACACCTCCCACTGGCCCAATTTAACTAGTGGGAACTGGCCCCATAGCCACGGGACTCCCAGTTTGAGAATACGATGGTAATTTGCATATTTCTAGACTTAGCCATAAAAATAAGGCTTTAGAGGGTGAAAACCCAAAACAGCCCCCGAACGGCCGTATGGGTGGCACCAACACCTCCCACGCGACCAATGTAACTCGTAAGAAATGACCCCGCAGCCCCGGGTCTCCCAGTGTTATAATACGACGATAATTTGCATATTTCTAGACTTAGGCTTAAAAGCATGGCGTTAGAGGGTGAAAAACCAAATAGTCCCCGAACGGCCCCATGGGTGGCACTTACACTTCCCACGGGACCGATGTAACTCGTAGGATCTGATCGCACAGCTGTGGGACTCCCGGTTTGAGAGTACGATGATAATTGGCATATTTCTAGAGTTAGGCTTAAAAACATGACGTTAGAGGGTAAAAACCCAAAACAGCCCCCAAACGATCCCGTGGGTGGAACCAACACCTCCCACGGGACCAATGTAACTTGTAGGAACTGACGCGCAGCCACGGGATCCCGGTTTGAAAATACAATGATAATTTGAATATTTCTAGACTAAGGCTAAAAAACATGGCGTTAGTGGGTGAAAACTCGAAACAACCCCGAAATGGCCCCGTGGGTGGCACCAACACCTCCCACGGGACCAATGTAACTCGTAGGAACTGACAGCGCAGTCGCGGGACTTCGAGTTTTGTAGTACGATGATAGTTTGGATATTTCTGGACTTTGGTTTAAAAACATGGCGTTAGAGGGTGAAAACCCAAAACAGCCCCGGAACGGCCCCGTGGGTGGCACCAACACATCCCTAGGGACCAGTGTAAGTCATAGAAACTCACCGCATAGTCGTGGGAATCCCGGTTTGAGAATAGATGGTAATTTTAACATTTCTACACTCAGGCAAAACATGGCATTAGTAGTGGAAAACCCGAAACAGTCCCCGAAAGGCCCCCTGGATGGCACCAACACTTCCCACGGGACCAGTGTAACTCGTAAGGACTGACCGCACAACCGTGGGACTCCCGATTTGAGAATACGACGGTAATTTGCATATTACTAGACTTAGGCTTTAAAATATGGCTTTAGCGGGTGAAAACCCGAAACAGCCCCCGAACGGCCCCGTGGATGGCACCAACACCTCCCACGTGACCAATATAACTTGTAAGAATTGGCCCTGCATCCACGGGTCTCCCAATTTGAGAATACAATGATAATTTGCATATTTCGAGACTTAGGCTTAAAAACATGGCGTTAGTGGGGGAAAATTCGAAACAGCCCCCCAACGGCCCCTTGGGATGCATCAACACCTCCCACGGGACCAATTTAACTCATGGGAACTGACCCGCAGCCACGGGACTCCCGGTTTGAGAATACGACTATAATTTGCATATTTTTACACATAGGCATAAAAACATGGCGTTTGAGGGTGAAAACCCAAAACAACCCCCGCATAGCCCCGCGGGTGGCACCAACACCTTCCACAGGACCAATGTAAGTCGTAGGAACTGTCCGCGCAGTCGCGGGACTCCTGATTTGTGAATACGATGATAATTTGTGTATTTCTAGACTTAGACTTGAAAACATGGGGTTAGAGGGTGAAAAACCAAAATAGCCCCCGAACGGTCGCGTGGGAGGCACCAACACCTCCCACAGGACCAATGTAACTCATAGGAACTGACCGATCAGCCACGGGACTCCCGATTTGAGATTACGATGATAATTTGCATATTTCTAGACCTAGGCTTAAAAAAAGTGCATTAGAGGGTGAAAACCCAAAACAACCCCCGAACGGCCCCGTGGGTGGCACCTACACCTCCCACGGGACTGATGTAACTCTTAGGATCTTACCGCACAGCTGCGGGACTCCCGATTTGAGAGTACGATGATAATTGGCATATTTCTAGAGTTATGATTAAAAACATGGTGTTAGAGGGTGAAAACCCAAAACTTCCCCCGAACGGTCCCGTGGGTGGAACCAACACCTCCCACGTGACCAATGTAACTTGTAGGAACTGACCGCGGAGCCACGGGACTCCCGGTTTGAGAAACGATGATAATTTGAATATTTCTAGACTAAGGTTAAAAAAACATGGCGTTAGTGGCTGAAAAATCGAAACAGCCCCCGAATGGCCTCGTGGGTGGCACCAACACCTCCCACGGGACCAATGTAACTCGTAGGAACTGACCGCGCAGTCGCGGGACTCTGGGTTTTCAAATACGATGATAATTTCATATTTTTAGACTTTGGCTTAAAAACATGGCGTTAGAGGGTGAAAACCCAAAACAGCCCCAGAACGGCCCCGTGGATGGCACAAACACATCCCCAGGGACCACTGTAAGTCATAGGAACTCACCGCATAGCCGTGGGAATCCCGGTTTAAGAATATGATGGTAATTTGCATATTTCTACACTTAGGCAAAACATGGCGTTAGTGATGGAAAACCCGAAAGAGCCCATGAACGGCCCCCTGGGTGGCACCAACACTTCCCACGGGACCAATGTAACTCGTAAGAACTGACCGCACAACCGCGGGACTCCCAATTTGAGAATACGATGGTAATTTGCATATAACTAGACTTAGGCTTAAAAATATGGCTTTAGAGGGTAAAAACCCGAAACAGCCCCCGAACGGCCCCGTGGGTGGCACCAACACCTCCCACGCGACCAATATAACTTGTAAGAACTGGCCCTGCATCCGCGGGTCTCCTGATTTGAGAATACGATGATAATTTTCATATTTCTAAACTTAGGCTTAAAAACATGGCGTTAGTGGGGGAAAATTCGAAACAGCCCCCCAACGGCCCCTTGGGACGCATCAACACCTCCCACGGGACCAATTTAACTCATGGGAACTGACCCGCAGCCACGGGACTCCCGGTTTGAGAATACGACGGTAATTTGCATATTTCTACACATAGGCATAAAAACATGAAGTTTGAGGGTGAAAACCCAAAACAACCCCCGCACGGCCCCGTGGGTGGCACCAACACCTTCCACAGGACCAATGTAAGTCGTAGGAACTGTCCGCGCAGTCGCGGGACTCCCGCTTTTGTTAATACGAGGATAATTTTTTTATTTCTAGACTTAGGCTTTAAAACATGGGATTAGAGGGTGAAACCCCAAAATAGCCCCCGAACGGTCCCGTGGGAGGCACCAACACCTCCCACGGGACCAATGTAACTCATAGGAATTGACCGAGCAGCCACGGGACTCTCGGTTTGAGACTACGATGATAATTTTCATATTTCTAAACGTAGGCTTAAAAACATGGCGTTAGAGGGTGAAAACCCAAAACAACCCCCGAACGGCCCCGTGGGTGGCACCAACAATGTAACTCGTAGGAACTGACCGCGCAGTCGCGGGACTTCCAATTTGCGAATACGACGATAATTTGCATTTTTTAAGACTTAGAATTAAAAACATGGCGTTATTGGGGGAAAATTCGAAATAGCCCCCCAACGGCCCCGTGGGTGGCACCAACACCTCCCACGGGACCAATGTAACTCGTGGGAACTGACCGCGAATCCACCGGACTTCCGGTTTGAGAATATGATGATAATTTTTATATTTCTATACTTAGGCATAAAAACATGGCGTTAGAGGGTGAGATACCCGAAGAAGCCCTCGAACGGCCCCGCGGGTGGCACTAACACCTCCCACGGGACCAATGTAACTCGTATGTAGTGACCGCGCAGTCGCGGGACTCCTGGTTTGAGAATACGATGGTAATTTTCATATTACTAGACTTAGGCTTGAAAACATGGCTTTAAAGGGTGAAAACCCGAAACAGGCCCCGAACGGCCCCGTGGGTGGCACCAACACTTCCCACGCGACTAATGTAACTTGTAAGAACTGACCCTGCAGCCGCGGGTCTCCCGGTTTGAGAATAGGATGATAATTTGCATATTTCTAGACTTAGGCTTAAAAACATGGTGTTAATGGGGGAAAATTCAAAATAGCCCCCCAAAGGCCCCTTGGGAGGGACCAACACCTCCCACGGGACCAATGTAACTCGTGAGAACTGACCGCGAATCCACGGGACTTCCGGTTTGAGAATACGATGATATTTTTTATATTTCTAGACTTAGACATAAAAACATGGCGTTAGGGGGTGAGATACCCGAAATAGCCCCTGAACGGCCCCGTGGGTGGCACCAACACCTCCCACGGGACCAATGTAACTCGTAGGTAGTAACCGAGCAGTCGCGGGACTCCCGATTCGAGAATACGATGATAATTTGCATATTTCTAGACTTAGGCTTAAAAATATGGCGTTAGAGGGTGAAAACCCAAAACAATCCCCGAACGGCCCCGTGAGTGGCACCAACACCTCCCACAGGATCAATGTAACTCGTAGGAACTGACCGCACAGTCGCGGGACTCCCGATTTGAGAGTACGACGATAATTTGCATATTTCTATAGTTAGGCTTGAAAACATGGCGTTAGAGGGTGAAAACCCAAAACAGCCACCGAGCGGTCCCCTGGGAGGCACCCACACCTCCCACGGGTCAAATGTAACTCGTAGGAATTGACCACGCAACCACGGGGCTCTCGGTTTGAGAATACTACAATAATTTGAATATTTCTTGACTTAGGATTAAAAACATGGCGTTAGTGGGTGAAAAATCGAAACAGCCCCCGAACGGCCCCGTGGGTGGCACTAACACCTCCCACGCGACTAATGTAACTTGTAAGAACTGACCCAGTAGCCGCGGGTCTCCCGGTCTGAGAATACGATGATAATTTGCATATTTCAAGACTTAAGCTTCAAAACATGGTGTTAGTGGGGGAAAATTCAAAACAGCACCCCAACGGCCCCTTGGGAGGCACCCACACCTCCCACTGGACCAATGTAACTCTTGGGAACTGACCGCGAAGCCACGGCACTTCCGGTTTGAGAATACGATCATAATTTTTATATTTCTAGACTTAGGCATAAAAACATGGCGTTAGAGGGGAGAAACCCGAAACAGCCCCCGAACGGCCCCGTGGGTGGCACCAACACCTCCCACAGGACCCACGTGCCTCGTAGGAACTGATCACGCTTCCATGAGACTCTCGGTTTGAGAATACGATGGTAATTTTACTATTTATAGACTTAGGATTAAAAACAAGGCATTGGTGGGGGAACATTTGAAACAACCCCCGAACGGCCGCTTGGGAGGCACTAACACCTCCCACGGGACCAATTTAACTCGTGGGAACTGACCCCGCAGCCACGAGACTCTCGATTTCAGAATACGATGGTAATTTGTATATTTCTAGACTTAGGCATAAAAACATGGCGTTAGAGGGTAAAAACCCAAAACATTCCCCTAACGGCCCCATGGGTGGCACCAACACCTCCCACGGGACCAATGTAACTCGTAGGAACTGACTGCGCAGTCGCGGAATTCCCGATTTGTGAATACGACGATAATATGTATATTTCTAGACTTAGGCTTAAAAACATGGTGTTAGAGGGTGAAAACCCAATATAGTGCCCGAGCGGTCCCATGGGAGGCACCAACACCTCCCATGGGACCCATGTAACTCGTACGAACTGACCGAGCAGCAACGGGACTCCCGATTTGAGACTATGACGATAATTTGCATATTTCTATACTTAGGCTTAAAAACATGGCGTTAGAGGGTGAAAACACAAAACAACCCCCGAACAGCCCCGTGGGTGGCACTAATATCCCACGCGACCAATATAACTCGTAAGAACTAACTGCGCAGTCACGGGACTCCCGGTTTTAGAATATGATGATAATTTGCATATTTTTAGACTTAGGCAAAACATGGCGTTAATGGGGGAAAATTCGAAACATCCCCCGAACGGCCCCGTGGGTGGCACCAACACCTCCCACGGGACCAATATAACTCGTAGGAACTGAATGCGTAGTCCAAAGACTCTCGGTTTGAGAATACGATGGTAATTTCAATATTTCTAGACTTAGGCTTAACAACATGGCGTTAGTGGGTGAAAACCCGAAACAGCCCCCAAACGACCTCGTGGGAGGCACCAACACCTCCCACGGGACCAATGTAACTCGTACGAATGGACCGCGCAGTCACAGGTCTCCTGGTTTGAGAATACGATAGTAATTTGAATATTTCTAGACTTAGGCTTAAAAACATGGCATTAGTGGGGGAAAATTCGAAACAGCCTCTGAATGGCCCCTTGTGACGCACCTACACCTCCCACGAGTCCAATGTATATTTCTTGACTTAGGAATAAAAACATGTTATTTGAGGGTGAAAACTCAAAATATCCCTCGAACGGCCTCATGGGTGGCACCAATACCTCTCACGGGACCAGTGTGACTCGTAGGAACTGACCGCACAGTCGCGGGACTCCTGCTTTGAGAATACGATGATAGTTTGCATATTTCTAGACTTAGGCTTAAAAACATATCGTTAGAGGGTGAAAACTCGAAATATCCCCCGAACAACACCGTGGGTGGCACCAACACCACCCACGGGACCAATGTAACTCACAGGAACTGACCGCGCAGCCGCGGAACTCTCGTTTTGAGAATATGACTATAATTTGCATATTTCTAGACTTAGGCAAAACATGGTGTTAGTGGGGTAAAATTCGAAACAGCCCCCGAACGGCCCTGTGGGAGGCACCAACACCTCCCATGGGACCAATGTAACTCGTAAGAACTGACCCCGCAGCCGCGGGTCTCCTGGTTTGAGAATATAACGATAATTTGCATATTTCTAGACTTAGGCTTAAAAACATGGCGCTAGAGGGTGAAAACCCAAAACATCCCCTGAACGGCCACGTGGGAGGAACCAACACCTCTCAGGGGACCAATGTAACTAGTAGGAACTCACCGCGCAGCCGCGGGACTCCCGATTTGAGAATCTGACGATAATTTTCATATTTCTAGTCTTAGGCATAAAAATATTGATATGTTGATAATTTTAACTCGTATATGCCATTTTTCAGCTTGATTAAATCTTTTGTAAAACTACTTGGTTACTGATATTTTTTTTTTGTATCCTATCATTTGTAGGATTTTTGTACGAAGAACCAATGAAGGAGGCAAAGGTTTACAACATGAAGATTGTTGATATGTTGTGGACATTAAGGATTATGTTTTTTATGTGTTACTGCCGTGCGGGCTTTTATTGTTTAGTTTTATGGCCGTGCGGACTTTTATAATTTGATTGTTGAATTTTATGGCTGTGCAGGCTTTATAATAAGAATATTTTACATTTACAGGGTTTGGAATGTCAAGAAAATTGAGGAAACTCTGCCCAATTTTTTTTGGTCTATGAGTTATTAAGACGTGTAATACTTTTAAGTTTGTATATGTATTTATTTATTAACAACGTTCTCGATTCACAATTTGAGATTTTTTTTATTGTTTTACCAATAATAAATATTTGTAACACCTCGTCCGCGTTCAACGTTACACGTAGCTACCGACGGTGCACTCACAGGATCCCCAATTTTAGTACTGGACCAAAAAAATACATTTTTTTAAAAATTATCGTTAAATATGGTCATGGACTTTGTCCATGACCATTTTTATTTTTTCCGTCGCGCATAAAAATTGTCGCGGCCAAAGTCCGTGACCATTTTTTCCTTTATTTGGTCTCGGTTTTGGGTCACGGACTTGGTCCGCGACCATTTTTTTTTGTCACGGTTGTGGGTCACGAACTTTGGCCGCGACCAATTTTTTTTGTCATGGTCGTGGGTCGCGGACTTTGGTCGCGACCAATTTTTCACGGTTGTGGGTCACGGATGAGGGCCGTGACCAATTTTATTTTTATTTTTTTGTCACTATCGTGGGTCGCGGACTTTGGCCGTGACCAATTTATCACTGTTGTGGGTCACGGATGAAGGCCGCGACCTGTCACGGCATGGGTCACGACCCAAGTCCACGACCATTTGCCGTGACCCCTCTCGACCGTGACCATTTTTTGGTCACGGACTTGGGCCGCGACCCATGAAATTGGTCACGCCCAAAATGTTCACGACCCAAGTCCGTGACCCAGAGTTTTTGTCAGGAATTTTGGCCGTGACCAATCGCCAGTTTTGGTGTAGTGCATCTCGTTTCTTCTTCTCAAGGAATGGATCACTGATATACAAATTTCTTATGCATTCTGCCAATAAAGCTCTCACTGTGACATGTGCTAATAAGCCTCCCCTTTTTGAAAACATTATTTCAATCCCCATAGATGCCAAGTCAAGGATATTTCCCACATGTGCACACTGTATGCAACCTAGAATCCCCAATGATTTTCGACGCAAAGCATCTGCTACTACATTGGCCTTACCAGGATGATGATGAATAGTACAGTCATAGTCTTTAATAAGCTCAATCCAACGCCTCTGTCTGAAATTCAGTTCTTTTTGTGTAAACATGTATTTCGAGCTTTGATGATCCGTATATATCTCACAATTTTCTCCATACAAGTAATGTCTCCATAACTTCAAAGAAAAAACAATAGCTGCTAACTCCAAATCATGCGTAGGGTAGTTTCGTTCATGTGTTTTTAATTATCTTAAAGCATATGCTATTACCTTCCCATCCTGCATAAAAACACATCCAAACCCCTGAAATTAAGCATCTGTATAAATTACGAAAGACTCATTCCCACATGAAATTGTAAGTACAGGAGCTGAAACCAACCGCTTCTTTAATTCTTTAAAACTCCTTTCGCATTCTTCATCCCACACAAACTTCACTTCTTTATGGGTGAACTTTGTCAATGGTAACGCTACTGCTGAAAATCCCATAATCAATATGTGATAGTAACCTGCCAATTCGAGGAAACTCCTAATTTTTGTCACATTCTTAGGACTCTCTCATTCAACAATCGCTTCTACCCTCTTTGGATCAACATACATCCCATTTCCCGAGACAACATGCCCCAAAAACATAATTTCATTCAACCAAAACTCACACTTGCTGAATTTAGCAAATAATTTCTTCTCTCTCAAAATCTTCAATATAAGTCTCAAATGTTTCTCATGTTCCTCCATGCTACACGAGTAAATCAAAACATCGTCTATGAATACAATAAAAAATGAATCAATGAAAGGGTGGAATACTCGGTTCATTAAGTCCATAAAAACTGCTAGAGCATTTGTCAATCCAAATGGCATCACCCAAAACTCATAGTGCCCATATCGAGTCCGAAAAGCTATTTTGGAAATATCATTATCCTTCACTTTCAGTTGGTGGTAACCCGATCTCAAATGAATCTTAGAAAATACCGTGGCCCCTTGTAATTGATCAAACGAATCATCGATACGAGGTAGAGGTTACTTGTTTCTAATGGTCACCTTATTCAATTTCCGATAATCAATACATAATCGCATTGTCCCATCTCTCTTCTTCACAAATAACACTAGGGCTCCCCATGGTGAAACACTAGGCTGAATGAAACCTATGCTTATCAAATATTGTAATTGCACTTTCAATTCTTTCAACTCTGTTGGTTCCATTCTATATGGAGGAAGGGAAATTGGACCAATACCTGGAATTAATTCAATGGAAAACTCTACTTCCCTATCGGGTGGTAACCCTGCCAATTCCTCTGGGAAGACATCAGAAAATTCTCTAACCATTGGTATATATTCAATTTTAACTGTCTTTTTACTAGTATCAACAACATAAGCTAAATACCTTGTACAACCTTTACTCAACAATCTCCTGCTCTTAATTTCTGATATAAGACAATTAGGAACAACATTGCTTTCCCCTGTAAACTAGAACTCGGGTTCACCAGGCAGATGAAATGTAACTTCTTTTCAAAAATAATCAATGGAAGCATGATATGATGATAACCAATCCATCCCCAATATAATATCAAAATCCTGAATGGCCAACGGTATCAAATCAACATATAAATGTCGTTCCCCCATTCGCAATACATAATCTTTATAAAGATGCTCAGCCATAATTACACATTCCATTGGGGTTGAAATATATAAGGCACAATTGAGAAATGAACATGGTCCACCCAAATGTGAAATAATATGCAATGTTACGAATGAATGCGTAGATCTAGGATCAATGAGTGTATATAAATCTTTATTTGCAATAGAAAGTTTACATGTAACCACTTCTGGTATAGCATGGGCATCTTGCAATGTCATCGCAAACACTCTTCCTCTTGCCTTCGATCCACTTGCTTGTCCTGTATCTCTTCCCCTGGTTGTATTCCCTAGAGAGGATCCTTTATGAGGCGCCACACTACTAACTGAAACTTTTCTTGCTAAAATAGGATAATTCTTTCTCAGATGACCCTTCTGGTGACAGTTAAAACATTCTATATTCGGTAACTTTGGGTAATTTCTCTTTATATGACCCGATGTCCCACAAAAGAAACAAACATTTGGATCTCCTTATGCTAAATTCCCTGAACCTCTTCCGCCACTAGCTTCACCCCTTTACAAACTACTTCCCCCTCTACCATATTGGAATTTCTACCCTCCAAACCTTGAATATTCGGTATCACTACCCTTTTAATAGTTTGGATCGAATCTAATTCTCTTTGCGCTTCGTTCTCATTTTCCTCTTGACTCATTCACATCCTTTTCTACTAGCATTGCTTTATTCACCAAGGATGAATAGTTAAGAGTATCTAAAGCCGACAACTTTGATTTAATAACTAACTTTAGTCCATAGAGAAATCGGCAGCACATATCTTCCTCATTCCTTATATACCTCGAAGCAAATCGAGATAAGGATGTAAGCTTAGCTTCGTATTCTCTAACTATCATGCTTCCTGATTTAACATGAAATATTCCTTCTCCTTTTGTTTTTTATACATTGGGGGAAAATACTTGTCACACAAGGCTTTAACAAAATCATCCTATGAGATCACATTCCCGCCTTTTGGAGTAATCAACAAATGTTTTGTGGCATCCCACCAATATTTAGATTCTCCTTTCAGCATATACGTCGCCAAGGTCACTCGCTAATTTTCAGGCATTCTCATTACCCCAAAAATAAGTTCAATCTCTTTAACCCATACTTTTGCCTTTGCTAGATTAACTTCTCCTTCAAATGACGGTGGATTCATTTTAATAAATTTCTCATGTGAAGTACTCATTTCTTCCCTGTGGATCACCTCCTCAGCCCTAGCCAATTCTTGTGCCTCTAGTTGCCTGGCTTGTTGTTCTTCCATCTGTGCCATAAACCTAGCTTGCTGCTTTTCCATTAAAGTCATCAGACGTGCCATTTTTTTCATGTCTGTCAATTGTTCTGGTTCAGGTTATACATTTCAAGAACAGGTTGCTTAACCCCCGCCTCTGCTACCATATTTGAAGCCTCGTCTTCTATTCTCACATTTACATTCCCTCGTTCCATTATTTTATATCTTAAATGAATCAAAGATATAACAACACACTACACCAAAAACAGCATTTTGGCACACCCTGATATTAAAAATCTGGCACAGTTTAAAACTGTGCCAGATTTTGGCACGATTTTATAGAGATTTGGCACACTTTAAAACAGTGCCAAAATTTGGCATTGTTTTAAAGTGTGCCAAAATTGAGTACACTTACTAAAATATATAATACCCAAAAAAAAAACATTACACTTCCCTTTCTCTTGTTCTCGCTCAGATTCCCGCCTCTCTCTAACCTCTGCGCTCTCTCTAGCCCTTGCGCTCTCTCTCTCTCTCGGCGGTCTCTCTCTCTCTCGGCAGCTGCTGCTGACGCATGCCATAGGTCAGCTCTCGGCGGTCTCTCTCTCTCTCGGCAGCTGCTGCTGACACATGCCCTAGGTCAGCTCTCGGCGGTCTCTCTCTCTCGGCAGCTGCTGCTGATACATGCCCTAGGTCAGCATCTCTACTGCCGACACTCTCTCTCCGGCCCATTCTCTCTTTCTCTGGTCACTGCCCTGTTCTCTCACTGCACTCATCCCAATCAGGTAATTTTTTAAAGCATTGTATTTTTTTTAACCTAAGTTAGATTTCAGATTTGATCCTAGAGTTTATGATATGCTTGATTTGATTCGTATTTGATTTTTAGGGTTTTATATATACATATTTAAATATTTATTATTTTTTTTAATGTGTGAGTTTTGGGTGCAAATTGAATGTTGATAATGAAAAATAAATAAATCATGAGTTTTTATGTTCTTACCCCTTTAACAAAAATGTATATTTGATCTGATTTGTAGATGTTACGTAGTTTTAAGAAAATTTAAGTGCTAAATATTAATTAATAATGTAAAAATAACAAATTGAAAAGTAGACACCCCACTAATTAAATGGATAAATGAGATTATGTATTGAAAATTTAATAAAAAACAAAAAAAACTATTTAAATAGTAAGTAGACATTAATACTAAACATTCAATAATGATGTTACACATGTAGAAAAACCTTAGACCCGTTCAAGAGGTCTCACTATGACTGTGGTGAGAACTCTTGAATTGTCCCATTTTTGGACAGTTTGGAAATGCAAAAGTTTGTATTGTACATAATGATTATGCATGTCCTATTTTGAAAAATTCGGTGACATCTCTTTATGTTCTTTGGGTGCATACTAGATTGATGTAGTGTTTTGTGTTTTCTTGGTTGAAAAACTTAAGTAACACATGAACACTCCCAATTTAAGTTGTGTACTTGAAGAACTGTAGGGAGATGCTGGCGAAATTTTCTAGATTAGGACATGGCATGAGACATTATGAACAATACAAAATATGCATTTTCGAATGGGATAGGACCCTTACCCTGTAGAGGAGATGGAGGAAATATAGGAGCTCAAATATATACATATTTACACTTGAATAAACTTAAATATATTTACAGTAAGCGTTTATATTATAATGTGTGCTCTTTAAACTTATCAGGATGTCGTCGGGAATCAACAAAGAATGGATAAATGAGAAAAATATCGAGACCGATACATATAGAGATGGGGTGTTACAGTTTCTTCATTATGTGCGTAGTAATAGTTCGAATGTTAAACATTCATGTCCCTGTAGACGTTGTCGAAATGGGAAAGGACATGTTGTTATAGATGACATATTCATTCATTTAATGACATATGGTATGGACATGAACTATACCTTATGGCATTTTCACGGTGAGACATTAGTTGTTGATCAAGTCCAACCACCACCGCAATCTGTGACACCGACAGAACACGCTGATGTGCACAATATTCCAATTTTGAATGATCTTGTGAATGATGCTTGTGAGATGTTTATGGGTGAAGCGGAACCTAGTGAACCTAATTGTGTAGGCAGTGATGAAGCCCCCCCAACTTCTGAGGTTCCCAATGATTCGCACACACATAAATACAAAGTTAAGAAGTATGATCGTTTATATCAACTCGCACAGGAGCCATTGCACCTAGCTACCGGTTCTTCGCGTCATACCACAATGTATGCTCTTATAAAGTTGAATGATTTGAAAACACAATTCAATTTATCGGATGGTGCTACAGGTGGAATTCTTAGATTGTTAAATGAACTACTTCCTGAAGAGAACAACTTGACAACTAGTTATACAGAAATGAAAAACACCGTTAGAGATCTCGGTATGGATTATGTTAAGTATGACGTATGCATTAACAACTGCATGATATTTTGGAAAGAGCATGAAAAATCTACTAGATGTATAAAATGTGGTTCTTTACGCTACAAGTTTACTTGTCTAGACGAGGACGGGGTAGAAATTCAGAATACTAATGGAAAAAAAAAGTACTCTAGGGTTCCTAAGAAGGTAATGCGACATTTCCCTCTAATCCCTAGGCTAAAACGGTTGTATACCATAAAATGGATAGCAGAGAAAATGACTTGGCACGCTCGTGCAAGCTCTTGTATGGAATTCTTGCGTCATCCCCGAGATTCAGCAGAATGGGTAAATTCAAACATCATGTGGAGAGATTTTGCAAAAGATTCGCGGAATATTCGACTTGCAATAGCAACTGATGGTTTCAGCCCGAATAACATGTTTGGCCGTAAGTATAGTTGTTGGCTAGTGATAATTCAACCTCTCAACCCTCCCCCATCAATGTGTATGAAAAGTGAGTTTTCAATGTTGTCTGTATTGATTCCCGGACCAAAGTCACCATCAAGTAATATTGATGTCTTCCTCCAACCGTTGGTCGATGAGTTAAAGATCTTATGGTCTGGAGTTGAGGCTTGGGATGCGTACAAAAATGAGAAATTTCAGTTAAAAGCCATGTTGATGTGGGGTATACATGATTTTCCAGCTTATGGGATGTTAGCAGGTTGTTCAACTCAAGGTTACAATGGGTGCCCTGTTTGTTCTACAAATACACCTTCTGAATATCTTTCTAAGTCAACGAAAAGTTGTTACCAACGATCTCGTATGTTCCTTCCTAAAGACCATCCTTATAGGTTTGACACATCAAAGCAAACATTTAATGGTAAAATAGAGGATGCAATGGCTCCAAGAAAGTTAACAAGTGCAGAAGTTGAGCAGATAGTGTCCCTTATCGCTCGAGAAGGTGTTCAAAGAGAGGGAGAGGGAGACAGAAAGGGAAAGGGAAAGGGAAAGGGAAAGGGGAAGGGGAAGGGGAAGGGGAAGGGGAAGGAGAAGGAGGGGAAGGGGAAGGGGAAGGTGAAGGGGAAGGGGAAGGAGAAGGAGAAGGAGGATGTCGTAATGGAAGACGATGATTATCCAAGTGAGGGTGACGATGAGAATCTAGCAGGTACCGAGGGTTTTTCAAGGAGGTCAATTTTCTTTGACTTAGAGTATTGGAAGGATCATGATATTAGACATAATTTAGATGTTATGCATGTTGAAAAGAATGTCACAGAGACTCTTTTAGGTACAATACTCTCGGTGAAAGGTTCATCAAATAAAGATACGGTCAAAGCCCGTGAAGACTTGGAAGTTCATTTGAAACTTAAAAGGAAATTATGGATGAAAGATGTTGAAGGCAGTAAAAAAAGGCTTATGCCAAAGGCACCTTTCGCATTAGGAAAGGAAGAGAAAGAAGCCTTTTTTCGTACACTAAAAACATTAAAGGTACCGATTGGATTTTCATCACATTTCAGCAACAATGTTAACCTCGATCCACCTAGATTTACCAATCTCAAGTCCCACGATTATCACGTCATTATGCAACGGTTGCTTCCTGCATTGCTTATGCATTCATTTCCAGATGATAAGCCTTTGTTTAAAGCTATACAGCGGATCAGCATATTCTTTAATGTGTTGTGTGCCAAAGTGATATTTAGAGAACATCTTTTGAAGGCTAAAAACGCATTAGTAGAGGCACTTTGTGTCTTTGAAATTTATTTTCCACCTGCCTTTTTTGTGGTGATGATCCACCTCATGCACCATTTAGCCGATGAAGCTTTGACAGCTGGGCCACCAAGATATCGGGCGATGTGGTTATTTGAGAGAGAAATGGGAAGATATAAAAAGTGGTCATGAAACAAGAGGTACATTGAAAGGAGCATTGCTAATGCATATTTGTTACATGAAGCTTCTTTGTATGCCATGGAGTACATATCGAAAAGAGGTGAAGGAACTCATAAGAGGAATCTTGAGGATTTTCTTGATGATGAGTTTGATGACTCGGAATGCCAACGACCATTGGGTAAAAGTAAAGAATCGATCTTAAATAATGTACAATATGAGCAAGTGCGAAGATGGGTTTTATCTCAATGCGACGATGTTGATGAATGGAGAAGGTACACACTTAGTTCTATGTTAATTCATATTAATTGATTGTAATGTGATATTTCTTAATTTTGAAACTAATTTCTTGTAGAAAATTTGTGGTAACTGAGACTCAATCGACGCATAGAATTGATGATTTCATCCCTTGGCTAAGGAACGAGGCAAGTCTTTATTTATACATGTACTTTTTTATCAACTGTAATTAGTTTTAATGAAACTTTAAAAAATTATCAATTCCTTACAGGCCTCAAGATTTAATGATACGGGAATTTTTCCATATGCTGATGGTCCTCTCCATAGGGTTACCAGTTATGAGAAATTTCAATGCAATGGGTACACCTTTTGTACTTCTGGACATGAAGAAAATCATAACTTTCAGAGTAGTGGTGTATCCACTAAGGCCTTTAATAAGAAGGGGATTATGACAACCTTTTATGGAGTTATTAGACAAATATTCGACCTCAATTACATTGAGTTCGCACATACTGTCTTTTATTGTGATTGGGTGGATGTTGATGATAAGAATGCTTGCAAAGTTGAACCCACCTCAAAATTGGTGATAGTGAATCTTAGTAAGCTCGTGAGTAAAAATACCGTTCACGATGATCCGTTCATCCTTGCATCTCAAGCCAGTCAAGTATTTTACTGTCAAGATGTAAAGATGAATGGGTGGTCAGTTGTTTTACACTCTCCCAAGAGACTGACGAAAGAAATAGATGCGATTGATATTGACCGTACGATGTATGACTCAATTCTCGAGGAAAATGATAAATTGCTGGAGCTTTTGGACACAGATTTCTAGTGTAATGATTTAGTTCTGAACTTGTTTTTGAATATGCGATATTCTATTTATTCCGTTTGTTGTTGTTGTTGTAAACATTTAATAATTTATTGCCTTTTGAACATTTAATACATGTATGGTTGTTTGAAATTATAATTCTATTTGAACATGCCATCTTCTTTATATTGCTATTTGAACAGGTAATATTCTTGTAAATGTTTATTTTGATTATTTTGGTGTCCAATAGTCACTTTTTTCCAGATAAATGTCTCATATGGGTGATACTTCGCAACCGTCAATAAATGGGGAGACACCTATATCAACCTCCTGTTCTAATGTTGCTTCGAGTGCTTCAAGAGTAGGTGGTGACTCTTCCACTAAGAAGTTAAAATTTAATGAGCACGGCCTTCCAGTTGGTGAAGACTCATATACACTCTCAACCAGGTTGGGAGACTTAGCAAGGACACATGTTCCCATATCTTATACGAGTTGGAAACAAGTGGATGTGCGATATAAGAACTCAGTTTGGTCATCATTAATGGTATACTATTCCTTTCTATTCCAAAGAATGTAAATTCAATTATGTGATGTTTTAATTTTATTTCTTCATATATTGTAGAAAGAGTTCCCAGATGTGCGCGAAAGTCAGAAGCAAATTTTTATGAAAAAAGCGAACGATGCTTGGAAAAAGTTCAAGTCAAAGCTAAGGGTTAATTTGAAGGATGGTGATTGTTGACACCAAAATTAATATGCTGATGTGGACGAATAATACGAAGACACATGTCAATCTACATGGCACAATAGCAGCGAGGAAGTTCATTTCCCGACCAACCATGATTCTTTCCGAGCAACAAGGATACACCGAGGAACTCTAGCGCTCCGAGGTACTCTAGCGCTCCGAGGAACTCCTGAGCAACGAGAAACTATAGCGGTCCGAGCTGCACCTCGGTCGTATCATTAATTGCCAGATAATCAACAGTTCAAATATTCATTGAATGCTTATATTCTTGACGCGCACGCTGCATTAAATGTATTACCCTTTCACATGTATATCATTTAATGTAGCAAACCTTTCATGTACAGCCTCAAGGCTATAAATACCTTGTATCATCCTCATTCAAGGGGGACCGGAATTTCTTGAGAGAACTTGTAATCAAGAATTCTGCAAACATTCAGCAATAACATAACAGTGGACGTAGGCTTTATTCCTAGCCGAACCACTTTAAAAATCTTTGTCTTATTTATTTATCTGTGATTGAATAATTAGAGCAATCTAATTTTTTACATCAACAGATTGGCGCCGTCTGTGGGAAACGACTGTTATTGTCGTTTTTCATAAAAAATCATTTACCATCAATGGCAGATAACCCAGAATCAAGTAATCGAAATTCTGGAAATACTGGAAATCTTCCAAATCCATCTGCATCTCCAGATCTGGCCGAAATTATGACAAATCTGGCTCAAGGACAAACCGCCATGCAAGAATCTATGAGGCAACTCATTCAAACTCTTCAAGGCGGTGCACCTACATATTCAGGGCAAAGGAGTGATCATGGGCAATCGCGATCTAGACGTACTGGGTCATATCGCAATGAAGAATCTAATGATTCTTCTTATCAACCTGGGCGAACTTCATCAATACGGGCCACGGATAGAGAATAACGTATCACTCTCTCTCCGGAGAGAACTAGCGCTTTAGAAAGATTAAGCAGGGTGTATCCTTTCAGTCGATTAGGACCAAGGTGGAATATGAGTCCACCTAGAGCTCCATCGAGAAGTTTACGGCCACCATCAGGTTTGAGAGAAGGATCAGCACAATCATGACCAGCTACTCGTCGAGATAAATCTCAGGAAGCTATGTCAGAACAATCAATTGCTCGGACTAGGCGGACTGAGGAAGGGAATAAAGCATGGAAAGGTTCCATTCAACGGTTGGAGGAGAGACTGGGAGAAATGGCTAAAGCGAGGAGCCCTTTACAGAGAACTTTTGTTCAAGGGACACCCTTTGTGCAAGCCATTGTGGATTTTCCAACACCATCGAAATTCAAAGCACCTGTAGTGACCCCTAAGTACGATGGAAAGACAGATTCTGTACTTCATATAGAACAATACCAAGCTGCTGTCGACATCTATGTCGTCCCCGACGAGATGAGGTGTAGAGCATTCTCTGGAACTCTTACCGGATCTGCACAAATATGGTACACTAATCTTCCTCGGGGTAAGATTTCAACTTTTATTCAGTTAGCCGAGCTGTTCATTGGCAACTTCTGTTTTGGAGCAAAGCCAGTAAAGCGAGTAGCACATTTGCTAAGTGTTAGGCAAAAATCAGGTGAAAGTACTAGAGATTACATAACTCGTTTTAATAACGAGAAGTTGGAAGTCATAGATTACGAAGAAAAAACAGCGATCACTGCTTTGATGAGTGGTTTATTACCTAACAAGCTGTACTACACCTTGGCCAAAGATCCACCTAAAACTATGTCCGAATTGATGGCAAAAGCAGCCAAAATCATGAATGCCGAGGAGGCTATGTCTGCGAAGAAGAATATGGATAAAGAAACTAAGGTGGAGGTCGACAAGTCTAAGAAGAAAGAGCAGAAAGGTAATGGTGGTGACAAGCACTCCAAGAATAATAGGACGTCATGGGAGGTCCTAAAGAAGTACGATAATTATACTCCATTGAAAATGGGTATTAATCACGTTTTAGAAGAAATCAAAAACAACGAGGAAATCAAGTGGCCAGAAAAACTGAGGACAAATCCTGATCTGAGGAATAAGGCCAAATACTGCGAGTTTCACAAAGATCATGGCCATATGACCAAAAATTGCATATCCCTTCAGAACGAGATTGAAACGCTCATCCGAAGAGGAAAATTATCAAAATATGCAGATCGCAGGGGTGAGAGGAAGAATGATGATAGAACTAGAGAAAGATCTAGATCTCCTCATCGTGCAGAGGAGAAAAAGAAGAGGGACCACGAAGATGATCCAGATGATGACCCTGATCTTCCCAAGAAGCCAAGGCAGCCTGAACGAGAGGTATTTTCCATACGTTTTGGGTCATTTGATTGTAACGTTATTACAGGAGGAGATGCAGGAGGAGGAGACCTTACTGCAGAAAGAAAGGCTTACCTCGGAGAGGCTCAAGCTTGTTCGTATATTCAGCGGATAAATCTGGCCGAGGATGATCGTCCGAGGAAAGTAAACAAAGAGAATCTAGTCATTGGGTTTTCAAAAAATGACCTGGCAGGTGTTCTTTACCCTCATGATGATCCTTTGGTGATCAAAATGAGGATGAAAGAGGTAATGATTTCAAGAGTGTTAGCAGACAACGGTAGTTCAGCAGACATCATGTATTATTCATGCTTTGATAGCTTGAATTTGAAATTATCTCAATTGGAGCCTTATCATAGACCCCTTCTGGGTTTTGCTGGCGAGAAAGTATTTCCACTTGGGACGATCAAGTTGGATATATTCATTGGAACCTGGCCTGCTTGTCGAATAGAAAGAATACGCTTCTTCGTGATGGATAAGAATGTGCAATCAGCCTACAACATCATCATGGGAAGAGTTGGATTGAAGAGGTTCGAAGCAATTCCATCTACGGTACATCAATGCTTGAAATTCCCAACAAACTTTGGGGTAGGAGTTGTGAAAGGTGATCAAAAAGTAGCTCGGGAATGCTATTATTCGTCTGCCGAGCAAGAGGAACTTGAAGAATCAAGGAAAAAGACTACTACTTACCAAGTGGAGGAAGATACAGAAATTGAAACCCTTGATCCTAGGGATGAATCTCAACTTGTAAAAGGACAGGTGGTGGAATCTACAGAAAATTTTATTCTAGACGACGAGCATCCTGAACGAATAACCCAGATAGGATCGTCGTTGGATGTTTCAATAAAACAGGAGTTGATAGTTTTCTTGAGAAAGA
Source organism: Sambucus nigra (assembly GCA_949130495.1). Lineage (NCBI taxonomy): Eukaryota > Viridiplantae > Streptophyta > Magnoliopsida > Dipsacales > Adoxaceae > Sambucus > Sambucus nigra. The sequence continues at coordinate 170,169,465 of OX422219.1, forward strand.
GGAAGAATACTTTTGCTTGGAGTCATGAAGACATGCCAGGAATAGATCCAAACTTCTTATGTCATGAGCTCAATGTGAATAAGGAGATCAAATCTGTGAAGCAGAGAAGAAGAGTGTTTAGTCCCGAGAAGAACCAGGCCATACAAGAGGAGGTCGAGAAGCTCCAGAAAGCCCAATTCATTGAAGATGTGAAATATCCAGATTGGTTGGCAAATGTGGTGATGGTAAAGAAGAAAAACAATAAGTGGAGAATGTGTGTTAATTTCACTGATCTGAACAAGGCATGCCCAAAAGATCATTTTCCATTGCCCAGAATCGACCAGCTAGTGGATGCTACCTCGGGACATGAGCTGCTCAGCTTCATGGATGCATATTCTGGTTATAATCAGATCAAAATGAAACCTGAAGACAGGGAGAGTACTTCTTTTATTACCCCAAGGGGAACTTATTGTTATAATGTTATGCCTTTTGGTTTAAAAAATGCAGGTGCAACATATCAGCGGCTGATGAACAATGTTTTTGCCGAACAAATCAGCTGCAACATGGAGGTCTATGTCGACGACATGCTCACCAAAATCAAGAGAGCTACTGATCATCTAGTTGACTTAGACCAGACCTTTGATCAATTGGACAAATACCAAATGAAGCTCAACCCGACGAAGTGTATCTTTGGAGTATGAGAAGGAATGTTCCTCGGATACATCGTCAACCAACGAGGTATTGAGGCAAATCCAGAAAAGATCAAAGCTCTTTTAGGGCTGCGATCCCCAACGACGAAGAAAGAGGTACAGAGTCTTACAGGACGAGTTGCAGCGCTCAACAGATTTGTATCCCGAGCAACTGATAAATGTCTCCCATTCTTCAAAACACTGCGAAAAAGTTTTGAGTGGACTGATGAATGTGAAAAGGCTTTTCAAGACTTGAAGAAGTATTTGGGAGCACCACCATTGTTGTCCAGGCCAATAACTGGAGAGAAGTTGTACTTGTATTTGGCAGTATCAGAGAATGCAGTTAGTTCAGCATTGATCAGATTGGAGAATGGAGTCCAGAAACCTATCTATTACACAAGTAAAGCTTTCCGAGGTGCAGAAATCAGGTACCGAAAGCTAGAAAAATTGGCACTGGCATTAATTGAAGCGAGTAGAAGAATGAGGCCATACTTCCAGGCCCATACAATCATTGTATATACTGACATGCCATTAAGACAAGCTCTTCACAAGCCAGAAAAATCAGGAAGATTGATGTATTGGGCAATAGAACTCGGTGAATATGATATTGTGTACGAACCCAGATCATCATTAAAGGGGCAAGCTGTAGCAGATTTTATAGCAGAATTTACATACCCTGATACCCCCGAGGAACAAAAGGTACTTGCTGACCAACCTGTGGACGATACAGGATCAACAGACACAGATCCTGACCAACTAAGGTTGGTAAAAGGACTCGTGGATATAGAAAAATCATCATATTCAAACCCAAACCAACTACGGTTGGTAAAAGGGCGCGAACAAATGATCGACGAGGAGAGAAAGATACCAGGGGATGATGAAAGAAAACAGCAGATATTTTACCGAGGAACTCTGACAGATAAGAAATTTGAAGACGAGTTACCTACATGGAGATTATATGTAGATGGATCATCTTGCACAGCTGGTTGTGGAGCAGGGATTGTTTTAAACACCCCAGATGATATTGACATGGAGTATGCCTTGCGATTCCAATTCAAGGCTTCTAATAATGAAGCTAAGTATGAGGCCATGATAGCAGGTTTTCATTTGGCGAAAGTTATGGAAGTACGGCAAATAATTGTTTTCAGTGATTCTCAATTAATTGTGAATCAAATGATGGGAATATATGCAGTTAAGGGAGAATTAATGGTGAAGTACCATGCAAAGGTGATGGAGTTATTGACAAAATTTGATGCTATTCAATTGGTGAGAATACCGAGGATGGAGAATGCTAGAGCAGACGCATTGGCCCGATTAGCGTCAGCTACGCGCACCGAGCTGCGAAGAACGATACCAATTGAAGTATTAGAAAGTCGGAGCATAGAAGAAGATCTGACGGTGAAGATTATTACCCTTGATTTAGGACCATCTTGGATGGATCCTATCAGGGCATACATTGAAGAAGGAGAATTACCGGAGGACAAGCTAGCTGCCAAGAAATTGAAGTATAAAGTTGCTCGGTATGTATTAACTAATGGTGTTTTGTATAGACGAGGAATTATGGCAGGTTTGCAGAGATGTGTGCATCCATCAGAAGTCAAGGAATTGGTTGAAGAAATCCATGAAGGATCTTGTGGAGCTCATGTAGCAGGTCGGACACTTTTGCAAAGGGTAATGACACAGGGATATTACTGGCCGACGATGAGGGCTGATTGTATAGCCTATACCAAGAAGTGTGACAAGTGCCAACGTTTTTCCTCCATCCGAAGAACTCCACAAGCATTGTTGACACCCATAACTTCACCTTGGCCATTTGCCATGTGGGGGGTTGATCTGGTTGGACCATTGCCGATGACCCGAGGAAGGTTCAAGTACCTCGTCGTGGCAGTGGATTACTTTACTAAGTGGGTGGAAGCTGAACCACTAATTGATATGACGTACGAGAAGGTATATCAGTTCATTTGGAAGAACATCATTTGTCGATATGGTCTCCCCCATGCTTTCATCACAGACCATGGAACACAATTCGATAATGAAGAATTGCTGCCTATTGTCATCAGTCGAACATTTTGAAGTATCATTGAGCACCAGGTCATCCCCAAAGCAATGGACAGACTGAGGTGACAAACAGAACATTACTAAATGGTTTGAAGAAGAGGTTAAGTGAAGCTAAAGCAAATTGGATTAACGATCTCCAATCAGTACTATGGGCTTACCGAACAACTCCCCGAGCAGCAACTGGAGAATCACCATATATGCTAGCATTTGGAAGTGAGGTTGTGATTCCTGCCGAGTTGGGTCTCCCAACTCATAGAGTGCTGAATTTCAATTCCCCAGTCAGCGATTTGATGAGAAGACTGGATTTGGATATGCTCGAGGAGGTTAGAGAAGAGGCAGCCATTAGGAATGCTGCTTACCAACAACGTACAGCTCTGTTCTACAACAAAAGGGTGAAGAAATGTGACTTAAAAGAAGGGGATTATGCGCTAAAGAAAGTCATTCAGAAGCAAAATAAGTTGGAAGCAAACTGGCATGGACCTTACCGAGTTACAGAGGTTGTTCGACCAGGAACTTACAGAATAGCAACTCTAGAGGGAGAAGAATTTAAGAACGCATGGAATGCTGAACACCTGTGCAAGTATTATCAGTAATGTAAAATGTAAAGCATTTCTTTCATTATGAATAAAACGAGGATGTTTCACCATTTTCTTTCTGTTGAAAGTTTCTCGGGGAATACTAGTGTGTAATACACTACGCACCAAAAAAAACTACTCCTTTGGTTAGGAGGCGACACTAGTGTGACCAACTACGGTTGGTAAGATATCTAGTGGACAGCTCGAAAGAGCCAAAAAAAATACTCCTTTGGTTAGAAGGCGACACTAGTGTGACCAACTACGGTTGGTAAGATATCTAGTGGACAGCTCGAAAGAGCCAAAAAAAATACTCCTTTGGTTAGGAGGCGACACTAGTGTGACCAACTACGGTTGGTAAGATATCTAGTGGACAGCTCGAAAGAGCCAAAAAACTACTCCTTTGGTTAGGAGGCGACACTAGTGTGACCAACTACGGTTGGTAAGATATCTAGTGGACAGCTCGAAAGAGCCAAAAAGTTCGAAAGAACCAATACTACTACCACTACTACTCCTTTGGTTAGGAGGTGTACACCAGCATGATCAATTACGGTGTTGGTAAGATACAAATATACTCTCAAATTATAACTTATGTTGGTCGGGAGGTAAGATTATTACAAAAAGTTCTTTGAAGAACAAAATATTCCAAAATATACCAAGTATAGCTGGTCGGGGATAAAAACCCATCAACTGTAGTTGGTCGACAAACATAATTTAACAACCTTGGTTGGTTGTAGGCCGGACACATTTTATGAAAATATTTGAAATTGAACCAAGTATAGCTGGTCGGGGATAAAAACCCATCAACTGTAGTTGGTCGACAAACATAATTTAACAACCTTGGTTTGTTGGAAAAATTTTAAACATTTTTATACTCATTACTTTCTTATTAAGTGATTGAGCAACATTACTGATACTGGTAATTATTTTTACTAAGTTGGTCCATGAACAGCACAATATTGTTATCTTTTTAACAGATACATATGCATAAATGTAAAGTGTTTGATAAACACAAGACAATACCCATACAGATCTACGAACAAAAATGAAGTCTTTCATTAAAAATTCAAAATAAGTTACATATGAAGCCCTTATGCTTTTCACTCATTTGAGTCTAGACTGTATAAGAGCTCATCTAGTTCGGAAATTGTGACAAAATAGTGTCCATCCTAAAAACCAAAGAGCTTCAGAGATTGGGTTGCTTCTTCTTCTATCCATCTTGTGATGATCCTGAGACTATAGCCATCACTCACACACTTAGAATTTCATTCTTGCATTTCATATTGCACCACTATGTGTATTAATGTTGTGGGTGTGTTTAAATCCCTCAATTTGATTTCTAATAATTTTTTGGGAATTTAAAACATATTTTAAACAAGGTTTTATTTAATTAAAACTTGATTTAAAAGGTCTTGGGGTTAATGTATAAATATGGATTGTTGTGATTATTGGCCTAAAGTTACTCTGGGTAGAAACCGAAAGAGCTAGAGACTCTAGGGTTGGCTTTGTAATTATTTTGGGATGCGCGTTTACATTCATCCTCAGGCCTACACCTGCTGTCCTCTGATTGGCCTGAACTGTGTTTCTTTACTGAGACAAACCATCGCGTGCTTTCAGCCCTTAGATCAACCCTTATCGATGGCCTGCATGTCTTTTGAGTGAATCCCAGTGTAAACCCTTAAGCCAATCACAGCCTGTTTAATCCACCGCCTGCTGTGAACCCTTAGATTGTAGTCAAAGAAGCTTGACTCAATCACAGCCCTTGATTTTGAACGAAGCTCTGGAATCTTCTTCTCTTCCTATTTAAAGGCCTCTCATCTCAGCCTTCGAAAGCTTTTGCCATTTTGAAAAGTCTCAGAGAATAGAGAAAGGAGAGAGAAGAGAGAAGAGAGAAGTTAGAGAGAGAAACCAAACCCTAGTTAGAAACCCTAACTTCGTCCAAATACCTCTAAACTTAAACCACTTACCTCTCCATAAACACCATAACCAGATAAACACCATCCTTAGTGTTTCTTGAGTTATGAGAGTTCGAGTTGAGTGATTTCTGGGTTGCTGAAATCCTTGTGTTCATAAATCTTATTTCCAACTTAGACATAGACTCAGATCTTGTTTCTCTTTCAATAGAAATCATAGATCTGAAGTTTACATGTCACAGCACACTTAGTTGCATTTATTTCTCATCTTGAGAATTTCGTTGTTGATTGTTTTCTGATAAAACATTTTCTTACTTCAGAATCAACAATAGATGTTTTTCTATTTCTGTTTTTACAAAACCTAACCTGACCTAGTGGGATTCGCACTTGGAGGGTTCTCAATCCACATAATATTTTCAAAAGTGATTGAGAAAGGTCTTGACCGATTTCTTAAGCAAGATCTCCGTGGAATCTGGGTTATTTTGAAAGGTCAAAAAGGTTCTTGGTTTTGTAAGAAAGAAAAATAACAAATACACTGCATATAGACTTTATATGTGATTGTTAGGATCGTCTGTAATTAATAAGTGTGTGTGTGTGTGCATGCATGTGTTTTAGAACACCATTCACAAACATCTTCACACCACAAACACTCAAAGTGTTGGCTATAAGATTTGGTGAACAATAAGTCGACGTAAAGTGCTGAAACACAGAAGAGTTGACAAACTGAGACAACTACATCAACAAACAAGATCTGTAGAAAAGTTAAGGACGCCAGAGGGTATAATCCTGAACTTGTATAGATTTTTTTTTGTGTGCATGTTAGTTAAATAGGTTGTAACTCATATATTTGTTTTAGTGTTTTACTCCGTAGAGGGAGTCGTGGATGTTTCCTCAAGGTTGAGGTTTTACCACGTAAAAAATCCTGAGTATCAATATTTCTACATCTTCTCATCTCTTTCTGATTGTGTGCTGAGTTTAAAACATTTTAAACTGTTTACTAAAACTTGTTATCAAATCTTGTCCTAATCTCGTACATACTTTTGTTAACACATCTTGTGTTCAAAATCGTTTTGATTTAAGTAAAGAGTTTCTTCAACAAACTTTCGGAGTTGCTTAAATAGTTTATTTTCATAAACGGCTTTGGCAACGCTATTTCAATTGGTATCAGAGCTTTTGGTGAACTTTTTTCAAAAAGATCCTGAGTTTCTGAAGTTGTTTTCTCAAAATCAATTATGGACGAGAAAAACGAAAGATATGGTAACTTGACCAGACCTCCAGTCTTTGATGGAACCAATTTTTCTTACTGGAAAGTAAGAATGATTGCTTTCATTCAAGGCACTCTGGGAGATGATGTCTGGGATATTATTGAAAATGGATACTCTTATCCAACTAAACCAACCACTGATGGAAGCAATGAAAGGATTAAGAAAATATTGAGTGAGTTTACTCAAGAAGAGAAACAAGTTTCTCGAAATAATAACAAAGGAAAGAACGCTATATTTATGTCTATTAACGAACATGAGTTCAAGAGAATCTCATCCTGTACCACTTCCAAGGAAGCATGGGATACCTTGATTACTGCCCATGAAGGAGACTCTAGGGTAAAAGCTGCTAAGACTCAGATGTTAATCCAACAGTATAATACCTTAATCATGTCTGAATCTGAGTCTTTCGATGATTTCTATATGAACCTTACTGATATTGTCACTAAACTTCATGCCAATGGTATAACTTATGATAGACAAGAAATTCTCTCTAAAATTCTGAGATCATTACCACAGAAATTTGACAATAAAAGATATGCTATTGAGGAGATGTGTGATATAAATCTAACTCCTGAATTACTCAGTAGCAAATTAAGAACTGTGGAAATGGAATTAGAGTTTAAGAAACAATTAACCCACAGTAATAGGAAACATATCAATTCCAATCTTAGCTTTACTTCTAAGACGACCAAGCCTGAGTTAAACACCCCTAGTAATGATTCTGATGAGGACTGTGACTTAGAAAGTCTAGATAATCAGATTGCCCTAATGACAAAACAATTTAAGAAAATTGTTAAATTTAGAAACAGTGTTGCAAATAGACAGGGCAAGTCTAATTATTCTACTCCTTCAAATCACAAGCCTCATGAGAAACCTCATGACAAACAGAACAAGGACAACACAAGACCTCACAGAGACCTCAAGAAGACTGAATGCTATAGATGTGGTAAACTAGGACACATTGCTCAAGACTGTAGAGTTAACTTAAATGCCCAAAACAAACATTCTAGAGCCAATATCTGCAAAACCTGGGATGACTCAAGTGATTCTGAAAATGAGGAACCTGAGACATCTGATGGTTTTGATCCTTGTTTAGCCTTCTTTGCCAAAATCATATACAATGATGATATGCCTATGCTTGATAGTGAGGATGAGTCTAGTAATACTAGTTCTGTTGCTGTGAATCATACTTTAACTGGTTTAGATGCTTTACTTACTGAGAACATTAATACCTCTTCCTCGGGGTGTGTGAGTCAAAGGGAAATCGATACTGCTGATGTCAATGGGTGCGTGAGTTTAAGAAATGAAACCTTAGGGGTCACTTCACACACTTCACTTAGTGACTCTGACAATGATGATCTCCCAGACATCCACACTCTATATACTAAAACTCTTAAGAAAAGTACTAGACTAGAAAAGATTGTGAAAGATCTTACCAAAAAGCTAGAGGATCTAAGCCTAATGGTAAAACTGAATGCTGATGAGTATACTACACAATGCAGGCCATTGTGGATTTCCCCACACCGTCGAAATTCAAAGCACCTGTAGTAACCCCCAAGTACGATGGAAAGACAGATCCCGTACTTCATATAGAACAGTACCAAGCTGCTGCAGATATCTATGCTGTCCCCGACGAGATGAGATGTAGAGCATTCTCGGGAACTCTTACCGGATCTGCACAGATATGGTACAATAATCTTCCTCGGGGTAAGATTTCAACTTTTGTTCAGTTAGCCGAGCTGTTTATTGGTAATTTTTGTTTTGGAGCAAAACCAGTAAAGCGAGTAGCGCACTTATTAAGTGTTAGACAAAAATCAGGAGAAAGTACTAGAGATTACATAACTCGTTTTAATAACGAGAAGTTGGAAGTCATAGATTATGAAGAAAAGACAGCAATCACTGCTTTGATGAGTGGTTTGTTGCCTAACAAGCTATACTATACTCTAGCCAAAGATCCGCCTAAAAATATGTCGGAATTGATGGCAAAAGCGGCCAAAATCATGAATGCCGAGGAAGCTATGACTGCGAAGAAAAATATGGATAAAGAAGTTAAAGTGGAGGTCGACAACTCTAAGAAGAAAGATCAGAAAGGTAATGGTGGTGACAAATATTCCAGGAATAACAGGATAAAGTTGGAAGCCCTAAAGAAGTATGATAATTATACTCCATTGAGAATGGGTATTAATCATGTTTTAGAAGAAATCAGGAATAACGAGGAAATCAAATGGCCAGAGAAACTGAAGTCAGATCCAGACATGAGGAATAAGACCAAATATTGCGAGTTTCACAAAGATCATGGCCATATGACCAAAAATTGTATAGCCCTTCAGAACGAGATTGAAACACTCATTCGAAGAGGAAAATTATCAAAGTATGTAGATCGCAGAAGTGAAAGGAGGAATGATGATAGAACTAGAGAGAGATCAAGATCTCCTCGTCGTGCAGAGGAGAAAAAGAGGAGGGCCCATGAAGAGGATCCAGATGATGACCCCGATCTTCCCAAGAAGCCAAGAAAACCTGAACGAGAGGTATTTTCCATACGTTTTGGATCATTTCATTGTAACGTTATTACAGGGGGAGATGCAGGAGGAGGAGACCTTACTGCAGAAAGAAAAGCTTATCTCGGAGAGGCTCAAGCTTGCTCATATATTCAGCGAATAAACCTGGCCGAGGATGATCGTCCGAGGAAGGTAAACAAAGAGAAGCTAGTAATTGGTTTTTCAAAAACTGACCTGGCAGGTGTTCTTTACCCTCATGATGATCCTTTGGTGATCAAAATGAGAATGAAGGACGTGATCATTTCAAGGGTGTTGGTAGATAATGGTAGTTCGGCAGACATCATGTACTATTCATGCTTTGATAGCCTGAATTTGAAATTATCTCAATTGGAACCTTATCACAGACCCCTTCTGGGTTTTGCTGGCGAGAAAGTTTTTCCACTTGGGACGATCAAGTTGGATATATTCATTGGAACCTGGCCTGTTTGTCGAACAGAAAGAATACGATTCTTTGTGATGGATAAGAATGTGCAGTCAGCCTACAACATCATCATGGGAAGAGTTGGATTGAAGAAGTTCGAAGCCGTTCCTTCTACAGTACATCAATGTTTGAAATTCCCAACAAATTTTGGAGTTGGAGTGGTGAAAGGTGATCAAAAAGTAGCTCGGGAATGCTATTATTCGTCGGCCGAGCAAGAAGAACTAGAAGGATCGATGAAAAAGACTACTACTTACCAGGTGGAGGAAGGTACAGAAATTGAAACTCTTGATCCCAGGGATGAATCTCAACTTGTAAAAGGACAGGTGATGGAATCTACAGAAAACGTTATTTTGGACGACGAACATCCTGAACGAATAACCCAGATAGGTTCATCGTTGGATATGTCGATAAAAGAGGAGTTGATAGCTTTCTTGAAGAATAGGAAAAATACTTTTGCTTGGAGTCATGAAGACATGCCAGGAATAGATCCAAACTTCTTATGTCATGAACTCAATGTGAATAAGGAGATTAAACCTGTAAAGCAGAGAAGAAGGGTGTTTAGTCCCGAGAAGAACCAGGCCATACAGGAGGAAGTCGAGAAACTCCAGAAAGCCCAATTCATTGAAGATGTAAAATATCCAGATTGGTTGGCTAATGTGGTGATGGTAAAGAAGAAAAACAACAAATGGAGAATGTGTGTCGATTTCACCGATCTCAATAAGGCATGCCCCAAGGATCATTTTCCATTGCCCAGAATTGATCAACTAGTGGATGCTACCTCGGGACACGAGCTACTCAGCTTCATGGATGCTTATTCTGGCTACAACCAGATCAAAATGAAACCTGAAGACAGGGAAAGTACTTCTTTTATTACCCCTAGGGGAACTTATTGTTATAATGTTATGCCTTTTGGTTTAAAAAATGCAGGTGCAACATATCAGCGGTTGATGAACAAGGTTTTTACCGAACAAATCAGCCGCAACATGGAGGTCTATGTCGATGACATGCTCACTAAAAGCAAGAAAGCTACTGATCATTTGATTGACTTGAGTCAAACTTTTGATCAATTGGATAAATACCAAATGAAGCTTAACCCGACGAAGTGCACCTTTGGAGTACGAGAAGGAATGTTCCTCGGATACATCGTCAATCAGCGAGGTATTGAGGCAAATCCAGATAAGATCAAAGCTCTTCTAGGGCTGCGATCTCCGACGACGAAGAAAGAAGTGCAGAGTCTTACCGGACGAGTTGCAGCGCTCAACAGATTTGTATCTCGAGCAACTGATAAATGCATACCATTCTTCAAAACACTTCGAAAAACCTTTGAATGGAATGAGGAATGTGAAAAAGCTTTTCAAGACTTGAAGAAATATTTGGGAACACCTCCACTGTTGTCCAGACCAATAACAGGAGAAAAGTTGTATTTGTATTTGGCAGTATCAGAGAACGCAGTCAGTTCAGCGTTGATCAGATTGGAGAATGGAGTCCAGAAGCCAATTTATTACACAAGTAAGGCTTTCCGAGGTGCAGAAATCAGGTACCCAAAGCTAGAAAAATTGGCATTGGCACTAATTGAAGCAAGCAGAAGAATGAGGCCATATTTCCAAGCCCATACCATCATTGTTTATACTGATATGCCATTGAGACAAGCCCTCCATAAGCCAGAAAAATCAGGGAGACTGATGTACTGGGCAGTAGAACTTGGTGAATATGATATTGTGTATGAGCCCAGATCATCATTGAAGGGGCAGGCTGTAGCAGATTTTATAGCAGAGTTCACATACCCTGATACCCCCGAGGAGCAAAAGATGCCTGCTGAGTTACCTGTGGACGATACAGGATCAACAGAAACATTTGCTGACCTACCTGTGGACGATACAGGATCAGCAGAAATAGGTCCAAACCAACCAAGGTTGGTTAAAGGACTTGTGGATGTAGAGAAATCATTATATTCAAACTCAGACCAGCCACGGTTGGTAAAAGAGTACGAGCAGATGACTGACGAGGAGCGAAAGATACCGGGGGATGATGGAAGAAAACAGCAGATATTTTATCGAGGAACTCTGACAGATAAGAAATTTGAAGACGAAATACCTACATGGAGATTATATGTAGATGGATCATCCTGCACAGCTGGTTGTGGAGCAGGAATTGTTTTGATCACCCCAGACGAGATTGACATGGAATATGCTTTGCGATTCCAATTCAAAGCCTCTAACAATGAAGCGGAGTATGAGGCCATGATAGCAGGTCTTAATCTAGCAAAGACTATGGAAGCACAACAGGTGATGGTATTCAGTGATTCTCAATTAATTGTGAATCAGATGATGGGAATATATGCGGTTAAAGGAGACTTAATGATCAAATATCATGCAAAGGTGATGAAATTGTTGACAGAATTTGATGCCATTCAATTGGTGAGAATACCGAGGATGGAGAATGTACAAGCAGATGCACTGGCCCGACTAGCATCAGCTACTCGTACCGAGATGCGAAGAACCATACCGATTGAAGTATTAGAAGGTCGGAGCATAGATGAAGATCTGACAACGAATGTGATTACCCTTGATTTAGGACCATCTTGGATGGATCCAATCAGGAAATATGTTGAAGAGGGCGAATTGCCGGAGGACAAACTCGCTGCCAAGAAACTGAAGTATAAAGCTGCTCGATATGTATTAACTAATGGTATTTTGTATAGACGAGGAATTATGGCAGGTTTGCAGAGATGTGTACATCCCACCGAGGTGAAAGAATTGATTGAAGAAATCCATGAAGGATCTTGTGGAGCTCATGTAGCAGGTCGAACACTTTTACAAAGAGTGATGACACAGGGATATTACTGGCCGACAATGAGGGCTGATTGTATAGCCTATGCCAAGAAATGTGACAAGTGCCAACGTTTTTCTTCCATCCGACGAACTCCACAAGCATTGCTAACACCAATAACTTCCCCTTGGCCATTTGCCATGTGGGGAATTGATTTGGTTGGACCACTGCCGATCACCCGAGGAAGATTCAAGTATCTCGTAGTTGCAGTGGACTATTTTACTAAGTGGGTGGAAGCTGAGCCTCTTATCAATATGACGTACGAGAAGGTATACCAGTTTGTATGGAAGAATATCATTTGTCGATATGGTCTCCCTCATGCTTTCATCACAGATCATGGAACACAATTTGATAATGAAGAATTTGCTGCCTATTGTCATCAGTCGAACGTTTTGAAGTTTCATTCAGCACCAGGCCATCCCCAAAGCAATGGACAGACTGAAGTGACGAACAGAACATTACTGAATGGGTTGAAAAAGAGGCTAAGTGAAGCTAAAGCAAATTGGATTAATGAGCTCCAATCAGTATTATGGGCCTACCGAACAACTCCCCGAGCAGCAACTGGAGAATCACCATATATGCTAGCATTTGGAAGTGAGGCTGTGATACCGGCCGAGTTGGGTCTCCCAACGCATAGAGTGCTGAATTTCAACTCTCCGATCAGTGATTTGATGAGAAGAATGGATTTGGACATGCTCGAAGAAGTAAGAGAAGAAGCAGCCATTAGGAATGCTGCTTATCAACAACGAACAGCTCTGTTCTACAACAAAAGGGTGAAGAAATGCGATTTGAAGGAGGGTGATTATGTGCTGAAGAAAGTCATTCAGAAACAGAATAAACTGGAAGCAAACTGGCATGGACCTTACCGAGTTACAGAGGTTGTTCGACCTGGAACCTACAGAATAGCAACTCTAGAAGGAGAAGAATTTCAGAATGCATGGAATGCTGAACACCTGCGAAAGTATTATCAGTAATGAAAAATGTAAAGTATTTCCTTCATTATGAATAAAACGAGGATGGTTCACCATTTTCTTTCTGTTGAAAGTTTTTCGGGGAATATTAGTGTTGAACACTACACTGCTGGACAAGAAGAAGACCTGCTGGACAAGAAGAAGACTGCTCTACGGAGTCATGCTCTACGGAGTCATGCTCTACGGAGTCAAGCTCTCCGGAGCGCTCTACGGAGCAAAAGTGCTATAAGTAGCCAACCTCCTTTGGTTAGGAGGATAAGCTCTCCGGAGCGCTCTACGGAGCAAAAGTGCTATAAGTAGCCAACCTCCTTTGGTTAGGAGGATAAGCTCTCCGGAGCGCTCTACGGAGCAAAAGTGCTATAAGTAGCCAACCTCCTTTGGTTAGGAGGATAAGCTCTCCGGAGCGCTCTACGGAGCAAAAGTGCTATAAGTAGACAACCTCCTTTGGTTAGGAGGATAAGCTCTCCGGAGCGCTCTACGGAGCAAAAGTGCTATAAGTAGCCAACCTCCTTTGGTTAGGAGGACATGCTCCAAGGAGCCAAAAAGTTCGAAAGAACCCTACTACTCCTTTGATTAGGAGGTGTAGACCAGCATGATCAACTACGGTTGGTAAGACTTTATATACTCTTGCATTACAGCTTATGTTTGTCGGGAGGTAACATTATTACAAAAAGTTCTTTAAAGAACAAAATATTCCAAACTGTACCAAGTATAGTTGGTCGGGGATAAAAACCCACTAATTGTAGTTGGTCGACGAGGATAAAAGTATTGACCTTAGTTGGTCGGACACATGTTTATATTTGAAAATTGAACCAAGTTTGGTTGGTCAGGGATAGAAACCCATCAACTGTGTTTGGTCGACAAACATTATTTATCCACCTTGGTTGGTTGGAAACAATTTTGAACAATTTATGCTTATTATAAATTCTAATTTGGTTGATGAACCATATAATTTGCAAACAGAAAAATAGCTATTGGCAAAACAGAAAATGAAACTCTTTCATTAAGATAAAAATGTATCACATGTTACATGTATGTGCTAACTATTACATTAAAGATTCCTACTCTATTGGTTTCTTTCCTTTGTCCTTTGAGACAGGTTCCTCGCCAGCAGGAGGATCCTCTAGACAAAGAGGAGAATTAATAAAGTTCATATCCTTCAGCATTCTGACATTCATTATTGTAGGAGTGTCCAACAGGTGCTCAGGACGAGATACTTCAACTTGAGAATGAAGGTTATAATCACCAAGATATTTAGAGATCAAACTCCGAGGAATGGAGCGAGCAGGAATCCATGCCATATCCAATTTATAGGGAGGAACAGGCAAGTCTAGCAATCCAGGAGCATGATAATCCCATAAATAATGACCTTGTTCCAATTTTAATACACCCAGGGCGTTCAACCATCCCTGCTAATAACCTTCGTTGTTAGCATTTTCAAGGCGATCATCCAAATGGTAAAGAGCTTCATTATAGCCTGCATTCCAGAACTCCCGAGGCTGTTTATGGAATTGGAAAGTTAATCTATCTACTTGCTCGAGAAAGTTCTTGATAAGAGCATCTTTATTATTCAGATCAGACTTCATCGCAGCCAATTGATCCTCTAAAGATAAATTTTTCTTAGATAAATCAGACAGAGCACGATCCTTAACATTCAGTTGGAATGCTTGAGTTTCCAGAGTAGATTGGGTGCGAGATTCTTCAACACTACGGCTAAGAACTCTTGATCGGCTCCGAGAAGCAACTGGAGAACTCTGCTCCTCGACGATTATTCCTCGTCCCCGAGAACTCCTTCCTCGTCCCCGAGCAGTCACAGGAATAATAGACTTTTTCAAGTCATCCAACTCTTGCCTTAGTTTGGCGTTTTCAACCTCTAGAAACGAAAAACCTTCATCAGTGACTGGTATTAATGCAGTAGAGGATGAAGCAGCAGATTCATACTGAGCTAATTTCTTCTGCAAATTGTTATTTTCTTGCTCCAGGATCTCAGCGATTTGTCTACAAGCTTCAATTTCACCTTTTAGAGTCCTCTCCCTGACGTCATACCCAGCAATGATTTTCTTGTGGCCTGTTTCTGAAGAGAGCTGCTGGTATCTATTTTTATAATCTTCATGTAACAAAGCCATTGATTCGTTATGTTGATTTTGAAGATCCTTTAAGGAACCATTAAGCTCTTCAATCAACTCATAGTAAGCAACATTGTTGGCCACTGCTCGGTCGAGTAAAGCTTTCAAGTATTGATAAGCTTCAATAGCCTGCTCTGAAGCATCGTGACCGAGGATATCAACAACTTCAGATGTACTAAGATCTGTATGACCAGCCTTATAGTATTGATGACATTGCTGCATCAGCTCGGTATCATGAGAAGAGATCAATTCCATTCTAGCAACAAACTAATGACAAGAAAAAGACAACAATCAACAAAAACAAGTTATCAACAACAGAGATGAGCAAAGATATATTTTATTAGATCAGCAAAAAGTTACATCGTTCGATTACAAGGAAATACAGAAAGGCTGCCGAACAACTTCACACCTTTTCCTTGTCCCCCAAGACTTTCTCGGGAGGCTGGGACGAGGAGCTCGGTTGCTCGGTGATAACTACAGCTTGATCGGTAGAAGTCTTCTCGGGAGGAGGAGGCATGGAGGAAATGTCCTCGGTGGCAGATGGTTGAGAGGCAGAAATTTGATCGCCCATAGCCATGGAAGATTCATCTGAAGCAGGTTCATCTTCTTCTTCTTCCACAATTGGTGGAGGAGGACCAGGGAGATGCCGTTGGAATAGCTCAGAATCATCTTGGACTTTTAACTCTTGCAGAGCAGCTACCCAACCATCATAGAAGTATTTCAACTCCCCATATTGGACTTGGGATGTCATTGCAGCTATCCCTCTCTCCCATCCTTTCTCCCAACCAACACTGAAATGTTTCTTGATTGCAACTTTTCTCCTCGATTTCTCCGAGGAAAGCTTCACCTCCAGTTCCTCTTTCTTAACCTTAATATCTCGCAGAGTAGATATTTCTTCTTCTGCCTTCTTCAATTTACCATCAGATTCCTGATGTTTAACTTCCAGATCTTTAATTTTTTCCTCCAAATTCTTGGAAGTTTCAGCCATCTTCATCTTATCAGCCTCAGCCACAGCCAATTTTTTCTCCCAAACAGTTTTCTCCTCGATGTACTGTTGGTGAGATTCCTTCACAGATTGGGTTAAACCCAACAAAGCATCGTCAACATCGGACGAGGAAGTGGAAGTTTTAATAGCTTGATCTTTCTTCACGATGGTATTGAAACAATTCACCAGCTGAAAGATAAGAAAAACAATAGAGTCAACACAAATACAAAAGTTCAGGAAAAAGAGATAAAGATCAAAGGTATGAGAAATTTACTGAAGAAAGATGGCGAGCAGCTAGGGATGTCAGTGTATCCCTAGGAATCTTTTCATCAACCCCGAGAACCTCAGGTATAACTGAGCTCGTTGAAGAGCTCGGAAGAATGATTTTTGAAATACTACTACCACCAGCGGGTAGAGAAGGTGCAGTCCCAGCAAGATTAACCGAGGATGATTTCCTCAATCTCTTCAAAGGACGATCAGTAGCATCAACCAAGGAAGAAGTCTTGGTCGGAGAGATGGCAATTACATCAGCAGGAGCATCTTTCTTGCTCGGGGCCACCGGGGGCTTCTCGGCAATTTTGGAGGAACCAGCATCTACTTTTTTAGTCCCCTCCGGGACGTCAATTTTGCCTTTCTGGGCTCCAACAGCAGAAGAAGTGTCGCCAAATAGAGCAGGAGGAGCTCTTTTCTTGCCCATTCTCTGAGATAGGGGGATATGAGAATCTGAAGATGAACTTTCTGGTGTTGAAGCTGGTTCAACAGGGCGAGCAGTATAAGAGGTTGTGTAGCTCTTATACTGCAGCAAATATGATGCAGATCTAATATGCTCGTCTGCAATCGTCTTATGCAAATTCCAGATAAGTTTTAAATGCTTGATATTCACTTCCGACTCTTTTGGAGTTTTTCTTTTACTATCAACTGCAAATAAATACATAAATCTCAGTCATACATTTTGTCAAACATGATGAATACGCAATTTCATAAGTAAAATAAAAATGAAAAATAAACCTATCCCATTGCCGTATGGGGGGCATCTGGGACCGTTGTATACTTCATTCCCAGATAAAGGCGCGTGTTGCCAATTTTTTATGACCAACCCATGCTCAAAATAATCTCTATTTGAATCAGGGAGGTTAACTACAAGAGCTCTATTTAAAAACCTAGTTTTTAAATAATAAATATTATCTAAAGTGGCCCATTTATAGCAGTACATGATTTCTGGGATCCCTATACGAGTCCCATGAGTTAGATTTAACTTGTGCACCCCGTTAATTATTCTCCATGAATTGGGGGCTATTTTTGCAGGAACAAGATCAAAATATTGACAAAACTCAAGACATAATGAGTTTGGGGGAAAAGAAAAACCACATTCAGCAATGAAAAGACTGGGGAACCAATGTCCCTCAGCCAATCGAAAGTAATCTAAAGGCTTAGAAAGAACCTCTAGAGTTACCCAAGAAGGAATGGAAAAGTCAGAACGAAATTTCTCAGCAGATTCAACAATATAAACCATATTGAATAAAAGAGATGCAGAAGAAAAGAAGAAGATCTTACAGAAAGAAAGGAGATATGTTGACAACGAACGGAAACAATGATGAACACACAAGAGAGAGGAAGAGAATAGAAAACTTGAATGCAGAAAAATGGAAAGTGTAGACGACGGTATGGTTACCAAAGGAGTTTAAATACTTTGCATTGGGAAGCGGTGAAAGAAATGATTACTAAAAAGAAACTATTGAACTTCCGGCGGCTAAAAAGACAAAAGTTGCACGAAGATCGAAGCGCTTGTAAAAAAGGCGGAAACTGCGAAATGAGAAGGAAATTTGAATACAATGCTCCTAAAACCCAGGAAGGTCATTTAATATTACCATATACCGAGAAAGAATGTCCCATACTCCTCAAAATTCGAAATATGAAACATTGGGGGCTTCTGTTGATACCAAAATTAATATGCTGATGTGGACGAATAGTATGAAGACACGTGTCGATCTACGTGGCACAATAACAGCGAGGAAGATCATTCACTGAACAACCATGGTCGGTACCGAGCAACGAGAGTACACCGAGGAACTCTTTCATCCCGAGATACTCTAAGCACTCCGAGGAACTCTTGATCAACGAGCAACTAAGGCGGTCCGAACTGCACCTCGGCCGTGTCATCAATTATCAGACGGACAACTGTTCAACTATTCATTAGATTCTTGACGCACACGCTGCATTAAATGATATACATATGAATGGGTAATACATTTAATGCAGCGTGTGCGTCAAGAATCTAATGAATAGTTGAACAGTTGTCCGTCTGATAATTGATGACACGGCCGAGGTGCAGTTCGGACCGCCTTAGTTGCTCGTTGATCAAGAGTTCCTCGGAGTGCTTAGAGTATCTCGGGATGAAAGAGTTCCTCGGTGTACTCTCGTTGCTCGGTACCGACCATGGTTGTTCAGTGAATGATCTTCCTCGCTGTTATTGTGCCACGTAGATCGACACGTGTCTTCATACTATTCGTCCACATCAGCATATTAATTTTGGTATCAACAGCATGTCTCATGAAAGTGAAGTTAAAGTGTTTGATGAAAAACTGAAAACTTTAACTGAAGCTAATGAAATTCTGGAGAAAAAATACAAAGGGACATTATTAGAATTGGAACAAACAAAAGAAAAGACAGCAACTGTTTTCAAAAAATTTACCAAATTTGAAAACAATTCTAAATGTTTTGAGGAATTCGTTGCTGAATCTAAAACCAATTCTGATGATAGAACTGGAATAGGGTTTTGCCCCAATTTGAAGACACAAACTAAACATGTTGAACCTATCAAATTTGTGTCAGGAGGCAAAAGACCTATTGAAACATGTCCAGACTTTCATTCTCTAAAAATTGAGTTTGATCATCAAAACACTAACACTGGAGACACAAGTTGCTCTAAGCATGAAAGTTTACCAAAGGGAAAATATGTCTGCCCCCCAATTAGGAAAAGTGAACCTGCTTTCAAACCTGTGCTACCTAGGAATAAAATTCAGCCTCAAAATTTCTCAAAACCTTTGTTTAGAGACTTTCCTAAGGAAAACCCTATTCTGAGCAATCTTTATTGCTACTATTGTGATATATATGGTCACTCTTTCGATAATTGCTATGCTAGGAGACTGATTAAGCCTATCTACAACACTCCTATGTATCATAACTTTTACTATTCTAGGAGGAGTCGTAACAATTATGTCCTTCCCAGGCCACTAGACAAAAACTCTAACTATAGGAATAGAAAGACTAAACCTAAAAGGACATTTACTAGAAGGATTCCCAGAAACTTTTCTAAATCAAATGCTCAGGTATTTAATTTTACCAAAAATCATGCGCAAAATGTTTTTAAACAAAAATCTACTGCTCGCAAATTTTATCAAATAAGAGCAAATCCGCGCAAACAGAAAACCAGAGCAATTTGGGTTAGAAAAGATGATCTAGTACCCCAGATGAAGTGTAATATTGTTATTTCTTCCTTAAAAGCTGAACTTACATCTTCTGATTGGTACTTGGATTCTGGATGTTCCAAGCATATGACAGGTGATGATACAAAACTTTTAAATAAAACTCATTTTGATGGTGGAAAAGTTGTTTTTGGTGATGGTATATCATCCCAGATCATAGGCAAAGGAACCCTTAAAGAAAAAGGACTTCCTCTTCTTGAAAATGTTCTCTTAGTTAAAGGTCTTAAGGCTAATTTACTTAGCATTTCGCAATTCTGTGACTCAAACTACACTGTTACCTTTTCAAAGAACAATTGCAAGATTTTAAATGAAAAGGGAGAATGCTTAATTACAGGATTCAGGACCCCTGACAATTGTTATACTGTCATGTCTAGTTCTGAAATTTGTAATGTTGCCAGAATGGATGACAATGAGATATGGCATAACAGAATGGGTCACATTAATTACGAAAATTTGAGTAAATTGTCCTGTCAACAAATAGTTAGAGGAATACCAAAAATTAAACCTATTCATAACATTGTCTGTGGTCCCTGTCAAGAAGGAAAAATTGTTAAAGCACCTCATAAAAGGGTTAAAGATATCCTTACCTCTAATCCCTTAGAACTCATCCATATGGACCTAATGGGTCCTTCTCAAACTGTTAGTCTTTGTGGACATAGTTATATTCTAGTTATGGTTGATGACTTCACCAGATTCACTTGGGTAGCTTTCTTAAAACAAAAATCCGATACTTTTCAAACTTTTTTAAAGATTCTCTTACGGATTGAGAATGAAAAAGACACTCAAGTGAATAGAATCCGAAGTGATAGAGGTGGTGAATTCAAAGACACTGGTATTATAGAATATTGTGACTATAATGGTTACAAACATGAGTTCAGTGCTCCTAAGACCCCTCAACAAAATGGAATAGCTGAGAGAAAGAATCGAACTCTTCAAGAGATGGCACGTGTCATGCTCCATGCTAAGAACTTACCTAAGTATTTTTGGGTAGAATCTATTCGTACAGCTTGCCATCTTATTAATAGGGTCTATCTTAGAAAGAATTCGAAACAAACCTCTTATGAACTTTGGTACAATAAAAAGCCTAATCTTAAGAACCTTAGAACCTTTGGTAGTACCTGCTATGTTTGCAAAGATAGGGAACACTTATCTAAATTTGAGAGTAGAGGAGATAAAGCCATATTCTTAGGTTATTCACCTAACAGTAGAGCTTATCGAGTGTATAATCTTCGCACTAAGACCTTAATAGAATCCATAAATGTAATTGTTAGTGACACTACTGTAGAAAGCAAGACTAGTGAATTAACTATAGAAGAAGAATCGTCAAATATTTTAGAAAATTATTCTTCTGAAATAGATAATTCATTACCTATTGAGTCACCTGAAGTACCTAACTGGGTTTCTAAAGATCATCCCATAAACAACATAGTTGGTAACCCTAGTGAACCAGTACGTACAAGATCCCAACTTAGAAATTATGCTCTTTATGCATGCTTTGTTTCTCTTGTGGAACCAAAGAATGTAAATGAGGCATTGAATGACTCTCACTGGATTTCTGCTATGCAGGATGAACTTTTACAATTTGTCATTCATGATGTTTGGTTTCTTGTTCCACGTCCTGATCACAAAAAGGTTATTGGTACTCGTTGGATTTTCAAAAATAAAACTGATGAAAATGGGATGATAATTAGAAATAAAGCTAGACTAGTTGCTCAAGGTTACTCCCAAATAGAAGGACTTGATTTTAATGAGACGTTTGCTCCTGTTACTCGTTTAGAATCAGTTCGTCTTCTTCTTGCTATAGCTTGTCACATGCATTTTACATTATATCAAATGGATGTTAAATCTGCGTTCCTTAATGGAATACTTGCCGAGGAAACCTATGTAGAACAACCTAAAGGGTTCATTGACCCTAATTATCCTAATCATGTATTTCGGTTGAAAAAGGCTTTATATGGTCTTAAGCAAGCTCCTAGAGCTTGGTATGAGCGCCTGTCCAGTTTTCTGCTGGACAAAGGTTTCAAAAGAGGTGGAAATGACCAAACCTTATTTGTCAAACATTTTGGCAAACACATTACTATCGCTCAAGTCTATGTAGACGATATCATATTTGGATCCACTTCTACCTCAGAAGTAAAATCTTTTGCTGAAATTATGAGTAAGGAATTTCAGATGTCCTTATGGGGGAGTTACAGTTCTTCCTAGGTCTCCAAGTCAAACAACAACCAGATGGCTTGTTTCTTTCGCAGACTAAGTACGCATTAGAGATCGTTAAGAAATTTGGCCTCGAGAGTGCTAAAAGTGCTAAAACGCCTATGAGTACTACAGAGAAATTATCTAAAGATGAAAATGGAAGATCTGTAGACTCTACCTTATATCGTAGTATGATTGGCACATTACTCTATCTGACTGCCTCGCGTCCTGATATCATGTATGCTGTTTGTATTTGTGCGCGTTATCAAAACAACCCCAAGGAGAGCCATTTAAACGCTGTTAAACGCATAATTAAATATGTTAAAGGCACTCTAAATTTAGGAATTTGGTACACGAATGACACACCTAGCACTATTATTGGGTACACTGATGCTGATTGGGCTGGGTGTACTGATGATAGTAAAAGCACTTCAGGCGCATGTTGTTATATTGGTAATAACTTGGTAGGATGGAGTAGTAAAAAACAGAACTGCACATCTCTCTCGACTGCTGAATCTGAATACATAGCCGCCGGTAGCTGTTGTGCCCAATTGTTATGGCTTAAACAAATGCTAAGTGATTATGGTATTCTAGAACCCACACTTCATCTCTATTGTGATAATCAAAGTGCGATTAACATTTCTAAGAACCCAGTTCAACACTCGCGAACTAAGCACATTAAAATAAGACATCATTTTATTCGTGAATTAGTTGAAACCAAGGAATTAGAAATCAATTATCTTTCTACTGATCTACAACTTGCAGATTTATTTACCAAACCTCTTGATTATAATAGATTCATTTCTTTACGTAAATCTATTGGTATGATTTGTGTTGAGTAAATACCTGTTATAGTTGCCAAGTTCTTTCCCTTTGTCCATTTGAGACAAAATGGGGGAGAAATTTGAGTCTACTGCATATACTAAAAATATTGATCTTAGTAATTTTTTTGCAGGTATTCTTCTTGTACAGTCATTCTTGTTTGTAATAATAGGATGTTAAACTGTATATAGTTGAGTTATGTAATTTTTGATTTCTAGGATTTGGGTAGATAAATCTTTTATAGGAATAGGATTTTCTTAATTGTTGTCGCCCTACGAGTTGAGATGACTCAAAGGAGATTTTGTCTCATATTTCCAAAGGGGGAGATTGAAGCCCTTATGCTTTTGACTCATTTGAGTCTAGACTGTATAAGAGCTCATCTAGTTTGGAAATTGTGACAAAATAGTGTCCATCCTAGAAACCAAAGAGCTTCAGAGATTGGGTTGCTTCTTCTTCTATCCATCTTGTGATGATCCTGAGACTATAGCCATCACTCACACACTTAGAATTTCATTCTTGCATTTCATATTGCACCACTATGTGTATTAATGTTGTGAGTGTGTTTAAATCCCTCAATTTGATTTTTAATAATTTTTTGGGAATTTAAAACATATTTTAAACAAGGTTTTATTTAATTAAAACTTGATTTAAAAGGTCTTGGGGTTAATGTATAAATATGGATTGTTGTGATTATTGGCCTAAACTTACTCTGGGTAGAAACCGAAAGCGCTAGAGACTCTAGGGTTGGCTTTGTAATTATTTTGGGATGCGCGTTTACATTCATCCTCAGGCCTACACCTGCTGTCCTCTGATTGGCCTGAACTGTGTTTCTTTACTGAGACAAACCATCGCGTGCTTTCAGCCCTTAGATCAACCCTTATCGATGGCCTGCATGTCTTTTGAGTGAATCCCAGTGTAAACCCTTAAGCCAATCACAGCCTGTTTAATCCACCGCCTGCTGTGAACCCTTAGATTGTAGTCAAAGGAGCTTGACTCAATCACAGCCCTTGATTTTGAACGAAGCTCTGGAATCTTCTTCTCTTCCTATTTAAAGGCCTCTCATCTCAGCCTTCGAAAGCTTTTGTCATTTTGAAAAGTCTCAGAGAATAGAGAAAGGAGAGAGAAGAGAGAAGAGAGAAGTTAGAGAGAGAAACCAAACCCTAGTTAGAAACCCTAACTTCGTCCAAATACCTCTAAACTTAAACCACTTACCTCTCCACAAACACCATAACCAGATAAACACCATCCTTAGTGTTTCTTGAGTTATGAGAGTTCGAGTTGAGTGATTTCTGGGTTGCTGAAATCCTTGTGTTCATAAATCTTATTTCCAACTTAGACATAGACTCAGATCTTGTTTCTCTTTCAATAGAAATCATAGATCTGAATTTTTTCATGTCACAGCACACTTAGTTGCATTTATTTCTCATCTTGAGAATTTCGTTGTTGATTGTTTTCTGATAAAACATTTTCTTACTTCAGAATCAACAATAGATGTTTTTCTATTTCTGTTTTTACAAAACCTAACCTGACCTAGTGGGATTCGCACTTGGAGGGTTCTCAATCCACATAATATTTTCAAAAGTGATTGAGAAAGGTCTTGACCGATTTCTTAAGCAAGATGTCCGTGGAATCTGGGTTATTTTGAAAGGTCAAAAAGGTTCTTTGTTTTGTAAGAAAGAAAAATAACAAATACACTGCATATAGACTTTATATGTGATTTGTTAGGATCGTCTGTAACTAATAAGTGTGTGTGTGTGCATGCATGTGTTTTAGAACACCATTCACAAACATCTTCACACTACAAACACTCAAAGTGTTGGCTATAAGATTTGGTGAACAATAAGTCGACGTAAAGTGCTGAAACACAGAAGAGTTGACAAACTGAGACAACTACATCAACAAACAAGATCTGCAGAAAAGTTAAGGACGCCAGAGGGTACAATCCTGAACTTGTATAGATTTGTTTTTGTGTGCATGTTAGTTAAATAGGTTGTAACTCATATATTTGTTTTAGTGATTGTTTTTGTTTTACTCCGTAGAGGGAGTCGTGGATGTTTCCTCAAGGTTGAGGTTTTACCACGTAAAAAATCCTGAGTATCAATATTTCTACATCTTCTCATCTCTTTCTGATTGTGTGCTGAGTTTAAAACATTTTAAACTGTTTACTAAAACTTGTTATCAAATCTTGTCCTAATCTCGTACATACTTTTGTTAACACATCTTGTGTTCAAAATCGTTTTGATTTAAGTAAAGAGTTTCTTCAACAAACTTTCGGAGTTGCTTAAATAGTTTATTTTCATAAACGGCTTTGGCAACGCTATTTCAACATATTACATGTATGTGCTGACTATTACATAAAGATTCCTATTCTATTAGTTTCTTACCCTTTGCTTTTGAGACAGGATCTTCGCCAGCAAGAGGATCTTCCAAGCAAAGGGGAGAATTAATAAAGTTCAAATCCTTCATCATTCTGACGTTCATTATTGAAGGTGTATCCATTAGATGCTCTTGATGAGATACTTCGATTTGGGAATGAAGGATATAATCACCGAGGTATTTTGAAATTAGGCTACGAGGAATGGAACGAGCTGGGATCCAGGCCATGTCCAATTTGAAAGGTGGCACAGGCAAGTCCAATAACCCTGGAGCATGATAATCACATAAATAATGCCCTTGCTCCAATTTTAATACACCCAAGGCGTTCAACCATCCCTGTTTATAACCTTCATTGTTGGCATGTTCAATACGAGCATCCAAATGAACAAGAGCTTCATTATATCCTGCCATCCAGAATTCCCTGGGCTGCTTGTGAAATTGAAAGGTTAATCTATCCAATTGTTCGAGAAGATTTTTGGCAAAAAGATCCTTGGTATGAAGAGCAGACTTCGTTGCAGTAATTTGATCTTCCAACGATAGATTTTTCTTGGACATTTCTGACAGAGCACGATCCTTAGCATTCAATTGAAACACTTGAGTTTCCAAAGTAGACTGAGTACGAGCCTCTTCAACATTGCGACTAAGAACTCTTGATCGGCTCCGAGAAGCAACTAGAGAACTTTGCTCCTCGACAATTCTTCCTCGTCCCCGAGAACCTCTTCCTAGTCCCCGAGCAGTCACAGGAATAACAGATTTTCTCAAGTTATCCAGTTCTTGCCTTAGTTTGGCATTTTCAACTTCTAAGAACGAGAAACCTTCATCATTAACGGGCACTAGAGAAGTGGAAGATGACGCTGCAGATGCATATTGAGCCAACTTTTTCTGTAAATTATTATTTTCTTGTTCCAGGATCTCGGCAATCTGCCTGCAAGCTTCAACTTCACCTTTTAGGGTCCTTTCCCTAATATCATATCCAGCGATAATCTTTTTATGGCCTGTTTTAGAAGAAAGTTGTTGATATCTATTTTCATAATCCTTGTGCAACGAAGCCATTGATGCATTGTGTTGATTTTGAAGATCCTCTATGGAACCATGAAGTTCCTCGATCAATTCGTAGTATGCCACATTATTGGCCACAGATCTATCAAGTAAATTCTTCAGGTACCGGTAAGCCTCAACTGCTTGTTCTGAAGCATCGTGACCAAGGATGTCGACAATCTCTGATACACTTAGGTCTGTATGACCAACTTTATAATATCCATTGCATTGTCGCATCAACTCAGTATCAGGAGAAGATATCAATTCCATTATGGCCAAAAACTAATAACGAAGAGAAAGCAGTAGTTAAATAAAAGCAATCAAATCATCAACAACAGAGATGAGCAAAGATGTATTTTATTAGATCACAAAAGGATTACATTGTTCGATTACAAGTAATGAAATATGGAAATAATGCCGAACAACTTCACACCTTTTCCTTGTCTCCCAAGACTTTCTCGGGAGGCTAGGACGAGGAGCTAGGTTGCTCGGTGGTAACAACGGTTTGATCAGCATGAATCTTCTCGGCAGGAGGAGGCATAGAAGAAATATCCTCGATGATAGAGGGTTGAGAAGCAGAGACTGGGTCACCCATAGCTATAGAAGATTCATCTGAGAGAGGTTCATCTTCTTCTTCTTCCACAATTGCTGGAGGAGGACCAGGGAGGTGTCGTTGGAATAGCTCAGAATCGTCTTTAACCTTCAACTCTTGCAGAGCAGCTACCCAGCCATCGTGGAAGTATTTCAACTTCCCATATTGGACTTGGGATGTCATTGCAGCAATCCCCTTATCCCATCCTTTCTCCCAACCAGCACTGAAATATTTCTTGACTGCAACCTTTCTTCTCAACTTCTCTGAGGAGAGCTTCACATCCAATTCCTCTTTTTTGACCTTGATATCTCGCAGGGTAGATAACTCTTCCTCTGCCTTTTTCAGTTTGACATCATATTCCTGATGTTCAACCTCTAAACCTTTTACTTTATCCTCCAAATTCTTGGAGGTTTCAGCCATCTTCACCTTCTCAGCTTCAGCCACAGCCAACTTTTTCTCCCAAACAGCTTTTTCCACAACATACTGTTGACGAGATTCCTTTAAAGATTGGGTCAAATCCAACAGAGCATCCTCTACACCTGACGAGGAGCTTGAAGCTTTAATAGCCTCATCCTTCTTCACAATATTATTGAAACAATTCACCAGCTGAAAGATGAGAGAAATAGTAAAGTCAATACAAAATGCAAGCATTCAGAGAAAGAAAGAAAAACCAGAAGTATGAGAAATTTACTGAAGCAAGGTGACGAGCAGCTAAGGATGTCAGCATATCCCTAGGAATTTTTTCATCAATACCATGGACCTCGGGTACGACCGAGCTCATTGCAGAACTTGGAAGAATGATGTTTGGAACATCTGTACCACCAGCAGGTAGAGAGGAGGCAGTTTCAGCCGGAGTAACTGAGGATGATTTCCTCAATCTCCTCAACGGGAGTTCAGAACCTTCAACCAAAGAAGTCTTGGTCGGAGAGATTGTAATTACATCTACAGGAGCACTTTTCTTGCTCGGAACCACTGGAGGCTTCTCGGTAGCTTTAGAAGACCCAGCATCCACTTTTTTATTCCCCTCTGGGACATCAGCTTTGCTTTTCTTGGCCCCAGAAACAGAAGTAACATCATCAAAGAGAGCAGGAGGAGCTCTTTTCTTACCCATCCTTTGACTTAAAGGAAGATGAGAATCTGAAGAAGAGTCTTCTGGAGTGGAAGCTGGTTCAACAGGGCGAGCAGTATAAGAGGTTGTATAACTCTTATACTGTAGCAAATATGATGCAGACCTAATGTGCTCGTCTGCAACATTCTTATGCAAACCCCAGATAAGTTTCAGATGCTTGATATTAACTTCTGATTCCTTTGGAGTTTTTCTTTTGCTATCAACTGCAAATAAATACATAATGAGATGTCAGTCATACATTTTGTCAAACATGATGAAAGCATAATTTCATAAGTAAAATAAAATGAAAAATAAACCTATCCCATTTCCATATGGGGGGCATCTGGGACCGTTGTATAGTTCATCTCCAGTTAAAGGGGCATATTGCCAATTTTTTATGATCAACCCATGCTCAAAATAATCTCTATTTGAGTCGGGGAGGTTAACTACAAGAGCCCTATTCAGAAACCTAGTTTTTAGATAATAAATATTATCTAGAGTAGCCCATTTATAGCAATACATAATTTCAGGGATCCCAATACGAGTCCCATGAGTTAGATTTAATTTGTGCACCCCATTAATTATTCTCCATGAATTGGGGGCTATTTTTGCAGGGACAAGATCAAAATATTGACAAAACTCAAGACACAATGGGTTCGGTGGAAAGGAAAAACCACATTCAGCAATGAAAAGACCGGGGAACCAATGTCCCTCAGCCAATCGAAAATAATCTAAAGGCTCAGAAAGAACCTCTAGAGTTACCCAGGAAGGAATGGAAAAATCAGAACGAAATTTCTCAACAGACTCCACAATATAAACCATATTGAATAAAAGAGATACAGAAGAAAGGAAGAAGATCTTAAAGGAAGAAAGGACGTATGTTGACAACGAACGAAAACAAGGATGAACGCACAAGAGAGAAGGAGAGAATAGAAAGCTTGAATGCAGAAAAGTGGAAAACGTAAAAGACGGTATGGTTACCTAAGAAGTTTAAATACTCTGCATTGGGAAGAGGCGAAAGAAATGATTACCAAAAAGAAACTACTGAACTTCCGGCAGCTAAAAGAACAAAAACTGCACGGAGATCGAAGCGCTTATAAAAAAATTCAAAATAAAGGCGGAAGCTGCGAAATAAGAAGGAAATTTGAACACAATGTTCCTGAAACCCAGGAAAGTCATTTAATATTGCCATATACCGAGAAAGAATGTTCCATACTCCTCAAAGTTCGAAATATGAAACATTGGGGGCTTCTGTTGATACCAAAATTAATATGCTGATGTGGACAAATAATACGAAGACACATGTCAATCTACGTGGCACAATAGCAGCGAGGAAGTTCATTTCCCGACCAACCATGATTCTTTCCGAGAAACAAGGATACACTGAGGAACTCTAGCGCACCGAGGAACTCTAGCGCTCCGAGGTACTCTAGCGCTCCGAGGAACTCCTGAGCAACGAGCAACTATAGCGGTCCGAGCTGCACCTCGGTCGTATCATTAATTGCCAGATAATCAACAGTTCAAATATTCATTGAATGCTTATATTCTTGACGCGCACGCTGCATTAAATGTATTACCCTTTCACATGTATATCATTTAATGTAGCAAACCTTTCATGTACAGCCTCAAGGCTATAAATACCTTGTATCATCCTCATTCAAGGGGGACCGGAATTTCTTGAGAGAACTTGTAATCAAGAATTCTGCAAACATTCAGCAATAACATAACAGTGGACGTAGGCTTTATTCCTAGACGAACCACTTTAAAAATCTTTGTCTTATTTATTTATCTGTGATTGAATAATTAGAGCAATCTAATTTTTTACATCAACAGTGATATTGGAAAGTGGAAGGAGAAAGTGCCACGAAATGTCAAATCTGAGGACTGGGAGGTGTTTTGCAATAATGAAGTTTTAGAGGTTCAAAAGGCTTTGCGAAGAAAGAACAAAGAGACTAAACTAAATTGTGTGAGAAAGACAACTCATAATACAGGTCGTCATGGTTATGCCCGAGCTTCAGAGAATTGGAGAAAGGATCATGGGCGTGCACCCACTCGTGCTGAATTGTGGTTGGCAACTCATATAATCAAAGGAGGTGGTTATGCCCCTCATGATAAAATATTTGCGGTAATTTAAATTTTTTAATGTTCGTTTTGTTTAAAAAAAGTATCGTATCATCAAACCTAATGTTAATATATTTTTATACAGGACCAAATTCAAATGCTTCTGGATGTATACAAAGCGAGTGGTCAGGAGGAGACCTTGGATGCCGGGCCTATTTTTGAGGTTTTCGGAAAAGATATGCGAGGACGTGTTCGTTGTGTTGGGTCCACAATTTCGAGAACCGCTATATTGGGGTCGGCATTTGCTAGAGAAATGCTTGAGGAGGTGAAAGAGGACACCGGAAATTGGAAGGATCATGTTGATCACCTTAGGAGTGACATAGAGGGGATAAAATCCTCATTAGATGAATTCATTACCGACTTCAAAACCGGGAAATTTTCATGTGTTGGACACAACGTTCAGGAGTTACCTACTATAGGTACTGGAACTCCTTCGTGTTCTCATTCCGCCCCTGCATTCGAGGTTCCAAATTTCACCTCGCTAATTGAATGCAAAATACTATCCCACACACGTGAACTTGTTGGTTATGGGAGGAAAACGCAACCAGGAGCCGTATCGACCGTTCACTTCCATAAGTTGAGAAAGAATGAAGTGCGAGTTTTACTCGATGACATCAAAGTGCCCGAGTATCCAGTTTCGGGTGGAAAACAAGCTCATTGCGAGAACTTGGAAGATGTTGGTAAAAATGGAATTATGTATTGGCTCGACGACCTTTGTCCTCCCATTGGTGACACCGACGAATGACCTTTGTCCTCCCATTGGTGACACCGGTGACCTACGCCACCTTGCTTCGAAGTACTTCCCTCTAAGGTACAAATCTGCAAAATCTCTACTTATATTCCTAAATCATGCTTCTATAATCCTGCTCCACCATCTACTGAATTGAGTTATGTTGTTTCTATAATCGTTATGCAATCAACTAGGAAAACCAGTTATTTATTTATCATTATTGAGCGGGAAGTGTGGGCAAGCTATTATATATAAGAGTTGTTATATATAACAGCTCTGTTATATATAACACCTGTTATATATAACAGAGTTGTTATATATAACAACTGTTATATATAACAGCTTCTGTTATATATAACACTGTTATATATAATAACTCTGTTATATATAACAGCTATTTCATGCAACAAAAATCTGACCGACACAGAGCCCTGCTACGAAAGTTTCAACGGTGAATTAGGAACCCAATGCTCAACAACTTGAATCCTGTCAGGGGGCCTCTTTAGATTGATTTCAGTGTGAATATACATTAGTGTTTTCGCTCCATATATGCTGAATTATGGTTACCTGCTCCATATATGCTGAATATACATTGGTCCCGTGGTTACCTGCTCCGTATATGCTGAATTGTGGTTACTGTTGACTTTAAAAATTGATCGTTTGCAATTACCTAGTAATGGATGGTTGAACTCAGATAGTAATGAAAGGGTTCCTATGTGGTGGTCTGCTGTAAGTTGATCAGGACATTACACAAACTTAAACGAAACTTAAACGTCCGAATAAATATGTCACTGAATAATACTCATATACAATATTGAGTTGCATAATTAAATAGACCAAGATCACAAAATGGTAAACAAAAAGCTGGATCATTTGGTGAAGAAAATTGGAGATCAAGCTGTCCAAAAAATGACAGGGCCTGCCTTTTAGGTGCAACAGTTAGTCAAAGACCTCTCTTGTGCATAGTTAATATTTCTTTCAAATTCAACTGAGATTGATTGACTGACCAAAAAATGACAGGGCCTGCCTTTTAGGTGCAACTGAGTTAGTCAAAGACCTCTCTTGTGCTTCTTACACACAGTTTGTAACAATAAAAATCTTACAGCGGCATGTTGCTTGGTCATTCCCTTCTAATCCTCACCCGATTCAGCTTGTATACATGATGTATGTATATATATGTAAGAAAATAATGTGTAGAACACACGAGCTTTAAAATAATAAATATGATAATTTTTCATGAGCATTGGTGTCATGTCGAAACCTTGTAGATACTATTTTTAGTTTTTCAATAGTTTGTTTGGAAGTTTTATTATAAAGAGAAAAGAAAAAAAATAAAGGAAAATTATGCTTTCTTTTCGTTGTTTGAGAGTTTACATAGGAGAGAATATTATTTCGCCATTTTCCTTTGTTTAGGAGTTTAAAAAGAGAGAAAAGAAAGGAAAAAAATTTTCTCCAAAACTTTCCAGGAAGTGTGGTTATTAGAAGGTGTACTTTGGTATTCGATTCCTAAATGGTTGGGATGAGTGGCTTTCGTTGCTGAATTTTTTTCACCCTTAAACCTCTTATGCTAGCCCAGAACCACAGCCTTAATGAGGCCTACCTTATATCAAGTTTCTTGAGAGGATTGAAGGAGGAAATAAGGAGACCTGTGACCTGTCAAAATGTTTTTACCTAAAAATCTGAACCATACCAATTTGTTGGCCAAACAACAAGAATCATCCCTCAATTCCAAATTATCAACCCATAAAACCAATCACACCAACCCACGCTCATCTTTGTCTAGCCAAAACGAAAAAGCCACTCATCCCAACCATTTAGGAATCGAATACCAAAGTACTTAGATAAAAATAGGCTTACCATAAATATCTTCCACTCTTCATATATTTGCTTTAAAAATGTATGGACTTCCTTATCAAGTTTTCTAAATTAGTTTATGAAAGAGAGAAATAATTCAAAGTTCATCGCATCAAACTCACAAAAATCAAAATCAGTATAAACTTGCAAAAATCAACACTTAGTTAGAAATATGCCGTCAAAGGGTGAATACCCAAACCAACCCCCAAACGACCCCGTAGGAGGCACGAACACCTCGTACGGGACCAATGTAACTTGTAGGAACTGATCGCGTAGTCCCGGGACTCTCGGTTTGAGAGTATGACGATAATTTGCAAAAATCAACACTTAAACTTAAAAACAAGCCGTTAAAGGGTGAAAACCCAAACCACCCCCGAAACGATCCCGTAGGGGGCACGAACACCTCGCACGGGACCAATGTAACTTGTAAGAACTGACCGCGTAGTCCCGGGTCTCCCGATTTGTGAATAGGACGATAATTGGCAAAAATCACACTTAAACTTAAAAACATGTCGTTAAAGGGTGAAAACCCAAACCATCCCCCAAACGACCCCGTAGGAGGCACGAACACCTGGCACTGGACCAATGTAACTTGTAGGAACTGACCGCGTAGTCCCGGGTCTCCCGGTTTGTGAGTATGACGTAAATTTGCAAAAAACAGCACTTAAACTTAAAAGCAAGTCGTTAATGGGTGAAAACCCAAACCACCCCCCAAACGACCCCGTAGGGGGAACGAACACCTCGCATGGGACCAATGTAACTTGTAGGAACTGACCGCGTAGTCCCGGATCTCCCGGTTTGTGAAGAGGACGATAATTTGCAAAAATCAACACTTAGTTAAAAACATGCCGTCAGAGGGTGAATACCCAAACCAACCCCCAAACGACCCCGTAGGAGGCACGAACACCTCGCACGGGACCAATGTAACTTGTAGGAACTGATCCCGTAGTCCCGGGTCTCTCGGTTTGAGAGTATGATGATAATTTGCAAAAATCAACACTTAAACTTAAAAACAAGCCGTTAATGGGTGAAAACCCAAACCACCCCCCAAACGATCCCGTAGGGGCACAAACACCTCGCACGGGACCAATGTAACTTGTAACAACTGACCGCGTAGTCCCGGGTCTCCCGATTTGTGAATAGGACGATAATTGGCAAAAATCACACTTAAACTTAAAAACATGCCGTTAAAGGGTGAAAACCCAAACCATCCCCCAAACGACCCCGTAGGAGGCACGAACACCTGGCACGGGACCAATGTAACTTGTAGGAACTGACTGCGTAGTCACGGGCCTCCCGGTTTGTGAGTATGACGTAAATTTGCAAAACACAACACTTAAACTTAAAAACAAGCCGTTAATGGGTGAAAACCCAAACCACCCCCTAAACGACCCCATAGGGGGCACGAACACCTCGCACGGGACCAATGTAACTTGTAAGAACTGACCGCGTAGTCCCGGATCTCCCGGTTTGTGAATAGGAAGATAATTTGCAAAAATCAACACTTAGTTAAAAACATGCCGTCAAAGGGTGAATACCCAAACCAACCCCCAAACGACCCCGTAGGAGGCACGAACACCTCGCACGGGACCAATGTAACTTGTAGGAACTGATCGCGTAGTCCCGGGTCTCTCGGTTTGAGAGTATGACGATAATTTGCAAAAATCAACACTTAAACTTAAAAACAAGCCGTTAAAGGGTGAAAACCCAAACCACCCCCCAAACGACCCCGTAGGGGGCACGAACACCTCGCACGGGACCAATGTAACTTGTAAGAACTGACCACGTAGTCCCGGGTCTTCCGGTTTGTGAATATGACGATAATTTGCAAAAATCACACTTAGTTAAAAACATGCCTTCAAAGGGTGAATACCCAAACCAACCCCCAAACGACCCCGTAGAGGCACGAACACCTCGCACGGAACCAATGTAACTTGTAGGAACTGACCGCGTAGTCCCGAGTCTCCCGATTTGTGAGTATGACGTTAATTTGCAAAAATCAGCACTTAAACTTAAAAACAAGCCGTTAATGGGTGAAAACCAAAACCACCCCCCAAACGACCCCGTAGGGGGCACGAACACGTCGCACTGGACCAATGTAACTTGTAGGAACTGACCGCGTAGTCCCGGATCTCCCGGTTTGTGAGTATGACGTTAATTTGCAAAAATTAGCACTTAAACTTAAAAACAAGCCGTTAATGGGTGAAAACCCAAACCACCCCCCAAACGACCCCGTATGGGGCACGAACACCTCGCACGGGACCAATGTAACTTGTAGGAACTGACCGCGTAGTCCCGGATCTCCCGGTTTATGAATAGGACGATAATTGGCAAAAATCACACTTAGTTAAAAACATGCCGTTAAAGGGTGAATACCCAAACCAACCCGCAAACGACATCGTAGGAGGCACGAACACCTCGTACGGGTCCAATGTAACTTGTAGGAACTGACCGCGTAGTCCTGGATCTCCCGGTTTGTGAATAGGATGATAATTTGCAAAAATCACACTTAGTTAAAAACATGCCGTCAAAGGGTGAATACCCAAACCAACCCTCAAACGACCCCGTAGGAGGCACGAACACCTCGCACGGGATCAATGTAACTTGTAGGAACTGATCGCGTTGTCCCAGGTCTCTCGGTTTGAGAGTATGACGATAATTTGCAAAAATCAACACTTAAACTTAAAAACAAGCCGTTAATGGGTGAAAACCAAAACCACCCCCCAAACGACCCCGTAGGGGGCATGAACACCTCGCACGGGACCAATGTAACTTGTAGGAACTGACCGCGTAGTCCCGGATCTCCCGGTTTGTGAATAGGATGATAATTGGCAAAAATCACACTTAGTTAAAAACATGTCGTTAAAGGGTGAATACCCAAACCAACCCCCAAACGACCCCGTAGGAGGCACGAACACCTCGCACGGGTCCAATGTAACTTGTAGGAACTGACCGCGTAGTCCCGGGTCTCCCGGTTTGTGAATATGACGATAATTTGCAAAAATCAGCACTTAAACTTAAAAACAAGCCGTTGATGGGTGAAAACCCAAACCACCCCCCAAACGACCCCGTAGGGGGCACGAACACCTCGCACGGGACTAATGTAACTTGTAAAAACTGACCGCGTAGTCCCGGGTCTCCCGGTTTGTGAATATGACGATAATTTGCAAAAATCACACTTAGTTAAAAACATGCCGTTAAAGGGTGAATACCCAAACCAACCCCCAAACGACCCCGTAGGAGGCACGAACACCTCGCACGGGACCAATGTAACTTGTAGGAACTGATCGCGTAGTCCCGGGACTCTCGGTTTGAGAGTATGACGATAATTTGCAAAAATCAACACTTAAACTTAAAAACAAGCCGTTAAAGGGTGAAAACCCAAACCACCCCCGAAACGATCCCGTAGGGGGCACGAACACCTCGCACGGGACCAATGTAACTTGTAGGAACTGACCGCGTAGTCCCGGGTCTCCCGATTTGTGAGTATGACGTTAATTTCCATTCATATATGTAATTTTTTTGTTTTGAGTATTTTTTTTTTGTAAATTACTGGGTTATTAATATCGTATCTTTTTTGTATTCTATTTTTTTTGCAGGATAACAGTTTATCGTTGGCTTTTATTCGCTTGGAACACACAAAGAACTCAATGGTTTACAACAAGGGGTTTATTAATGAATCCATTTTTTTGTTTCATGACCGTACGGTCTCTTGTTGTTTTATTATTGACTTTTATGGCCATGAGGGCTTTTGTAAGTTAATTGTTATATTTTGTGACCGTGCGGGCTTTATGTTAGGCAGGTTTTGTATTAACAGGTTTTGGAATCTCCAGAAAATAGAGGAAACTCTGCCCAATTTTTTTTTGGCATGCGAGCAGTTAAAGACTTGTAATATTTTGATGTTTGTATGTACATTAGTTTATTAATAACGTGCAATATTATTAATTTGTGAATTTTGTGCTTTCAAATATTTTTTTTTAAAATTACAAAAAATTGGCACAGTTCAAAATCGTGGCAAAAGTGTATGATATTTTGGCACGGTTTTAAACTGTGCTAATTTTTTTTTAAATTATGCTGAATCTGGCACAGTTAAAAACCGTGCCAAAAGTGTGCCAGAAATATCAAATTCTGGCACGGTTTAAAAGTGTGCCAGAAGTGTTCCTATTATGCTGAATCTGGCACAGTTAAAAACTGTGCCAAAAGTGTGCCAGAAATATCAAATTCTGGCACGGTTTAAAAGTGTGCCAGAAGTGTGCCTGTTTGACTGATTCTGGCACACTTTTAAACCGTGCCAAAAGTGTGCCAGAATTATCAAATTCTGGCACGGTTTAAAAGTGTGCCAGAAGTGTTCCTGTTTGACTGATTCTGGCACACTTTTAAACCGTGCCAGAAAAAAATTCTGATTTTGGAACACCTGATTCTGGCACAGTTCAAAACCGTGCCAGATTTGATCTGGCACGGTTTTGAACTGTGCCAGAATCCTGTTTTTGGTGTAGTGACATACATATATACATATTTTTACTAACATACTCGTTAGTATCAGACAAAACATATTTCTAACATTCACCACCAAAGCTATACTCTTCTAACTCCAGAACCTCTAAAACCTAGGGTCTGATACCAAAAACGGACACACCCCAACCCAGTTACTTATAAATAATTTTGAAAGTCAAAGTGAGTCAAACCATGATTAATTTAACCAAATAATAAATGCGAGTTTTAATTTTAGAGTCATCATTGTGAATCCATATAACTAAAACCCTTTTTACAACATCAGAGTACTCATGCCCATAAAAACTTGGTTGAAGGATAAGTTAACTTAATTACATCATTTACATTAAACCAAATCTTTGTTTCGCCCGTTCCTGGCTTACCCAACTCGACTTCCTAGATTTGGCACTTACGTTGCGTTACCTGGAAAAAATGTGAACATAGGAACCATGAGCAAAATAGCCCAGTGAATGCATCACTACTGTACTCCTGCATGAATTTAAATGCAATAAATCATGTCCATATAATTATGTATTAACTTATTCAGCTCATTCATAATGAATGACCAACTTTTCCGAATCATGATTCACACATCCTGTCTAAATAGACAATTCTCCCCCATTCCTAGTCGAGTAACCCCTTATCATTAATAGACAAATCTCTCCCATTTTGGGTCGGGGAGTAACCTCCCATTTTGGTAAACCGAAATGAACAATTTTATATTCATAACTTTATGATCATATTTGTAACAGTATACAAATACATCATTCTAGTGAGTACACTCACCTTGGTTGACAACTATGTATTCACGTTTCCTTCAGGTGGAGCTGAACTGGGTTGATTAGACCTTACTCCTTTCAATCCAACTAAATCAGTACTGAATCTCAATTATAAGTATTATCCTAACATAATTATATAACTTTTCATGACTATACAACAACAATATAATTCCACTTAAGTCACATTCCATGAAACATGCGTAAAGACAAAATAATGGTACCCATGTTGATAAAGTTATGAACATTCAACCATAGAAAATACCTCATAAGGGATTTATAACTAAACACAAGTAAATATGAAAACATACTTCTCAATGTATATACACATGAAACATGTACTCAAAATACTCTTCGAAAAGAGGAGATAACAATATTCTTTCATGGGGTATTCAGTATGGCCAAATTATTGTCTTTTATACTCAACCATCCTATATTCCTAAATTGTATAAATACCGGTGTCCAACCATTTCAATATGAAAACATATATGAATATACGTTCCAATACAGGTGATGGTGTAATTTTTCAAGCTTCCTAGTGCAATTTATGACCATTTCTTTACAACACAAGAAATATTCCCTACAAGCTCCTCTATTGTTCCTTCGACTTCCAAGAATTTTTATAATTTTTATACATCATAACTTGCCATGACTTTCAACCCATTTTCTGTACATAATTAAAGTTTCATAATTTTTTTGACTTCATTTACTATGTCAAAATCTTGACCAAACTCAGGGCATACCGAAATGAAATATACAAACAGCAACTATGTACCAACTTAAAATCATCATTAAGGCCTAAACACAAGGAGATAAATTCTAAGTTTCGGATATGATATGAATATATGAGTCTAGTTTTATATCCAATTGGAATTTCTCAATTAAAGTAAGGACACAAATATATATTCGAGTTTGAATGCAAGGGGTTTCAATACAAAGCAATTTGAAGGGTTTGTACATTCAACTTAACTTAAACTTGCATCGAACCATACATATATATAAAAGGATGAAATTTTAGTAAAAAAAATGATGATTTCTATCATCTAAATCAGTAATATAACAAAATTAACAAGATTTGTGATTAGGATTACCTTCAGGACTTTTATGTAATTTCTATGGATTTTTCTACACTTTTTCTCCTCACTTTTTCTTCCTAAACTCCCTAATTCTCTTTCCTCAAGACTCTTTCATGGATGATTTTGGATGAAGGATAAGGTTATTTCAAAGGTATAAGGTCGGCCAAACTAGCCTACACCTCCAACTAATCATTTTAAGACATTTGTTGGGTGTAAAGGACAAATTACGACTTAAATGGATGGACATATTTGCCCTTGGTTAGTAATTTCGATATAACTTCTTACTCGGACCTTCATTTCACACACTGTTTATTGGGTTACAATCCTAACTCACATGTATACAACTATCTAGTTTCCACCTCAAGTCAATTGATATTTCATAAAGGTCAAAACTAGTCTTAAACATGAATATTCCTACCAAAACTTCAAAATTTTATATTTGTAACTAATTCAATATTTCATGTTTTATGAAGGTAGGATTAGACTAAACATGATGAATTAACATTATATATACTAATAACATATTACCCATATCACATAAGCTAATCATGATTTAAACATAATTTATCATAATTATATTCGGGTTGTCACAGACATGATGACTATTGCAGATTTTTGGATCAAATTTGATGATAAGTACTTACCACTTGCAATCAGAGGTGAGGATCAGAGACAATTTCTGAGTCTAAATTAGTAAAACCGCAAAATGGTGGAATATGAGAGAGAATTTACCAGCCTTTCCTTGTTTTCGCCTGAGGAGGCAAACACATAGGAGAAAAATATGGATAAATTTAACTTTAGTTTGAACTGGTATATTAGACAGGCAATTTTGGGAAACCCAACATTTATAACTTATACGCAGCTAGTGAATGATGCATTACTTCACTAGTCAGATCATCGATAGTTTCAAAATAGGAAGGTTGAGAAGAGGCCTAATGCAAATTCGTTTAGCCAGCAAGGTAAGACAAATGGATGTAGTACTCAAGGGGCCAAAAATTTTAAGGGGCCTCAGTTAGGAGATCGTCACCACTAAAAGCATAAGGGTTATGATGACTGTAAGGTCCACTAGGGAAAAAGTAATCTCTCTTAACAGGGCCATTAGTGGCAAAAGGTTATAGGCTAGCAGGGTCATAGCCGGCAGGGGAAACATGGAAATCAATAGGGTAAACACAAGTTCCACGATCTCTGTTTCACTTACAGTGGGATCGGACATGTATCTAAGAGTTTCCCTTAGGTCAATGAGGGCACTCAAGATCATGTAGGTCAGCTTGTGTATCAAGAACCTTAAGGTAAGTTTCAATAGTTGCTAGTTCCACTAGTTATTGTAGTGCTAGTGGTTATAACGCCACCAGCCCAGACTCACAAGCGATAACCATTATAGTATAGACATGTGTACCATGTCTCTTAGGGATTTACTAACACCAATCCAAGCGATTTAGGATATGTTTTTTATTTCTGTACATGTAGACGCATTTTATATTATACATGCACA
This sequence comes from Sambucus nigra, assembly GCA_949130495.1. Taxonomy (NCBI): domain Eukaryota; kingdom Viridiplantae; phylum Streptophyta; class Magnoliopsida; order Dipsacales; family Adoxaceae; genus Sambucus; species Sambucus nigra. The sequence continues at coordinate 170,209,985 of OX422219.1, forward strand.
TCATATTCATTTGTTAGTATTATCTTTGCTTGGTCTTAGGGGGTAGTAAATTTAGCATAAGATATCCTATTACGTGTTGATTCACTATTTGGTGGAGGCTCTCCTATTCATTCCGTGTTTATGGGGTAAGGGTGGATATTGGTAGACATCGATTTGTATTCGACTTATTAATTTTAGATATGTCTGACTACGGTGTTATTGTAGGAATTAATTAGTAAGTTTGTTATCATTCTTATGTGGATTGCTTTTTGAGGTCCATCATCTTTGCCATTCTGAGGAAAGATATGTAGTTGGTTGCGATGTCTCACCGAGAGGGGGGGTCAAGTACACATATTTATTACATTGAGTAGGACACTTGTGAGGGATTCACCACTTCATTACAATGTGTTTAGGTTAGAAATTTTTTTGATGTATTCCACAAGATTTTTGGGTTGCCACCGAGTAAAGAGATTGAGTTTGTGGTTGACTTATCTCTAGGCACTAGACTGATATCTCGAGCACCTTATCATATGGACCCAGTATATATGAGATAGATGAGAGATAAAATTCAGCAGTTATTGGGATAGGTATTTATTCAGAGGAGTACTTCACCTTGTGGAGCTCCGATCATTTTTGCAAAGAAGAAGGATGGATCATTGACACTTTGCATCGATTCTCAAGATTTGAACAAGGTCACCATATGAAACAAGAAATTGCAAAAACATTATTTTTATGATAAGTTTGAGAAGTGTGGATTTTGGTTAATAGAGGTGAAGTTCTTGGGTCACATTATGTCAAAGGCAGATATTTCAATATACTAGAGTAAAGTAGCATAAGAGATGGAGTAGGGATAACCAACAACACCTATAAAGTTGCATAGTTTTCTAGTATTGGCATGATACAATCGTCGGTTCATTCATGGGTTTTCGATGATACTAAGGACTTTGGCGAACTTTATGAAGAAGTGAGTGCCACTCATTTGGGATGAGTTTTTCCAATAGGCTTTCGAAAATTTGAAAGTCAAGCTGATTTCATCTCCAGTACTTTCTTTACCTTGTCATGTTATAGAGTACGATTTGTATTGATGCATCATTAGAGGGACTTTAAGGTGTGTTGATGTAAAAAGAAAGACCGATATCTTATTGTAAGGACATATTTCCAATTGAATCGATTTGCATGTATTGGCGCAATTCCGAACAAAACATTTCTAGTTATAGGAGGCTTTATATGTTTACCTTTTGACCCTATGACGTGTTTAATTGAAGACGTAGCAGTAAAGCTTTAGATATTGCTTATTGTGTCGCGTTTCCTGCCAACTATTGTCTTCATGATTCCAAGGATCTCTCGAATAATATTGCATATAAATTTTGATCCTTGGAATTTTATTTTTGGTATTGAGGGGTACTTTTAAAATATTCTAAAAGGAAACATTTTTATTTTATGCTTTGAACGACTTTAATTCTTTGTTTGAACGAGATTAGCGGTTCGTTGAAACGAACATCAAAAGATATTTTTTTGTTAGCTGAACAAATATCGTTCAAAATCGGTTCGAACAAGATAACCTTTTCATCCGAATGAACCCTTATTTTCATTCGAACGAGATTTATCAAAAAAATTATCGCCTCAAAAAATGTGTTTTCTACTTAAAGGGGTTCCAACATTTATTTTTAGAGAGAATTTGGCAAAAACCATTTTCCTATACATATCCAGAAGCTCCCAAACCCTAGTTTTACCCATACTGTTTGAGATTCAATTTTCTATCTTTACATGGTTTAAGATCTCTTTTGGCATCATGGTTTTAATGATCGTCATCTCTATTGTGTACGTTTTATAGGATTCTTTGTTTTTCATTTACACACGGTGGTCTCTTTGGTGTTGTGTTGCAGTGAAAAATAGTGGACTCCATGTTCCATATCCATAGGTGGTTACTGAGCCTTATTAGTGGATACCGAGGCATGTGTGGACTCATACATTGTGGCAGGTTCGTGGGTGGACTCCTGCATGTGACGTGGTGAAGGTTAAGGAACAAAATGCATCAAGGTTTGCGAGGGCTTCGAGTCGATTTTGTAAGTCTTCTGTCGTGTCCATTGTAATTTCGCACATAGCGAAATTTATGCGTCTGGGCCATTCGAGGTTTTTTCCATCGTGGGTTTTCCTTATACAACGGTCTATTGTGGTTTGTTGTTTTATTTTATTCTTGTTCACACCTAGATTTATATTTTTGGAAAAGATAAAATTTGAAAAATCGTTTATCACAACAATTGGTTTGAAATTGGTGCAAAGTTTTAATTTGGGTTAACTTCTTTAAGTTTTATATTTAATTTGGAAAAATTAAAAATTGACTTTTGTTTTTTACCATCTTTCATATATCCCCTACCTCCTACAACTTCCCTTATGCTTCTCGAAATCTTAAGACACATGGGGGGAATTACCCCACCCATGATCTGGAATCAGTAACAATAGTTTTTTCTCTTCAAATTTGGAGACACTATCTTTTGGGGAAGATATTTCATATTTTCATGGACCATAAGAGTTTGTAGTATATGTTCATGCATAAGGAATTAAACATGAGATATCATCAATGTCTTGAGTTTGTGAGAGACTATCAGTTTGATATTCAGTATCACTCAATTAAGGCAAACGTAGTCGAAGACGCCTTGAGACACAAAATTATAGTTATACTCTTGGATATTTGGAAGGTGAAGTGGGGTTCTCTTTTCACCGAGGATGGGTTAGCATGTGTCTTTGTGGCAGTCATTACTATCACACATGAGATAATTATTTGGGTTATGAGGAAACATGCAGTAAATACTTCTTGTCAGGATAAAGTTAGGCAGTTATTGTTAAAGGGATCAGAATAGTGCTCTATTGCATCTGATGGGAGTTTTCATTTCCACGGTATATTGGTTGTTCCCGAAAGATGAGGAATTATGATAGGAAATGATGACCTGGGCACATGGGTTGCGCTTTACAGTACATCCTATTGGGAATAAGATGTACCCATATATGAATTGCCATTATTGATGTGCATGCATGAAGAAGGACATCACAGTGTTCGTGTCCAAGCATTTTAATTATAACATGATGAAGGTAGATCATCAAAGACCAACATGCGTTATACAGTCTCTTGAGATTTTAATGTGGGAATGGGAGAGCATTTCCATAGATTTTATTACTGGGTTGCCTATGTCGGATAGGGGACATGATGTTATCGAGGTGATGGTGATCTATGTGGGACAGGGGACATGATGCCATCTAGGTGATCGTAGCCTTCTTGACTAAGGTAGCTCACATTTTTTTTAGTTGGAATATATTTTACTTCTCAACAGTATGCCAAACTCATCCTAGTAGAGATTATGAAATTTCATGATTTACCTCTTAACATCATGGTTGATCGGGATAATCCATTTGTGTCCCACTTTTATAGAAGTTTCCACTAGGCTTTGAGAACATAGTTGAGATTTAGTACTTTGTATCACCCACAAATGGAGCGAGTGAATCAAATATTGTAAGACATACTGCATATGTGTATCTTAGAATTCAAATATAGTTAGTAATAATATTTATCGTTGATGGAGTTTGCTTATAACAACAATTATCATTTTACGATTGGCATGACATCATTTGAGGATTTATATGGGAGACCTTGTTGTTCACCAACTTATTGGATAAATGTGGAGGAAAACAAAATTCTCGAAGCTGAGTTGATTGAGGACACCTAAGAGAAGGTGAATCTTATTAGAGAGAGAATGGGGATTATCCAAAATGGGCAGAGATTCATGTAGATACGGGATGTGACACCAAAAGTTTGTTATTAGATATCAGATGTTGCTTAGGGTGTTTCTCACAAATGGGGGTGATGCGGTTCAGGAAGAAAGAGAAGTTAGTTTCCCTATACGTGGGGCCATTCACCATCATTTATCGTGTTGGACCAGTTGGGGTATCTTTTAGCCTTGTCGGATCATTTATAACAACTGCACAGTGTTTTTTATGTCTTGACGTTACAGAGGTTCCTTATAAATGATTTAGCATATCAACACATTGATCTCGATGAGATAGAGATACAATCTGATGTGACTTACAAGGAAAAGACGGTTATTATCTTAGATTGTAGAGAACACCCTTCGTTCCAAGTTGGTTACTTTAGTTCATGGTCAGTGAGGACATCATCATTAGGATGAGTCGATGCGGGAAAGGGAGGGTGACGTGTGAGAAAAGTTGTTGAAACTCTCCTAGTCAGGTACATATAACAGTCCAAGACAAAATTCCTTTATTAGGTGGAAGACTGTAATACCCCATTTTTTGGTATTTATTAATTGTGGAATAGATGAATAAATGGGATTAATTATTACCTGAATGAGTTTGTAATAAGAAAATTTCATATTTAGATGATGATTAAATTTGGATGTTATGTAATTTATTTGTGCCACATATTATGTTTAATTAATCATTGTATTTAATTTAATAAGATTGGACAATATGCAGTTAAGTATAAAATAAATATATGTATATTTTATTTTATATTGTGAGGTATCATCGTGAGTTATGAGGTACTACCATTTGTATCGAACTCTAGAGTGATACAGAGGTCCGGATATGTGTTTTTATCGTCTTAAATTGGGACTAGGTGTAGGTATACCTTTGGACTAAGTTTTGGACTAGTCTCGGTAGTATTTTGAGTTTATTTGGGGACCTAAAATTATGCCTAATATAGACCTGGGGATTTAAGGATTAATTAGGAGAGTTAAACCTCATTAGTTAAATACTTTTCACAAGAGGGAAAAACCGTAGCAGCCTTAAACCTTTGGGAGACCTTAAAGAGACTTTTGGGTGAGGAAGAACTAGGATCAACATGTATAGATTCATCATTCATATATTTAGACAAGAAATATCTTATTTTATTACATATATAATCTATAACTTGTTTATAATTCATGTTATGTATTTTATTCTTGGATTTAAACGCATGTTTAAGATTCTATTATGATATCTTAGGAATGTTTTGTTAATGGGTTAATTAGTACATAGTGTTAATTAATTCTGATTTGAAAGACTTAAGATTTTTGGAGAGAATCCTTGAATTGGACCATTTCGAAATATGATTATGAGATTAGAACTCATGATTAGGATTGATTTTAGAATGCAAGTCGAACCCCCATGTTAATTTGAAGTTTGGATATGAAATGTTATAAAAATTTGACTCCATTATATATAAAAGATGAACTCGGTTCAATTTTGAGAATTTGCAGGATTAAACCTTTCATTAATGTGTTTTGGACTATAATCATTATATAATATCTTTATGTAAGGAAAATTTTCACGTTGTGTCAAGTTTGTGATATGTTTATTATAAATTTGTAATATTGGCTATATTTTGTCTGGACAAAACTATTTGAGCTATATGTTAGGATTGTGTTCTCGTTGTCCTCCAAGACTATAATGCATTGAAGATTTTAGTGGCCCGAGTTTTAGAGACATCAACTTCCATTTCGAGTTTCATCTTCATCTGAGGGATTTAAAAGAAGGTATGAATGGTGTGTAATGTTGATTCCTGAGTTCTATCTTTAGGTGTTAACGTTTTAAAAGCATATTGAGGCATTTTTTCAAAAAATATTTTTCAATAAAAATATTTTAGTATTTTGTTGTAGTTCAAATGAGTTTTTAACTCATTCAAATAAGTTTTTAATTCACTAAAAATATTTTGGTCATTTCGTTCAATCGATCTTCGAACGACCTTCAAACGAGAAGTTTTTTACTTGAAAGGAGTCTTTCACGCGGAGCTCGTTCAAATGAGAATTGGGATGTCATTCGAATAACTTGGTTTTATTTAAACGAGATACCTAGAGTCATTTGAATGATTTTGTGTTTTCTTTTGAACGACTTGACATGGGATGGGTGCCTCTGTTTTTTACTATACTTGTCTGAATACAAGGAACTAAAAAGTTATTTTAAGGTTTCAAAAGTAGATTTCTATGTCAAATCGAAAGCCTCTTGTAACCCTAGGTTACATCCTATATTTGATATCCAAGAATCGACATAATATGGTTATTTTAGATCTTGAGTTATTTGCATCAAGATTGTTTACTTTACATCTTTGTGAGAATTCATTTCAGGCAGTGGATTTTGTGTCTATTGTGTTGATGTTTTTCTAGCCAAGATCGGTGGACACCGAGACGTGTGAGGCACACTCTTTATGGTTATTGTGGATGGATTCCTAGAGTGTTGTTGTAAGAAGGTTCAAGTAATGAATACTTTACCAAGGTTTGAAGCCGTCGAGTCAAGTGGAGTAAGTATGTCTGTAACTATTGTATAAATTATATACCATAGTGAATTTTCGTAGTTGAGGTCGTCCGAGGCTTTTCCCGTTGTGGGTTTTCCTCTTACATCATGGCATTGTGGATTGTTCTATATTTTATTATTACAAATCACCTAGATGCATGATTAGGTCAAGATAAAATTGGTTAATGGTTTACACAACATATGTTTCATTGGTGCATGAATTAAAATTGGATTAATTTCTCATTCAATTAATTTAATTGAAAATTAAAATTGGTGTTTGGTAATCCATATCCCTATTATGACTTTTTTGGGAATTTCTAAAATTGGTGTCAGAGCGGGTTACACTACAATATTGTATTGATCCTTATTTTATGCTTTTTAGGGTTTTGGATGGATTTTAACCGTGAATGAAGTTCCATTATCCGACCTCCTATGTTTGATGGGTCAAACTATCCCTATTGGAAGGCGCTGATGCGATTTTTATTGAAATATTTTGATGAGAAAGTTTGGAACTCCGTTGAATATGGGTGGTATCCTCCTACTAAAAATGGTTTACTTAAAGTGTATTCCACCGGACAAGGGCTGCGAAAGATGCCTCGATATTTAATTCCAAGGGCGTGGATGCTATCTTTTGTTCTATCATTGCGGAAGAGTTTACAAGGATTATGACTTGTGTGAGAGAGAAATATGCTTGGGAAAATTTAAAATCCACACACAAGGGTACCTATACGGTTAGGCTTTTTGTGTTATAAAATTTGATAACTAAATTTGAAATAATAAAAATGTGCGAGCTATGTTTTTGATGAGTTTTATGCCAAATTATCAAATATTATGAAACCCTCGTTTAACTTAGGGGCGCTTATCCCTAAATCGAGGGTGGTTAGAAAAATCTTAAGGTCGTTGCCTCAAAGATTTAATGTCAAGGTCACGGTCCTAGATTCTCTTGGAGGTGTTAGAACTATAAGATTCCAAGAACTTGTAGGAGATCTCCAAATTTATGATATGAATATGTTTCCTCCAAAAAGAAGGAAAATAGGGTATCTTTGAAACCCATAAAAAGAATGTGTCAGATTCTGATAGTGAGTTTAAGTTAGAGCGGGAAGAGATTGCTACTTTTGCGAAGAAGTTCACTAAGTTTCTTAAGCTTAGATAAGATAAGAGCTTTGATAAGAAATATAAGAAATTCAACAATGACCGTGATAAGAAGAAGAGGGATAACTCTAAGAAAATGGATGATCGGGATAAGTGTTATGAATGATAAGGGTTTGGACATCATGATCATGAGTGTCTAACTAGACTAAGGAAAGATGGTAAGAATACCAAAACTTACAATACAACCTTTAGTCATAGTGAGTTGGAAGAGGAACCCAATCCTCTCATAAAACATAACTTCATGATTACATGGCTAGCCATGTGAGTATAAAGTAAAAGTGATTCGATATTGAAAATAATTATATACATGAAAATCCTAAAGTCTAGTCTTATGAGTACTAAGCTAGTGATGAGGAGGAAGAAGATGAAAGTTGTGATAACGAGGAGATCGAGCTTCAAGTTTCCTTTCGTGAGTTGTATAAATCATCATTGAAATTAAAAAAGTCAAACTTAACATTGGAGGCTAAGTTGAAAGAGTATGATATAGGACATGATAATGATAAATTGATTGAGGATTTGAGGGAACGTTAGAAAACTCTTCGGAAGAAGCTTGAATACTTTGAGAGTGATATATATATATATATATATATATATATATATATATATATATATATATATATATATATATATATAACCTTCATGGATTATTTGAAAACTTATGGAAGGAGTCCCTAAAATTTTACGAGTTTAAACTTTTTCTTAAGTCTCGAATTTTGGAGTTAGAAGAGAAATTATGAGAATCAAGTTGTGTTAAATTTGATTTGGAATCTTGGTTGAAGAAGTTGGATAAGATTTTAGGCACCATTAAAATAAAAAATGACAATATTGGTATTGTCTTTGATGATTCGTATGCTTCCACTCCAAAATCCAAGGACATGTTTTTGAGAGAGTCAATTGTTGCCAAGGACGTTAGAAAAGGTCAATCCAAAGGTAACATTCCTCGTGTCTACATTTCACGCATTATTGTAGGAAAGGTCACCTTAGGATTTTTTTTATGATATTAAAAAAGGTCCAAGGAAGTCTAGATCCCGTGTCACCATGGTTCCCAAGATCATAATCATTAAATTTTAATCTATTTGGGTTAGGAAATCCGATTTGGAGGCACTTAGTATTAGACTTGTTGATTCTCGCATGCTTTCACACAATTCTTCACATGATATATCTTATGAGAAATTATGTTTGCATATTTTTAACGTACTCGTTTTTATGCTTCTTGATATATGTTATGACTAGTTGTGTGATGTTTGTATCCTTTGTACTTTGATTCTTTATTTTTTTGAGTCAATATGTGAAAAATATAAAGATATTTTATTTTTCCTTTGCATTATTTTTGAAAAACTCAAAAATATTTGTGGGTTTGTTCGTGTATTAGTTTTACACATTTTTTGAGGAATATTGGTGTGTCTTAATCCTATTCATTCCATGTTTTCCATGTGGCTATAACATTAGAGTATGATTTATAATGCTTTTGTTTATTTCTTAATCATGCCTTGCATGGAGTTATTTGAATTTGATTTTCTTAATGGATTCATCTAAGTGTATGCATTCACACACACTTGCATGAGATATTTTGGATTGAATGAGCTAATAGAGGTGTTCTCCTATCAATTTTGCAATACACATATCTATATATCTGGGGGATTTTTGCATGTAAGACCTATTATGGTGACTTTTTTCTTAGGAATAAAAAAATAAGCGAGTGGAATGGAAAGGGATATGAACGCAGTAATATCCTTTGCATGAAACTGCAGCATTGGTAAGAGCCTTTGAAAAAGAAAAGAAAATAGAAAATGATATTTAACAAGGACAAAGTTTAGGAATTGATCATCAAAAGTGATATCTTCGAAAAGAAAAGAGAGAAAATATTGAATCTCAATATTTTTGAGGGTATTATTAGTTAAAGATCAATGGGTCTGCATAATGAATCCTTATTCATCAACAATGTTTGACGCTATTGATTTTTGAATCATTAATATTTTCTAGGATTATGTGTATTTAGTCTGTTTATTCGTTTCAGTTCACTTTATTTATCACATGAGGCTAATTCTAAGTTTGATAAATTAACATGATCAAATAGAATTCCTTAGAATATTTTAAGTGGTTGGGATATATTATTTTTTTTTTCTATTTCACGCCCTTCACTCTGTAGCACATTTGGTTTAGACACTTTTATGCTATACGAGTATGGAAAGCTATATTTTTGTGTGACGTTTGTGGTTATACCTATGTATTTATGTGCATTTCATGTTATACTTGTTTATATATATATATATATATATATATATATATATATATATATATATATATATATATATATATATATATATATATATATATATATATATATATATATCGTATTTGTTTTGATTCTTTTCTTTCATTTAATCCATGTTTATCATATATGAATAAATTGGTTTCATATTCTTCCAATTTGTATAAAATTGATATCATATATTTCATCGTTTGTATTATTTGTGTCTATGTTATCGAGTTTATTTATTGTTGACTTTTCACTTCACATCGCATGATATGCTTGTTTCCTTTAGAATATCGATCACATTAGAAAATGCGACAAAGTTTCACAAAAGTAATGCGACAAAAGAGTTAGTGTCGGTAAAGTGTCCGTTTGAACCTTTTCCTTTTGGGGTTAGGGATTTGGTATTTAGAGAGCTTGACAACCTAGTAGTTTTTTGTTTTTGGCTTTTGTCTCGTAATAGCCAAAGGGGGGATTTGTAAGGATAAATCTTACACTGTGTTAAGTTTGTAATATGTTTATTGTAAATTTATAATATTGACTTTATTCCTTTAGGAAAAACTATTTGAATCATAGTTAGGAATGTGTACTAATTGTCCTTCAAGCCTATGATGCATTGTTAATTAAAGAGGCCCGTGTTAAATCGATGTCAACTTTCTTGCTAAATTTCGTCTTCATCCGAGGGATCTAAGGAAAAGGAATGAATGGTTCATTATGTTTATCCATGGGTTTTATGTCAGGGTGCTAATGTTTTAAAAGTTTATTCATGAATTGTTTTGAAAAAGAGTTTTCAATAAAAATATTTTTGTTTTTCATTTTCGTTTAAATGATTTTTGAACTTGTTCAAATGACCTTGAAACGACCTTCAAATGAGAAGTTTTTGCCTTGACAGAAGGCTTCACGCTAAGCTCGTTCAAATGAGAATTAGGATATCATTCGAACAACTTGATTTCCATTAGAACGAGATACCCAAAGTCGTTCAAATGAGTTTTCATTTTTGTTTAAATGACTTTCCTTGGGATGCGTGCATCCATTTTGTCTATTTTTCTCTAAATAAAAACTCATTTGAATTAGATACCCAACGTCATTCAAATTTATTTTCAAAATAAGGGTAGTTTTGAAAACAGATTTCTATATCAAACCAAAAGCATCTTGTAACCTTAGTTTACACCCTATGCTTGATTGAGATCTCAAGTTTCTCGTACCAAGATTGTTTACCCTATATCTTTGAGAGAGTTTATTTTTCACGATGGATTCCATGTTTATTGTGGTGACAATTTACAGGCCAATATCGATGGACACTTAGACGTGTGAGGCGCACACACTATGGCGATTGTGGGTTGATTCTTGCGGTGTTCCTATGAAGAAGGTTAAAGTAGTGAAGACCACACCATGTCTTGAAGAAGTCGAGTCAAGTGGAGTAAGTCTATCGACCACTATTGTATAAATCCTATATTATAAATAATTTGCATTGGCTAGGCCGTTTGACATTTTTCCTGTTGTGAGTTATCCTCGTACATCGCCAAATTTTGGATTGATCTTTATTTTACTCTTTTAAATCACCTAGGCGCATTCTTAGGGAAATATAAAATTGGTTAATAGTTTCAACGGCGTATGTTTAATAGATGCATGGACTAAATCTGATTAATTGTTCATTCGATGAATTTAAAAGAAAATTAATTTTTTTGTTTGTCAATACATATCCCTATTAGCACTTGCTTGGGCGTTTCTCAGTTCAGGATAATGAATCCATAATTAGATTTAATTTTGGTGAAGTTTGGATTGCTGGTTTGAAATCTTGGTGATTAACGATGGAGGTCGGAGAGAGAAATTTGCATTTTGGGGAAGAAGGATGCGCCCCGAGGCTTGTCGGATCGATTCGATTATGGGAAGCTGACATGAATGGGACAACAAAAGTTTTTTTAGGTGTTATATTACATAGTTAATTTTAGAGTAATTTTATGCACCTATAAGATAGTTTACAAAATATTTAACTGGAGTAACTTGAGATAAGAAGGTTTGAGAATTATAAACCTCTATTTAATGAAGTAAAATCCAGGATTCGGGGATTGGGACAGTTTTTGGTTTGCGCAAGAGTGATGTGACATACTCTCTCTCTCTCTCTCTCTCTCTCTATATATATATATATATATATATATATATATATATATATATATATATATATATATATATATATATTACTTGATTTTATGAACATACCGTTACTCATGGGAAATGTATTAGTTAGAGTTGCTTTAAAGGTTGTGATCGTGAAACACACATCTGGTTGTTGACGATGGCTGTTGTGTAGTTCGTTATGTTTTGATCATACATTCGGGATGGTCACCGCTTTACAACAATAGATGAATATTGACTCAGTTCATCAAGCTGGATAAGGTACGGGGCCACCTGATGGTGGTACTGTGTAGTGATCTCCCCGTCGTTATATTCTTGTTTCATTAAGTCTGTTAGGTTAGGGACTCCTATGGATTTACCGATAGTATTTTAATATAAAAGATATATTTTAGTCCATTGATGGACATTTAATGAATGAACCTTATGCCACCTTTATATGTTGTTATATGAGATCATGTGTATCCTATTTTACGGATGACGTTGTTAGGGTTAGTTTTGGGTTGTATATTTTATGTGTGTAGTTAGTTACATCCCTATTGAATATCATTATTATCATTAAAAATTTACTAGTATAGTGTTGGAGACTTTTAGTATCATTTGTTCCTTGGGTTGGATCATGTAGTTAATATTTCACTTATGCTGAGGGGTGAAGTATTTATTGCATGCGAGTGTAGAGGGGTTGGCATGTTTATTAAATGAGTCACATGATTATTACTGTTGATATTAAAAATATTTATTGCAAGTTTAGAGAGTTGACCCAATTACATAAAACTGTTTCCCAGGCATTCATAAACATGAACTATAGAGCTGATGAGATTCAGACTTCTAGCTCCATTTGCTTTACAATTTTCCTTTCAAGTTGATTCTTAGCATAGGTTGATATTATTTTAGTTATCTATTTTTTTTTACAGAGATTGTATGGACCTTGTGTTCAAGTTATTTTGTTTGTTTAGTCAAATTATTTTGGGAGTTGAGATATCATAGTTTTGTTATGTTGGATCTTTGAGACATTACTTATTCCAGTTTTATTTACTTCTTTAGTTATCGCTTGTTGTGGATGGATTTAAATTCAAATCAATTATTTCTTATTTATATGTTGATGCTGAGAATGATATATATTGTTAGAGACAGCCTATCTTCGGCGTATTGGAATGGTTAACTAGTATATGAAAAAGGGGTGTTATAGGGAATTACACTAATAATATAATGAGATAATTAATGAAGAACATAATATCTTATCTCGTTTGTTCAAAGAAAAGGAAATGAACATAATTGTGAGCTAAAATCATGCTCTAGTTCAATTAATATTATGAATCATAAGGAACTGACTCAAAGCTTTGAATCAAATGAGTCTATAATACGATTTTAGGTTCATTTTTTACTAAAACTTTTTTCCCTCTGAATAAAAGATTTTTATTAACAATTTTTTTTATTCCTTAATGTTATTCAATTTTGTACTAATTCAATTTTGGACGCATTCAATTCTATGATACATCCCTTTTATTCAAATTTATTTTGAATATGGTGGTTTTCACTCGAACAAAGGTAGAATTTTTCTTAAATGATAGATACAACACTATCCCAAAGCATAGCCCTTTCCATTTCCACTCATGATTTTTTAGATTTAGCTTTAGCATTTTCAAATTCAAAGTATGAACCATAAAATATCACATATACACTTAAGGAATTAGATACTCTTTCACAGGTCTAATGAATCATTAAACACTTTTATATAAGACTAAAAATTGTCATTTATTATAAAGTGGAATATAATAAGTGTATGGTTGGGTATAAAGTCCAACGCGATATGATTATGCGTTCCCAACATATTTGCCTCAAGGTTTATAATAATTAAAAAAATAGTTAATAGCTCATGAATAACATATAAAATTCCTAAATAATGAAAAAATGATTAAACATGTCATTTTGATATACAAACGTTTGTTATGGGTATATTATTTATAAGGGCATAAAACTGATTGTATAAAAATATATTTAAATTTTTTGATGGAAGATATATACAACCAGAAAAGACAATGTCATAGAATTAAGAAATATGCATGAAACACAAAATCCTATACATGTAACTACAAGTTCGATTCATCAGAAAAATAATCAATGAAGTCAGAAAATGTTCAAATATAGAGAAATAATTTTTTTTAGACTAAAAGAGCATGCTAGGATTGAATACAAAATAAGAAAAATCAAGAATTATTAACATATATGAAGATTATCATTCCCAGGAAATCATGAAAACACGAGGCAAAAGCTTGTGCCTCAATGACACATAGGAGGTGAACACGACCGCGACAGTGAGAACTCACCCTCATAAGGTAAACAAAGATTGTCTAATTACTGTTTTTTTCTAAATGACTTGTGTGGACTGTTATACCCTCATGATGACCCATTGGTCATGAGCGTGATGTTCCACGAAATGACTGCTCAGAGGATCCTGGTGGGTAAAAGGATTAAGCAAATTGATTGTTCTATGATTGCTTAAAAAGACTCAGACTGTACGAAAGAAAGTTGCAACCCTCTCAGCATCCACTCATTGTATTCTCAGCCGAGAAGGTGTATCATATGGAAGCAATTGGCCTAGAAGTCATAGCCAGTACATGGATGACCTTCCAAACACAAATGAAGCATTTATTTATCATGGATAAGAACGTGGATTCGTCCTATAATATTTTCGGCATGGTTGGTCTGAAGAAATTTGAAGAAGTATCCTCTATAGTACACCAGGTCATGAAGTTACTAACACATTACAGAGTGGGTCAAGTAAAAGGATGAGAATGATACTACACATTATCTGAGGCGTGCAAGAAACTGATGCAGACTTTTTAAATCGATACTTTAGATCCTCGAGATGAAGATAAGTTAGTTATCAGTGAGGCAATTAAGAAAATGGAGCCCGTGATCCTAGATGATGAACATCCAAAGAGAATAGTGAGAATTGGATCCTCCTTGGACCCGGTGCTAAAGAAATAGCTTACAAACTTCCTTAAATAGAGGTAAAATTTGTTTGCATGGATCCATAAAGACATGTCTGACATAGATCATGGTGTACTCTATCACGAGATCAGTATAGTGCAAGATGCAAAGCTAGTGAATCATAAGTGCAGAGTATTCACCAAGAGAAGAATATGGTCGTTGAAGAAGACGTGGACAAGCTTAAAAAATCTAAATTCATCAAGGATGTGAAATACATGAGTTAGCTGCCAAATGTCATAATGGTTAAGAAGAATAATATCAATTGGAGGTTGTGTGTTGACTTCACAAACCTCAAAAAGGTATATCCAAAGCATCATTATCCCTTAAACCCAATCAACTAATTGGTCGACGCCAATACTGGGCATGAGATGCTCAGCTTTTATGGATGCCCATTTGGGGTATAATCAAATCAAGGTGAAACTCAAAGACAGAGAAAAAACCTCTTTCATTACCAACCGAGGTATTTCCAGCAATAACGCTATGGCCTTTGGGCTAAAAATGCTAAAGCAACATACCAAAGGTTGGTCAACCAGGTTTTCAATGAGTAGATTAGAAATAATATGGAGGTTTACTTCGATGACGCGCCATAAATAAAAAAGGCCACCCTATCACATCCGTGACATTGACCAAAATTTTAACGTAATAGACAAGTATCTAATGAAGTTGAATCCTTCAAAATATGTTTTTTCGTCATAGTAGGGAAATTTCCTAGGTTTATTATTAACCAAAGAGGTTTTAATGCCAACTCCGATAAGATTAAAGCTCTTATTAATATGCAACCTTTAAAAAGAAAGAAGGAGATTCGAAATCTAACAAGTTGCATATCAACACTCTATAGGTTCATGTTATGAGCCACTAACCGATGTCTTCCGTTATTTAAGGTTCTAAAAGAACCTTTAAATGCAATGAGGAGTGTGAGAAAACATTCTAGGAGTTGAAGAGATACCTAAGGTCTTCCATTTTGTCATTGAGGTTGATCCAAGGAGATAAATTATATTTTTACGTGGCTATGTCCGGGTCTTCAATAAGATCGATCCTTATTAGATGCGAAGATGGGGTAAAAAAGTTATTCTACTACATAAGTAAGGTCTATAGGGGAGTAGAGGTTCGATACTCCAGACTAGAAAAGCTAAAACTAGTACTGTTAAATGATTTAGGGAGTATGAAGGCCTATTTCTAGGATCACACTATCATAGTGTATATTATGCTGTGGATTTAGGGGACTAAGACAATGTGTATGAGCCAAGAACATCCATTAATGGGCAAGAAATAAAGGATTTTATAGTGCATTTTGCTTATAATGAAGAAGCAGTAGAAAAGCCAATCGAGGCTGAGGCTACTGTAGTTCTGACTAGTGATAAGGCAAAATCATTCGTGAGATTAGTAGAAAGATATCGTAATTTGGAACAGATGAAGAATATTTTCAAGAATGGTTCTGTGATTAATGGCATCCTTGATGAGGAAATTCCTATCTAGAAATTGTTTGTTGATGTCTCCTCTTACGCCATTAGCAGTAGAGAAAGATTCATAGTTACCACACCAGAAAGGACAGATGTGGAGTATACCTAGAAGTTTAGTTTTAAATCTTTCAACGATGAGGCAAGGTACAAAGCCGTAATGGGA
The DNA here is from genome assembly GCA_949130495.1 of Sambucus nigra. Taxonomy (NCBI): domain Eukaryota; kingdom Viridiplantae; phylum Streptophyta; class Magnoliopsida; order Dipsacales; family Adoxaceae; genus Sambucus; species Sambucus nigra. Next base: position 170,226,399 of record OX422219.1, read on the forward strand.
AATTTGGGATTAGAATCATCACTTAGGGATCAATAACAGTCAACTCACAATGATTTACATTTAGTTGTCAACTAGGTGTTGGGCATTTACGAATCAAAGGTAGAGATAATGTCCAAGTACCTGAAGAAGGTGAAGATACTTCTACCCAAGTTCAATACAGTACAAATAGTTATTATGTCAAGAAATAAGAACTCCTGAACCGATACATTGGATCATCTAGAATGGGAGACCAGGTTCAAACTCAAGAGAACAATGTCGGTTAAAATATCATTATACTAAATAATTAAAGAAGAGAATGTTAAGGTGATGGATCTATAAATGGGATCGTCATAGATGGACCCAATCAGGTTATATGTGGTGCCTAGCGCCGTGGTGGATGACCCAAAGGAAACTCATAAATTTTGTTACAAATTAACATAATATGTACTGGAAATAGAGTGTTGTTTAAGAGGAGTTTTGTCTTAACTCTCCTGCAATGTGTCCACCCTAAGGAAGTACAAAAACTGATAAATAAGGTTCATGAGGGGACTTGTGGTGCAAATTTAGCTTGAAGGTCATTGGTGAAGAGGTTGGTGACACAATGTTACTACTTGCTAACGATGAATGAAAACTGCGCAGGGAATACTAGGAACTGTGATAATTGTCAAAGATTTGCTGTTATACACCGGAAGCCTTCTGTGGCTCTGTTGCCCATTACATACTTATGGACTTTCTTTATATGGGGGATAGACCTTGTCAGCCCACTACTAAAAATAAAATAAAGGTTCAAATGTCTACTCGTATCAGTGGACTACTTCAATAAGTCGATCGAAGCCAAGTTGTTAGTGGAGATGATGCACCCCAAGGTCTTCCATTTTATATAAAAGAATATTATCTGCAACTATGGAATGACCTTCGCCTTTATCATAGAAAATGACACCTAGTTCAATAACATTTGGTTCAAAGAGTACTACATCAGGTCTAAAATAAGGAAGCTACACTCTACATCAGGTCACCCTAGTATAACTGGCAGACTGATATCGTAAACAAGACTTTTGTGGATGAAATGAAAAAATAACTAAAAGGCTTCATAGAAAATTGGATCAATGAGCTGCAAAGCATCATGTGGGTGTATATGACGGCCCCCAGTACCACCACTAGAGTAACACCTTTCATATTAGCCTTCAGAATTGAAAATGTTATACTATTGGAGATTGCCTTGTCGAGCTAAAAGATTTTAAACTTCAATTCACTAAGGAGCGACCTTATGCGTTGTCTCGACTTGGATTTTATGGAGGCGGTAAGGGATCATCATGCCCTTATAGTTGAAATATGTCATTAAGAACAATGAGATTCTACAATAAAAGAGTCATGCCGAGAAAACTAAAGGAATGCATTTTGGTCTTGAAAAAGGTTATACAAAAGGGACATAAGTCGGATCCGAACCTTAAAGACCCTTACAAACTTAGCACAGTGGTACGACTAGCCACTTATAAGATAGAGACATTAAAAGGGGAACCTCTTAAAAACACTTGGAATGCAGAGCACCAAAGAAAGTACTATCACTAGGCCGATCAAAATCATAAAGTATTGAATACGAATGAAGATGTAATGAAAGATGTTTATGTAAGAAGTATTTGTAATTATCAATGAATATTCATCTTTTCTCCATGTTGTTGTTGCTCAAGTTCATCAATTATTTACTACAAAGATTTCTAGCTTTAGAAGATTGGTAAGAAGCTTCGGATGGAGACATTACAAATAGTTGAGAAGAATAAATTGACTATGACTAGACCATAATTCATGATGGGCATTGTCCATTTGGCATGTCATAATTAAGAATTTGGTTGACCCATGGGAAATAAATGCTATCACTAGATCTAGTTGGACCTTAATCAGCCCAATAGACCGTTAATTTGTCTAAAGAGTTAATAAATCATTGTATAGACGAGCATGTCATTAGTCACGGCTAAAGATTGTGCATATAAAAAAGATAGGGGAATTTTATGTTTAGACTTATAAAAACCCTATCTGGACAACATGTGTTCGTCCAAACAGTAGCTAGTAGTCAGGCCGAGTAGGCTAGGAACCGACCAAAAGACCATGTACTATCTTTAATACGTCCAGACCCAAATAAAATTCAAAATTACTGTCCAAAAATAGTTGCTAAATCAATCATGCAATTATACGAAACTTAAGTTATCTATGGGGGCTAACAACTTAGCCGAATAGAATGACTTAGCAAAAATACATCATACAAAATAAATACTATATACACATTAAAATAACAAATAAGTACATAAATCAATTCCATTCATTTGAAGTTAAAACATACATTCAAGTCGAAAAACTGATGATAAATTCAAGTTACAATCTACAAACTTATTGTTATAAGATATGAAAAAATGATAAAACATATTCAAGAAGCAGGAGGATCTTTTGAAGGATTAGAACCAACAATATTAACCATTTGGGTGTCTTGATGGTTCTTTGGGGCCACCACCTCAGGGGAATTTAGAAGAAAAGAAATGGTCATGGTAAACTTGGTTTATACAGTTTTGTTGGCTCCTAGAGCAGATTATCCACTTCTATAGTAACAATATTGGCCAAAGACATGGCCTCATCATCATAACATTCCCAAGTGCTGATGATTCCACTAATATCGAGGTATGATTCATAATACTCTTTTTGAATTCATCATAACCCTCGACGAAGAAGAACATTCTCCCCATCTTGAAATCTGTGGAAGCCTTGTATTTTTCCATGCCATCCTCCTCGGCCTTGGCAAAATCCTCCCTCAAACTTTGGATGGTTGTTGTATCCAAATTGGCTTCCTCTTTGGCCTTTGTTAGATCACCCTCATCCTTCCTGAGCGCCCCTGTCTTCAAAATTAGTTGGTCATCCATTAGCTTCAGTTCAACACTCTTCATCTTCAGCTCATCTGTCTTCGTCTTCATATCATTTTGAGCCTTAGAAGCGTCATTATAAGAAGAGATCAACTGATCACTAAAGTTAGTAGCCTTAGCCTAGAGTTCCTTATTCATCTTATTCTCATTCTCATTAGTTTAGTCATGGTCTATGGCTACAGTGGCTCTTTCTCAAAGGATAGTGGAGGCCATGCCTTATTGTAGAAAAATAAAGGAATAAGATCGACGGACAACTAGAATTTTGTCAAATAAATAATTTGTTGAAATATTATTAGAATTGTCTTATTATGAGCAAATGACAGTAGAAAATCATTATTTAATGTCCTAATATGTTCATAATTAAGACTATGGCCATACTAACCGAGTAGATCCAAAGGAGTCCTTGTGTTATTAATGATGGATTTATCGTCCTTCTTTAACATCTTGTATGTGACAGGGTTGTTCAGGGCCCTCTTTTATTCATCCACCATAGGATAGACATCGGTATATTCATTCTCTATTGCCATCTAATGAGCTCAAAGACCATCGATCGGAATGGGAATCTTCCTAGTTCCTGTCTTCATCTTTTCCTCTAACCTCGAATGTTTAGGTTCAGGTTGGGAAGAGGAGGGATCAATAGGCCTTTTATTAGTGGAATTTTTGGGCTCCACATTATTCTTTGGGTCGAGAATGACCTCCACTGTCTTCTTCTTTAGCTTGTCCCGAGTCTGGGTCAGGGCAACCTCAACTTTCTTTGCATCAAGATGATCAATATAAGCACATGAGGTTGGTTTTGGTTCCATCTCCCTAGTCGATTGAAGGTGAAAAACTAAAGTGAAAGGAGTACTGGTTGCACATGAAAGCACAACAATTAGTAAAAGAATGAATTGAAAGACAACTGAACTAGCTCTTGTGAAAATATCACATACTTTCTATAACTTCTTTCTCAACTTATTACTCGATCTCATCTTTGGTTGGGCCTGGAGCTGGTGCATTGGGTTTTTCTTAAGGTTTGTCTTTGCCTGGGGGCTTGAAGTAGTCAAACTAAGTGAATTTTTCTAGAGAAAAGACATCCTAAAATACTGGAGGTTTGACCATGCAAACCTTGATCACAAATATATTCAAGGAAGGGGAGATTTCAGGAATAAATTTCACTACAAATATAGCAAAGCAAGTTAAAAAGGTAATCTAGTTAAAAAGAGGAAAAATGGTTCAGAAGTAAATACTAATTTTGTTTGGCCCAGTCAAGTCTTAAGGAGCTCTCAAGGTTCTCCTCCTTTCATTGGGGAAGAACTCCCAATTTTCCTTAAGGTACATGAACTTATGTTTCCAGAAGTGGTTACTTGACTGAGACCCCCTTAATAACTTTTGATGATACTTCTTAGGAGAAAGGTAATAATACCCCGAGGCTTTGGCAGTGTCCTTTATCCCATAAATATATATATGAAGATCTCTTCTTTTATATCAAACTCAGAATGTTCCCTCCAATATACCATGGACCCTAAGATCGTACTGGATGAATTCGAAGGAAGTTTGGTTGGATCTGTTCCATAACCCTTCAAAATTCCCATAATGATAGGATGTAGAGGAAGATGAAGTCCCATTTGCAAAGCCCACACATGATACAAAATATCATCGGCTCGAATTTGATTATAGACTCTTTTTGTGCTATCAGTCAATCTACAAGTTATACCTATGGGAATACTGTAAAGATCTTCTAAGCCTATCAGGTCACACTCAGAGATGTCATATACATGATGTTTTGCCTCGATAGCTGAGGGATCGTATGAACTGTCAGAGCATTTAAGAGTGCCCTCCTTTGATGATACGAATTCTTCCAAAGGTACAACTATAAGAAACTTGTAGGGTTAAAAGGATGTTTTGAGCACATAGAATCTTTAGAGGAAGACCTAATAATGATGATAGACTTTTCGGAGGTCTAATCGGCATAATAAATCCCACCTAACTGACAGTTTTCACCGCCATATGAACCAGAGGAGGGTAAAAACTCTAACCTACTATACTAAATGTCTGGGAGTTAAGAATTTGGCCCAATAGATGAAGAAACAATAATAACAAAGTTGGGATCTTTTGGATTTCCGCTATAGGATAAATAACATCCAAAGGAACAGTCTCAAGGTTTCATGATATTGGTTGGCATTATAGTCACAAATCTACCTCAACACTCTCCTAATCCAGGAAGATATACTTATAAAGGTTGGATACTCAGAAAGGAGATAAATGGGGGATATCTACTATTGCATTAAAAGAAATTGGGTAAGGAAACCTAAAAAACCTAAACACTATGAATTCTTACGGCCAACCAACTCAATGGTCACCTAAATGTTCAAACCCACCAGTCAACCACATTTCGACAACTAAAATAGCCAAAATTAACCACTATTAAGAAAAATCACATTCAAAAGGCAACAAAATTGCAGAAAGCCCTAGAAAACTAGAGAGAAGGGACAAAATAGTACCTGATATACCATAAGGAAAGAGGTGAGTAAAAAAAGTGCCAAATGAGGATAATAAATGTAAAAAAAATGAATCCTTACTAAAAATAATGAAACCAGGGGAGGGAATAATTAGAGATGAAAGTTGTTGTAGGCTAAAAATATTTCTCTCTCTAAGTTGAATGCTTTACGTCTTGGGTTATGAAAGGTTGAATTGATGGGAAAAGTTGACTTTATACCTTTTAGAGGCAATCATTACTTTTCTTTGAAGAAGTCTTGATGTCATGCCTTGTGAAATCACTTGATGTATCAAAACTTCATGCGCACTACCCGATGTACATGCATAGTAATTATTACTTATCGCTCCAGCCAACACTTAACATGTGGCATGCTCGTAGCCAGAGAATTTTCAAAAATCATAAAAGCCAATGTGGTCGGTAAGTGATGAGCCAATGGCATTTTGATCTTAAAACTTCACTCACTCGGGTATCTCGATGTCCACCTACGAGATATCACTCTCCAAGGAAACTGCAATGGGCTCAACTTTTGAGCAAAGTCTTGGGGACTATTATTATACCATAAATTTGGAATGACCCATGGATCAATCAGGATATGACACCTGGTTTCACATGCAAGATATGAACGAGGTCGACCACATCAGATATTATGATCACTCGTAAGGAGGTCGACTCCATTGTACTTAACAGGATCATCTAAATCCGTTAGTTGACACTATTAGATAACACCGTTCATGCACTTCATGATCGGATGATGTCAACAGCCTGAATGCATGTGCATGTGGAGAAGATATGTAAATATTCTTTCCATATGCCCATAACTGACTCGTGATTATTTTTTCACCATGTATGTAAAGTGTGTACTCACCTCACCTATATAGTTGATCCATGTGTCTTACTCTCTTCTATTTCCTCTAACAACCTATAAATAACACACGAGTATCTTATGACATTTATCCTTACTGTTATTCTACCAAAATACAAAGAGAACTTGAAAGCTTTCTTATGTACTTATTAATGGCGTTTAGCTAATAATCAATACAAATAACACTGCATCTGTGGACGTAGGCACTAATTTGGGCTGAACCATGTTAGTCTAGTTCTTCTCCTTTTTCTCTTTACTCTCTAGATTATCATTATGTTAGTATATCGATAATTCAATCTCCTATTTGTTTATCTATTGGTAATTAGTATATTTAACTAAGATAAACCGAATACGAATTTCTAGCGATAACAATGCTATATTGCGATATTCGGGGGTTGAAAGGTACTATTTGGCTCTCGTATTTGTTGCCCAAAAGTTGAGGAAATACATAATTTCTTTTACTATTCACTTTTTATGAGATGCAACCCTGTTAAATATCTGTTGGTAAGAAAAATATTAATTGGGATGGTATCAAGGTTGTTCCTCACACTCTTAGAGTAGAATATGAGGGGTGTAGTCCCATAAGCTATCAAGAGTCAAGCTTATGTAGTTCTTCTACAAAATTTTCCATCTTAAGATTTTGAACAACCACATGAGAACCTTCAAGGCGATGGTGAAACTAATTTAGAGGAATGGTGCATGGTGTTGCAGGTCTCATCAGCTAAAGTAAAATGGCGAGCATGTGTTATTTTATCATAAGTGAAGACAAAAATAGCCTTATTATTCAAACTAGACTTCTCTTTTTCCAAAAATGAGGTAGAATATGAATCACTAATCTTAAGATTATTGGAAATCGTGTGAAGGGCATACTCTCACTCTCCATGAAGGGAGGCTCCAATTTTTTGGTTAAATTCAGAAAATGGGGAGTATGGCTTGAAACACCTTTCTTTGACACCATATCAAACCCTTATATAGAGATTGTTGAACTAACTAATTATCGTCGGAATAGAAAGGCATCCTAAAGTGATGAATAATAATAGGAAATCCTATGCAACGATTTCCCATAAAATAATCATGGGTGAATATATCCAATTGGTGATGATCCATTAATATACCTCCCCTTACTCAGTTCCACGAAGAGGTAAAAGGCAACACTAGAGCAAAGGAAATGTGCAAAATGTCAAGATTTCATTCATCCTGATATGATCAACTTTGTTGAACCACATCAATATTGGAGGCAATCGTATATAAACTTCCTCGACGATGAATTTTTGCCTATAATAAATATTAACGCCATTGTGATATAAAGAAGAGACACTTGATTCTATTTAATAAAAAGAGGCCCCTATTGAATATGGTGTTTTAACAGGCCATATATCTCTAGAAAAGCAACAAAGGAGGTATTAAAACAAGATCATGAACCATCCCATATTGGGGAACAAAATTATATGATTAGTTAATGACCTCGGGCTATTATCGGTGAACTATGGAAAAAGATTCAATCAATTTTTTATGAAAGTACAAACCATGTTAACTACATGGGAATCTAATTTATGCTCATTCCATAGGTCTTCCTTTATTATTAACAACTTATTTTTCATATTGGTATTCCAAAGGTCATGCTCATCTAAATAAGGAAAGATCAATCCTTCATCGCAGGGAACAAAATATTTCACCAAGTGGGATGAGGCTATACTATTAAACAGAGGATTAATTACTTAGTTCATAAAAGAAAACATAATTTTATATTTGGTCCAAAGCCCATTCTCTCAAATAATAACAACCCCTTAATTAATAAGAAGTAGTGATGTTGATGAACTAGTATGCAATCATCCATCATACGTAGACGATAGCATATCCTAAAGGAAACGACCAAAAAGATGCTACAAACAAGACATTAATCAATATATTGGCTATAATAATGGATGAATTTCTTGGAGCACGGGATGCCACGTTGTCGATGGAACTATAGGCCTATCAAGCACGAAAATGCAAAATAACTAGTTATACAACATTCTCTTTGGTGTATATGGCAAAAGAAATACTACCATTGGATCTCGAAGTAACATTCACTCAATATTCCTTATGAAGAAAAATGTGTCCAGAAAATAGGCATGCACAATTGGAATTATTGTACGAACATCATGATAGAGCATATCGCAACTTCCAAGTATACACAAAGAAGCTTTCAAGGGCCTACAAAAATTTAGTTAAACCTAGATATTACATGTAAGGTCTAGTACTTAAAGAAATTATTCATCCTATCAAAGGTCTACCATTACCCATGTTTGATACAAATTTGGAGGTCCATTTATAATCAAAGGACATGAATTATGCTACTTCTTGATTATAAATATTGAGGATGCCATGCTTTTCAAGGTTAATAACAAATGGATGAAACATTGTCATGTTTAACTTAGAATATAGGTTATTTGGGTTTTAAAAAATAATTTTTTAATGAACATGTAAGAAAATATCATGTTTTTCCTTATTAGTACAAGTGTTTATCTCATAAAGCAAATTATGAAATGTGATGGTCATTCTTATATAAAGACATAAGTTGAAAGAATTTGGTTGAACACATAAAAGATAAAGAAGAAATTGATTTTCATTAAATTCTTAGATATTACAAAAGGTGATTACCTAGACAAGATTACAAATGCAAAGTACCTAACCCACTAAAAACCACAAGTTTGAGCTATCGAATAACCATTATCCTAAGGATATAAAAATATCAGAAGAAGCCCCTTATTTGGAACACATTGATAGAATTTAGATGAGAAATTAAGTTGGCTTTCTTCTTTATATTAGTACCATAAAAGTCCATAACCCTAACCAAGGTTCTTCAGCGATTTCCAACACTTTAGAAGTTCGTTCCAACTCAGGCATGAAAGAATCCAGATCTGGCTCAACAACTCTAGCATGTTAAATATTTTGCAGATATTGCTCGTGAAATAACATCATTGATCGGTCCTTCAACTGCTTCAGATAATCCACAAGTCACAAAAAGTAAAATCATCCTTGGCTAAGTAACTTAGACAATGTCCATGTTAGATACGACGCTCTTGCGCAAAGTAGTGACATACGTTCCTAAGATAGACTCAACAGCAACAAGAATGCTCCTTAGTCAATTTAACATAAACATGTTAGTCATACGTAGACTCTCCTATGTAAAATTCTCAAGATGAGAAACTAATAGCCTATCCACCACTATGCAAATAGCCGGTGGAAATGTGGAGTTTTCTTGAAAAAGTTGGCAACAATATTTGACATGAGAAATAGTTGGCACTGGAGTACCATAACTTGGGTCAACCTTTGTGAATGAAGATGCTTCGCCAGACTCTTATATATTGGTTTATTGAACATCTTATAACAAGAAACAATATAGTCAACCTATTGTACATTATCACCCATGTTATGGGAAGCTCCATCAGAGTTGGCTCGATTAATTTGAACATCCAAAGAACCATGAAACTCCACGTCCATATGCAATTGATAAATAACCTGCCAAAGGAATAATGATAGAATATTATAAAAAATAATATACATATAACACTAGCACCTGAAGAGCCTCTGATGGATAAGATGACAACACGTCAGGACAAAGCAAAAAGTTTACTATGAGCCAACGTGCATAATTATAAACAAAGTCCTTTATGAAGAATTACTTTAATTAGAACATGCCACAAAATATATAAGGTATTAGCGTGAAGTAAGAAAGAACATGAGGAAATAGGAAGTTGGAACCTAAGAAGATTGTTGGGAAGACGCATGCATATCCCAATGGAAATAGGAGTGACCAATTCCATAGAAGACCCTGGCGATATACCACCAGCCTGCTAAGAAACATGGAAATTGATTTATTGCAAGGCAAAAGACAATAGGACATCCAACAGATAGTGTGTATAATAATGATGCCTACACCATCGGCGTCAAAGGAAGTGGTAATTTTCTATGAGTTGCTTCGGTGGAAACTGGGGGAAAAGTGAACCATCATCGATCTAACTTTCCAGCAGCTTATACCCCATCACCAATGCTCATAATGAGAGGGGGAGTACTAGGGGACTCTCCATTGAAACCTCATAAGGGGAGTTGGTGTTGTGAACCAACACCCATGAATCACTAGAGGATAAAAAAATAACATAACTAGAAGATAAAACTGGCTCAACACAAGCACCTGGAGAAGCACCCTGTCGAAGAAAGAAACATACTCGTCATAACAAACTTGAAACTTAATGGATAAAGACAACTATTAGTTCATAAGAAAGGAATATAAATATCATAATTTCAGCAACATAAGATAAAGGGATGAGTAAAAATATTCACATTGTGAACTTCAGCATCATATGCATGACGTTCACTTACAAAAGAACTAGATAACATAGATGGTCTAACAACTTCTTCACAAGACATTTCTTATGACTACCTCGAGGATATAAAAGTTGAACGACGGGTACGAGAATGAATAAAATAGAGGGAAAATCTCTCACATCACGAGGATGGTCATGATGAAGCCCAATAATAACATCCTCAGAAGTAACATGTTGTCCTTCCATCCATGAGAAAAAATTGGCCACAGTAGCTACTACTTTTTATCTCAAGGATAGATTAATGGGGGTTTTACGGACTGGTATACTAGTAGGTTATGTAGTACTTAAGCGAATACATTTCGCCATATGTGAATTCTCTCCAGTCAAAATACTAGCACCTGAAAAAGTTGGGGCAACATGTTCATGAGAAATGAAGGCAACAGTATTATTTTCTTCTTAAGAAATTTTGAAGAAGTTTTAGATATTAATGGAGACAAATGGATGATCATAGACGTCCTTGCCTCACTCAAAGTCTAATATACACCAATGATATAACCATATTTGAGTCCAGTCTTCCCTAATGAAAGACGTTAAACCAAGGGAACACATGATCAGTCTCAACGAAATTTTGGAAACTCATGACCTGAGACTACCAATGTAAATACCATCCTTTAGTGATACCTTACCCACCCTTGTGTTTGCTGGTGTATGGTCAATCAACCAACCACTTTAGTCATGAAGTGAACGATAGAGCTAGAGCTGTATAATTTTAGTGTAATGGCAAACGAGCAATCTATTTTTGACTATAAGAGTGTGATTGGGTGCACCTCGATTCAATCCTAACTACTCGAAACAAAGGTGAGGGTTGTCAGCCTCACTTTTGGACATCTATTCCGTATGATAAGACAAACTGTTAGGATTAAGGATTGGGATGATGACTGTAAAAAATATCATCTTCAACCATAAGCTCTGAAACAACAGCTCGAACAACCCTCTGTTGGGATTTGAAAAATGACCAAGTATATGACTGCATCGCTTAGTAGGGGCAGAAGACAAAAGTACTGACATTGTCAATTAATGAGAAAAGGGATATATTACTTTGTTGACTATTCCATTGCTATATATGTGGATTGTGCACAGGGAATTTTCTCCTTGGGGTGAATCTGGTAAATGCATTACCTCATTGTCTAATGAAGAGGTGGTGATGGCCAATACTGAAACGTTTTCTAAGGTCAACAATAATGTGTTTATTGAAAAATCAGTTTGGCCAGAAAATTTGGTAATTGTCAACGTAGACGTACTACTTTTTCAAAAATTGGTTTCAGAATAGAAAATGAGAAAGCTATAGAGTTCAATGTTAATTCTTTCTATGTGCTAAAAACTATTAAGGAAAAAGAGGGTGAGATACCGATTGATAGAGATCTAAATGTTGATTTTGAAATTGAAGAAAAGGATATGAATAAAGGGAAAAAGAAAATAGAAACATCATCTGGCCAAAATATAGCTTCAACTACGAAAAAATGGGGATGTGGAGGGTCTAGTAAAGGAAAATACAGGAATTGTTAATATTTAAGATTACGAGATGGAACATTAGGGGCCGTAATGTTCCTCATAAAAATATAAAACTTCATAAGTATATTGATGATAATAGTATAAACGTTACGTGTTTAGTTGAAGTAAAAGTTCAGAGAAGGAATTTAGAAGACGCTAGTCGTCGCTATTTTGAAGCGTGGAGTTTCATGCATAATACCCCTAATGTTGGGCCTGGCAGGGTTTGGATCTCATGGCATACTAATTGTTCAGAAGTAGTTGAAGATAGTAGGTAGTCAAGCTATTATGAATAAGTTTGGGATAAAAGGTACTAATAAGAATTTTTTCGTTACAACAACTTATTGTGCAAATATTCTTGAAACTAGAGCTGCACTTTGGGACTATCTTATGAGTATACGAGATATAATTGAAAATGTACCCTAGATCATCCTTATAGACTTTAATGTAGTTAGAAATGATATTGAGAATATAGGTGTTAATGGTATCAACTAGAATGAAGTTGCAGATTTTAATTGTTGTATTAATTATATGTATATGGAGGAATTTTCTACTAAGTGGCCATGGTTTAATTAGAATAATGGTAGGGCAGATTCTCAAAAAAATTTAAGTAGAATAGATAGAGTTTTACATAATGAAGCGTGGTTAAGGTGTTTTATGGATTGTGAGGTTCTAATAGACCTTTCGGGTGTATAAGACCATTCTCCTATTTCAGTAAACATTACATTACAGGTCGATAAGATTAGTAAACCTTTCAAAGTTTTCGATTTCGGAATGCGAGATGGAAATTTTAGAGGAATTTTTGAAAATCATTAGGAGGAAATTCATGCTGGGTCTCCTATGTATAGGTCAGTGAAGACGCTGAAGTGCCTAAAGGTGGGTTGGAAGCATTTAAGAAGAATTATTCTAATATATCCATAGAGATTTTGTAGCACAAAGAAAAATGGGAATTTATTCAGAGGTAGTATGTTGATAACTAAGGAGATAGTCGGTTTATAAAAGCTAATAGGGTTCTAAGAATCAAATACTTGAGGCTTCGGGAGGGAGAGGAATCTTTTTTTAAACAAAAATCTCGTATGAATTGGCTTCATTTGGGTGATAAAAAAACTAGATTTTTCCATTTTAAAGTTAAATTCCATATTAGTAGAAGTAAATTCTCTCTATCCAGAACTAAAATGGTACTATCTTAAATGGGAAGAAGGAAGTTCATCAAGAGGCAATTAGAGTTTTTTCTGATATTTTGGGTAGAACTGACGTATATCTTATAGGAGTGAGAGATAAATTGATGTCCACTAGGAAAAGTGTTTTGTCTAATGACTATAAAAGAATTCTAGATGCTGAGATTTCTAGATTTCTAGTGTTGAAGTGAAGAAGGATATGTTTGATCTAAATCCTAATAAAGCGTCAGGTCCAGATGGGTTCAATGCAAATTTCTTTAAAAAAATGGGATATGATCTGGAACGATATTACATAGGTGGTTTTTTCATTTTTCAAGGGTGGGAAGATTTTAAAGAAGACAAAAAATATGGTTATTAGTTTAATCCCCAAAATATGATTAAAGATTTTAAACTAATATCTTGCTATAATGTATCTTATAAGGTCATTTCAAAGGCGCGAGTGAACATATTGAAGAAGATGATGCAGCCTATGGCCAAGAGTCATCAATTAACTTTTGTAAAAGGCCGTTGTATTGCTGATAACATTTTGTTTATGCAAGAATTGGTTAGAGATTACCATATGAATAGTGGTCAGCCTAGATGTGCTATCAAGGTTGACATTATGAAAGCCTTTGAAGCGGTGAGTTGAAGTTTTTTAGAGGATGTGCTGAATGTGTTAGAATTTCCTTCTTATGTTATTAATTAGATCATGGAATGTGTTGATACCACGACAGTTACTATCAGCCTTAATGGAGGAATATATGGATTCTTTAAAGGAGAAAGAGGTTTTAACCAAGGGGATCCACTCTCTGTTTTTTGTTCTTATTGATAATGGAGGATTTTCCTTGGTTGTTTGATTATAAAGTTGATGCGAGCCATTTCCGCTTTCATCCTAAGTGTGCAAAGCTCAAACATTTGCACATTATATTTGTGGATGACATATTCATCCTAGCAACCGAGGAAGAGGCAACCTTTAAAATCGTGGATGAGACACTGGTGGAGTTTAGCCAAATGTCAGGTTTATTTCCTAACAAACAAAAATGTACTATTTTTTTAGGGGTGGGAAAAGGTAAAAAAGTCACTAATCTAATATGTTGAATATTAATGAAGGTTCTCTCCTAGTGAATTATCTTGGTGTTCAACTTATTTCTACGTATATTAAGGTGGATGACTGTAGGTGTCTAATGGAGAAAATTACAGCTAAAACCCAATCCTGGACTACTAGATGGCTCTCTTATGCAGGTACATTGGAACTGGTTTTGGCTGTGTTAAGAGGCATGCAGTTGTATTTGTCAATATTTTTTAATTCAAAAAAGGATTATAAAAGAGGTTGATCAAATACATATAGATTTTCTATGGAGCGATCCTGAACTCTCTACTACGAAGGCTAAGATTGCTTTAGAAGACATGTGCAGGTCGGTGGATGAAGGAGGTTTAGCCATTATAGATTTATTCATTTTAAACCAATACTGCATTCTCAAACACTTGCTAAATATCTCTAATAAAAAAGACTCAATGGGTTTGTTGGTTTCATATGTTTGTGCTTAAAAGGAATTTCTTATTAATTTCAAGATTTCCACAAAACTGTTCGTGGACGTGGAGAAATTTAACAAAACTTAGGGATAAGTCTAAAATGCTAATTAAGTATAGGATTAGTAATGGTAAGGATACTTAACTTTGGATAGGCTACTGGAATGACATAGGTAGTCTTGTTGACAAGTTTGGAGATAGAGTAGTGTACGATGCTGGATGCAATATTAATGATAGTGTAGCAAAGTATATTATTAATGGAGGTTGGGATATGCCTTAACCTATTTCGTCAACTTTAGTTCAAATCAAGGATTTTATACTTGGAAAGATACATAGAATTTTCTCAGAATTTCTGGACCTAGAGTTAAGTGGAGTTGAGTGGTGTGGTATAAAAAGAGAACTACTAAGTGTTCTTTTATTACTTGGATGGCTTGTCATAAGAAATTAAAAACAAAAGATATGCTGTTACAGTGGGGCGTTGCCACGGATGATGTGTGTTTTGTGTGAAGAAGCTACTGAAGATTATGATAATTTATTTTTAAGTTCCTCTATTCAAATTCTACACTTCAAAAAATATTCCTTAATGGTGGGGTTGAGAGAAGACCTAGTGATTTGTTACAAGAAATTGAAGAGATGTTAAGAAAATATTCAAAATTTTCTTTTTCATGGCATGTAGTGTGCATAACAGTGTGTGCTTCGGTGTATTTTATATGGAAAGAAAGAAATTGTCGAATTTTTCTTTAATAAAGGTAGATTTACAGATAATTATCACATAAATAGAAGATCTTATTAGGGCTAGTGTGTGCAGATGGAAAAAATATCCAAGAAAGCAAACAAATTGGGAATGGTGTCTTGGATGGTTTTTTTAGAAAATAATCTTGTCTAATATAAAATAACAATCCAAATTATACATACTTGAGTAAGGAGATGGATATAAGAGGAGGGGATGGGGATGATTTAATTTCGTTTACTAGCCTTCTGTTAGCCATATCTGAATTTGAATTTCTCCATTGCATTTTTTTGGGGGAGTTCTCCCGCAAAATAAAATATGATGAGTTCGAGAGTATTTTATAGGTTAAAATTCATGTAGTTGTGTTTTTTAGATATTATCTGGTAGATCGAAGGGTATTAGTCAGATCCATATTACCTTTACTCCAGAATGGGGTAATCGAGATCTGCATGTGATATAGTTATGAGATTTAGATCTTGTTTTGGCCTTTGTTTATAGGGTACAAAGCTATTAAATATTTTTCAAATCGAAGATGGTATTTATCTTATGGATGTCAAGTGTTTAAGAACCTAGATCAGCTAGATGCCTTCCTTATTCTCAGGCCTCGAATTCGTCTTTATTTGATGGCTGGTTTGAAGGTTTTACTTTTGAAGGTTTTTCTGGAGGATTTAAAGGCGTTTTGATTTGCTGATAAGCCTTTGTAAGAGGAGAAGACAATTTAGTTGAGTGGATCATGTTTTCCTTTTATCTTCAGCTTTATTTTGTTTGGTGTAAGTTTCTAGCTTGTTTGGATATGGAAGGTTGTAGGACGTGAGGATGTATTCGTTAGAGCGTGGTAGGTATAAGAAAGAGTGCAGTGGATTATGTTTGTTTTCAGCCGAATGGTTTGGATTATATACTGTAGGTCTTAGTTTCCTTAATTTGTTACGGGCTTAGGCGGGTTGGGTTGGAGTTTATGGGACGACCTGATTATTTGGCTTGATTTTTGTAGGGAGTGTGTTCTGGGTCTTTGGATATTTGTACTTCATTCGTCCTTTTGGTCGGAAGTCTTGTAAAATATTTTGATGAATTATTGATGTAAGAGTATCCTCAATGTTCTCAATATAATAGATTCCTTAAATTTCTTACCAAAACATTGTTTAGGTATTTGTCCAAGAGGACCCCGTAAAACTTCATCAACTTCAATTGGATTCAATCATGCCAAACCTTAAGTACACCAATTAGGAAATGTTTAGGAATTAGAGAACTTAGATTCATCACTTGGTTAATTGTTTTCACAATTGGAAAATCTTTTAAATTATTCTTATTTGGATAAATTGTCAAAAAAAAATTTCATATAGAAAAATCTATTTTCTTAGAAATTGCATCTTCTTTTTTTATATTTTAAGTATGGATGTTCTTGGTTGGGACAAAAATACTTAGGGTCCGTTTGATAGCACAAAAATTCCAAGGCAAATTCCCAAAAGTTGGAAAATTCTGGTATTTTCCAGTTTTTAGGCTGTTTGATAGCCTTAATTTGTCCTGGAATTTGTTTTCTATGTACAACACCCCTTAAGCACAATTTGTCACCCTATGGTGGAATTCAATTCTTTGGGGGGGGGGGGGGGGGGGGGGACAGATTTTTGTTTGCCACCTTTGGGTGGCAAATCACTTAAAACCAATTTTTTTTATAACTCTATATATTTCATAAATATATAAATATATATTGTTAATATATAAATAAATATATATATATTTCATATATTTTAATATATATTCGTATATTTCATATATTTTAGCACATATATGTATATTGCGTATATTTCGTATACTTATATATATTTCATATATTTATATGTTTCGTACATTTATATAATTTATATAATTCATATATTTTAATATATATTTATATTTCGTAAATTTTTTATATTTCATATATTTCATATAGTCCTTATATTTATATATTTCATATATTTAATATATTCCTTATATTTAATATATATTATTTACAAAATATATACATATATATAATATAATATATATCATACATTATTCTGTATATACCTATGTATATATAATATACATATACATCTATGTATATATAATATACATATTATACATTATTCTATATATATCTATGTATATATAATATACATATACATCTATGTATATATAATATACATATACAGAATAATGTATATTCTGTATATATCTTTGTATATATAATCTTATTATATATACGTATGTAGTTGGGATGCTAAGAAGTCTCGAAACCTCAAATCTGATTTTCTCAGATTTTTGAGTTAATTTAAAATTAAAACACCACGTGTCACTTTCTTAAGCCATTTTTCTCATCAAAATTTCAAAATTCATAACCACCCACGCACCCCACTAACAAACCCGCTTATATTACGAACCCTATTTTCTTATTCTCATTCTACTTCTACTTTATTCCTCTCTCGCCATCCCTGAAACAAATGACAAATGTTTAAATTCTCGATGTTAAACAAAGGGATGTTGATGAATTGTGAGTTCCGTAAAAAAAACTACATCAACAACCAGATTTGACGCCGGAGATGGGGAGAGCTGTTAGACGGAATGGTAGGGACATTTCAATTTTTCGCCTCTTTTGTTCATTTTAATTCGTTTTTTTGTAAATCTAATAATTTTTTTCCTTTTTGTTGCTTCAGATCTATTTGCGTATGGTGGTGGTGTAGAGATTTAGAAGGGAAACTTTTGGAGATCTGTTGATGTCCGATTCTCATGGCGTCCTATCACAGATTCATTATCTGTGTTGATTTGTTGGTTTGGTTTGTTAGTCATCGGAGGTTAATTTTGGGCCGTCAGTTAGGTGGGTTTTCCGACGGGGATTTCTCAGAGTATTCTCCAACTAACAGAACCAAAATGATCCCTCTTTATCACGAATCAACCTGTAAATCTCTGTTTTTACGTTTGTATGTTGTATTTGGTTTTAAAGATTTTTAAGTTTTAAGAATGTGCTTTTGGTTTTAATGGTGTTGAAATTTCATTAGGTACCTAACTTGGTTTTTTCATGGTGTCCGATTCTCATGGCGTCCTATCACAAATTCTTTATCCTCACTCATTTCCCTTATTTTTTACTTCTATTTTTTGTGAATGATATATTTAGATTTAGTGGTTTGTTTGTCAGATCTCTGTCTTTTGCATTTTTACCTCTATTTTTAGAGGTTTTTTTTCTCTGTTTCATTCTCTTTCGAACTATATTTTTTATTTGTTCATTTATTGTTATAATATTTGGCTTACTATAATAATGTTTTATTACTTCACGGTTGCTATAATTTTAGTATACGAGATAACTTTAGCCATTTTCGGGCTCCAATTTTAAAGTAGTATATTTTGTATAAATAGTTTCATATGAAATTATGTTCAAATTTTTTATAATGATATTAATTTTACAGGTTCTATGTTGCCTATCTATCCCCCTCCACAGATTTGTTCCTATCATATCTCTTCGCCCAAAAAACAAATTAAAACATAGATATTTTAGGCCATTAAATATTTTATTAAAAGTATTATTGTTTGCACATGTATGTACACTACATAGAGTATTCTCACAACTCATTGATGATCTCCCAAACTTTGATTCTGTTAAATCTTTTATTTTGTGATATGATCTTTTAGGAGTTGGGTATTCCCGCTCCCCCTCCTTCTTCACCCACACCATTTTAATATTCAAAGACTCTAATGCCTTTAAACCTATTAACTTTTTTTCATCCGTTTCAAATTCACATTTATACCTAAAATTTATACACTTTATTTTTTCAACTAAAATAAATATTTATTTATTTAATAAAAAAGTTTATTTATAGTAAAAACTTTTTTGAAGGTAAGAAAAAGCATATTTAAAAAAACTTTTTTTAAAAAAATAAAAAAATAATTTTTGTATAAAAAAGTGTTTTAACTTTATATAACCATTTTAAAAATTTAAAAAAGTATTTCCATTGTTAAAAAAAATTAACAGTTGTTTTAAAAAATCTATTGAATAAATTATATAAACAATTTAAAATATACACAAATAAAAATTGTTTGATTATGAAAAATTATTTTTAAAAAATAAAAAATATTTTTGTATAAGAAGTTGCCTTAACTTTTTGTATAATATAAAAACTATTTATATCAAAATTAAATTGTTTTAGCTTTTAAAAATATAATTTCTATATATAAATTGTACAGTTTATTTAAAAAAATTATGAAAAAATTAACACACTTTTCTATTAAGATAAATGAAACACTACAAAAAAATTTAAAATCGTTTTTTACCAAATAGTTGTTAAATAAAATTTACAGTTTTTATATACAAAGGATAGATTTCTAATAGCTAAAACAGTTTATATAAAAAAAATTGTCTTTAATATTATATAAAATTTTGTTTTAGGTTTTATAAACAAATTTTTAAAAAGATAGTTAAAAAAATTTAACTGGGAAAATGGTTATTTTAACTTTTTAAACCGTTTATATAAAGTTAAAAAAATTTAGGCAAATTACTTTTTTTTTTTAAATAATTTTTTAAAATAAATATTTTTTATAATCAAAACAGTTTATTTATTTTAGACACATGTTTATGGTTGGTGTTGATGCCTAAAAATGGTAATTTGATAATGACCTAATTATCAAGAATAAGTTCAACAAACAATCAAATAATAGGCATGAGGTTTAACGTGGTTCAACAGTATTTTATGTATATCAACTATATTTTATAAGTTCTACGGGGTCCACGTGACAATTGATCATTGGTCTGACAATATTTTATGTATATTAGTTGGTATAGTATTAGCCATTTATTTTTTACATTTCAAAAAATTGTACAAAATATTGGGCAAGACTAAGGGCATAATTGTCATTTCATATTAAAATGGAGTGGGGGAGGAATTTAGTGGAGTGGGCATAGACACTCCTGATATTTTATTATATATTTTTAGTGTTTTTGCGTTTGATTCAATCTACAAAGACTTGATAAGCTTCACTCACATGAATTTTTTTAATTGTGTTTATTCTTCAAATATCTATTTTGCCACATGTGGTTTGAAGAAAAATATAAGTCCCGCCAAGTATTATGTTTTTTACAATGTCGTAATGTATATGTTACAATGTCTACCAAATATTCGAATATTAGGATTTTATATTAAATGTTTAAGTTTTGTATTGAACAAGTCATGACTAAATATGACTAGGAGAAAAAATTAACTTATATTAATTTTATCTTTATAAATCACATATATTTGATTTTTTTTAACTAGACTATTATTTTTATCGTATTATCGACATGGGCATACAAAAAACAAATAAAAGAGACACACAGTAACATGAAGTTCTTTTTTCTTACATAATTCAGATTTCCATGATTTTTTTTCAAAATTTATGAAAGGGCTAAATTTAAATTTAATCATTACAAGTGAACTTACTATTACAAGTTCAATACAAACCAGGTGTAGCATGTAACATACGAATAACAAAATGGTCTATACAGGTAAGTTACTAGCCCATCAATATTAAAAGTCCATGTAAAGACTTCATATGGAAGGACATATCTCAAGGCTCGATGAAAAAAAGGTCTAGACATATGCATACTTGGAAGGATAATTTAATTTTATTATGCATGAAATATTTACTCAATGTTAACAATTGATTTTTAAAGGTACGTAACTTAGATAATTTAGACATACAATATTTCAAGATGTTTTCAATAGAACTTCTTTAAAAATAATTTTGAACAATAAGTTTATATGTTTTGTTTTTGTTTACATAACAATATATCATGTACATGATTAATTACCTTACAATGTTGGTAGGTTAGATCGTTTAATTGGGTCGATTTCTCCATCTCCATTAAGTTGATCTATCAAATATCTATTCTGCCACATATGATCTGAAGTAAAATATTAGTCCTGCCATATATATGCTTTCTACTGCTAAAGAGATGTTGTAATGTATAAGTTACAATGTCTACCAAGTATTAAAATATTAGAATTTTTTATTAAATGCTTTTTTTTGTTGAGCAAGTCATGATGAAATATGATTGAGAGCAAACATTGAATTCTATTAACTTTATCATTATAAATCACATATACTATCATTTATTTAAATACTGATACTAATTAAATAATAGATTACATATTAAAATAATATATTGCAAAAAACGTTACACCCGTCCGTGCATCGCACGGGTCACCACTTGTATACATATACATCTATGTATATATAATATACATATACAGAATAATGTATATTATATATATGTATATATTCATAAATACATAATATATATGTATATATTCATATATATGTAAATAATATATATATATATATATATATATATTGTATATATGTAAATATATATTCTATATATATGTATATATTCTGTAAATAATATATATTTAGTATATTCAGTATATAATATAATATATATTCATATATTCCATAAATAATATATTATATTTAATATATTATATTTTCATAGATTTTGTACATTTAATAGATTTTGTACATTTAATAATATAAAAATTATTATTATTATACATACTAAATATATATTATTATATATTATATACATATATTCCGCATATAATATATTATATTTTCATAGATTTTGTACATTTAATAGATTTTGTACATTTAATAATATAAAAATTATTATTATTATACATACTAAATATATATTATTATATATTATATACATTTAATAATATAAAAAATATTATGAATATATATTATATTATTTTTGAAATATATATATTCCGCAAATAATATAATGTATATTCATATATTCATTTATTAAATATACAAAATATATGAATATATATTATATTATTTGTGGAATATATATATATTCCGTAAATTATTATATATATTCATATATTTTGTATATTTTTTCAGAAATTAATAATAATTTACGGTAAACAAATTTTTCACATTTATATCTATTTTCCAGCTTTTGCGTTTGATAGAAAATATGGAAAATTGATGATTTTCCAACTTGTATCAAACAGACACAAGTTGAAAAATATTCATTTTCCTTGGAATTGTTTGCCCTGGAATCAAATGTCCTGGAATCATTTGCATTTTCCCAGTGTTCTATCAAACGGACCCTTAGATTTTTTCACAAACTCATTGTCAAAATATTTTTATGGAAAAATTGGAAAAAATCTCTAGACATTTTTGTGGGATGCTCGTTGGAGCTTTACCTCAATGCAAACTATCTTCACTTTAGTGAATGGCCTTCGCTGAAAGACTTTGTCCATGTGCTTTTTTTTCCTGACACCTTACGTAACTAGCTTTGCTACAGGTTTGCTGAAGAAAATAACTTCTTTGCTATAATGATGTCTTTAGCGAACGAGTCTAATACCATCAAAAGCATTTTCTTAAGAGATCTTTACTTAAGACCTCCTTAGTATATGTTCCATGTACACCTTTTTAGTCGATTAAACCTTAGACGTAACTACTTGAAACCATAAGAGTTTGATACCAAACCTATTATCCTCTTAAACACTTTCAAACCTAAGGATATATAATTATGTTCTTAATACTCTTCCAAACCAAGAGTAAGATCTATTAAAAAATCTTTTTGCGGATCAAAAAACATTTCGAATATTTCAGAGCATATTTTCACTCCTCTTCTTTGATTTCTTCAAGACATTGATTTTGGGCTTTTCTCTTTTAGAAAACCTTAGAGATTTATTTACACATCTTTGTGTTCAAAATCAATTTTTAAACTTTTTTCGTGAGTAAATGTTTTCTCTTCTTTGGCTTAAAAAATTCATTTTTGAGATTTAGAGCATTAAAGCTTTGTAATACACCAAACCAACCTTTTAGTATGTTCTTAAAATCCTTGTTATAGATTTTGTGGTTGCTTGAAGGTTCCATTCTTGTAAATAGTTTCTTTAACTATAAAGAAGAAGTTTTTGGCCAAAAGGATTTGAAGACATTTGTCGCAGACCAAAGTTGATGGAAGTTATCTAACATTCTTAAGTTGTCGGCGCTCTCCTCGAAGGATATGTTAGAAGACTTTTATTCAGTTATAACATTGTGTGGTTGTGATTTGTTGTTTTATAGTTGTAATACTTTACCATAATGCATTTTTTATTCTTATCAACCCAAGGATTTTTCAATTAGTGGGATTTTCCCTCGTACATTTGGTGTTTTGCTTATTTTACTTTTTCGTATCTTTTAGAATCACTATCTTAATTAAATAATATAAATCATGGATTCTAAAACCTAGTAAAATATTTTCTCACATAGACTTTTAGATTGTTTGCCCTTTTGTAATAATAAATTATTACTCCATTTTCCTTTAATTAGGTGAATTAATTTTTATTTGGGTAGTTATCGTTAAAAGGCACACTCTTAACTGGGATCAAAGCAGTTCTATAACATTTGAGGTGCTATAACCTAGGTTTAGATCTTTTTTTTGTGCAATGGATGGAAATTTAACCTTCTAATATCCTCCATTTGATGGTTATAATTATTCTTATTGGAAAGATCACATGTCCACATACTTGATGTCTATGGATCATATGATATGGGATATTGTTATTTTATGATGGAAATGCCCCATGGTTATGGTCGATAATGTTCCCATTGAAAAGATTAAATGTAGTGGGAAGATAATGATTTTAAGGAGAGTGAGTGGAACATAAAGGGACTTAAACACTATTTTTGGTTGCCTGACTCCAATTGAGTTTATATGAATTTCCATTTGTATGACTTCTAAGGAGGTGTGGGAAATTTTATGAAGGCACCAACCATTAAGGAAATTCAAAAATTGACAACCCATTTTGAACTTCTAACCTGTAACAAAGAGCTTAATTAAATACCGGGTGACCAATCCTTTATCCAATTAATTCGAATTATTCAGTTGGCTCATTCTTAGCATCACTATCGGAAAATAATTTTTCTTTCATTATTAATCACCTAGTAATCAATTAAGCTACTGTTAAAACTTTTAATTTTAAGTAAAATTCCTTTTTAACAATAGCAATCATTTATCATATAACCCAATCCATAACAATGGATAATAAATAATACCCATCATAACTTATTTAATATAACTAGAATAAACTTCCCAGTTTAAAACATCTCAATACAATAAACCAAGTCAAACCAAATGTATCCGGTAGACACCCCATTCTAACACCCCATAACCTTTCCGTAGGTCCCTTGCATCTCCCTTCATCACTACAAACCTAAGTCATACCCCGGGTACTGACCTAGAGGCTATGGGGCACTCTTAGGCTCTGTTAGACCAAAAGTCAAACTCTTCAGCTCGATCGAGACTGAATGAATCTTCGAAGGGCACTGAAACCCCTTCCAACGGTCCATCCCGTGCTTGATTCTGACTTACAAAACGGACGAACGATCCGTTTTGCCCTGAAACTTGATCAGGAGGCCATCGGACGCTCCCAGGCTCTGTTTGACCAAAGTCAACTCTTCAACTCAACCGTGACCAAATAAATCTTCAAAGTGCACTGAAATCCCTTTTCCAACGGTCCGCCCCGTGCGCGATTCTGACTTATGGTACGGACGAACGATCATTTTTACTCCGAAAGGTCACCGAACGCTTCCAGGCCCCGATTGACCAAAGTTAACTACCCAAACTGAGTTGGAATGTCGAAGTACATCTCCTAGCCTTTCTAACTGTCCACTCCATGTGCAATTCTGACTTACCATGCTGACGAACGATCCGTTTGCTTTCGACGATCCCCCGTCCAAAGGACCACGAATGCTTCTGAGTCACATTTGACCCGAAGTCAAATCCCAGACCCGGGAGTAGTCCGAAAGAATTTTGAAGGTATTTGAATTTCCTTTATAATGGTTCACCTCGTGCACGATTCGGATCAACGGTTTGCACTCTGTGATCGATTTTTCGAAGGAACCTGAAAGAGACTACCAAACGGCAGGTTCCAAACCCTGCCTATCAGCAGTGTGCCTAAACACACCTGTCGATTGGCAGGACTAGGGTTATACCGATCGGTAATTCCTTGGGCCTATTAAAAGGAGGGACTGACCACATTACAGAAATATACAAGATCTGAAACTCATCACTCTCAGCGAGCTCAGAAAACCCCTCTCGAAGTCAGCGAGATTTCCACACCCAAATCCCTTTCCAACCTTCACCTTTCATCACCCTTTTCATCAAACTTGATGAATTAAGTACCCTCCATCATCACCCAAGTGCAAGAGCTTCTCTCCAACATCCAATATCAAGCTCAAGATATCCAAGAAGGTCAAACTTTTTCAACTCTCCCTTTAAATTCTCCTAAATTTGCATTAATTTGTTTTATTACTTAGCACTTTTATTCTGTCACCTCACATATACTAATATACTTTTTTTATTCAGTACTATTTCACATCTCTTATTCTCATATAAATAAAAATCCAAAAAATAAGAAAAAGAGGGTTTGCTCATAAATTCCAAACGGGAATTCTCACATTTTCCTCACACTTTTCTCATACCTAAAACACTTTTTACACACACACACACATAAGAGAATTCCCCGATTGGATTTATGGGATAAATACCACCCCTCATTTTGTACACGAACTACGTGGACTTTGATGCCTCTATAGGCTACGTAGGCATCTCGGGGTAAAACCCGAGACTCGAGTCCTTTTTTTTCTACTTTTTTTCTTTTTCTTTTTTCTATATTCTTTAAACTTAATTCTCTTAGACTCTCTATATACATATATTTGTTCTTAGCGGCGTATTATCCCACATGCGTTATCGTTCCCTTATAATGATCAATGCTAGGATAATCGCGTAAATCCTATTTTCTAATATTACTTTTAGGAACATTCCTACAGATGACTCACTTTATCTCTTACATGATACAAGTTGATGATACCTATCTCCGCTACATATACTCATGCACACATATCACGGGGAAATAAAGGAAAATTTTAATAACCCATGAGAGACCGCTAGGGCGGATGGGTGCCTAACACCTTCCCATTTCGTAACTTAGCCTTCGGACCCTTTTCGAATCATTTTGGTTTCATATGTATTAGTATGTCTTTGGATGTGGTCCTTCAGGATGGCTCCCTTTTTCTTTTATTTGTTTTGAGTAAAATAGACTGGTGACTCCATCTCTCTGCATTTTCACCTCATCACCGACGCTGACCGAAGTGCTCCCGAAAGGGATGCACGAGACCAAGATCCTCTCGAGACGAAGGGGAGACACCCCCCTCTTCTTCGCCTCTCCTGTCGCGAGGATCGGAGGGGATGTCCACATATCTAAAACCAACATAAGTAAAACTAATGACCAAGATAGAATAAAAATGACAAGGATCCATTGGCAGCATGCCATAGAAGAAAATGACTGCAGAGTACAGGAATCAATAAAATGATGCGTCTAATGAAAGGTCCACCCTCCAAAGCATCTATATAGAATAAATATGCGATCCTCTAAGTTGGGCGTCCCTATGGATGGACACCTGATATAATATATATATAAGAGAAAAGAGAATATGCAAGAGAAAACGGGTCAGAGCCCGATTGTAAAAGATTTAAAAAACCGCAAGTGAATAAATGCTACAATTAGCAATTATTATATACATGTTAGATCATCGGACTCTCACTTGAGATTATCACCTCTCAACTAGTGTGCACGCCTAACATATCTTCAAACCATACTAGTTACTATTTCCACGCTAACTAGTTCTTTCCAGTTTAACACCTAAACATAGCCCAATATCGTTCCCACGTATTTCTTTCGCAATATAAGTAATACATATATATCCAATTTATTTTATAAATGGATAAGCACTTTTTCAATTTAATATAATTAAGTGTTCACCAACTTAATTCATTTCAGATTTCATTATCATTCATGTCTACTTAATTCACACAGTAGATAATATCACAAGTATATATATATATTCACTTTATTATGTATATACAATACTGCACCCCGAGACTCAACTGCGTTGCATGCATACTCTGCTATCATGTCCTGGTACATCTTGTCACTGTAGAAAGGACCATGGGTTTAGTGTCTCACTCGAACCATTATCACAAATCACACATATTGGAGGCGAATATAGTGCCAAGGCTATGGGCTACGCACATACCTACGCACCCATAAGATCGTCATCACTATCATTATCACAGATAGCCCGTACCTAGGTTCTATATTCTGAGGCACAAGTTAAAACCGCCATAAAGGCTCATCAAGATATGACTGTCCTCAATGCGTAAACCTCCCATCAATAGCAAGTAGGCTAGGCATGTTATACACACAAATCATCATATAGGTATACACTTAACCTATATATATATATATATATATATATATATATATATATATATATATATATATATATATATATATATATATCAACAATAGGGTATAAGCACATCCCATATTGCAAGTTTCATACGCAGTATACTTATATCATGAATATCCTCGTATCATGGTATTTTAAACCCCAATTATATCATAGGTATTCGCTCCACCTATGCATATATATATTAACAAATGAGTATACTCTCATCCTATATACAAGTCCCACACATAGTATATTTCAAGTCTATTCTGTAAACTAATAATTCACATTTCTCATTATTCCTAACATCTCGTGTTAACTGAAAGGATTTAATTAATTATTACAGTAGCTACTTTCAACTCATACTTATTGGTCCAAAACCCAGACTCGTTATAACAAGCCCAGATTATATTTTAATTCCTAATAATCTTTTTTTTCGATAAAGTTACAATCTGTGAAGATATAAAAATTGCAATTTTCAGGCTTTTCTACTCTGATTTTGAAAAAACTTAAAACTAGAAAATGTGTAGAATGTGATTTTATACAAAAAATTGCGTGCACACTACCAAATTTCACTTAAAACAGTCCTAAATTTATCATACAATATTCGTCCTTTTTCTATATGTTTTTCCTACGGGTTGTAACATAATTCATCCTCAAAACCTCCACCAAATGATACCAAACTCCTTATGATTCATCCCAAATGATATACCCAAGTATGCACATGATTTATAACATCAAATCATATCAAAATCATCATGAAATTTCGATGAATCATACTAATCTTGTTTTAAATTCAAGAAAATCTACATGATGGAATTCTTTCTGAAGAACACATATAAACCCCAAATACCCTCATCAGTTAAACCCAAAAATAATGTTGTTAATTCTAATTTCATCAAAGGAATAATCCTAAATAATTTCCATTTCAAGAATTACATCAAAATCATCAAATTTTCGTCTTTGTTTTATATTTTTCATGGATATTTATCCCTTCTAATTTAACATGGATATTATACTCGCTAATTGGAATAAGAATTACACTTATCTTAAGGTGTAGGTCTGATCCTTTGGTGAATATGTATGTTGGATACTTCCTCCTCCTTTCCAATCACTTTTTCGGTGGTGGTGCAAGGTGGTGCAACCCTTGGTTTGCTCTTAAAACCCCTCCTTTTCCTGGAATTCTCTCCCTTCCTCTCATTAGTCTTTTGGTATTGGTTTAACATACTCTAATATTAAATAATAAAACTGAAATCCCGTTTGTACTATTCTCCTCCCCTGAAAAATGACCAAAATACCCCTCTGGGGTGTCCTTTTGATTCCAAATTGACCCTAGACCCAAATCAAACCCCCGGGTAGTCTAAATGACCATATGGATGACTGAAAAATAATTTCCCTTTTTGCCCTTTTAATTTAGTCCCGACACGACTCACTCGCACGCCCCATCTTAATTTCAATAATTTGCGTATTATTCACTCGCGACCATATAACCATATATTACTTTTAATCACTAAGTAATATTCAATATCAATCACATATTACTTTATTCTGTAGTAATATTCAACCTGGATTGATTCCAAATATTATTTATAAATAATTTCAATTAATCCCCATTTTACTTTTAATTAATCCTATTTTGAAAGTCATTAAAATTACGGGGTATTACATACTCCCCCCTTACAACGGAATTTCATCCTGAAATTCGAAAAAAGTATACCAGATAAGAACAAATCTGGCTATATGTTGTGCATTGCATCCTCGCGCTTACAAGAAAACTACACCATACCACCCATACAGTTCACTATCAAATACCCTTAATAATGAACACCTCACGTACGTTCATTTTAAACTCCAGGCTATCCTGTCAAGTAGGTTCTTGTCCAAGCCTTATCATTTGATTTTCACAACTTAAAATTTATTTTAGATATCTACTATCTAGCCTTCTACTGTTCACACTTTAGTAGATTAATCAGTTTTAAGATACATACGATCTCGTCTTGTGACGATCGCACCCAAGTAGGTTATTTGTTCAGTGTATATTTTAATCGAATTATGTACTAAGTACCAACTCATCTCTAATCTTCGCAATAGTACCTGGTCCCCTATCTTTAAATAATAAGCAGGAGGACAACAAGGTTTACCGTGCCATACCCCAACTGGCGACATGCCCAAAAGTGAACTTATATGAGTTATTGTACACAAACTCCACGATTAGAAGGGACTACGCTCGTCCTCCCCTAAGATCCAAGGGTACACATATAATTTATTTCCCAACATCTGATTAGTTCGCTTATTATGCCCATTCGTCTACGGATGATAGGCCATACACAATCACAACTCGATACCTATGGCCTCGTGAACACTCTCCCAAAATCGAAAGATAAAGATCTTATCCCAATTGGACACGAGATAAAGCGGTACCCCATGTAACCTCACGATCTGGATTATAAAGATTGGCGCATACTGTCATGTAGTATGATCAGTCCTAACTTCCATAACGTGAGATACTTCGATCAACCGATACACTATCACCCATATAGGATCGTAATCCCTCTAAGAAGTAGTCACCTTCGCAATAAAAATCTTGGAATGCTTTCCCCTTCTACTGGTTGAGAAATTCCTACTGGTTTCCGATGGTCCACACTTTACCAACAGACAGGTGACCCATTGCAAATAAATTTACCAATATTTCTCTTCATTGCATCCCATCACCGTTGTCATTTATAACCTAATATATCTTATACTCTCTGAAATGTACCTCTAACCGTGATCCATATGACTTTGCCTCACTGCGTGTTAGAAGTCCTTTTCCCGATCTAAAAATTAGTTTCTTGTGAAACGTAAGCTTATGACAAATCTTAAGGAATAAGCTTCGGCTTCCCTGGCTAAATGTTATCGAAACCATACGACAATCATAATCAACTTCCTGATTCAATCACCCAGGGTGCCCATACACCCTATGTCTCGCGCATTATTTCCCTAATAATATGTACCACTCGTAAATCTATTATCCCGCACTTGGCATGCTAATAGGGTAGGAGTACACTCACCCACCCCACTAGTCATAACTTAATCATTCTTCCAGTGGAATCATTGTTCTATTCATAATGATAACATGGCTAGGCGTCTCTTCCGGCCTTAAGTCGTAATAAATTATCATCTCTTAATTATATTCTTATATATGTATAATGTCCAAAATACGAAACCTATGTACTATCGACCAAACTTCTCTCCAACTCGCGACGTTCGTTAGTTTCATGCGTGGGATGTCTCACAAAGTGAAATCCAAACAAGGAACCCCCCGATACATTACTACGCAACATAGTCGGTTGTCGAGATACATAAGTCCCTCAGTCCATAATATGTTCATTCCCGCAATCTCCATATGTAATTTTTTTTACTTATATTCCTTTGAAATAATGTGAAACATGACGCTCTCACTATCTCAAGTTCTCGGTGATATATATATATATATATATATATTGCTGCTCGATAAAGGTCACAATGTATCCTGAGTGGCATTTGTAAATAAATTCCTATATACCGAGTTTACATATAACTAGACCACATACTCACTGAAGTCGACGTTACCATGAAATTTTCAAATATATTTATAGGCCCAACCTTATTTTAGGTGGTGCCTCACCATAGTAATATTACTCACTCAGAATATCCAGCATGATAGGCTTATCATTAAATCTACTATCGTTTCAACATTTGGTACTTAATCACAACACATTACCATAATAAGTTATACTTTGCGAACTCAAAGTAGTAGGAAATTATAACGATAAGATATGTTCTTAGTGCCCACCTGGCTCACTCACGGGAGACATCAAAATTCCCATTATCAACTATAAATACGTTTGCAACCCGACATTTAAAACCAACATACCCACTAATCCCCAGTCACTTGAACTAATCCTTTACTCATAAGAATGAAACAAAACTTCATTAGTCTCACTTGATCGCAGGGTTCCCGCACGCACTTCCCGCTACAAAATAACCCATGATCACCGACAATCGTTATACATCTAGGATTTCACCCAACATTTTCTCCCTCCTCATTGTGGGCAAATTATTCTGTTATACGGCTACATGCCATCATTAAAACGTTGGTCCCAATATCTAGGCCATAATTATGGCCTTACTTGCATCCCTTTTACTTCCTTGGCCCCATGAACCCTGAGATACGGTATGCTACAGTTGTTGAGGACTTCATGGGAAAGGGTGGGAACTCGAAGGAGCATATTAAGCGCTTTTTTGAACATTTGGGGGAACATTGTATTAATAAAAGGCTTAGGTTGAGGGAGTTTTCTAAATCCTTGACCGATAAAGCATACACCTAGTATTCCCATTTGGCTCCCAACAGCGTTTCTACATGGGAAGAGATGCACGTGTTGTTTATCCAGAAGTTCTTCCTGATGGAAGATGAGTTTACTTTGACGCAACTGGGTAAGGAGAAAAAACGATGGGGGAAGAAGTGATGGCCTATGTTCGAAG
The DNA here is from genome assembly GCA_949130495.1 of Sambucus nigra. Taxonomy (NCBI): domain Eukaryota; kingdom Viridiplantae; phylum Streptophyta; class Magnoliopsida; order Dipsacales; family Adoxaceae; genus Sambucus; species Sambucus nigra. Next base: position 170,258,676 of record OX422219.1, read on the forward strand.
GTTCAGAGAAAGATCCCTCGACGAGAGGGAGGAGGCCAAAGAATCCAAGTTGTTGCAGATCTGCGCTGAGGGGCTGCTTCCTGAGTACATCTGCCATCTTATTAACGAGACGCGAGAGGGGACTTTTGCGGCATTCTTAAAAGAAGAGAGAAATATATCTTTGGTGGTACGACCCAATCCGGTGGCGGTGCCCATGATGTTTAGGCAGCCGATGCAACCCGCGGGGGGAGGTCTTAGCCGCCACGGATATGGTGCACCGAGGGGGGAGATAGGGGCAAAGCTCCGTAGAAGGACAATAAGAGGAAGTTCGAAAGAGATAGGGAAGACGCACCACCATTGCCTTGTATAGTAGAGAAAGCAATCAGCTATTACAACGCGATGGTCCAAGGGAGAACGGTCTATGAGCCAAAGGATGTTTCCGCTAGGGAGCCCGATGAGGCAATGAGGGCAGATCCAAAGTATTGCCAAGTCCATTAGAGGATCCAGCACCCAACATAAAGTTGATTCACACTGAGAAGAATTATTGACAAGTACGTTAAGGCAGGGACATTGCAAATCCCTCCACAGAACGTCAATAACAACCCGATACCAGCACATGGGGCCAATCTCGTGGTGGCCTATGATAAAGAGGAGGAGCAAGGAGAAAGAGAAGAGTATGGAGCAACTCCGAAGACCTATACCAAGGGAATGGCTAACATAGTTTTGGCCTACGACGAAGCAAGCGCTAAAGACGTGGAGGATGTGTACAACGTTTGAGGTAAGGAAGCAGATCCGAGCCTAGAGTAGTGCAGTTTTAAAATCTCTAAAGTACACCTGGTTCTTCGACCAAGTGGGGATCCCAAAGGAAAGCAGGTTGGAAATAACCCAGGCAATGCTGGATATTACGAGGAAAGACGCAGTCACTTCGCTGAAATGGAAGGGACCCATGGCCAGGCTGGTAAGGAGGTTCCTATCAAAGGTGACTTTCATCGATGCCGATAGGGCCGTGAGATTCCCTCATAATAGGCCATTGTACGTGACTGCCAGTGTTAACGAAGTTAGTGTTGCGAGGACTCTCATGGATGGGGGAGCTTCCATTAATATCATGCCAATTAACTCCTTTCATGCAGCCAATATTTCGGAAGAAAGGTTGGTCCCCATGCCTTTGGTAATTTCGGGGTATGATAACCAATCTTCCAAATCCATTGGATATGTTAATGTGGGGATTGCGATGGGGAATTTGAGTTCCCATATAAATTTCCACATCATAGAGAGTGCAACTTCCTATCATCTACTAATAGGAAGGGTGTGGATGCACAACTAATGGTTAGTTCCTTCCATGTACCACCAATGCGCTAAGGTGAATATTAAGGGGACATAGGTAACCATTAGGGCTACAAAGAGGCCCTTCTCAATTGAGGAAGCTCACTTAATGGACGCATCATTTTATACAGAGTTGGAAGAAGATGTCCGGGTCCTAACGAGGATGATGGAGGGAGTATGGGTTCCCTCGATCAGAGAAATGATGGGGCCCGTGAATGAGTAAAGTAAGGAGGTTGTTAGTAGCATGAAGGTAATAACTGAAGAGGCTCATCAGGTGGTCCCTTGACCCCAAAGCATCTCGAAGTAGCTTAGAGACAGGATGAGGCCCATAGTGGATCCGATGGAGCATGAGGTCCAACGACAAGGTGTGCTGAGCTGGTTCTCAGGAAAAAGGGTGGCCGAGGCTTCTATGAAGAAGAAGAGGAAGTCATTCGTCTCTACCAGTAGACAATGCAGGAAAGTCATTACCGAATAAGGAAAGGTGGTGTACCGATTATAACGGTGTGAGCGGGTAGCCGAGGAAGATAATAATGAGGTTGACCTTATATATGAATGTTTTCTAGTGGATCGACAGGGGCAATGCATGGTGATAGATAATTCCAGCATACAAGAATTTATAAAGGAAGTTGACGAAGAAACATATTACATGGAAGATCAACCCAAGCCCCAGGCACAAGAGTTGGAGCAGTTGAACCTGGCGAAAGAAGGAGAAGACCCAAGGCCCATTTTCATATCGAAGGATCTCAGCAAGCAGAGATGAGAGGCCTTGATTGAGTTGATTCGGGAATTTATAGATGTTTTTGTATGGAAATACATGGAGATGGAGGGGCTGGATGAGGAAGTAAGCTGTCACAAGTTGAATGTAACGCCTTCAGCAATTCCAATAAATAAGCAACAAGAACGTACAAGACCGAGTTAGATCTCAAGATTAAGGAAAAAGTTCAATGCTTACTAATGGCAAGGTTCATTACATCGATACATCACCCACTTTACTTATCAAGTATTGTCCCAGTAGGGAAGAACGACAAAAACTAGATAAGGATCTGTGTGGACTTCAGAGATTTGAATAGAGCCTTCCCCAAAGACGAGTTCCCTCTACCCTTCATCGATAGCCTGATAGATGCAACGACAGGTCAAGATATGTATAGCTTCATGGATGGGTATGTATGGTACAACCAGATCAAGATGGACCCCATGGATGCAGAGAAACCATCATTCAGAACCCCATTGGGTAACTTCATGTACAGGGTGATGCCGTTTGGACTCAAGAACACTGGGGAGACTTACCAAAGAAAAATGATGGCCATTTTCCATGACTTCTTTCACAAGTTTATGGAATTCTATGTCGATGATTTGGTGATCAAGTCGAGGCAGGAGGAGTCCCTTCTGAGAGATTTGAGGAAGGTGTTTTCCCATTGTAGGAAGTTTAAATTAAAGATTAATCCATTGAAGTACGTTTTTAGAGTAACAAGTGGGAAATTCCCGGGCTTTGTGATTGACCGACAAGGGGTGCAGATGGACCAGGATAAGAAGCAGATGATCTTAGAAATGCCATGTCTAAGAACGGGGAAGGAGCTGAACAGTTTCCTCAGTAAAATCTCCTACCTTAGGAGATTCATGCCTGGGTTAGCCGAGACAACACACCCACTAATGCATCTGCTGCGAAATAACACGAAGTTAAAATGGGAGGCAATTCACCAAGAGTCTCTTGACGGACTGAAGAAGCTGCTCATCTCACCACAGACCATGGTTCCAGCAAGGGCAGGGATACCGTTGCAGCTGTACCACATATCCACCACAAGGTCCGTGGGAGCTTTGCTGGCACAAGAGATTGATGAGCAAGAACGACCAGTTTACTACCTCATCAGGATCATCCGTGGGCTAGAAGTCAGATATAGTAGCTTAGAAAGGAATTGTTTAGACTTAGTATTTGCAGCGCAAAAACATAGACATTATATGTTGTCTTTTACAATTCATATTGTAACTAGATGTGATCCTATTAAGTATTTGCTAGGGAGAACTATACTAACTGGCAGGGCAGCTAGGTGGTTCTTTATTCTTTCCGAATATGACTTGAAATGTGTGGTTCCTCGCGCAATCAAAAGTCAAGCGTATGCCAACCTATTGGCAACATTCCCCTCAGGAACTTTTGAGCCACCCAAAGAAAATATTCCCGAAGATGATTTGCAGGACAATCACATAGACGCAACGGATGAGGAATGGATAATGCAGTTCGATGGGTCATCGGTAGAAACAAAAGGTGGAGCAGGGGTAATTCTTTCGAAAGGAATGGATAAGATTTGCCTTTCTTACAAGTTAGATTTCCCTTGCTCTAACAACGAGGCAGAATATGAAGTATTGGTGTTAGGATTGGTAGAGGCCCTTCGAAGAGGGATCCGTTCACTATACATCAAGGGATATTCAAACTTAGTGGTTCAATAAGTGAATGGAGAATACATGTTGAAATACATGATCCTGATAGCATACAGAACGATCATTCAGAGGCTCCTTGGCCAGTCCTTTTCACACTTGGGTGTTCGACTTGGTAGGGGCAATACACCCTTCTTCGAGGGGGAAGATATGTATCTTAGTAGCAACGAAGTGTTTCACAAAGTGGGCCGAAGTGATACCACTGAGAAGGGCAACAGTAGGAGTAGTGAGCAACTTCATCAGAGAATACATTATTTGCCGTTTTGGGATCCCAAAGGTCATCCTTTCAGAAAATAGAACCCCTTTCGTTAATTCAGAGGTAACGATGCTCACAGATAAATACTCCATTATCCACCACACTTCGACAGTGACATACCCAAAGGGGAATAGTCAAGCCGAAGCAACTAATAAGTCTTTGGTCAATATCTTGGCTAAAACGATGGAGGATTTCCCAGGATCATGGGATGATAAGATACTAACCATTTTATGGGCCTATCGAACGACTAAGAGGAAGCCTACAGGGTATACGCCATTCTCTCTTATTTATGGGGCAGAGGTAATTCTCTCGGTAGAGTTAGAGGTTCCCTCGGCTCTATATGCTCTGTAAAGGAGCATGCTCCCTCAGAATAGACACGTGTAGTTGAAAGCATTGGACGAACACAGGGATAATGCGATGAAACACTTTCAAATGTATACAAAACAGCTCTCCAGGGCATATGATAACTTGGTAAGACCAAGGAAATTCATGGAGGGTGATCTTGTATTAAAGGCAGCAGTTAAACATATTAGGTGGCTTCCTCTACCTATGTTTGCAGTGAATTGGGAGGGACCTTTCATCATAAAGGAGGCTCATGACTCAGGTTATTGCTTAATTTCCAAGATAGAAGAAGACATGCCATTTAAGATTAATAACAAATGGATGAAGGTCTATCATGTGTAAGCAATTGTGTTTGGGGTCACCGATGTATCTAACTGTTATGAATATACAAGTTCATTTTTTTTATGCAAATTCTCCCTATTTTATTTTAATTCAAGAAGAGATGAAAGAACTACATAACTTCATATCTCACAATCTATGTAAACAGCTGTAACATAAAGAAATGGCATGGGAATAAGTATTTTTTCATTCATATACTTTGGGACATTAAAAAATTGGGAACTATCACTCAAGAAATTACATAAGAAGAAAGGAAAATACATATAAAGAAACTCATTGGCCTAAGAGGAACCACAAATCTGGGAAAGAGAAAAAATCTCCAGGAAGGGCCGAAGAAGCTTCTAAGCAAGACCTTTGGGCATTAATGGAAACTTCCAACCTAGTCTGTTCTTACGTACATTCGATAAGAAGTTTTTCTCGTTTAGTTTCGCCAAATGCAGAGCTTCTTCGAGGTCCTCCACCTCCTTGTCAATATCTCCGAGGAGAGGTGCTAGCTCAACCAACTTGGCTTCCTCATCCCTCTGACCCTCTTGATGTTTTCGTAACAGCTCCCTCTGGCTGTCCAACCGCTGGTTCTTTACAGTATTCAAATGTGCAATAGGCCAGTTAAAAGGAAACTCGTCACGACTTAACTCCCTCAGATAGACCAAGAACTGGTTGATGAGGGGTCTGGTCACGTTCGCAGTTGGAGTGTTGGCAATATCAGCAATAACGGTGGCCATGCCTTAGAACCTGTAGCTCATAACTGAGACATTGGAATGAAGTCAGTCCACCGTGAAGCTTTTAGGATGATAACTCACAAGTTGCTCGATGACCAAACGATGATTCGCGAGTATCTGGGGAGAACGCTGGAGTACAATCAGGCATAAGGTGTGAGGAGCCAAGTCAGGCGGGGGAAGCTTGCACCCAGATTCTCTTTCCGCCGCAGCACCGATTGTGGAACCTTGATCATTATGTATAGATTCCTCGGAAGAGACAGGTTCACGAGGTGGCGAGGCAATGGGCAAGGGAATTAGTGGAGAGTCCTCTCGAGCGACTTGGGAACATGCAGGAGAAATAATGAGTTTATGGAAAAATCTTAACAAGTGTTTTCATTGTTAAGTCACCGTTATAGGTGGAGTTTTTGGAAAAATCTCAACAGGTGTTTTCGTTTTTAAGTCACTGTTATAGGTGGAGTTTATGGAAAAATCTTAACAAGCATTTTCGTTGATTAAGTCACCGTTATAGGTGGAGTTTAGGGAAGAATTTTAACAAGTGTTTTTGTTGTTAAGTCATTGTTATAGATGGAGTTTGTGAAAAAAATCTTAAAAAGTGTTTTCGTTGTTAAGACACCGTTATAGTTGGAGTTTATGGAAAAATCTTAATAAGTGTTTTCATTGTTAAGTCACCGTTATAGGTGGAGTTCGTGGAAAAAATCTTAACAAGTGTTTTCGTTGTTAAGTCACCGTTATAGGTGGAGTTTATGGAAAAATCTTAACAAGTGTTTTCATTGTTAAGTCACCATTACAAGTGGAGTTTGTGAAAAAAAACCCTTAACAAATGCTTTCATTGTTAAGGCACTGTTACAGGTTGGAGTTTATGAAACAATCTTAAACATGTATTTTCATTGATTAAGTCACCCATACAGGTGGATTTTGAGAAGCCAAGAAATATAGAGAAATTAGAGGAGTACCTCCTCAGCAAGAGCGAGAGGGTTAGTCACCGCGGGAGCCATAGTGCTAGAAACCGTGGGGGGCGGGCTCATTACCTCAGCAGCCTCAACGGAGACCTTGGATGTAGAAGCCTCAGAGGTAGGCACATTCCCCTCACCAGCATAAGGTACTATGGATAACATGGGCGCATCATCAGAAAGAGATGTTGGACCTTCGAGAGATGTCCCAACGAGAGCAGCTGCCCCAACCTGGGACTGAGAAAGGATAAGGCCACTCAACGCAAAATACGGAGAAAGACTTGGAGAGAGGTACAAATGTTAGATGAAAGGAGTAATCACAAAGGGATAAGAGATAAAAATTCACTTAGCTTACCCCCGTTATGGCACTAAAGAGAGGAACTGTAGTAATGGGTCTCGACAGTGTAGGAGGAAGGAGAATGTTGGCTATCAGCGACGCCACTTCCACCTAAAACAACCCATCATGTTACAATTGAGGAATAAACCAATGGGAAAAATAAACGATGCAAGTCTTGAAAAGACATTTACCTATGGGACACTCTCTTCGACCACAACAAGGGGCAGAGAGACCTCCCGCTCCGAAGGTAACTCAGAGGAAGCTGGAACAGTTGCCTCGGGCTAGCCAGACATCTCAAGGGCACCCATGGCAGCATCCCTGGATCGATGAGAGGAGGAACAGAGTGAATAGTTAAGGCTTATTAAAGGAGAATGCGGGAGGGAGGCAGTGGCTAGAGGAGTACTGCAACGTCCCCCCACGAAATGACTCACTGTGGGACTGGGAGGACTGGACCTCACTTCTTCAACTCCCTGCACCAAAGATGTCAGGCAATAAGTAAAGACGCTGTGTCAAGAAAAGAAGACCGAGAAATAAAGAATGCACCTATACCTCAGATCCGGAGGGAGAGAGAGAGAAAGGATATAACCACTGGTGAAGGTGGCAAAGAAGCAATGGCAGAAGGATATGGTGATGAAGGTCGCTCAAATGTCTGATTCTTTTGGTGCTTAGTACCCAATGTCTTCCTTCTTGAGCCCGTGGCACCACAACTTTCAGGCACCTTCAATCTTCTTCTTCTTTTTGCTAAGGGCTCACTAGGATCAACCACGATTTTGGGGAATGTACCCGAAGGAGGAATGGCCACTGCGCACCATTGGAATTCAGCATTTATTCGAGCAACTTCGACCTCTACTCGCCTCCTCAGCTCTTCAGCCAGTTTCGGAGACATAGGAGGGGGAACGGATGCAATTAGGAATGCCGCTAATAGAGTTTGCATTTGATCTTTGGCCTTAGCCTTCTTAGACTTAGAATTTCTGGCTTTTTTGGCAGGTGGCTCAGAAGGCCCTTCCCCTGTGGCAACTTCGGCCGTGGGGACAGATGAATTGTGGATCGCAGTGGCCTTTGCTTTGGGCATGGCAACAGGGATCACGAGGCAGTATGGAGGAAGTTCCGTGGGAGGTTCTTTGGGGGTCTGACTCAGAGGGAACTTAACCCCGAGAACGGAATTACCCTTCAGGCCCAGCTCCAGGGCAGAAAATGAAAGAACTAGGGGATACAAGGGACCGCCCTCGATGAATTCAATAATCTGGGCCAGCTGCCTCAGCCAATACTTTGTGGAAAATAGAGGGGTCACATCCCCTTTCCTAGTGATGTTAGGAATGGTGACTCGCCCAGCCAATATCGAACTCACTCCCCATGCGACTGTCGAGGAGAATAGGGAACATGCCTCGCCAAAAGATACCTTGGGGTTAGATAATTGAAACACCGAATGAGGAGCCCCTTGATCAAAGCCAAATTGACGGCTGCATCGGTTGGGATTATAATGTTAGCTGGTATATCCCCATTCGGTGTATGAGGGCAGATATCCCGACAAAAACATAAGCACAACGGCCAATGAGGGGTCTTCAGTAATGAGGTCTGCGATGGTTGGCTGGACCACTCTTGCCCCATGCTTGAAAAAATCACATGTATAGAGGAAAATATCCTCCCCATAGGGCCTCATTACAAAATTTGAAAACTCATCAATAAAAGAGGTCAACTCCTTTTGGCTCTGCCTCTTGTGGTAAATAAATGAGAGAGGGGGACAGATTGTTTCCCTCGAGGGAGGATGGTTAGTCTTGGCGGCTATGGCCAGGAAGCGCACATAAAGGAAACCCGTCAGGCGAACGCAGTTGGCAAAATTGGCTAGATTGTAACGACCTAGAGATCGCTCCATGTAAAAAAGGACCCTATCAAGCCGTGTGTAGAGGGACCCCAAGGCGATTACATCCAGGAGGAGCTTGATACCCCGGGCTAATCAGAGAGATAGGTTGATGAGATCCCTTCGAGGCTTGTCATTGGGTTTTACCGTTAAAAAAAGTGAGAAATAATGCCAAGGATATAGGCTGGAAGCTCTAATGATGTACCTTGTCCAGGGGTGGCCTTGGAGGAACTTCCTTCAGAAGGGTCCTTGAAGAAGTAGTTGATAAGGGTGGTGAATGTGGCTTTGTTTGAAGTACCAATGCACCTTCGGCATATACGATCCAACTCCAAATGGTCAGCAGTTTCTTGGGCATCGAGGGCTTCATCGGAATAGGGCTCATGACCTATTACCTCAAGGCCTAAGAGCTTGCACACGTCCTCCAACGTTATTGTAAACTATCCCTATGCAGCGATGAATGTGTGAGTAGTAACATTCCAGCGAGATACCAGAACAGGAAGAGAAGCATTATCTTTGGAAAGGGTGAACTCACCAAACCACTTGTCTCGATGAAGCCCAATCTTAGTGAGGGTATCAACGTGGGAACTCTGCATATAAGAGTTCCAAGCAGCAAAGTGAGCAGGACAGCCCCCAGGACTTTCAAAATCAATGTGGGACCATGGGAAGTCCCCTCGCTCAAGACGAAAATTGAGAGTCCCCTAGGGAGGTAGAAAGACCCATTCATCAGATTTCTCGTCTTTATCACCAAGCATCAGGGCATCATACTTGGCGTTAAAAATGTAGCTCTTGCAAAACCCAACAAAGTCATCACCTTCGCCAAAAATGGGGGACTGGCTGTAGAAACGCAACTGTTCTTGACGAGCAGTGGCCAATGAGGCAGCAGAAGGGGCGGCGAGAATGGGGGCGACAGGAGTGGCAGGGTTTCTTGAAGAGGCCATTGCAGACAACAAAAGTATGAAAAGGTCTGGTAAAAGAAGAGCTGGAAATGAATAGGGAGGGTCACAACCGCAGATGGTGGTGCAAAAGATGAGAGAAGGAGGCTGAGAAAAGAAGGGGGCAACAATGGAGGTCGCACAGAGCTCGCACAAAGATCTCTCTCTGAGTAAATATGAAATCTTGAAGAAGAAGAAGAAGAGAAACATTTGAAATAGAGAGACGATTGAAAATTTTAAACCCTTTTTACTCTTCGTTTGAGTCCCCCCCCCCCCCCCCCCCCGCACGTGCCAAACCACCTATAATCATTTCAAAGGCACACGTGGCACTTCAGGAAGTATTTTTTACAGTGGAAAAGACAGAGCTATCTCGAATACGAAGTGACGTCTCGGGAATAGAAAGGGTTGCCTTCCTAACCAAGTTTATGTTTTGGCACCAAAATGGTGTCAGACATATCCAATAATTCTCCCAACGGAAAAGATGTCCCAACAAGTATTTGAGAATTTGTGACTCAGTTACATCGGGGAGAATTTCTGCCTTTTCGAACATGGAGAAGAATTGCAAGGGAGAATTTGGCTTACCTCATAATTTATGTTTATGTTGACTGTAAGCTATAATTGTTATAATGATGTAACTAGAATAATAATGAGTTTTTAGTGTGAGGTCAAACGGTACTCGCGAGAGACCAGGATTGACAGGGCCTGGGAGAGCTTTCATGCTCTATCGAATGACCTCACCGTGGGAACTTTAGAGGGACATGGGTTGGAGGATTGAGAAGTGAGGCACCGTTGTGGCTTGTCCTGACCATCTTAGATACACATGGTAAAAACATCGAAGGACCCTGACCTTGGAGTTCCATCGGGCGTTTAGTTGAGAACCAAACAACCCTCTATTTAATGTCACATCTACTGTAGGCGATGTCACTAGCCAGCTAAACAATTTCAGACCTGCACTTGAGTAAACCACCATGGTATTTGGGGCTGTCAGGAAATTATAGAGCCACCTCTGCGACAACAGCACCCTGACACACAATGGTTAGGCAAAAGGCATGTCTTGGCATTTAATGTTTATAACGTGGAGGCAACTAGTGCATCAGGCATTTAATGTTATGACACAAAGTATGAGGGATGTCTTTCATAGTCTTTAATGAGTGAGTTGCCTCGGGGGTGGTGTGGGAGGGCTATTTAAGGACTCCAACCACCTTTGAGGAAATGATGATCTTTTGAGAGTTCAGGAGTTATTGCTAGAGAGAATACACATCAGAGAGAGTTATTGCAAACCAGAGGATTTACTCACTCACCATTATTATTTATTACCAAACTTTTAATACATGACAAAGATTTTTTAGCGTGTTTGGGTATGTTTCTACCTGCCTACCAAGGTGTATCTAGGGTCCTTACTTCTCTCTCCCTCTAGATAAGTTACTTCTAAAGTTCATTACTATTTCCTGAGTTATACACGAGAGCTTTGTGAGATTAAACTGAGTTTATCATCATTGGGTTTGTATTTGTGTTCCCTATCATTAATCCAAAGCTTTGGCCAAATTAGCTTATCATTACCATACTCAAACAGGGTTACGCCTACATTTATAATCTAAAGTGCCCTCTTACAACATGATAGAATTCTTTCTCAAGAACACATATAAACCCCAAATTCCCTCATCAATTAAACCCAAAATTTCTTGGTGTTAATTCTAATTTCTTCAAAGGATTAATCCTAAATAATTTCCATTTTAAGAATTACATCAAAATCATCAAATTTTCATCTTTGATTTATATTTTCATGGATGTTTATCCTTTCTAATTTAACATGGATATTATACTCATTATTTGGAACAATACTTACACTTGGCTTACGGTATAGATATGATACTTTGGTGAAGATTTATATAGGATACTTCTTCCTCCTTTCCAATCACTTTTTCGGTGGTGGTGCAAGGTCGTGCAGCCCTTGGTTTTCTCTCAAATCCCATCCTCTTCCTAGAATTATCTTCCTTATTCTCTTAGTCTTTTGGTAAATGCTCTCTTTGTTTAACACACTCTAATATTAAATAATAAAACTCCAATCCTTAAGTACTATTCACCTCCCCCAGGAAATGACCAAAATACCCCTTCGGGGTGTACTTTTGGTTCCCAATTGACCCTGGACCCAAATCAAACCCGCGGCTAGAGTTTTCTATCTATTTTGACCCTTGCGGACTCAACTATGCATTCAAAATCACGATATGGATGATTAAAAATAATTTCCCTTTTTGCCCTTTTAATTTAATCCCGACACGACTCACACACGCGTCGAAACTTAATTTCAATAATTCGCTTATTATTCACTCGTGACCATATAATCATATATTACTTTTAATCACTAAGTAATATTCAATATCAATCACATATTACTTTATTCTCTAGTAATATTCAATTCGGATCGATTACAATTATTATTCATAATTAATTTCAATTAATCCTCATTTTACTTTTAATTAATTATAATTTAAAACCATTAAAATTACGGGGCATTACATTACTATGAAGGAGAATGAAACTTTTGATGAGTTCTATGCTAAGCTGAACGACATAATAACTTCCATCTTTGCTTTAGGGAAGACCATCAAAGAGGATTCCATTATTTACGGAATCCTACGGTCTCTCCAAAGTAGTTTCCGTGGTGAAGTGGATGCCATTGATGAGGCAATAGATTTTCTCTCAAAATTGATTCATGTTGATGAATTGGTTAGTTTTCTTCAAACCTACGAGTGAAAATTTGTCTTATCACCAAGGAATGCCATCCAAAGAAAAAATTTATCTTTTAAGGCTAAAAAGGCATCCTCTAATTTGAGTTTTGTTCATGTTAATGACGATGATATGGCCTTTATTACAAAAATGTTTTCCAAGACTTGGCAATAATGATTTCAATTTAGAGTCACTCCAAATAATTATGCGCCTATATTTGAAATTAATCAAGGAAGTGGAGATAAGAAGGTTGAATCTTTAAAACCTATCACTTGTTTCACTTATGGTGGTCAAGGATAAGGATATATTTTGAAACAATATCCCTCAGATTTGAGTTAAGGTAGTGTCAAGAACACTTATCAAGCTACTTTTAGTGACTCAGACTCGATTAGAATGAAGACTCTCAAGAAAATGTATATGCTGCTTTTATGGCATGAGAGAAATTTAATGAGTTAAATGATCTGGAGGATTTTGATATACCTCAATCGATTAATGGAGAAGTAATTACTTTTGACACCTATTTGAGTACTATTGAAGAAGAAGATGAAGAATTTGATCTTCGCATAGAGACATAGAAGGAAGGGGTATCTCTCTGTGGTGGGAGGATCTCGGTCCCGCGCATCCCTCTCGGGAGCGCTTCGACCGTCGTCGGTGATGTGTGAGGTAAACATTGTAAAGAGATGGAGTCCCAAGTCTATTTTACTCAAAATAGGTAAAAGAAACTGAAGCCATCCCGAAGGACAGCATCAAAGACATAATGATACATACAAAACCAAAAAGCGATTCGAGTAGGGTTCGGAGGCTAAGTTACGAAATGGGAAGGTGTTAGGTACCCATTCTGCCCTTGCGATCTCTCATGGATTTGTTGTTATTTTCCTCTATTTCCCCATGAGATGTGTGCATGTGTATATGTAAGGGAGATAGGAATCATCGACTAGTATCATGGAAGATATAGATAGAGTCATCCAAAGGAATGTTCCAAAAAGTAATATTAGAAAATATAATTTACGCGATTATCCTTGCGTTGATCGTTATAATGGAACGATAACGCGTATGGAATAATATGCCATTATGAACAAATATATGTATATGCAAATATGTAGATAGGAGAGAAATGATTTAATGAATTAGAAAAAAAAGGAAAATTAAAAATTGAAAAAATAGGACTCGAGTCTCGAGTTTTACCCCGAGATGCCTACATAGCCTATAGAGGCATGAAAGTCCACGTAGTTTGTATGCAAAACGAGGGGTGGGGTTTATCCCATAAATCCAACCGAGGACTTCTTTTATGTTGTATGTGTGTGAAAAGGTGTTTTAGTGTGCGAAAAGTATGAGAAAAATGTGAGAAAATTGAGAGAATTCCCGTTTGGAATTTAAAGAGCAAACCCTCTTTTTCTTGTTTTTTTTATATGAATAATAAAAGATGTGAAATAATACTAAATAAAAAATTATATTAGGATATGTGAGATGGCGAGAAAAATTGCTAAGTAATAAAACAAGCTAATGCGAATTTAGGAGAATTTAAAGAGAGATGTAAGAAAGTTGGACATTTTTGAAGATCTTGAGCTTGATCTTGAATATTGAAGAGCAACCCTTACACTTGGATGATGATGAAGGGTAGTTAATTTGCCAAATGTGATGAAAAAGATGATGAAACATGAGGGTTGGAAAGGGATATGGATGTAGAAATCACGCTAACTTCGAGAGAGGTTTTCTAGGTTCGTTGAGAGTGATGGATCTCAGATCTAGGGCCCTCCTTTTTATAGGCCCAGGTCATTTTCGATCGGTATAGGTTTGGTCCAGCCAATCGGCAGGTGGTTTTAGGCACACTGCCGATAGGTAGGATTTCGAACCTCGTTCAGATTCCTTCGGAAAAATGGTTGTTAAATGCAATCCATTGATCCGAATCATGAACGGGGCATACTAGTGGAAAGGTACTCCATAGACCTTCAAAATTCCTTCGGATAGCTCCCGAGTCCGGGAGTTGTCTTTAGGAAAAATGTGGCTCGAAAGCGCTCGTCAGTCCTTTGGACGGGGGATCGTCAGACGAAATCGGATCGTTCGTCCGCATGGTAAGTCCGAATTGCGCAAGGGGAGGACCGTTGGAAAGGTTAGGAGATGAAATTCGTCATTCCAAAGAGTTTGACTCTATTTAGGGAGCTGACTTTGGTAAAACCGGGGCTTAGATGCGTTCGATGACCTTTCAAAGTAAAATGGATCGGTCAACCGTATCGTAAGTCACAATTGGGCTCAGAGCGGACTGTTCAAAAGGATTTTTATTGCCCTTTTAAGATTCATTCAATCTTGGCCAAACTGAAGAGTTGACTTTGGTCAAATGGAGCCCGAGAGCGTCCGGTGGCCTCCTGATCAAGTTTTAGGGGAAAACGGGTCGTTCGTCCACACCGTAAGTCAGAATCATGCATGGGGTGGACCATTGGAAAGGGGTTTCAGTACGCTTTGAGGATTCATTTAGTATCGATCGAGCTGAGGAGTTTGACTTTTGGTCAAACGGAGCCTGGGAGTGCCCGATGGCCTCTAGGTCAGTACTTAGGGTATGACCTAGGTTCGTGGTGATGCATGGGGTGATAGAATGGGATGTCTATAGATCCTCTCAATGGGTAAGTTTGAAACAAATGATAGCTGTTGAATAGAAACCGAATGATGCCTTTGAAAGAGGTCGATTCTATGGACCTAAGGGTGAGGATGACTGATTCAGAGGGTCGAGGACGATTCTGATGACCTAAGGATGAGGATGACGGATTTATCGAGTTGAGGTCAGTTCCGAGGACCTAAGGATGAGGATGACCGATTCAGAGGGTTGAGGCTGGTTCTGAGGACCTAAGGATGAGAATGACCGATTCTGCGGGTCGAAGCCAATTCTGGGGGCTTAAATTGTGATGACCAATTCTATGGGTCAAAGCCAATTCCGAGGGCTTAAATTATGATGACCAATTCTGCTAGTCGAAGCCAATTCTAAGGGCTTAAATTGTGATGACAAATTCTGCGGGTCGAAGCCAATTTCGAGGGCTTAAATTGAGATGACCAATTTTGTGGGCCGAAGCCAATTCTGAGGGCTTAAATTGTGATGGCCACTTCTGCGGGTCGAAGCCAATTCTGAGGGCTTAAATTGAGATGATCAATTTTGGGGTCGAAGCCAATTTTGAGGGATTAAATTGAGATGAACAATTTTTCGGGTCAAAGAAAATTCTGAGGACTTAAATTATGATGACCAATTCTGCTGGTCGAAGCCAATTCTGAGGAATTAAATTGTGATGACCAATTCTATGCTCGAAGCCAGTTGTGAGGGATTTAGTTGTGATGACCAATTCTGCGGGTCAAAGCCAAATCCGAGGGCTTAAATTGAGACGAACAATTTTGAGGGTCGAAGCCAATTCTGAGGGCATAAATTGTGATGACCAATTCTGTGGGTCGAAGCCAATTCCGAGGGCTCAAATTGAGATGACGAATTCTACGGTTCAGAGACAATTCTAAGGACTAAAATTGTGATGACCAATTCGGTGGGTCGAAGCCAATTTTCACGGCTTAAATTATGATGACCAATTCTGCGAGTCGAAGCCAATTCTGAGGTCTTAAGCTGTGATGTTCTCGGGGAACTCTGTTCGGGAAATTACCTCATGATTTTGATTTGAGCTGGGGAACTGAATGCTGGGAGAACTTCCGTGTCTTCCGGAGACTTTTCAGGGGAATAGCCAATTTGATGCTGTCAATTCCACTAGGGCAGTGATTAGATGGTCGAGGGTTTGGACATTTTTCTCGGGGAAATTTGAGACTTTTGGGGAATAGGAGATAACCTGAAGTTTGGGATGCTTTAGGGGTACTTTGGGGATGTTGTCGGGGAGAGATTCACTTGGCTTTTGAGGGTTTTGCTGGGGAAGTAGGGGTTCAGCCTGAGGGAGAGTGAGAGAAAAATAATTTTTTTTAGTGAAAATGTTCTACATCTTCCCCCTGCTTTTTAGGAATTTTCTGAGGATTTTTCAGGGTTTTCTGGTATTTTTTGGGAGTTTTTGTATTAAAATTTAGGGGTGTGCCTGTCGACATGGTGTGGAGGGTACCATTCAGCAGTGGCATAGACTTTTGGACTACCTCGAAAAGGTGGAAGGTTAGTGTCGATCGGTAGGTGGGGGTCCAATGCCGATCGGCATGACCCTTGGCTTCCTATAAAAAGGGGAGGGTTCCCCTCATTTTTCATAGCTTCTTGCCTTATCTCTCTCTCTATATGATTTTCTTCTGCGAATCGTCTTAACATTTTGCAACTTAAAAAATGTCCTCTTTTGTGAGCACTGCGACACACAGGGAGTGGTTAGCAGTTGATGACTGGGCGAATATGGAGTGGAGGGCCAGGGCACCTCTTGCTTTGGGGAGTGAGAATTATTTTAATATATTTCATCCGATTGTAGATGAGAGGACTTTACTATGGGATCCGTCGTGTCATCGCTCTTCCAAGGTGGTGAACCCTGGTGGTTTTGTAAGTACAAAATGAATTTTGGCATTTTTTTTTGTGATTTCCTTTTTCTTGGATTTTGACGAGGTTTTTCTTTGACAGTCTGATTTTTTTTGTCGACTATGCGTGCTCGCGGGACGACGAGGCTTAATGATGTCTGGGAGAACCTTCCATTTGTGGTGTGTTGGGTAGTATCATCAGTAGACTCTGGGACGATGGCTTCGGTGTTGGATGAGATGCCTCGTTCAATGACGGCCTTATGTTCTTTAGGGGAGAGGTGGTGGGACACTACCCACACCTTCCATTTTGGCTTTGGTGAGATGACTGTGACTTCCATAGATGTGCAGCAGCTGCTGGGGCTGGATTATGATGGAGAGCAGATAGAGGTGGATCGCTCTTTGCGGGTGAGGCTGGAGGCGGTGCATGTGGCGCTAGGTGATGTGGGGAGGATAGTATCTGGGACTCTATCCATTTATCTTTGTCAAGGGATGTTTTGCTGGGTAGGGTGATTGATGTGGAGGACGGGCAGCAGGTGAGGCAGATGGCCCGGTTGTTTATTTTGCTGGTGTTGGGGGGATTTCTGGCAGCATCGAGTGGCGACGTTGTCCACTTTTGGTTTTTTCCACACTTGAGGATGTTTTCGAACATCCCTCTCTATGATTGGGGGAGCCTGACTTTAGAGACCCTTTATTTTTCTCTGGATGCATTTAGCCGAAGCTGTCGGTAGAATTTTACTAGAGCCACGTATCTTCTTAAGGTATTCTTTAGTTTGAACATTTTCCTTTCATGCATTCGTATTTTCCTTGTGGGTATCTTTTTTGATCACGAATTCTTTTCTTTGGCAGACGTGGTTCTATGAGGTTATTGGGTGTAATACCCAGCTGGCTGCTTTGAAGGACGAGACCATTGGGAACTTTTGTCGATTGTACCGGTGGCGAAAGGCCAATCGACAGTCGAGAAAGTCTCTTTCTCTGCAGGTAGTGAGTCAAGTTTTGAATGGCCTTACCAGTGATAAGGTAAGACCTTTTCCTTTTTCAGTCTCGGTCTTTGTGTGCTTTGATTCCACATTTCCTTATATCTTCTTGGGATTTTTTAGGTTACCTTTTACCCTTGGGGGACGGTTGTTTAGGACACAGGGTCGACTGGGGTGAATGCGCAGATAAGGCATTTGCTGGCACATGAGTTTGGCCACTCCTGGTATCTCGGGGAGAGGGTGGTCCAACAAATTGCCAAGGAGGAGGTGGTGGTGCCACCTACGAGCCCCCTATGTCTATGATGCGAGAGGGGATGTTACCAGAGGATGAGAGGATTACGACGATGATTGGTGAGTCCTATTTATTATACACTGACAGGGCTGTGCCATATGATTATATGGACTTCGTGACGAGTTGGCTGATGGAACCTAGCATATATGATGCGCTGCCTTTCCCTCATGTGAGTTCGAGTCGGCTAGTGGGGTCATCACACAGTGGAGGTGGTCCATCGACATCTGCGGTGGCGACGACTTCGGAGGTTCCCTTTGTGCAGTTGCATACCCTTTTATACAACATTTGGCGGGCTGATGGAGGGATGGTGCCTATGCTGCATCGTCCTCATGCGATGGACCCAAAGGAGTTGGGCTTGACAGAGGAGGTTCTTCGTCCTTTGGTATACCTTTTTGTTCTTTTCTTATTTCTTTTTTGGTTTATTTTTATCTTCTTTGCCTGATATTGATTCAGCCTTTTCTTGCACCAAGTCCAGGTGTCCACCACTTGGCTGAGGGAAATTAGGGAGTGGATATCTTCGATGACTGCCCATATTCGGGATGCAGTTCCTTTTCCATCTTGCTTGGTGTCGTCTGCCTTGTTCAAGGAGGAGTCTGGCTCAGGTAGCGGTGGTGTGTCATCTCGCCGTAGGGGAAAGAGAGCGAGTCGCAGGGATGGAATCTCTTAGGAGAGAGAGGGTAAGGGTAGGTGAGAAGAGAATGTGGGTTCAAGCTAAGTCCCGTTGTTTTTTCTACTTTTTTTTATTTCCTGCAAAATTAATGTAACACGAAAAAAATATCTATGCAATGCAATGGAGTTTTTTTTTATTATCTTCAGTTAATGATGGATGAATGGATATGCACTTTTTACTTTTCTGCTGAGACCGTAAGAAGGGATTTTTTAGAAGTGAAGGAAAATTTATTCTTAAAGATGAAAATGGGGGTTGAAATCCTGTGGAGAATATCAATTTATTTTCACTGAGTTTTTTATTTTTTGATTTTGGCAAAAGAGAAAAAAGGTAAGTTTCCAAAAATAGGGGGTTACCGATTGACAAGCCCCTTGTCCTGCCTATTGGCAGGTCAGTCCAGTCTAATCAATTAAGGCTTTGATTAGTACTCTTTTCAACTTTTGGTACCTTGTGGGGAAGGATTCCCTTCGATTTCTGCAAGGGTTGTGTCTTGGCTTAGGAGTTTCAAAGTATAAAAAGGGGGTGTGGATGGGTCTTTCGTCCTCACACTTTCACTTTCTTCCTTTTCCACATTATTACTTGCTTACTACCTCTTAGTCTTGCAAGTTTTCTCTCCCTGGTGGCGTTGAGTTTTCTAACTACCTCAAAGACTTGGAAGCAATGTTCTCTTATAATGTTGATTATTATGCTTTTCACATACTGCGAGTCTCTTTGTGGCGCAACTGGAGCATTGAGTGGAACCTGCTGATGGCGGCTATCGAGTTTTAATATCCCTAGGATCATGTCTTCCGCTTCGGGTTGGATGAGATTTTTCCTACCTACAGGGAATTTTTTGCCATGCTGGGGATAAATCCGAGCGTTGCTACAGCTCTACCTGTGTTTTCCCATTCTCCCAGTGTTTGTTGACCGGGCTTCTTCATATTTAGCCTTCGGTGGACAGACCAATAGTTGTGGGAGGAATGACCTCCCTTTCGACGGTGTTGCAGTCCGTGCATTTGCGGGAGGTTGGTGATGCTGGATATGTCAGAGCCGTTGTTCTGGGCTTGTTTCGAAATTACTTGGTGACTGGGGAACTGCTGGTGGACCAATAACTTGTAGCCATTACTTCATAGATGTCATACCATTGCAATCCTACGGCTGTGATATATTGGCGGAGACTTTGAATGTCCTGGATGTTTGGCGAGAAGGTCGATTGAACTTTTTATGGGGTATCCCTGTGATGCTGTTCATGTGGTTGTCTGAAAGATTTCGCCTGGTGACTTCTTTGGAATATTCATCAGTGTTGGCCTAGATATTGAGAGCTGGGAGAACTGGTTTTTGGAGCATGGGGCTCTAAATCTGCACTGGTCAGTGCCTTAGTGGGGACAACTGCTGCCTATTCTGGAGCTGGGGGAATACCGGTACGTTCGGCTGGTTTGTCTCAGACATACCTCTTTCTATTTCCCTTGGCCGATTCTGTGCCAATTTGGATGGGAACAGGTCGTGCCTCCTCGGACACTAGA
Organism: Sambucus nigra; assembly: GCA_949130495.1. NCBI lineage: Eukaryota > Viridiplantae > Streptophyta > Magnoliopsida > Dipsacales > Adoxaceae > Sambucus > Sambucus nigra. Next base: position 170,278,764 of record OX422219.1, read on the forward strand.
TTTCTTTTCGGTAGAAGATCTGACAAAGTGTCTATGCATGCGACTTGTCTCTTTGTGGGAGGGTCGACGTCCGTCGACACGCCCTTCCCAGTCTATTGGGAGAGTTTGGCACATCCCCGGGGATTATAAGAAGTGGTTGTGGAGAAGATTAGTTTGCAAGATGTTGGTAGTGGAAACTGGACAAAGGTGGCTTGTCTTATCTGATACCATGGAGGGAGGTGTTGTGTTTTTTTCGAGGATGGTTCAAGCTTATTGATCTATGGAACATCCGCGAAACTCCGTTTAGGCAAGGGAAGCTTGGGTACCCCAGGAGTTAGATGATGATGGAGCGGGGTCCTCTGGTAGCTGTGGGTAGGACTCTTGGAGAGTTTATTTTGCAATGGGGAACAAATTTGGGAATTTATTTGGCTTTTAGGAAGGTGTGGGGGGGGGGGGGGGGGGGGGGGGAGTTACTCGTCCCTTTTCTTATATAATTTTACTGTAATTTCTTATTTAGTGAAATAAAAAAGTTTTTGATCATCCAGTTGTGCCTTTAATGAACTTTGTATTTTGAATTATCTATACCGATCGCTAAGGCATGCATAATCCTTTTATTCAAGTATATGTTAGAGTGAACTGTCGTTCTTGGAGATAAGAAAATAATAGTTTTTTGCGAAAAAGAAAGGGACGTGCTCATGTAGGATGCATGAGATGCCTACGTAACTCTGGGGGTTTTGAAAAGTTATAATTTTTCTGAAATGGTTTTGTAGAGGATCATGCCCACATAGTTCTGGGTAGAGGGAAAGGAAGAGATTTTTTTTAAAACAGAAGGAAGATGAGAAGAGTCGTAGCACGCCGAGATTTTGAACTAGGGGAAGAATTTCTTAAGATGGTCCAGGTTGACTGGACGAGCCATCTCTTCTCCATCAAGGTTTGTGAACTTAGCGGCACCTCCATACATGATCTTCTTATCAATGTAGGGGCCACTCCAACTAGGCTTGAACTTCCCTCTAGGATCCTAGATGGGTTCTATGATTTCTTTAAGGGCTAAGTTCCCTTCTCGGATAAAGCAATCCTTGACTCTCTTGTTGAATGAATGCGTAATTCGGAGATGGTACCCTTGTATGTGATACAACACCTTCAGTCTCCTTTCGTCCAAGACTGACATCTCATTGAGACGACTTTGATGCTAGTCCTCCTCACTGACTTGGCTTTCGAGCATGACGCGAAATGAAAGGATTTCTATCTCAACAGGTAGGACTGCTTCCATGTCGTAGACCAGAGAGTAATGTGTAGCCTCAATAGAGGTTCGGATTGAGGTTCGGTAGCCCTAGAGGGCGTAAGGGATTTTCTCGATCCAATCTCGATAGCTTTTGATCATCTTACTAATGATGTCTTTGAGGTTTTTTTAGCAGATTAAACCGCACCATTGGTTTGAGGTCGATAGGGAGAGGATTCATGTCTCTAAATCCCATACTCGTTGACCACTTCTATGACTTTTGCCTCGAAGTGCAGCCCGTTATCTGACACTAGTTTGTGAAGGACCCCATATCGGTAGATGATGTTCTTCTTGATGAATTTGTCGACTTTCTTGGCGTTCAGGACTACGTATGACTCGGCTTCAACCCATTTGGTGAAGTAATCAATGGCAACTAGGATGAATTCATGCCCGTTGGAAGCCTTAGGTGTAACCTTGCTTGTGATGTCGACATCCCAGGTGGAGAACGACTAAGGGGAAGTCATGTTGTATAATTCTCGCGGAGGTAGGTGTTGAAGGTTGGAAAACTATTGGCATTTGAGGCATCTACGAACATCGACAGTACAATCCTAGACCATAGTCGTCCAGTAGTAGTCTTGTCGGATGATCTTCTTGGCAAGCATGTGACCGTTCATGTTGGTCCCGCATTCCTCGCTGTGTATTTTCTGCATTATCTCTTCAATGCCAGCCCCTATGATGCAGTGTATATGGGTTCCATTAAAGTTTCTTTTGAACAATGCTTTATGACAGATGATGTACTCGATAGCCAGTCTTAGGAGGGTTTCTCGGTCTTTTTTTTTGGAACCTTCGGGATACCTACCATGCTTGAGGAGGTGCCAAATATCATAGTACCAGCAATTGCCTAGCTTGGGATCTTCTTTAGTGATGAGCTCAATGTGGTTGCAATGGGTTGGTTTGTCTTGATTTTGGACTAGGAAGGGGGCATTAGTATTCCTTCGAGCATGTCGACCATGGAGGCCAAGGTAGTAAGGGCATCGAATAGGTTATTCTTTACTCGAGGCAGATAGTGGAAGGTGATATCTTGGAATTGGGAGGTTAGTTCTTCTAAGTGGGCATAAAAGGGTTCGAGTTTCTCGTCCTTAACTTTCCATTTTCTAAGATATTGACTGATGATGAGGGCAGAATCCCCATAGACATCTGGGCATGGAATACCTTTCTTGAGAGAGACCTTGAGGCCTATCATACACACCTCGTATTTGGTCATGTTATTGGTGCAGGGGAAATCCAATTTGATAGCGATGGGAGTGTGGGAGTCATCTGGGGCAATCAGAAGTATCCCAATGCCATATCCTTTTTTATTGGCAGAGCCGTCAAAGAACATCTACCATCAAAGGTCATCTTGAGACGCGCAAAGGATGTTTTTATCTAGGAATTCAAAGATCCAAACATCAGATTCTTCCATAGGGTAGTCAGCAAGGTAGTCAGAGATAGCTCCTCCTTTCATGGCTTTCTGTGTGACGTACATGATATCAAACTCGGTAAGGAGCATCAACTATTGGGCCATTCAACTGGATAAGGTGGGTATCTCAAGCAGGTACTTGATGGGGTCCATTCGGGATACAAGTTTGATAGGGAAGGTGAGCATGTATTGTCGTCACTTTTGGTTAACCCAAATAAGTGCGGTACATGGCTTTTCCAAAGCAGTGTAATTGACTTCGTATCCAGTTAATTTGTGACTAGCATAATAGATTGCTATTTCTTTACGAGATTCTTCAAGGTATTGGGCTAGCAAAGCCTCAGCTGCAGTGTCGGTTATGGTTAGGTATAGGAGAAAGGGGAGACCAGGCTATGGTGGCATGAGTACCGGGGTTGGGTCAGATATTGTTTGATTCGATCAAAGGCTTCTTGGCAGGCCTTGTTCCAAACCTTGGTCGAATCCTTTCGTAGGAGTTTGAAAATAGGTTCACAGATAGAGGTCAGCTCGCTGATGAACCAGCTGATGTATTGTTATTTCCCAAGGAAACCACGGACTTCTTTCTCCTTTTGGGGAGGTGGCATTTCAAGTTCGGCTTTCAACTTGGCAGGATCTGCTTCTATCCCCTTCTCACTGACCATGAATCCCAGGAGTTTCCCCTTAGTAACGTCAAAAACACATTTCTGTTGATTGAGTTTCATCTGATACCATCACAGTAGTTTGAAGAATTTCTTAAGAGCGGGAACATGGCCTTCTCTAGTCTTGGATTTGATAATCATATCATCTATATAGACCTCGACTTCTTTGTGAATCAGATCGTGTAGTATGGTTATGACAACCCTTTGATATGTAGCCCCAGTAGTCTTTAGACCAAATGGCATAACAGTGTAGCAAAAGGTTCCTTATGGGGTAATGAATGCGATCTTTTCTTGGTGATCTGGGTGCATTTTGATTTAGTTATATCCGATAAACCCGTTGATGAATGACTTAAGAGCATGACTAGCTATGTTGTCCACGATCATGTCAATATTGGGTAGCGGGTAATCATCTTTCGGAGAGGCTTTATTCAAGTCCCGGTATTCTATGCACATCCAAACTTTCCCTTCTAATTTCAGCACAGGCACTATGTTGGCTAGCGATGTGGAATATTTGATCACGCGAATGAAGCCCACATTCAACTGTTTGACCACTTCTTCTTTGACTTTGAGTGACCATACAGTGTGGAACTTTCTCAACTTTTTTTTAACCGGCTTGTAATTTGGAAGTGTGGTGATCTCCTGTTGAGCTATTTCAGGATCAATGATGGGCATATCGTCATAGGACCATGCAAAGACATCCACGAATTCCTTCAGTAATTATTTGAGTTGTGCGCGCTCATGCTAATTAAGGGTAGTCCCTATCCTAATCTCGCCCAATTGGCTACTAGAACCGAGGTTAACAACAACAGTTTCTTCTTCATTAAATTGAATGTTATTATCTTTTTTGGTATTAGCCTTATTTTGATCAATTAAGAATTATTCATTTGCAAAATCATCATCATCAAAAGTTTGATTAGAATCTAAACAATTAATGTAAGGCACAACAAGATACTCAAAATCTTCATTTATTTTATTAATAGGATAAACATCGTTGAGAACCTCATCAAAGGAGGTCTCGATTACATTAGAGCAAGGATAGACAACAAAAGAAGAGATGGGGGTAAACATTGGGGTTAGATGGTATTTCAATAGGTAGAACTGGCGCAGCATGCCAGTTGAAGAGATGTTTATCAGTGATTTTAATCATGGATCTAATGATGTAGTTCTTGAATGTACCATGCAGAGTGTCAGCCCCAGTATTTCTAAGTTAAACGAATCCTTGGAGTCACTTCCCTCGGAATCTTAGATATCTTTGATGAGAAGTTGTACATGGTGTTAGGAACTTTCGGCCCATAGGTAGCTGTCTTGGAAAAAGATCTCCAGTCTAGGCTTCATCTTCTTATCTGTATGGCCATACCATGGTTTCGAAAATTCATAAAAGGGGAAGTCTTCGCCCTCTTTAATGAATCATCCATTCAAGAAGTCACCTGGGATATTCTAGATGCAGTCTAATATTCTCTTTGTTCGATACTGGAGTATCATTCTGAGATCTTGTTCTGACGGTTGATAACCCAAACCACAAGGAGGGAAAGATTTTTTTAGTACAATGGGCTTAATTATCCCTTGTCTTCTTTGTCCTAACCACAGTCCGAGCAAGACGTGCATTTTTTTAAACATTTGAATCACATTGACATTGCCATGAGGGTCGTATTCTGGGTAAACCCTTTTTTTGAAATTGTCCCCTGCCAGGAGTAGAAGTGGATCAACTCGAAATCCTGATCGGATCATATCGTTTGAGCCATGCGGTATCTCAAGGATTGGATTGCTAGTAGTTGCACCCTCAGCATTTTCTTCGTCGCCCAAAATGGTGATAACTCGTTCGCCAGCGAAGAACTTTAATTTTTGATGGAGCGAGGAAGACACACCCTTGATACTGTGGAGCCATGGTCGTCCAAGCAACAGGTTGAAACAAGCTCGGATGTCAATAACTTGTAATTCGATGACAGGGTTTATAGGTCTAGCCCATATTACAAGTTTTATGTGTCCCATCACTTCCCAACGAGTATTATCGCAGGCACGTACAGTAGCGGAGGTTAGAGCGAGGTCAATTTCCTTTTATCCTAAGAATTTTAAGGTTTTTAATGGGAATACATTCAAGACGGATCCATTATCGACAAGAGAGAGTGGTACAATATTCCCCATAACTTCGACGGAGATGTTAAGTGCATGATTGTGGTTTGGCCCGATTTTGGGGATTTCTTTTTCGGAAAAGGATAGCATTCGGGTAGAGGTCAGGGATCTGACTAAATATATCGCTTCTTCTGGTGTGGTAGAAGGAGGAACTGTGGGTCCAGTGAGCAACTTGATAAAAGCATTTTTGTGCAGTTGGGAAGACATGAAAAGCCCCCATAGAGTGATGTTAGCCTGAGTTTTCTTCAGTTAATCAAGGATCTTGCTTTCTTCGAGGGTCATCTCTAGCATAGGAAGGTTTTAAACACCCTTCCCTTTGTCATTGGCTCGTAGTAAGATTGGGATTTGGTAATGCCTCCCTGATCTGGTCATGTGATTTACTAAAGAAGGGAAGAACATGAACCCTATTTCCTCATCAATCTCGGGTTGTTTTGCTACCTTGCTTATTTACCTAATGAGTTCTTCAATGATATCATCCCACACATGTCGAGTAACGTGCCAGTTTTTTATGAAGCTTGCTCTCCATTTGAATCTTCGAATCCTTCCCCCCCATCTGGTGGTAATAATTATATCTTTCCATATAAAGTCAATGCATTCCACGACTTCAATGGATTCTTCATACATGTCCTCCCATTATACAAGGAGATGAAGGGTGAAGGGACCAGGAGATGAAGGGTGAAGGGACCAGGCACCCTTGTAACTTCAGAGTATCAAGTAACTCAGTCATATCACAAATATTTTTAGTTTTCCTGAATAATTCTGCTATGATCTGGACAATGTCTTCTAAGATGACTTCATCGGTTGGTACCACCTAACTGTCTGAATTTTGGCCCCATTACCTTTCTTCCAAGAACAACTTACTAAACCTCTGGAAATTAATGATCATATACGAGGGAAATTTCAGCCCAAACTCTAGAAGTTGGTTTTATAATTTTGATAATTCCATAATTCCATTTTTAAAACGGGTACGAACAACGATGCATGCTCTGGTAAGGAGTGACAGTGCCTGATTAGCGAGGCTAGCAGGGTGTAGGAGGAAATATGGGCAAGTTTGGAGAGGTTTGGGAGAGTATATGGGTGTGATTTGAGTTAAAGGATCAAATTCTGGGTTCCCTTCTAGGAAAATGGCATAGACATGATTTGGGAGTGGGTTATGAGTAGTGTTTGTCTTAGGATTGACTGGTAGGGCAATGGTACCCCGGTCAATTAGACCTTGGATTACATTTCGAAGGTGAAAGCATTGGTCGGTGGTATGGCCAGCAGTTTGGTGAAAGGCGCAATGGGCATCTGCCTTGAAGTTTCTTGGAAGTGGATTTGGTAATAGACGGGGTGTTCAAGGGTTTAATAAGGTTTCGACTTAACAGAGCTTGATAAACTTTGGAGAGGGGAGCATGGAGCTCGGTGTATTCCTTTTGGACTTGGACATGGTGGCTTTCTAGTTCCCATGAGGTGGTTGATTGAGAGATGTTGTTGATGGTTGAAATTGCAGCATTGACATGTTTATCATATTTTCTCAGAGTGAAGTGTCCGGACACTTTCTTTGGTTCAACTTCTATTTTACCAAGACCCTCCTTTATTTCTACTCCGACTTCTTCAAGATCTCAGAAGTGGGGATAATATTGCTCCCAATTATTTCTCGAATATGGGGTAAGAAAATCTTCTTCACTATGTTGACTTATTCTTCCTCGGATGGCCGATTGGTCGTGGTGGCTTCTTTTTCCTTACATCGGGCTATGAAGTTACTGATTGATTCCCCAGAGTTCTGTTTGAGCATCTCTAAATCATAACGGGTGACCTCGAGCTCTTCATTGTATGTATATTGCGGCATGAATTCTTGGGCTACATCCTTCCAGTTGTGGATTCTTGACTCCTTGAGAGACAAAAACCATCGGAGGGTGCTATCCTTCAAAGTTTGCTAAAATAATTGAGCTATCACTTCTTCAGAAGCCCCTAGGAGGGTCATATAACGGTGATAACTGCGAAGATGAATGATCGGGGGTCCACTTCCTCCAAATTTCTCGATATTTGGCATCTTTAACTTCTCGGCTAACCTCGCTTTAGGATAAGGAGACATATGGGTGTAGTCTATGTAATTTCCAGAGATTTTGACTTGGTCGAACTTCTTAGTTAGCATCTTGAGATCTTCTTTGACCTTGTTCAACTCTTCCTCTTTTCGATCCATGATCACAGGTAAGTTAACCCCAAGCTGGGCAAGGTTTGGCATAGGAAGTTGGGCAAGCAGCGAACCATTAGCAGGAGAGGTACGTGGATCCTGCTGATACTCTTCGAGAACCCAGGCTCGGGTGGACCCATAACATGAGGGAATAGGGCCTCGGGACCTTGGGGAATAGGAACCTGGTTTCGTTGCAACTCGCGGATTTCAATCTGGAGGTTGTCAATCTTAGACACTAGCTGAGCTAAGACTACCGTCAGATATGACTGCATAATCGGTACTTGATCTATGTTCTCTAAGGAAAATGGATGGATTCCGGACTCGGAAGAAGTAGCAGAGGAACAGATGGAACTTCGGGGTGGTTTGACTGAAGACCGAAGCCAATAAGGAGCTAGGCTAAGGGCGTGCAATTGACCTGAAAAGGCGTAAAATGGGATTTATTAATGAAAAAAGAGGAATGAAAATATTTTTTACATTTTTTTTCCTTTTGAGATTGAAAGACAAAATATTTTTGGATTTTTGATAAAGAATGGATAAATATTTTTGGATTTTTGTTAAAGAAAGGAGAAATGTTTTTGGATTTGATAAAGAAAAGAGAAATATTTTTGAAAGACGGGTCTCAACATGATTATTATAATTATTATGTTCTCATTTGTACTAAGTTCTCCTAAATGCAAAATGAAATGCCAGACGGTACTCGAGCCAGGAAAATTTGGGTTTGTAACATATGTAAGCTATGGTTCGACTTATAACCAGGCTCACGGTCATGGTCCCATTTAAAAATGCGCAAAAATTTGGGTGGCAGGCTGACTCAGAATTTTAGCAGAGTTTAGGGTTGAAACTGACAATCTAACATGTGTGTCCTAGGCTTGACACCTATATGTGGGTATGTAGTTAATTGGGTGAATTGAAAAGTGTCCCCCCACCTTTGGCGTGACTTCCACAATATACGTCTTGCTTTTGAGGGCAATCGGTACGTGTGGACAAGCCATTTGATATACCTGAGTGTACATGGATTTCCTTACTATATACCTTATGGGGATGGTACGTGTGAGAGAGAATTCGATACTCGGTGTACGTGAACGAGTTACCTGCAATATACCTACCATCATGACTTCAGTCAAGCGGTACGACATGGGGTAACCGTTTGATATACGTTAAAGGTACTTGGACAATGGAAGGTGAGAGTCATATCGCTTAGGCCAACTGCGCCCTGTCGGACCAGCGCCCCTCACGAAGTGACCCTCCAGTTACTATATAAAATTTGGTAAATCATAATGCTCTTTGGTGATGTCGTGTGAATCATGCACGATTCCCTTCTTAGTATCTTATGATGAGAGTATCTTTCTTGATCATGCCAAACAGGGAGCAACGTATAAGTACCAATAGTATACCAAGCATGGGTAAGTGATGTTTGCAACATGTGGATGTATGTGATCCTACATGCACGTGGGGCGAAGTGTACATTGAGAATCTTCTACAAGTGTGTGAATAGAAGCATAAGAATGAGGTACGCATGAAAAGGGGAACATGAAAAATAGGGGAATATATAAGGAAAAAAACACCCATGTAAAATAGAGTCTAGACCTCATATAAGTCCCCAGTGGAGTCGCCATTGTGTCAATCCCCGATCCTCGCAGAGAGAGAGAGAAGGAAGAGGTATCTCTCTGTGGTGGGAGGATCTCGATCGCTCACATCCCTCTCGGGAGCGCTTCGGCCGTCATCGGCGATGTGTGAGTGAAAAATGTAGAGAGATGGAGTTGCCAGTCTATTTTACTCAAAACAGACAAAAAAAAGTGAAGCCATCCTGAAGGACAACATCAAAGACATACTGATACATACGAAACCAAAAAATGATTCGAGTAGGGTTCGGAGGCTAAGTTATGAAATGGGAAGGTGTTAGGCATCCATTCTGCCCCTACGGTCTCTCATGGATTTGTTGTTATTTTCCTATATTTCCCCGTGATATGTGTGCATGTGTATATGCAATGGAGATAGGAATCATCGACTAGTATCATGGCAGAGATAGAGCGAGTCATCCATAAGAATGTTCCTAAAAGTAATATTACAAAATAGGATTTACGCGATTATCCTTGCATTGATCATTATAATGGAACGATAATGCGTATGGAATAATGCGCCATTAAGAAAAAAATATATGTATATGTAAATATGTAGATAGGAGAGAAACGAGTTAAAGAATTAGAAAAAAAAAGGAAAATAGAAAATTAAAAAAATAGGACTCGAGTTTCGAGTTTTTCCCCGAGACGCGTACGTAGCCTATAGAGGCATCAAAGTCCACGTAGTTTGTATGTAAACTGAGGGGTGGGGTTTATCCCATAAATCCAACCGGTGACTTCTTTTATGTGTGTATGTGTGTGAAAAGGTGTTTTAGTGTGAGAAACGTATGAGAAAAATATGAGAAAAGTGTGAGAAATGTGTAAGAAATCCCATTTGGAATTTATGAGCAAACCCTCTTTTTCTTTTTCTTTTCTTTTGGTTTTTATATGAAAAACAAGAGATGTGCAATAATAATAAATAAAAAAGTATATTAGGATATGTGAGATGGGGAGAGAAAGTGCTAAGTAATAAAACAAGTTAATGCGAATTTAGGAGAATTTAAAGAGAGAGTTGAGAAAATTGGACCTTCTTGAAGATCTTGAGCTTGATATTGAATGTTGGAGAGCAGTCCTTTCACTTGGATGATGATGAAGGGTAGTTAATTTGCCAAATTTGATGAAAAAGATGATGAAAAATGAGGGTTGGAAAAGGATTTGGATGTAGAAATCATGCTGACTTCAAGAGAGGTTTTATGAGTTCGCTGAGAGTGATGGATCTTAGATATTGGGTCCCTTTGCAATGAGGTCAGACCCTCCTTTTTATAGGCCCAGTGCATTCTCGATCAGCATAGGTCTGGTTCTGCCAATCGTTAGGTGTTTTTAGGCACACTACCGATAGGCAGGATTTTGAACCTGCTGTTAGGTAGTCTCGTTCAGGTTAAACGATTGTAAAATATAATCCGTTAATCTGAATTATGCACGGTTCATACCTCTAGAAAGGTACTCTAGAGACCTTCGAAAGTTCTTTGGACTTCTCCCATGTCCGGGAGTTTTCTTTAGGGAAAATATGGCTCAGAAGCACTCATCAGTCCTTTGGACAAGGGATCGTTGGACGCAGATGGATCATTCGTATGCATGGTAAGTCAGAATCGCACACGGGGAAGACTATTGAAAAGGTTAGGAGATGAACTTAGTCATTCCAAAGAGTTTGACTCGGTTTAGGTAGTTGACTTTGGTAAACCGGGGCCTGGAACCGTTCGATGACCTTTTAGAGTAAAATAGACCATTTGTCCGTATCGTAAGTCAGAATTAGGCCCCCAGCGGACAGTTGGAAAGGGGTTTCAGTTCCCTTTCAAGATTCCTTCAGTCTTGGACGAACTGAAGAGTTGACTTTGGTCAAACGGAGCCCGGGAGCATCCGGTGGCCTCCTGATCAAGTTTTGGGGGAAAATGGGTCGTCCGTCCAAACCGTAAGTCAGAATCGTGCACAGGGTGGAACGTTGGAAAGGGGTTTGAATGCCCTTAGAGGATTTATTAAGTGTTAGTCGAGATGAGGAGTTTGAAATTTGGTCAAACAGAGCGTGGGAGTGCCCGATGGCTTCTAGGTCAGTACTCAGGGTATGACCTAGGTTCGTGGTGATGCAAGGGGGTGCTAGAATTTGGTGTTTACACCCGCTTTTATTGCATGAGAGAAATTTAATGAGCTAAAAGATCAGGAGGATTTTGATATTCCACAATCGGTTAATGGAGAAATAATTACTTTTGACACCTATTTGAGTACTATTGAAGAAGAAGATGAAGAAGATGATATTCAAGCCGATTATGTTAAAATTTATAAGGAATTCATAAACCTCAAAAGGTAAATAATGGATCTCTCCACCATGCTAGACAATGTTAAAATTGAAAGGGTTATCGTGAGTGAGAATAGTTTAAGCTAATCTGATGCTCAACATGTAGTTTCTAGTGAACCACATTTAGAGGGACGTAATAACGACTTTCTTCATCTTGAAGTAGAGTTACTTAGGAAATCCTTACATGAGAAGGAAAACTCAAGGATGGACTTGGAGAATAAAATCTCTTTACTTGAGATCCAACTACTATTCACATCCACTATAAAGACAGATTTTGAAAAAAAGTGTCACAAGTTAGAAAAGATGCTTCTTGGACCCAAGAAATCCTATAAGGTCAAGTATGGTCTAGGTTTTGTTGATGGTGAAAGATATCCGTCAAGACAAATCATCCTTTCATCTCAATCCATTTTATCGTCTACTATTAATGACTCTTTTACCAGTGATTCATCCGAAAAGAACCAATGTAAGGTGGAGTTCATATGTTCCCATTATAATAAAAGGGGACACTTTAAAGAGTTTTTCTTTAGATTTAGGAATCAATTACTTAAGTTCCCCATCACCCCCATTGAACCAAAACCTTACAACTATACTCACTAGCATATGATAGGACACTTTAGAGAGTTTTATGTTTTACCTCAACGCTCGTTACCTTTAGGTGATTTTAAGAGTGGTAGAAATGTCGATAGGAAGGGGAAAAACAAGGTGGAAGTCCCAAAAAAGGTTTCCAAGGGAAAGGAAACAAACGTCAACCTTCCCAAGGTGGTTCCAAAATTTGAACCATTAAATATTGAATTCTATTTGATTAGGAAATACATCATAAATAGGGCGGAGATAAAATCCTTATGAGATCATTTTAGATAGAACTCTTAATCCTTTATAGTCTTAGTTTAGGGGAGTTCATTGGTTGAATTGGATGTGGATTTCAACCTTAGTTCAATTGAGTTTATGTTTGAAATCTTGTGAAGGTATAAGGTATCCACATGATTCCATGTGGCTAAGCTATTTATTAGGCTTCTAAGGTGGCTCCCCATAAGGTTAGGTCCTTAGGTAGTTTATAGTTCCATATTTAGACTTTTTCATATATTTTTGAAAGTTTTAGTGGCTAATGTGTAATATTAAAAACTTATGAGTGTAGTTCTTTATAAATATAGTAATTAAAGTTTTATAAGTTGTTTTTGTAAATAAGTTTTTATATTGAGGTTTAATTATGAGGGTTTAATGAAGTTTTAAAAATTTTAGATGCGTTTTTGAAACCTTTTAAACTTGAGGGTAATCATGGTAATTTGTACATTCGTTTGGATTTATTTGGTTATTTATTTAACTATTAGTTTATATGAAGTCTTAAACTGATAAGGTGTATATACTATTTGGTGAATACATTTTTATGCGATGTTTCTTTCGGTATAACTATAAGAAGTATAAACGACATATATCGCATACGAAAAATACAGGTTGTTACAATCTACCTACCTAAAAAAAATTAATCCTCGAACTTACTGCCAATAAGTTCAAGATAATGTTGTTTCATAGTGTCCTTAGTTCCTACTAATCTGTGATGCTGCCAAAAAATCTTGACTAAAGGAATGGTTTTGTGACAAAAAACTTTATTATGAGAATCTAGAATCCTAATAGGTTTTTCATCAAAGTCATGGTTTGGTTGGACATATATTCCTTTCCAGGTATTAATATGTTTATGATCAAGTATACAGTTCCTTAATTGTGACACGTGAAACACATCGTGTATCTTAGAAAATTATGCGGGTAGATTTAAATGATATTTTAGGGGTCCCATTCGTTCTATGATTTCTAAAGTTCCAATATATCACGATGTTAATTTTTCTTTACTTTTGAATCATATAATTCCCTTCCATGGGGATATGTTTAAAAAGACCTTTTCATTTACTTCCAATGGTTTTGTCCAATTATATGCGGAAATTTTGTGTTGATTTTGAGCTTCTTGTAATCTTTCTTTAATCAATCATGTCTTTTTAGTTTCAGGTCTAAAGATACTATCTTCTCCTGATTTATTCCAACATAATGGGGAAAGACATGGTTTCCTATAAAGTGTATCATAAGGGTCTGTCTCGATGTTGGCTTGTTAACTATTATTGTAGGAAAATTCAATTAGCGCTATGTGATTACTCAAACTTCCTGATAAATATAGGGTGCAATCTCTCAACATGTCTTCCAGTGTTTGGATTATTGTTTCTAATTTTCCCTTAATTTGAGGATGAAAAATCGTACTTAGATGAAGTTTGATTCCCATGGTATGCTGTAATGCTTGACAAAATCATCTAACGAATCAAGAATCACAGTCCAATACTATGGATAAAGGTATTTTGTGGAGTCTAATGATCTTTTAAATATATATTTTGCGGAATTAATGGAAAGAATATATAGTTCTGAGTCATAGAAATGTGTTGATTTTGTCCGGCAATCTATGATTACCCAAATCAAATTATAAACCCAAGATGTTTTAGGTAAGACACTAACAAAGTCCATAGTAATATGATCCCATTTTAATTCAGGGATAGGAAGTTGTTGTAATAATCCTCCAGGTCATTGATGCTCAATGTTTACTTGTTGAAAGATCAGGTATTTTTCTACAAAATTAGTGACATATTTTTTCATTCCTTGCCACTAATATTGACTTTTAACACTACACCAAATCCTACGAATGGTCACGCCCAGTGGGTCACGGCCCAAGTTTAGGATCAGCTGGTCGCGGACTTGGGCCGTGACCCACTCAATATTTGTCTTGACCATATTTATTATCACACTAAATTATCGATGCTCTAGAAGTGGTCACGGACCAAGTCCGTGACCACAGCGGTCGCGGACTTGGGCAGTGACCAGGTCGTGACCATCTTAGCGCCAAACTCGGGCCAAAATTCCCTCCAAGCTTGGTCGTGGATTGGTCACAGACTTGGGTCGTGGCCATAGGCATGGCGAAGCACAAAACACACACATTGGGGGTCACGACTAGTGGATGTGATCATTTCTTGGCGTAGGTCACGGCTATGGGCCGTGACCATATACAGTTTGATGGGTCTTTTGGTTTTGTTGGTGTTTCTTCTGGTGGGTCACGGCTGAGAGCCATGACCAGGTTCAATCTTAAAAAAATAAAACGCTGCATTGGTTTTCTCATTCAGTAGCCTTCGTTTCTTTCATTTCCCCCCAATGAAATAGCCGCGCTCAAAAAACCCCTTATCGTTGGGACTGTGGCTTTTTCGGCAAACCAAAGGTCGAGACCGTCGGCGGTAAGTTGGTTAAATGGAAAGCGGGGTTCAACTAACAACGGCGGTGGTGGACTGTAGGGTTTCTTTCATTTCGATTGTTGTAAATGGTCACAGAAATAGAAAGAAGATTGTAGGGTTCTTTCACCCATACACTAACGACGACGACGGTGGAGGAGAGAGAGTTCTTTGGTGTGCAGTGAAATCCATACAAGAAGAAAGTCTGATTTGGTGCCATACAGGAAGAGTTCTTAAACAATAGGATCTCAATTGCGTTGTGTACATGGGTGATGGATCGAGCACTCGATCGCTTTGCGATAAATTTACCCTCCTCAGGTACCCCCATCTTTCTAAACAAGCACGTATCAATTTCTTTTGTTTTTTCTAATTTAATAGTTATATAAACTGGTAATATTACTGTTTAACACTATAATTTTAAAATAGGACACTCTCACACTTTAATATTAGGAGGGCTTCTTCTAAATAAAGAATCTTTCTTATTTTTTAACTTTAAGTTGGGAGTGATTATATACGTATAAAGTGCGGATGTAACCTCAAGTATGATAGCCTAAAGGTCAAATGGAGGATCCAAGATTTTTGGCAGGGGGCTAAAGTTTTGAGTGTTGTTGGGTTAATTTGAGTTTTATACAAATGATACCTTTTGTTTTTATGATTTATTATAATTAGTGCCCAAGTGTTTGAGTAAATACCTCAAAGTTTGAAGGTCTTCAAAATTGCTCACTTACATATTTCTTATCATTGAAGCATTGTGCCTATTCGCAAAGATGAGTGATGTTCTGTATTTTTGTAGAGTCAAATTTCACTAATTCATTTTGAAAGTGGGAATATATACGCATATATTAAATGTTATGCATTTTTTTAATTCATGTCCTGCAATATCAAATGCGTATTTTCTCGGTTTAGATATATTAAGTGGGACACTGACTAGCCACTCTCACTTTGCTGATATGACTGGGCTTTAATTGGGTATTGTTCGAGACTTATTTATTCGTGAAGGTAAAGAGAAAGTATAACTATAAGTTTTTTAAAGCAAGTAAATGAGTTTTTATTTTTATTTTTTATGTACTATATGAGTATTTAGGCTTTTGGTAGTTATATATTCTCATCTTTTATATCTGATTTTGTCCCACTTTGTAGGTTATCAATTTGACTATGTATTTGATTGGACTATATTGAAGTATCCTCAGATTGGTGCCAGTTCTAGAGGACGAGTCGGTGTTTGTATAATTTTATTTCGTGTTTTTCTCTTCTTCCAAGAATGTTACTTATTTAATGCTTTTGTTTTCAAAATCCCAATGGAAATACAGGTTTAAATGTAGGGCCATCTGCGAAATGGACCTTAGGTACTCTCTCTAAGCATATTCAGATTCGTCCGCGAAATGTCATGTCTTTATATAATTATTCTTCTAATTATTCGATTTAGTGTTGTGAGTCTAATTTTAACGTTGCGGAATGGCTATGTTCCTAATTCAACCAAGATTGTAGTTTTACTCGAATGGCTTTTTTGGATTCCGTTAGATTTTTTTTAATAAATCTAACTATGCTTCTGGGGAATATATTGTATATTTTGTTGGGACTCATTTTAGTATCAGTGTGCTATAGCTCAAATTTATATTTCTAAAAAATCTTGTGTTATGCATGCTAGACGGATCGTAAAAAAATTCCCAAGTATGCTCCAGCACAGTTCTACATTGACAATGTGTTGTTTCGTATCAAGGAGAAGAACATTCCCTATAGATATTGTTGTAGGTTAGATCTTCTATTCTTTACTTTAAAAAAAGTAGTTATATAATTGATATGCATTATCTATTAAATGTTTTAGATGATAGAAGGAGTACAGGATAATTATTGGTTTTGTTTGGTTTGGCTGTTGGATAATTATTAGTTGTTGCTTGTTGTAGGATAGTATGTTAGAAGGAGTATGGGATAATTAGAAGGAATACGGGATAATTGTTAGATAATATGTTGAAAATATTTTAGACTCCCGGTTTGAGAATACGACGATAATTTGAAAATGTGTAGACTTAAGCTTCAAAGCATGGCGTTAGAGGGGAGAAACCCGAAACATTCCCCAAACGGTCCCGTTAGAGGCATCAACACCTTGGAAGGAACCAATGTAACTCGTACGAATAGGCCACACGATCACGGGACTCCCGGTATGAGAATACGAGGATAATTTTGCATATATCAGAACTTAGGTTTAAAAACATGGCGTTAGAGGGCGAAAACTCGAAATAACCCTCGAACGGCCCTGTGAGAGGTACCGACACCTCGCATAGGACCAATGTAACTAGTAGCAACTGACCGTGCGAATATGGGACTCCCGATTTGAGAATACGAGGATAATTTGAAAATATTACGATTTAGGCTTAAAAACATGGCGTTAGTGGTGAAAACTCAAAACAGCCCCCGAACGGTCCCGTTAGTGGCACCAACACATCGCACGGGACCAATGTAACTCGTAGGAACTGACCACGTGATCACGGGGCCCCCAATTTGAGAATACGATAATAATTTACATATTTTCAGACTTAGGCTTAAATACATAACATTAGTGGGTGAAAAGTCGAAACAACCCCCGAATGGCCCCATGAGTGGCATTAACACCTCGCACGGGATCAATGTAACTCGTACGACTGACCGCGTGATTATGATACCCTCAGTTTGAGAATACGATGATAATTTGCATATTTCTAGACTTAGGCTTAAAAATATGGCGTTAGTGGGTGAAAGCCCGAAATAGCTCCTGAACGGCCCCGTGAGTAGCACCAACACCTCGCAAGGGACCAATATAACTCGCACGAACTGACCGCGCGATCACGGGACCTTCAGTTTGCGAATACAATGGTATTTTGAATATTTCTAGACATAGGATTAAAAACATGGCGTTAGTGGGTGAAAACTCAAAACAGCCTCTGAACGGCCGCGTGGGTGGTACCAACACCTCCCACGGGACCAATGTAACTCGTAGGAACTGACCACACAGCCATGGACTCCCTATTTGAGAATACAAGGATAATTTAAATATTTCTAGACTTAGGCTTAAAAATATAGCGTTAGTGGGGTGAAAGGCCAAAATAGCCCCCGAACGGCCTATGAGTGACACCAACACCTTGCACGGGACCAATGTATCTCGTATAAACTCACCGCGCAATCACGGGATCCCCGATTTGAGAATATAATGTTAATTTGTATATTTATAGACTTAGGCTTAAAAATATGACGATAGTAAGTGAAAACCCAAAACATCCACCGAACGGCCCCGTGGGAGGCACCAACACCTCCCACGGGACCAATGTAACTCGTAGAAACTGACCGTGCGATCACGAGACTCCAGATTTGAGAATATGACAATAATTAAAAAATATCAGTACTTTGGCTTAAAAACATGGCGTTAGAGGGTGAAAACCTAAAACAGCCCCCGAACAGCCCCGTGGGAGGCACCAACACCTCCCACGGGACCAATGTAACTTGTAGGAACTAACCGCGCAGCCACATGACCCTCGGTTTAAGAATATGATGATAATTTGCATATTTCTAGACATAGGCTTAAAAACATGGCATTAGTGGGTGAAAATCCAAAACAGCCCTCGAATGGCCCCGTGGGTGGCACCAACACCTCCCATAGGACCAATGTAACTCGAAGGAACTGACCACGTAGCCAGGGACTCTCAGTTTGAGAATACGATGATAATACTTAGGCTTAAAAACATGGCGTTAGTGGGTGAAAAGCCAAAACAACCCTCGAACGGCCCCGTGAGTGGCACCAACATCTCGCACGAGACCAATGTAACTCGTAGGAATAGACCACGCGATCACGGGATCCCCGGTTTGACAATACGATGGTAATTTGAATATTTCTAGACTTAGGCTTAAAAACATGGCATTAAGAGGGTACGAACCCGAAACAACCCCCAAACGGTCTCGTGGGTGGCAACAACACCTCCCACAGAACGAATGTAACTCGTAGGAACTGACCGCACAGCCACGGGACCAATGTGACTCGTAGGAACTGACCACGCAGCCGCGGGACTCCCGGTTTGAGAATGCGATGATAATGTGAATATTTCTAGACTTAGGCTTAAAAACATGGTGTTAGTAGGTGAAAACTCGAAACAACCCCCAAACAGCCCCGTGGGGGGCACCAACACCTCCCATGGGACCAATGTGACTCGTAGGAACTAACTGCGTAGCTGCGGGACTCCCGGTTTGATAATACGATAGTAATTTGAATATATTTAGACTTAGGCTTCAAAACATGGCGTTAGAGGGTGAAAACCCACAACAGCCCCCGAATGGCCCCGTGGGTGGCACCAACACCTCCCACGGGTCCAATGTGACTCGTAGGAACTGACCACGTAGCTCCGGGACTCCCGGCTTGATAATACGATGGTAATTTGAATATTTCTAGACTTTGGTAAAACATGGCATTAGTGGGGATAAATCTAAAACAACCCCCGAACGGCCCCGTGGGTGGCACCAACACCTCCCACGGGACCAATGTAACTCGTAGGAACTGACCACGTAGCCCCAGGACTCCTGGTTTGAGAATATGATGATAATTTGTATATTTTTATACTTAGTGTTAAAAACATAGCATTAAACGGTGAAAACCCAAAACAGCCCCCGAATGGCCCCGTGGCTGGCACCAACACCTCCCACGGGACCAATGTGACTCGTAGGAACTGATCGCGCAGCCGCGGGACTCCCGATTTTAGAATACGATGATAATTTGCATATTTCTAAACTTAGTCTTAAAAACATGGCGTTAGAGGGTGAAAACCCAAAACACCCCACAAACGGCCCCGTGGGTGGCACCAACACCTCCCACGGGACCAATGAACTCGTAGGAACTGTCCACGTAGCCCCGGAACTCCCAGTTTGAGAATACGACGGTAATTTGAATATTTTTATACTTAGGCTAAAAAATATGGTGTTAGTGGGTGAAAACTCGAAACAGCCCCCGTGGGTGGCACCAACACCTCCTACGGGACCAATGTGACTCGTAGGAACCGACCGCGCAGCCTCAGGACTCCCAATTTGAGAATACGACGATAATGTTAATATTTCTAGACTTAGGCTTAAAAACATGACGTTAGTGGGTGAAAACCCAAAACAGCCCCCATACAGCCCCATGGTGGGCACCCACACCTCCCACGGGACCAAGGTGACTCGTAGGAACTGACCGCGCAGCCCCGAGACTCCGGGTTTGATAATACGACGATAATTTGAATATTTCTAGACTTTGGCAAAATATGGCGTTAGTGGGGGAAAACCTGAAACAACCCCCAAACGGCCCTGTGGGTGGCAGCAACACCTCCCACGGGACCAATGTAACTCGTAGGAACTGACCACGCAGTCGCGAGACTCCCGTTTGAGAATACGACGATAATATGCATATTTCTAGACTTAAGCTTAAAAATACGACGTTATAAGGTGAAAACTCGAAAAAGCCCCCGAACGGCTCCGTGGGTGGTACCAACACCACCCACAGGACCAATGTGACTCCTAGGAACTGACCGCGCAGCGGAGGGACTCCCGGTTTGAGAATACGACAATAATTTTCATATATTTACACTTTGGCCTAAAAATATGGCGTTAGAGGGTGAAAATCCAAAACAGCTCCCGAACGGCTCCGTGGGTGGCACCAACACCTCCCATGGGACCAATGTGACTCGTAGGAACTATATGCGCAGCCTCGAAACTCCTAGTTTGAGAATACGACCGTAATATGAATATTTCTAGACTTAGGCTTAAAAACATGGTGTTAGTGGGTGAAAACCCGAAACATCCCCCGTACGGCCCCGTGGGTGGCACCAACACCTCCTACGGGACCAATGTGACTCGTAGGAACTGACCGCCCAACCTTGGGGCTCTCGGTTTGAGAATACGATGGTAAGTTTAATATTTCTAGACTTAGGCTTAAAAACATGGCGTTAGTGGTTGAAAACTCGAAACAACCCCCGTACAGCCCCGTGGGTGGCACTCACACCTCCCACGGGCCAATGTGACTCGTAGGAACTGACTACGCAGCCAGAGACTCCTGGTTTGATAATACGACGATAATTTGAATATTTCTAGACTTTTGCAAAACATGGCGTTAGTGGGAGAAAACCTAAAACAACCCCTAAACGGCCCCGTCGGTGGCACCAACACCTCCTACGTGACCAATGTAACTCATAGGAACTGACCCCATAGTCGCGGGACTCCCGGTTTGATAATATGACGATAATTTGCATATTTCTAGACTTAGGCTTAAAAACAAGGTGTTAGAGGGTGAAAAACCAAAATATCCCCCGAACGGCCCCGTGGGTGGCACCAACACCTCCCACGGGACCAATGTGACTCGTTGGAACAGACCGTACAGCCCCGGGACTACCAGTTTGAGGATACGATGGTAATTTGAATAATTCTAGACTAATGCTTAAAAACATGGCGTTAGTGGGTGAAAACCCGAAACAGCCCCCATACGGCCCCGTGGGTGGCACCAACACTTCCCATAGGACCAATGTGACTCGTAGGAACTGATCATGCAGCCCCGAGACTACCAATTTGAGAATACGACGATAATTTGAATATTTCTAGACTTTGGCAAAACATGGTGTTATTGTGGGAAAACCCGAAACAACCCCCGAACGGCCCCGTGGGTGGTACCAACACCTCCTACGGGACCAATGTAACTCCTAGGAACTGACCACGCAACCATGGGACTCCCAGTTTGAGAATACGATGAAAATTTGCATATTTATAGACTTAGGATTAAAAACATAGCGTTAGACGGTGAAAATCCGAAACAGCCCCCGAACGGCCCCGTGGCTGGCACCAACACCTCCCACAGGACCAATGTGACTCGTAGGAACTGACTGCGCAACCGCGGGACTCCCGGTTTGAGAATACGACGATAATTTGCATATTTCCAAACTTAGGCTTAAAAACATGGCGTTAGAGGGTGAAAACCCAAAACAACCCACGAACGGCCCCGTGGGTGGCACCAACACCTCCCACGGGACCAATATGACTCGTAGCAACTGTCCGCACAGCCCCGGAACTCCCAGTTTGAGAATACGATGGTAATTTGAATATTTCTAGACTTAGGATTAAAAACATGGCTTTAATGGGTGAAAACCCAAAACAACCACCGTACGGCCCCATGGGTGGCACCAACACCTCCCACGGGACCAATGTGACTCATAAGAACTGACCACACAGTCCCGGGACTCTGGGTTTGAGAATACGACAGTTATTTGAATATTTCTTGACTTTAACTTAAAAACATGGCGTTAGTGGGTAGAAACTCGAAATAGCCCTCGAATGGCTCCGGTGGGTGGCACCAACACCTCCCACGAGACCAATGTAACTTGTAGGAACTGACCGCGCAGCCGCGGGACTCCCGGTTTGAGAATATGATGATAATTTGCATATTTTTAGACTTGGGCTTAAAAATATGGCTTTGGAGGTTGAAAACCCGAAACAGCTCCTGAACGGCCCCGTAGGTGGCCCCAACACCTCCCACGGGACCAATGTGACTCGTAGGAACTGATCGCGCAGCCGCGGGACTCCCAGTTTGAGAATACGATGACAATGTGCATATTTCTTAAGTTGGGCTTAAAAACATGGTATTAGCAGGTGAAAACTCAAAACAGCCCCCGAACGGACCCGTGGGTAGCACCAACACCTCCCATGGGACCAATGTGACTCGTAGGAACTGACCGCGCAGCCGCGGGACTCCCGGATTGAGAATACGATAGTAATTTGAATATTTTTAGACTTAGGCTTAAAAACATGGCGTTAGAGGGTGAAAACTCGAAACAGCCTCCGAACGGCCCCATGGGTGGCACCAACACCTCCCACGGGACTAATGTGACTCGTAGGACTGACCGCGCAGCCCCAGGACTACCGGCTTGAGGATATGACGGTAATTTGAATATTTCTAGACTTAGGCTTAAAAACATCGCGTTAATTGGTGAAACGCGAAACAACCCCCGTACGGCCCTGTGGGTGGCACCAACACCTTCCACAGGACCAATGTGACTCGTGGGAGCTAATCGCGTAGCCACGGGACTCCCGATTTAATAATACGATGGTAATTTGAATATTTCTAGACTTTGGCAAAACATGGCGTTAGTGGGGGAAAATCCGAAACAACCCCCGAACGGCCCCGTGGGTGCCACCAACACCTCCCACGGGACCAATGTGACTCGTAGGAACTGTCCGCACAGCCCCAGAACTCCCAGTTTGAGAATACGATGGTAATTTGAATATTTCTAGACTTAGGCTTAAAAATATGGCTTTAATGGGTGAAAACCCAAAACAACCCCCGTACGTCCCCATGGGTGGCACCAACACCTCCCACGGGACCAATGTGACTCGTAAGAACTGACCGCACAGTCCCAGGACTCCCGGTTTGATAATACGATAGTTATTTGAATATTTCTTGACTTTAGCTTAAAAACATGGCGTTAGTGGGTGGAAACCCGAAACAGCCCTCGAATGGCTCCGTGGGTGGCACCAACACGTCCCACGGGATCAATGTGACGCGTAGGAATTGACCGTGCAACGAAGGGACTCCCGATTTGAGCATACGATTATAATTTGAATATTTCAAGACTTAGGATTAAAAACATGGCATTAGAGGGTGAAAACCCAAAACAGCCCACGAACGGCCCCGTGGGTGGCACTAACACCACCACGGGACCAATGTAACTCGTAGGAACTGACCGCGCAACCGCGACACTCCCGATTTAATAATACGACAGTAATTTGCATATTTCTAGACTTAAGCAAAACATGGCGTTAGAGGGTGAAAACTCAAAACAACCGCCGAACGGCCACTTGGGTGGCACCAACACCTCCCACGGGACCAACGTAACTCGTAGGAACTGACCCCGCAGTCGTGGATGTCTTGGTTTGAGAATACGATGATAATTGGCATATTTTTAGACTTAAGCTTAAAGACATTGCGTTTGAGGGTGAGAACTCAAAACAACCCCTGAACGGCCCCGTGGGTGGCACCAACACCTACCACCGGACTAATGTAACTCGCAGGAACTGACTACGCAGCGGCCATACTCCCGATTTGAGAATACGACGATAATTTGCATATTTCTAAACTTAGGTAAAAAAAATGGCGTTAGAGGGTGAAAACCCAAAACATCCCCCGAACGGCCCCGTGAGTGGCACCAACACCTCCCACGGGACCAATATAACTCTTAGGAACTGATCGCGCAGCCGCGACACTCCCGATTTGAGAATACGATGGTAATTTGCATATTTCAACACTTAAGCAAAACATGGCGTTAGAGGGTGAAAACTCGGAACAACCCTCGAATGTCCCCGTGGGTTCCACCAACACATCCCACGGGACCAATATAACTCGTAAGAACTAACCCCGCAGTCGCGGATCCCCCGGTTTGATAATACGATGATAATTTTCATATTTCTAGACTTAAGCTTAAAAACATGGCGTTAGAGAGTGAAAACTCGAAACAACACCTGGACGGCCCCATGGGTGGCACCAACACCTCCCACGGGACCAATGTAACTCGTAGGAACTGACCGCGCAGCCCCGGGACTCCAGGTTTGAGAATACGATGGTAATTTGAATATTTCTAGACTTAGGCTTAAAAACATGGCGTCAGAGGTTGAAAACTCGAAACAGCCCCCGAACGGCCCTGTGGGTGGCACCAACACCTCCCACGGGACCAATGTAACTCATAGGAACTGACCGCGCAGCCGCAACACACTCGGTTTGAGAATATGATGATAATTTGCATATTTCTAGACTTAGGAATAAAAACATGGCGTTAGAGGGTGAAACCCCAAAACAGTCCCTGAACGGCCTTGTGGGTGGCACCAACACCTCCCACGGGACCAATGTAAGTCGTAGGAATTGACTACGCAGCCGCGGAACTCCCAATTTGAGAATACGTGGCACTCCCGGGGGGACGGCTATTCAACAGACCGGGGTGGCTGCGGGACATGCGCAAATGTGGCGCCTACTGGCGCATGTGTTTTGATACCCCTGGTATCTTAGGGAGAGGGTAGTCCATCATATTATTGAGGATGAGGTTGTAGTGCTGCCAATGAGGCCCCCTATGTTCATGATGCGCATGCGGGAGATGTATGATGATGCTCGGGTGGCTGCGATGATGGGAGAGCCATATTCCTCGTATACTAACATAACGGTGATGAATGATTATCTAGACTTCGTCATGAGTTGGTTAATTCCCCTAGCATTTGTGATGTGATGCCTCTCCCTAGGGCGGGCTTGAGTCGACAGGTGGGGTCTTCTCATAGTGTAGGTGGTGCGGATATGTCAGCGGCGGCGACGATGACTTCAGGGCCTTCTTTTGTGCGGCTGTATTCCCCTAGTTACAACCTTCGGTGAGCTGATGGGGGATCTGTGCGTCTACTACATTGCCCTCATGTGATGGACCCGGGGGATTTAGGTCCGACGGAGGAGGCCTTTCGGCCTACAGTACGTCTATTTTAATTCCCTTGATTTATTTCTTTTTCCTCATGGTTGACTGATTTGATCTTTTCTATTCTTTCTCACCGAATATCAGTGTTTCGACCACTAAGCTGAAGGACATCAGGGACTTTATATCCCCAACGACTGCTCATATTCATGATGCAATTTCGGTCCCTTATTGCTGCCTCATATGGGGAAGGATCGAGCTCTAGAAGTGGGGGCACGTCATCTCGCTGTAGGGGAAAAGGGCACACCGCAGGGATGGGGGATCCTACAGAGAGAGAGAAAAGAGAAAATAAAGAGAGAGGGAGAGAGAGAGAGAGAGAAAGAGAGAAAGAGAGAGAAATAGAGAGATAGAGATAGATAGATAGATAGATAGATAGATAGATAGATAGATAGATAGAGAGAGAGGGAGAGAGAGAGAGAGAGAGAGAGAGAGAGAGAGAGATTGGGTTTGGGCTGAGTCCCGTTGTTTTTTTCTTCTTTTCTAGCAAAACGTTAATATAACACAACAAAATATATGCAAATGAAGAAATGAATTATTTTTTATTAATTTTTTTATTTAGTGATTAATGCACATGCTCTTTTCACTTTGCTGCTGAGAGCGTAAAAAGAATTTGAAAATTGATTTGAAAAGGACTTTATCTAAAATGAGATTAGTAAAAGTATAAAGTTTAAAGGAAATTTGGAATTCCCTTAAGATAAAAATGAGTTTTTTTATTTTGACAAAAGAGGAAAAAGGGAATTTTCTCAAAATGGGGGGTTTCCAATGGGCATGACCCTTGTCCTGCCTATCGGCATGTTAGTCCAGTCCAATCAATCCAAGGCTTTGATTACACTTTCTTCAATTTATTGGTACTTATTCGGGCAAGCTTTTCTCCAATTTCTGCAGGGTTCCTTGTCTTGGATTGATAGTTCCCAAGTATAAAAGGGGGTGTGGATGGGGCTTTCCTCCTCACACTTTCACTTTCTTTCTTTTCCATATTCTTACTTGCTTACATATCTCTTAGTTTTGAAAGATGGCTCTCCCTGGTAGCATTGAGTTCGCTAACTTCCTCAAAGCCTTGGAGGCAATGTGTTCTTACAATGTTGATTATGACGACTTTCACATGCGGCGAGTCTTTTTGTGGCATAACCGGCCTATTGAGTGGAATATGTTGATGGAAGTTTTTGAGTTTTGGTATCCCGAGGATCATGTCTTCCGCTTCGGGTTGGATGACATTTGTCCTACTTACGAGGAATTTTCCTCCATGCTATGGATAAATCCCAGTGTTGCTGCAGCTTTGCTTGAGTTTTCCTATTCTTCTAGGAAATTGTTGGATGAGCTTCTTCATATTTTTCCTTCAGCGCCCATGCCCTTCATTATGGGGGAATGATTTCCCTTTCGACAGTGTTGAAGTCCGTGCATTCACAGGACATGGGTGATGTTGAATATGTCGGGGCCGACATCCTATGCATTGTTTCGAAAGTTCTGTTGGTGACGAGGGAGATGCTGGTGGACCCCCAATTGGATGATATTATTTCTTGGATGCTGTACCATTGCAATCCTACGACGATGATATTGATAGAGACCTTGAATGGTCTGGATGCCTGGTGGGAGGGTCGTTCTGACTTTTTGAGGGGTAGCTCTATAATGTTGTTTATGTGGCTATCAGAGAGGTTTCGTATAGATCCCACCTAAGTATCCCTTACCGAGGATTCGAAACATCTTCTCACGCTATTTTGTTAGTGTAGGCCTAGACATTAAGAGTTAGGGGAATTGGTTTGTGGAGCATGGGGTTCGAGGCTTACACTGCTTCGTGTCTTGGTGGGGGGAGCTGCTACCCATTATGGATCTTGGAGAGTACCAGTACATGAGACTAGTTAGCCTTAGACAGACCTCTTTCTACTTTCCATGACGGCTACTGCGCCAATATGGTCGGGAGAAAATTATGCCACCGCGGACACCAAACTTCTTTCCTATGGAGGATCTGACAAAGCGTATTCTCATGAGGCTTGGTTCTCTATGGGAGAATCATCTTCCATCGAACCGTCCTTCTCAGTTTACTAGGCGAGTCTGGTATGTATCCGGGGACTACATGAAGTGGTTGTGGAAGAAGGTAGTGGCCAGGATGCTCGGTATGGAGACTGGTCAAAGGTGGTTTACCATATCTGACACCCTGTAGGGAGGCATTGTGGTCAACCCCAAGCTAGTTCAGGCTTATCGCTCCATGGAGCATCTACGATACTCCATTCAGGCAGGGAGTTTGGGGAGTCCAGGATGCAGGTGATGATGGTGTTGGTTCTTTTGGCAGTTGCGGGTAGGGATTTGTGAAGCTTCTTGTAAAAGGTGTTGTTTTTTGTGTTTTGTTGGAATAATTGGTGGGTGATTTTCAGTTAGTAATGGGGCTTGTTAAAATGAACTGTCGTTCTCGAGAACAAGAAAATAATAGCATTTTATGAAAAAGAAGGGCCCGCACTTGTATGAAGCGAACAAGCTACCTACGTACCTCTCAGGGTTTAAAAAAAATCATTTTCTGAAAATGTTTTTAGAGGATCAGGCCCATATAGTTCGGGGTAGGGGAAAATAAGAGATTTTTTTTAGAATAGAAGGGAGATGAGAAGAGTCATAGAGCGTTGAGATTTCAAACTAGGGGTAGAATTTATTGAGACGGTCTAGGTTGATTGGATATGCCATTTCTTCCCCATCGAGATCGGTGAGCACAACAGCGCCTCCCCACAGGATCTTCTTCACAATGTAGGGGCCTCTCCAATTTAGGCTTAAATTTCCCTCTGGGGTCTCAGATGGGCTCTACTATTTCTTTGAGGGCTAAGTCCCCCCTCTCGAACACCACGGTACTTGACTCTCTTATTGAATGATTGCACGATACGATGATGGTACATATGTATGTGATAAAGATCTTTCCATCTCCTTCCGTCTAAGAGGGACAGCTCATTAAGATGGCTTTGGTACCAGTCCTCTTCGCTGACCTTATTTTCAAGTATGATGTGCAGCGATGGTATTTCCTTCTCCACAGGTATGACTTCTTCCATACCGTATATTAGAGAGTAAGGGATAGCCCCATTAAAGGTTCAAACTAAAGTGCATTACCCCCAGAGGGCGTAAGGGATCGTGTCAGCCCAATCACAATAACTCTCGATCATCTTACTGATTATGGATTTGAGATTCTTATTGTCTTCTTCAACTACTTTGTTGGTTTCAGGTCGGTATGGAGAGGATTTATTTATTTAAATCCCATACTTATCGACCACTTCTATAACCTTTACCTTAAAATGTAACCCATTGTCTGATACCATCTCGTATGGGACCCCATATTGGCAGATGGTGTTTTTCTTGATGAATTTGTCCACTTTCTTGGCATTCAGAACTGGGTATGACTCGGCTTCGACCCATTTAGTGAAGTAGTCAATAGTTACTAGGATGAACTCATGCCCATTGAATGCCTTTGGTGTGACTTTTCCTATGATGTCGACACCCCATATGAAAAACGGCCAGGGAGAAGTCATGTTGTACAGTTCTCGTGGAGGCAGGTGTTGTAAGTTGGAGAACTATTTGCATTTAAAACATTTTCACATGTAGGTTGTGCAGTCCTAAATTATGGTAGTCCAGTAGTATCCCTATTAAATGATCTTTTTGGCAACCATGTGGCCGTTCATCTAGGGTCCACATTCCCCGTTGTGGATTTTCTACATCATCTCTTTAATGTCATCCCCTGGGATGCAGTGTAAATGGGTTCCATAGAAGTTTCTCTTACAGAGTGCTTTATCACAGACAATGTAATGGGTGTCCAGTCTAGGAGAGTTGCTCGATCTTTATTGTCATCTCTCGGGGGATACCTATTATGTTTGAGGAGGCACCAAATGTCACAGTACCAACAGTCGGCAATTTTGGTTTCTTCCTCCGTGCAGAGCTCAATGTGGTAGCAGTGGGTTGGTTCGTCTTGTTTTTAGACAAGGAAGGGAGACATGGTTATTCCTTTGGGCATGTCAATCATAGAGTCTAAGGGGTCAAGGGCATCTTCCAGGTTGTTCTTTTCTCGGGGCAGGTAGTGGAAGGTGATTTCTTGGAATTGGGAAGCTAGTTCTTTATGTTGGGCATGGATGGGTAAGAGTATCTCATCCTTCACTTTCAGTTTCCTGAGTACTTGACCGATGTTGAGGGGTGAATCCCCATAGACATCAAGGTATCGAATTCCTTTCTTGAGGAAAACTTTGAGGCCTATTGATAATACACAAATATTACGTATTTCATCCTTCGAACCGACGCAGTTTATCCCCCTCGGGTATCTTATTCCCTATATTTATGCTCGTTAGCCGGACAATGTCAGATTTCTATGTTAACATGTTTTGCAGGGGTTAATTGACCTTTTATAGGTATTTGGATGCAGAGTGTGAAGTTCGAACGCGTTTCGCTCAATTTTCATTCACGATCGTATGTTCAAAGGCATTTTAGTCTTTTCACAGCTTAGGCACCTGGCCCAACATCTACACGAAAGTTGTAGCCCTCCTCGCAAGCTTCACGTGGCCCTGAACAATACTAATTCTAATTCAAAACGAAGAAGTTACGGCGATTCTAGCGGAGGAGAAATGAAAATAATCAAAACAGGAGGAAAGGAGTTGCAGACCCGCTTGATCGATCAATCGATCAAAATGATCGATTGATCGATCCTTCAATTTTTGCAATTCGCGGGGAGACATTAGGCTGATATTTTTTCCATCGATCGATCGATCACAGGGGATCAATCAATCGATCCCCTCTTTCCAGCTGATATTTTGGCTTTTCTTTTCTTTTCTCTTTTCTTTTCTAATTTAATTCCACCTACTGTAAATACCAATTTTGTTGTAAATATCAGGGATATGGTAGTTTAAATAGTTTTAGAAGATAGTTTAGCTTAGGGTTTGAGTTTTTGAAGAGTTATTCTTAATTTCTTCTTATATTAACACCCTTTTTGGTTTGTAAGTTGACTATTCATTCACCCTCTCTATTTAATATAGTTGTATTTCATTAATTCTTGCTCTCAAGTTTGATTTACATGCTTTATTTACATGCTTTCTACTGTAGATTTACCGCATTTTAATATGGTTTCTAGCTAATTTAGTCTAGGTTGTGGTTGAATTGAACTCACTCGGGTTGACGCGTTGCTTGGCTTTGGTGATTGTGTTTACGGGTCTATTTCGGGTGCGTTGTCCTAGTTATTACACCTAGGAGATTTGACGGGGCATATCATGTATGTCCCGTGCTTATGACCTTTCGTGCGTAATTTCTGGGGTATTTGTTGACGCCAAAATCTTATTAGGCTTTTATGAGAATTAGGGGCGTGACAACCCTTGATTTAATTAACTGTCAAAACAAGACGCACTTGTAATAAATCATCAACCCATGTATCCATTTTATACAAATTAACTCGGGTGAGGGATATTTGATGCAACCTATAGTTATACTCATTTTCTTAATCTAGATTTATTTTCCCTCGCCTAGATTAATATTTCCCTTTTATGCATCTTTTACTTTTTAGTTTGTAATCACCTTTTACACTTTTATTTAGGATTATTAGATCCTATAAATTCTAGCAACTTGTCTATGTGGATTTTCGATACCCGACTTACCGCTGTGCTTGCCTCTCAAGTATAGTCATAATTTAGGTTTTTTGTATTATCGCGGTGAAACGAAAACAATGACTGTGCCCTTACATGAGCACCCATTTCTCCCGTGTAATCAAAATGGCGCGTTGCCGGGGACTTGATTGTTTTAGACTTTATTTTATTTAGTGTTTTGTAGTATTTTCTTTCTATTTGTATTTTTTTGGCTAACCTTCTTGCAGGACTTCCACATTTGAGCACTTAGAAACACTCGAATTTCTCGCGGGCGCATATCTTTGTGGAATTCGTCACTTGAGCCATTTTTGGGGTAACCATGTCTTATTCCAATTCTTTCAGTAATCATTGTTATAATTTTCAAAATTCTCGTACTCCTCTGACTTTCGGTCAATAATTAGAGTCCTAAAGAATTTCAAATTCAAATATGACTTTGGGCGAGTATGACGAAAGTCAAAACTTAGTTTATTGGAATTTTAATGATGATGATAATGATTTTGGGTCTTTACCTCCTTATAATAGAAATTTTGAAATGAATTGCAATAGTTTTCAAAATTCCTATAATAATGAGTTTTCGTTTAAGCCCGATGGTAATTTTCAAAGTTCCCATTTTCATGTATCCGTACCTCGACCTATGACATTCAGTGAGGGCTTGCGTAAGTATGAGAATGAGAAAATTAAAAATCGTTATCGGGAAGAAAACCATTTGTGGGAACATGAATTGGATTTATTATTTGAGTCCGACGATGATTTTACTTCCGAGACTTTCGAAGTCAAAGAATGTTTTGAACTAAATGAGGTACTTTTGCCTACTTTGGAACAAACCATTGTTGACTTTTCCCATTGTGTAATAGATATTGAAAGTGAGGATGAAAATGACGTAATATATATTTGCAATGAAATGATTTCTTCTTTGGTCCCCAAAGAAGAACATTTCATTGAAAATGTTATTATTTTCTTCGAAACTCAATCTTCATGCAATGATGATTAATCTCATGAGTTTGATTTTCTTTCATCCCCATTTTCATTCTCTGTTATCACACCGTCACAAGTACCCGATGATTAAGTTTCAAACTTTAATGTTTTAAAGCTTGTCGCCGATGAGGAGTACTTGCTTGAGTTGCCTTCCACAATCACATCTTTGCCTTTGTGTGAGCCACCTCCCATTCTAATTTCAAAATCATTGGGAGGATATTCGGCTTTTGTCGGTCCCCACATGTTTTTGTCACCCGTTCAATCCAAACCCCCCATTGTCCCGCCAAAAATTTAATTGGCGATGGTTCCTCTCTTCCGCCTTACACATGCCTTCCGTTGTTCAAACGAAATTCATTTTTTTTGCAAAGCATGCTTGTATGTGAGGGTGCACCGTTTATCCTCCAAAGTCAAATCATTTTTGTGGTGGACCCTCAGCTATTTAGACTTCTAGTGTATAGTTAGTGTGAAGCCTAAATAGTAGGTTGCATATAGTTAGCTTTTTATTCTTTCTTTCTTTTTATCTTTTCATTCCTTTTTAGTTTAGTCAAGTGTAATTAGTTAACTTTTTGTTATTTTTTTTTGCTATGCTCAGTACTAACTTGGTTTGTTGATTCTTTGTTCTTATGGGGATCGCTCCACTTTTGGGTAACATCGCTCTTTTCCTCTCTTGAATTTGGTTCTTAATTCACATTGAGGACAATGTCAGGTTTTAAGTTAGGGGGTGTGGGATATTCTATCCATTTCTTTATTTAGTCCATGTTTTTGCTCACATGTTAGTTACTAAGTATGCTTTTTTAGAAAAATTAAAAATTTCAAAAATATTTTCTTTATTTTTCCCCTTTTTTGGGCATTTTGCCTTTGTTTCCAATGATAAATTTCAATAATTGCCCGATCCAATTGACAACCTAATGATGCATGTTCTCAATTTTATAAGTTATTAGACATTAGTATCAATTATTGATATTATGAATAACTTCAGGAATTAAACTTTAATCCCATGAGCACATGCACTTTTATTTCTATATTGATTTGGTTTAAGATTTTTATAACTCGGTAATCTTTTGTTGCATTGTATATACTTACACCAAGTAAGCTTTGTACCTTTCATCATTTGTGAGTGTATGCGATATTCTTTCCTCTTTGAAAACGTTACAGTCGTTGGTAATCTCTCTATTCTTTCATTTGATCGTTCATTAATTGAGTTCATATATGAAATGTGTTACTTGAGCATGATTTTCAAAGTTTGTTTTGACTCGATAATTGTGTAAACTTTTGGAAATGATTATAGACCATCTT
Organism: Sambucus nigra; assembly: GCA_949130495.1. Taxonomy (NCBI): domain Eukaryota; kingdom Viridiplantae; phylum Streptophyta; class Magnoliopsida; order Dipsacales; family Adoxaceae; genus Sambucus; species Sambucus nigra. The sequence goes on from OX422219.1 coordinate 170,311,880, forward strand.
TGTTATATCACCCATATTAGCCTTGACCTCACCTTATATGTTTACCCTCGTCAACCCCCTTTAGCCTAAATATAGCCTTTCGTTTCATAACCCAATTCCCATAACCAACTCCGAATTGGAGTTTTAAACCATACATACACCTTACATACCGTTGTTTGGAATGTTACTTAGGATTGAATGATGTTGTTGTGTTGCGGTTGCAATTTAGGCATGTGAGAGTGTGAAAAGTGAGGAAAAGAAAGAAAAGAAAAAGAGTGAAAAAGAGAAAGAAGAAAACAAAAGAGAAAAATTTTAAAAAGAAGAAAAGAAAAGAAAGTTGTAAATATGTTGTCTATAGTTCAATAATCTTGGATTACTCTCCTTGATGTTATATCTAATGCTTGTTTGGAACTTATTTTCCCATTTTTCTATTGCCCATATTTTCCCATTATCCAGAGTTTTCATTCCGAACACTTTGAATCGGTACATATATTCCTTCATTTCGTACCGTAGCCTAGCCTACATTACAACCCTATTAATGTCCTATGTGATCTTAGGTTGATGTAATTTAAAAGTCATAATAGTTTTGATAATATGTGACAATAGATTTTTCCTCCTTTAATGAGTGGTCTCTTTCATTGAGATTACAGTTTTTCATTTTATATATAGCGTTCTTCATTTGTGACATGTGTGCGGCCTAGTTTCCATTTATATTTACTCTTTATGCCCACATGTTCCGTGTTTTACCTCCCTGTTTCGAGTGAATTCAGTTGATGAGTGTAATGCCTGTGAGGATTGAATGTATGATTGCTTTAATGTTTATCCGGTTTATATATGTTTTTGGCAAATCATACTTTGCATGCGCTCGCTCCCCCTCCCGCATTTTAAGGTTTCAATTCTATGAGGTGCATTCTATAATGTTAATCATTTGGAATTTTGTTTGAATTCATTCAATGTGCTAATAATGTGCATGAAATTCTTTTCTCTATTATTAGGCTTGTCGCATGTTGGGTTGGGCATATTTTGATGAAACCAAATGATGTTTGTGGGTATCATCCCTAAAAATCCTCAAGAGACGACACTCGTCCACTAGGCTGACCTAGGGGTTTAACGGCTTATTGCATATGCTAAATGCAATCGAATCGCCCGCGAAAGTGGCCTTATGCTTTTATACCATACTTTTGTACTATCCCTACTTTTGGTTTACTTGTAGTTCCTGTTGCATCTTATTTCATTGCTAGGGACTAGCAACGTGTAAGTTAGGGGGTGTGATAATACGCAAATATTGCGTATTTCATCCTCCGAACCGATGCATTTTAGCACCCTCGGGTATCTTATTCGCTATATTTATGCTCATTAACTAGACAACCTCGGATTTCTACATTAACATGTTTTGCGGGGGTTAATTGAGCTTTTATAGGCATTTGGATGCTAAGTGTGAAGTTCGGACACGCTCCGCTCGATTTTCGTAAACGATAGCACGTTCAAGGGTATTTTAGTCTTTTCAAAGCTTGGGCACCTATCCTAACATCTGCACGGAAGTTGTATCCCTCCTCGAAAGCTTCGCGTGGTTGTGAACGGTACGCAATTCCGATTCAGAACGAAGCGGAGGAGAAATGCAAACAATCAAAATAGGAGGAAAGGATTTGCAGACCTGCTTGATCGATTAATCTATCAAAAGGATCGATCAATCGATCCTTCAGTTTTTTCAATTCATGGGGAGACAGTGGGCTGATATGTTTGCCATCGATCGGTCGATCACATGGGATCGATCGATCGATCCCTTGTTTCCAACTGATATTTTGGCTTTTCTTTTCTTTTATTTTCTTTTCTAATTTAATTCCACTTGCTATAAATACCAATTTTGTTGTAAATATCAGGGATATGGTAGTTTAGATAGTTTTAGAAGAGAGTTTAGCTTAGGGTTTGGGTTTTTGAAGAGTTATTCTTCATTTCTTTTTGGATTGACACCCTTTTTGGTTTGTAAGTTGACAATTCATTCACCCTCTCCATTTAATATAGTTGTATTTCATTAATTCTTGCTTTCTAGTTTAATTTACATGCCTTATTTACATTCTTTGATTTAATTGATTTCTAGTGTAGATTTACCACGTTTATTGACCGCATTTTTAATATGCTTTCTAGCTAATTTAGTCTAGGTTGTTTTTGAATTGAACTCACTCGGGTTAACGCGTTGCTTGCTTTGGTGATGGTGTTTACGGGTCTATTTTGGGTGCATTGTCCTAGTTATTACGCCTAGGAGATTTGACGGGGCATATCATGTATGTCCCGTGCTTACGACCTTTCGTGCGTAATTTCGGGGGTATTTGTTGATGCCAAAATCTTATTAGGCTTTTATGAGAATTTAGGGGCGTGAATACCCTTGATTTAATTAACTGTCGAAACGAGACGCATCCGTAATAACTCGTCGACCAATGTATCCATTTTATACAAATTAACTCGGGTGAGGGATATTCGACGCATCCTATAGTTTTACTCCCTTTCTTAATCTAGATTTTTTTCCCTCGCCTAGATTAATATTTCCCTTTTATGCATCTTTTACTTTTTAGTTTGTAATCACCTTTTACACTTTTATTTAGGATTATTAGATCCTATAAATTCTAGCAACTCGTTTCTGTGGATTTTCGATACCCGACTTACCGTTGTGCTTACCTCGCAAGTGTAGTCATAATTTATATTTGTTTGTATTACCGTGGTGAAACGAAAACAATGACTTTGACCTTACACGAGCACACATTTCACTCGCGTAATCACCTATTGTGCATGCCTAATATTCAGTCTTGCTATTAGTGCAGGGGAAATTCAATTTTAATGGAATGGGAGTGTGGGAGTCATCAGGGGAAGTTAGAATGATTCCAATGCCATATCCTTTTTTATTGACAGTTTCGTCGAAGAACATTTGCCATTGAAGATCTTCATTGGATGTGCAAAGGATATTCTCATTTGGGAATTCAAAAATCCAGACATCAACTTGTTCCATAGGGTAGTCAGTAAGGTAATTAGAGACGGGTCTTCTTTTCATGACTTTCTATGTGACATAAGTGATATCGAACTTGCCTAGAGGCATCAACATATGGGATATTCGACTGGATAGGGTGGGCTTCTCGAGTAGGTACTTGATGGGATCCATTTAGGATATGAGTCTGACGAGGAGGCAAGCATATAGTGCCGTAACTTTTGGGTAATCCAAACAAGAGAGACATATGCCTTTTCTAAGGCAGTGTAGTTAGCTTCATGACCACCCAATTTTTTACTGGCATAGTATATGGATTTCTCATTACGAGTTTCTTCAAGGTATTGAGCTAGCAAAGCCTCGACTGCAGTATCGATCACGGTTAGGTATAGGAGTAAGGGAAGACCAGGCGGCGGTGGCATGAGCACTGGAGGTCGAGTTAGGTAATGCTTAATTCGTTCGAAGGCTTCTTGGAAAGATTCATTCCAAAACTTTGTTGAATCCTTTTGGAGGAGTTTGAAGATGGGTTCACAGATGGAAGTCAATTAGCTAATGAATCGACTGATGTACTGTAATTTTCCAAGGAATCCTCAGACTTTTTTCTCCATTCGGGGAGCTGGCATCTCTAGTATGGCTTTCAGCTTGGTAGGATCTACTTCTATCCCCTTCTCACTGACCATTAATCCTAAGATTTTCCCTTTGGTAACGCTGAATACACATTTCTTTGGGTTAATCCGTATTTGGTTCTATCGCTGTTGTTCAAAAAATTTCCAAAGAGCGGGAACATTGCCTTATCTAGTCTTGGACTTAATAATCATGTCTTTTATATAGACATCGACTTTCTTATGTATCAGATCATGCATAATGGTTGTGGAAACCCTTTGATAGGTAGCCCGTGCATTTTTAAGACCAAATGGCATGACAGTGTAGCAAAAGGTTCCTAAAGGGGTTATGAATGAGGTTTTCTCTTAATGATCAGGGTGCATCTTGATCTAGTTATATTCGGCAAGACCATCATTGAATGACTTGATAGCATGACTAGATATATTGTCCACAATTATATTGATGTTGGGTAGCTGGTAATCATCCTTTGGAGAGGCCTTGTTCAAGTCTCGGTAGTTAACACACATGTGGACCTTCCTTCTTGATTTCAGCATCGATACAATATTGTCTAGCCATGTGGTATATTGAATTAATCAAACGAAGTCTACATTCAGTTGTTTGACTACTTCTTCTTTAACCTTGAGTGACCATTCGGTATGGAGATTTCACATCTTCTGTATGGCTGGTTTACATTCCTAGAGAGTTATAATCTCATGATGTGCTAGGGTTAATGCCGGGCATATCATCATAGGACTATGCAAAGACATCCATTAATTCCTTTAATAGCTATTCGATTTGCGTGCGCTTATGCTCATCAGGGGTAACTCTTATCCTAATCTCATGCATTTGTCTACTAGAACCCAGATTAATAACAACAGTTTCATTTTTTTAATTTGAACGCAATTATGTTTTTTGTTATTAACCTTATTTAGATCAGTTAAGAATTGTTCATTTACAAAGTCATCATCATCAAGAGTTTGATTAGAATCAAGACAATTAATGTAAGGCACAACAAGATACTTAAAATCTTTGTTTATTTCATTAATAGGAAAAAACATCATTGAGAACCTCATCAAAGGAGGTCTCGACTACATCAGAGTGAGAGTAAACAACTAAAAGGGGAAAGGGGATAAATATCAGGGTTAGGTTGAATATCAATAAGTGGCACAGGTGCATCATTCTAGTTGAGAAGAGGTGCATCATCATCTTTGATGTAGTAGGATAGATTGGATGATGTAGTTCCTGAGTGGATCATGTAGAGTGCTAGCCCAAGTATCTGCAAGTGGAAAGACTCTTCAGAGCCTCTTTCCTCAGAATCCTCGATATCATCTATGGTCTTCTCAGTAAGTGGTTGTACAAAGTGTTGGGAACTTTCAACCCCCGGGTATCAATCTTAAAAAAAGATCTCCATTCCCGGTTTCATCCTCTTGTCTATAGGGTCATACCAAGGCTCAGGGAAGCCATAGAAAGGGAAATCTTCAACATCTTTGACGAATCTTCCATTTAGGGAATCTACCGGGATAGTTCTGTCACATTCTAACTTTCTCTTCAGTCAAGGCTAATGGATTAGTTTGAGTTCTTCTTCTGATGGCTGATAGCCCAAGCCACATAGAGGAAAGGCATCCTTCAACACAATAGGTTTAGTTATGCCTTGTTGTCTTTACTCTAGACTCGGTCCGAGAATGAAGTACATATTCTTGAACATTTGGATTACATTGACATTTTCATGAGGAGCGTATTATGGACAAACCCTGTCTTTAAAGTTATCTCCTACTGGGAGAAAGAGTGGTTCGACCTAAAATCTTGATAGCAGCATATCGTTCACCTCGTGTTGTATCTCGAGTACCGGATTACTGGTATTATCATTCTCGATGTTGTCACTGTCTCCCAAGATGGTGATAACTTGTCCATTGTCAAAGAATTTCAATTTATGGTGAAGGGAATAAGACACCCCTTTGATTCTGTGGAGCCACTGTCGTCTGAGCAGCAGATTGAAACAGGCTGGAATATCGATGAATTGGAATTCAATAATAGGATTTATAGGTCCATCCCCTACTGCAAGATTGATAGATCCCATTACTTCTCAGTGGGTGTTGTCATATACACGTACGACAGCCGAGGTTGGAGCAAGGTCGCTCACTTTGAATCCCAGCAAATTAACGGTTCTTAATAAGCGACCATTCAGAGCTGATTCGTTATCAACGAGTGAGAGGGGGATAGTTTTCCCCATAACCTCAACACAGAAATTGAGAGCATGATTGTGGCTGGGACTAGTTTTAGGGATTTCCTCTTTAGAAAAGGAGATCATTCAGGTAGAGGTCAAGGATCTAATAAGGATAAGTCCTTCTTTTGGTGTGGTTGAGGGAGGGACTGTGGGTCTTGTGAGTAGCTTGATCAAGGAATTTTAGTACAGTTGGGAAAACATGAAAGGTCCCCAAAGAGTGATATTAGATTGAGTTTTCTTCAGTTGATTGAGGACCTTACTTTCTTCAAGAGTCATTTCTGGCATAGGGAGATTCTCAACACCCTTCCCTCTATCGCTTGCTCATTGTTATAAATTTAGGTTATGCTAATGTCTCCTTGACCTGGTCATGTGGTTCACAAAAGAGGGAAAAAATAGAAACCATATTTCCTTATCGATATCAGGTTGATCAACTACATGGTTGATCTCTCCTAGCATCTCCTTAAATGATATCACTCTATATAGGCTGGCTATCAGAATAGTCTTCCCTAGATTTGGATCTTCATCTAAGTCTTCAGAATTGTCCACCCATCCGGTGGCATCGATATTGTCTTTCCGTGCAAAGTCAATACACTTTACAACTTCTATGGCTTTTCGTATAATTACTCCCATTCAGCAGGGAAATGCAAGACTAAGGGGATCAGGTGACCTTGTAATTTCATAGCATCAAGCAGCTCAGATATGCAATAAATATCACCAGTCTGTCGTAAAAAATCTGCCATGATCTGGACCAGGTCATCTAGACTGACTTTGTCTGCTAGCACTACCTAGTTGTCTAACTCTCGGGCCCGTCTTTGAGCTTCTAAGAACATCGTATTGAATCTTTGACAGTCGATGGTCATCTGGGAGGGAAATTTCATCCTGAACTCTAGGAGTTGGTTAAGAATTTCAGATAATTCTATATCTTTACCTCCAAAACGGGTACGGACAGCGATGCAGGCTCTGGTGAGGAGGGATAAGGTTTGATCGGTAAGGTTGGTAGAGTGTAAGAGGAAATATCAGAATCTTTGGAGAGGTTTAGAAGAGTATATGGGTATGAATGGTGATTTACTTGGAATGATTTGGGTAGATAGGTCGATTTCTAAGCCTTCTTCTAGGAATATGGAATTTGTATGATTTGGGAGTGGATTATGGGTAGTATTTGGTTTAGATATAGATGGTAGGGCGATGATACCCCGGTTAATCAGGCTTTGGATTGTGTTTCAGAGATGGAAACATTGGTCGGTGGTATGGCCAGCAGTTTGTGATAATCATAATGGGCATCAGGCTTGAAATTCTTCGAAAGTGGATTTGGTAATGGATGAGGGTCTAAGGGTTTGATCAGGTTTCGATTCAAGAGATCCTAGTAGACTTTGGAGAGAGTAGCGTGAAGCTGGGTATATTCCTTATGTGTTGGGTTTGGGAGACTTTCTGGTTCCCATAAAGAGGCGGGCTGAGCGATGTTGCTAATAGTAGAAGTTTGGGAAATCACAGGCTTTTCAAACTTTCTAGGAGCAAACTGTCTAGATATTTTCTTCGGTTCAATTTTTGTCTTGACAACACCTTCTTCGATTTCTACTCTTACTTCTCGAAGGGCTCAAAATTGAGGGTAATACTATCCTCTCATAGTTTCTCGGACATTAGGTAGGAACTTCTTCTTCATAATGCTGACGTGTTCTTCTTCAGAGGGCCGATGGTCATGGTAGATGCTTTTTCTTTCCATCTAGCTATGAAGTTGCTGACTAATTCCCCATGATTCTGTTTAAGTATCTCTAAGTCACGGTGAGTAACCTCTAGCTCCTCATTGTACTTATAATGTGACATGAACACACGGGCAACATCTTCCTAACTGTGGATTCTAGATTCTTCAAGGGATAGGAACCAATAGAGGGCGCTATCTTTCAAAGTATGCTGGAACATCTAAGCCATTATTTCTTCGGAAGCCCCTATGAGAGTCATGGATCGGTGATAGCTACGGAGATGAATGATCGGGGGTCCACTGCCTCCAAACTTCTCAATATTTGGCATCTTGAATTTTTCTAATAACCTGGATTTAGTATAGGGAGACATGTGGGTGTAGTCCATGTAGTTCCCAGAGATTCTAACTTGGTCCAATTTCTTGGTTAGCATCTTGAGGTCTTCCTTGACCTTGATCAGTTCTTCCTCTTTTGGATCAATAGTTACGGGTAAATTAGCCCTTATTTGAGCAAGGTTTGGCATGGGAAGCTAGGCTAGTGGCGGCCCATTCGCAGGAGGAGCCCGTGGAGCATGGTGATGTTCTTTAGGAACCCATATAGGCTAGGGTGCAGGCGGACCCATGGCGCGAGGGAAAATGACCTCAGGAGCTTCAGGGGCAGGGACCCGATTTGTTTGTATCTCATGAACCTCGGTTTGAAGGTTTTCAATTTGAGCAATGAGCTAAGACAGAACCGTCAACAAATCCGGTTGTACAATCGGCACTTGATCCTTATTATCCATGGACGGTGGGTGAGTATCGGACTCAGAGGAAGTAAAGGGACTAACATAACTTCGAGGCGGTTTGACTGAAGAATGAAGCCAATAGGGAGCTAGACCTAGGGTATGTGATCGACCCGAGAAGTATGAAAATTAAATTTTATTTTCGAAAAAGAAGAAAGAAAAAAAAAGGGAAATTCGTTATTTTTGGAAAAAAGGAGGAAAATATTTTTGACATTTTTGGAAAAGATGTGAACGAAAATGTTTTTGGTATTGTTGATAAAAGAGGAAAAATGTTTTTGGATGATTTTTGGGAAAAGAGAGAGGGAAAGACTAGAGAGGGGTCTCAACATAATTATTATGTTTATTGCGTTCTCACTTATGTAAAATTCTCCTAAATGTAAAATGAAATGCCAGATGGGACCCGAGCCTGGAAAACTTGGGTTTGTAACATATGTAAATCTATGGTTGGACTTCTAACCAGGCTCATGGGCAGGGTACCACCTTAAAAATAACATGAAAATTTGACGTCTGGCCGACCCTAAATTTTAATAAAGTTTTGGGTCGAAACCTATAATCTTACATGTGTCCTAGGCTTGATACCTATATACGGGTATGCAGTTTAGTTAGGTGAATTGCAAAGGGTTCCCCCCTTCGGTATGACTTCCACGATATACGTCTTGCTGTTGAGGGAAATTGGTATGTGTGGACAAGCCATTTGATATACTTGAGTGTACGTGAATTGCCTCACTAAATACCTAGTGGCGACGGTATGTGTGAGAGAAAATTAGATATACTCGACGTATGTGAACTAGTTCCCTGCAATATACCTCTCGTCAAAACTTTGGTCAACGGTACTATGTGGGGGAACCGTTCGATATACGTCGAAGGTACTTGGCCAATAAAAGGTGAAAGTCATATCGCTAGGGCTAACTGTACCCTGTGACTCTCCAGTTACGAGACAAAATTTGGTCAATAACAATGCTCTTTGGTGAAGTTCTGTGAATCATGCATGATTCTCTTATTAGTATCTTATGAGAGAGTATCTTTTTCTTGATCATGCCAAACAGGGAGCAAAGTACAAGTACCAATAGTAAAGTTGTACCAAGCATGGATAAGTGATATGTAACTATCTACAATTGAGTGTGTGATAAGTGAGCATGGATATGTATAAGTGGATGTGTGTGTTGGTAACACCTAAGCATGGATTTCTAAGTGATGTGTGCAACATGTGGATATACGTGATCCTAGGTGCACGTAGCGTTAAGTGTACATGGATAATCTTCTATAAGTGTGTTAATAATAACATAATCATGATTTACACATGAATAATAAAGGGGAAGATGCAAATAGGGGGATATACAACAAAAAGAAAAACCCATGTAAACAGAGTCTAGACCTCTTAAAAAAATTCCCTAGCAGAGTCGCCACTGTGGACATCCTGGTCGGTGTGGTGTTCGTCCTGGAGAGAAGGAGGAGGATACCTATGGGAAGAACTACGTCGCGATCTCGCACCCTTCTCTTTGAAAAGGGGGCTTCAACCATTGTCGATGTGGTGTAAATGTAAAGAGATAGAGTCACCAACCTATTTTGCTCAAAACAGGCAAAAGAGGCATCAAGGACAAACTGATGCATGCGAAAACAATAGATCGAAGGTCCGGGGGATAAGTTACGGAATGGAAAGGTGTTAGGCACCCATCATGCCCTTTTGGACTCTCATGGGCAAATGTTAATATTTTCCTTTATCCCGTGAAGTGTGTGTATGTGTTTATATAATGAAGATTGAAATTGTTCGACCCATACCATGGAAAATATAGGGTGAGGTCATCCATAGGAATATTCCCAAAATAGTAATGAATGTAGAACATAGAGTAGGAGTGTTCATCGAGATATTGATCATTGTCGGGACACGATAATATATGTGGGATGAGACACAAACAAGTATGATATATGTATATGTATGATAAAAATGAGGGATTTTGATAAATTTGGAAAATAAGAGAAATTGGAAAATTGAAAAATTGAACTTGAGTCTAGGATTTTAATCCTAGACGCCTATGTAGCCTATAAAGGTACCAAAGTCCACGTAGTTCGAATATAGAATAGGGGTGGGGTTTATCCCATAGATTTGAACGAAATTTTATTAGGTCTGTGCATGTAGAAAAATGTGTTTCTAGTTTTGGAACAAGTGGGCTAGATAATTCCGTTTGGAATTTACTGGTGTGACCCTCTTTTATTTGTTTTTTTTTTGTTTTTTTATGAAAAATAAAGTATGTTCAATATACTAATAAAAGCGAAGATGTTAATATGTATGAACTAAAGTGAAATTAGATTATGAATCTAATGTAACTTATATAAAAATAAGAAATTAAAAGAGAGGGAGAAGGAATTGGACCTTCCTTGGAATTTGAACTTGGATCTTGGATGAAATCCCTTGAATGTTGATGAGAGAGAAGGATATTTTCCATATTGGGTGTGAAAACGATGGAGATTTAGGCTTGAATGGGATTTCTCGCATGGAACTTCGCTAATTTTGTTGCTGAGATCAATAATGCTAATGGGTTTTCTCTTTGTCCTATGGGAATGAGGTCATGGACCCTATTTATAAGGAAAAAGGGGGGTGATGATCGTCCTAAACTAGGGGGTGCCTATCGGTCGGTCACCCTTGACACTGTGCCGATATGTAGGGTTCAGAACCTGCCAAATGGCAGTCCCGTGCAGACCTTTTTGGAAAAATGACTATAGAGCATAAATTATTGATATGAATTGCGCGTGGGGTATACCATTAGACATTTATTTTAGAGGCCTTAGAGAGTCCTTTGGGTCGCTCCCGAGTTCGGGAGTTGACTTTGGGTCAAATGTGGCTCGGAAACGCACGTCGGTCCTCTGGACGATAGATCTTTGGACGCAAATGGATCGTTTGTCTGCATGGTATGTTATTATCGCGTATGTGGTGGACTGTTGGAAAGGTTAGGATATGTACTTAAACATTTCAAAGAGTTTCCCTTTGTTCAGAAAGTTGACCTTGGTCAATCGGGGTTCGAAAGTGCCTAGTGACCTCTCGGAGTAAAACGTATCGTTCATCCACACCGTAGGTCCGAATCGCGCAGTAGGTGGATCGTTAGAAAGGGTATTCAATTACTTTCAGATATTCATTCAGTCTCATTCAAGCTGATGATTTGACTTTTGTCAAACGGAGTCCATGAGCACCCGGTGGCCTCCAGATCTTTTTTTGGTAGAAAACTGATCGTTCGTCCGAACGGCTATGCTGTTTCGTGCACGGGGTAGACCGTTGGAAAGGGTTTTTGTGCCCTTAGAAGATTCAAAGAGCTTTCTCTCTGACGATGGAGTTGATTGGGTCCATTCGAGGCCCGAGAGCGCCTGATTGCCTCTGAATCAGTTTTTGGTAGTGAAATGGTTCGTTTGTCCAAACCGCTATGCCCATTCATGCACGGGACGGACCGTTAGAAAGGGTATCCGTATCCTTTCAAAGATTCAATGATCTTTCACTCTAACAAAAGAGTTGACCGGATTCAAATGTGTCTCGGGGGCTCCCGATGGTCTCTAGATCGGTACTCAGAGTGCGACCTAGGCTCGTGGTGGAAAGGGGAAGCACTAGGAGTCTAAGGAGAGACTTAGGGGGTCCTAGAATGTGGTGTCTACATGGATAGTGCCTAACATCCTATCTAAATTCTGTGAACTTGCCTTCAAATCAGACTTCACCTTTCTCGAGTCTCTTAATCTCTCCTCTAACTCACTAATCGTAGACTCTAGAATACGTCTAGACTCCTCAAACTCTAGAATCTCCTTCTTCAAAGCCTCCGTCAAACCACGAAGACTCTCTCTCTTTATGAACATATTCTAGCTTATCCCTAAGCGTCTTCTCCCGTGCCCTAAGATCCGTAATCAAAAAATCATTATTCTCTATGGCATGCTCATTTAACTTAGCTTTCAATTTTAAGTTTGCCTTCTTCACCTTTAGCGCTTTCGCATATAACTCACTAAGGGAAACTTCCATCTCTCCTATATCAATATACTCATCCTTAATCACTTCACCCTCACTCACTTAGGATTCACACTCAACGGCCTCGGAAGTGTCATGCACATGAGAGTCTTCATGGGAATATTTATCGTCATCGCTCATATGACATGCCATGAACGTTACAAAGTTATGCTCAATGGGGGAACTCTCTCCCTCTTTCGGTTCACTATCACTTAATGTGGCATTATATGCTATCGGTTTCTTTCCCTCCTTCTTAAGTCTACTGGGACACTCGATAACCTTATGACTATTCCCCTCACACCTAAAACACCTACTCGACTCAACCCTCTTAAAATTATCAATATTATCCTTAGGGGTGGTATCGACCTTGTTGTTCTTGGATTTCTTAAGTCGTTTGGCAACTTTTGATTTCTTTTGGAACTTAATAAACTTTTTGAAATTCTTTGACAATAAGGCTACATCATCAGAATTGGAATCGTCATCCAAAACTTTAGTCTCCTCCTTCTGGGCTTTCAAAGCAATGCCATTTTCTTTCTTTGGTACTTTCTTGGAGGTAAACATATCGAGTTCATAGGTCTGTAAGTCACCTAAAATCTCTTCAAGTTTCATCGATTCGAGCATACCCAAGTAGTTCAAAATGGTCCATTTTGCATCAAATTTACTCGGCAACGATCTTAATATTTTCTTTATGACTCAATTATCGGGTATTTTGTCTACTAAGTTAAAAGTCGAGTTGACAATATTGGACAATCTAGCGTAAAACTCATCAAATGACTCATTCTCTAACATCTTAATTGTCTTAACCCCTGTAGTGAGGTTTTCAAGTTTAGACGCCCTAACCGTGCTAGTTCCCTTGTGAGTAACTGCAAGTATATCCTAAGCCTCTTTCAAAGTTTCACACGTCAAGATTCTATTATACTCTTCCGGTGTGACATGTTAGGAAATAACGTGAAGAACTTTAGAGTTGTAAAGTGCAAGTCTATGTTTGGCTTTAATCCATGACTAAAGGAGTTTTAAAGTATTGGAGTCACCCTCTCGTGTAACTGGTGGTGTCCAACCCTTTTCGGCTGCTAACCACACACGTTCATCAATTGATTTTAAAGTACTTCTTATTTGCATTTTTCAATAAGTGTAGTTAGTGCCATAAAATACAGGAGCTCTAAAACTTTCATAATTTCCAAAATTCATCCTTAAAAACACAAGGTATAAACACACACAAATAATATGTATCTAGATTTGATACCAATTTGTAGGCCCCTTTTTCTTTCGAATGCGTTTTAAGGATGTCAAAAATCCCTTTCTTTTTTAAAAACTCTTTCACAAGTTTTTTACGCATGAAGTGTATGAATCGTTTTATTTAAGACCAATTTTCTCTTGTTCAAACCTAAACATGCATCTAGGTGATTAAAGCAAGTAAAATAAATAAGTTCACAAAAGCGACGTCGGATGTACAAGGAAGCCACTAAGGGAAAAAACCTCGGACGACCCAATCCAAACAATCACTATGATGTGGTATTACAAAGTATAGATTATAGACTTACTCAACCACTTGATCCTGCACAAGTCTTGACTCTCCTCTGATCCTTTAACAACTCCTCCAAAGTGACCATGCATAATTTGTTTTATGATACGTGTTCATATCACACGAGTCCACGAATGCCTCGGTGTCCACCGATACAGCTTGGCAACGTCTATAATGTTGAACATGAACTTCTTTACTTCTTCACCATAAAACCAAACGTTCAAAGTGATGAAAAAAACCCCAATGGTGATAACCAATATCTCTATAGTATATATGAATGAAAGCTCGGATCTTAAAACTCTAAGGATGTCTTTAGACATTAAAAAAACTTGGAAAACTTTTGCAGGAAATGTACTGTTTGTAAACTGTGTTTTTGGTTCTACAACTTATGAAATTCTTAGTAAAGCATGCCTTAAATAGAAAACTTCATTCGGCATGTAATTATAGCGAGATGAGGCTTTCATTTAAACGAGACAGCAATGTAATTTGAACAACAATGACATGTGGTTTGAACGAACTCCATTTGTCGTTTAAACGATTGTGAATGTCATTTGAACCATCTAAACACATGGGAAGGTTCTATATGACTCTCAACAATACTTATCTTAGAATAAATGAAGTTAAAATTATTTAAAATCATTTTTAACAATACGAAAACATATATGTATAAAATAACATCATAAAAACATTTTTCCAGTCCCATAAACATTACGCATTCATACCTGAAATATCGAAATGCAATAAAGATGTGAAACATGCACCAAATTAATCTCGACATGATAATTTTTTGAATCTTGGCTGCAACATCTTTAATAAACTTTATGTCATATACTTTGTGGGATGGTGACAATAAAAAATCTATTTATACCTAAAATATAATGTTTTGTTTCGGGAATAAGTCAAATACTTACGATGGACTCAATTGGAAATTTTGTCCTTATAGGTGGAATGGTGTAACAGTAGATGGAGGGACTTGAAGAATATGAACCATTCTTAAACTTAGAGAGAGAGAGAGAGAGAGAGAGAGAGAGAGAGAGAGAGAGAGGTAAATGCTGGCATGTGAATGGTGGAGAGAACCCACCATTTCTCTCTCCCATAACACCCTAAATGTGCCCAAAAATGGCTTTAAAGACTAAGGGCATCCCTTAACCTGTTTTTACCATTTAGAACCTTCTAAACTCGAAACCTCATCAATCCAAGGGTTAAAAATGTGACAGAACACAAGGGAAATTCGATTCAAAAGTTTTTTGGGTAGGTCGTTTGAACAATAATGGGACCTTATTCGAACGAGATCTCAATATCATTCGATCTCCCATGGAATGACCTTCTAACGAGGTTGATGTCTTAGGCAGATGAGGGTCATTGGATCATCGTTAGATGTCCACTTTGAACGAACTATGATTTTCGTATGAACCACCAGTAACTTTGTTCAAACAAAATGAGAATGTCATTCTAACGAATCTTAAATTCGTTTGATATAGAAGAATTCCTAAAATCTCCAATTTCACCCACAAACTTTAAACAATTACCATCAAGTCCACAAGAGTAATTAAATATAGAGATGAAAGCCCATATACTGATAATAAAAATCCCAATAACTCCTCATGATTATAAATAACACGGGTGAAGGGTAAAATACTGCGGCGGGTATTACATCATCACATTTGTCAAGATTGAAAGAGATCAAGATGACACATTACACACAAGTCCTGATTATTTCCCTTGAAAATAGAATGTTTATGTTTGGGGCTTTCTAAAATTCACTCTCTTCCTACAACAATCAATATGACTTTATCATGCGCATGAGTCAGTTTTTATCATGTGCACGTTTTCAGTCAGTGCTGATATGTATGGGCATCCGTGTACATGGTCCAAATTACGATCGTGCAAATGGTCCCTTATTTTTGTCACTCTTTTGTCATGATTTTGGACCATGTCAAGCTTTGAATTGCCATGGATTCGTCACAGTAACGGTTCATGAAAAAATTGTAGAATATGAAGAAAAAATATTATTGGGTAGTAGCTACTTGCCAATAGTAAACACGTTTAAAACGTCCTATTTTTTTCAAACGAACATCAACACAACCAACAATATAATACGACATAACTATGGATTTTTTTTTTGCACCAATTCCATATTTCAAACAAAATTAAATACGTTTAAATTTATTAACATCAAAACATTGCAAGTTTAATCATGTTAACCAAGTTTTATCAAATGTAAAATCCTAAAAATTCTTAATAAAGATATAGAAGAGAAAATTTTCACAAACGATGTATGCCCCCATTGTTTTGTCAATATGTCGAACACCATCTTTATAGTCCAACCACAATACCTCATTATCTTTCCCTAACAAAATATTAGTAACGACGAACCAAGACTTAAAATAATGTAGTGGAAAGTTGTGCACCATAGTTATCAGAGTTATGCTCGCTTACTTAACTCCCTTGGATATTTTATTTCCTCCATATATGTCACATATATATACTCTCTCTAATCGTCTCAAAGAATTTATGATAGTTGGGTTGGGGGTAGAGCACATGTCGCATGGGGATAATGAGTCGGTCATATTCGGTCAGGGGGTTGGAGTAAAGTTCCCCTCACTTTCCTTCTCTTTACCCTTTCCTTTGTCCTTCGTCTTCTCCTTCCTCTGCCCTATATCCCTGATTGCACGTTTTACCCATTCGAACATGTGGTTCATCACTGTGGAGACTTTCCAATTTTGATTACTTGTCTACTTTATACATGTCGACCTTGGAGGATAACCCATTGTTACTTCAAGGAATTCCTATCAACTTCAACTTTCCTATCCAAGAGTTGACACCCCAAGTATATCCTTTTCTATCTTGGACTACCATTTGGATTAGTGCATCTGTAGATGCCTTGCTAAAATCACTCTGGGTATTGTGCACCTCTTTTAGCCTCTTCTGAAATAGTATAAAAATACGTTATTAACTTAATAAAAGAATATTATTAAAAAGTAGTAAATACACAATATAATTTCAGTTATAACTTACGATGGTCTTGAAGACCAGTGGATTATTAGGCTCTCCATTATTAATCAAATATTTATATAAGAGTTGATCATGTATGTCTTTCCCCTTGGGCCACTCTTAGACTCCTACAAAATGTTACCAAATTAAAGTAATTTACTTACCCCTAAATAAAATGTATTTTAAAGAAATTTACTTACCATACTATGCTCCACCTCCTTGTAAGATATCCTCCCGGAGTAGTGCACATCGACCTTGTTTAACCGGTTAGTCCTCGTCGAGCCACGAGTAGAAAAATGTCTCTCAAAGGCCTCGTTATCCACAAACTTTTGTCAGTGGGCCAATGTGGTTGGCTCCTTCTATTGAACGGTGTCCATACACTGCATCATGAACTTTCGATCCTTCATGAAATAGCATGCACATCAAATCTTCTTCCACATCTTTTGTTGCTCGCGTACCCTATCCAGTACACTGTCCCTCAATTTGGGGGGGGGGGGGGTAAGAGGAACTGTTATTTTCCAACAAACATATAATATAAGAAAAATGGTGAATTAACATTAAACAAACATATAATATAATATAATATGAAAAGGAAACATTTAAAATATATATTAAGATTTTCATACCTCTAAGTCCCCCCCCAAGTGGCCATCTTCAACTCCACGGGCATGTTCCTCCAATTACCTACTTAGGACCAATTATTAATTTCAATAAGTCTAATGTCCTCATTTGTAGATTCATCTTGTTTTCATCTACGCTTTTATACTTCTTGATATTAATGGTCTTATTTTTAGATAATCCCTCATCACCCCCACTTTTACTCGTCATCCGATGGCCTGGTGTACACATATTATGCAAAAAATAGGCTTTAGTATCATAATACATAACATAAGTCAAATGGAAATACAAAAGTTCGAGATATAAGAAATTAAATAACACATAACTATTCCACCTTCTATCCAAATCTCATTCAATTATTCTACTAGTTGTGCCAAGTAGACATCAATGTCGTCACTTGGTGCCTTTATCCCAGGTATCAACAAAGACAACATCAAAAGAATTGGTCTCATGCATAATGAAGGACATGGATTTAAGGGTTATAATATCGTAAGCCCTACACTTTTATTGGTGTTTATATTGTCGAATGAATTTAAATCATCAATTGATATCAATAAATGAATATTACATTGCTCACTGGTGAAATTTGGGTAACATAAAACTATTCTTTTGCAAACGATTGTCATTAAGATGATCTATGAGATTATCCCCAACTTTTTCCCTAGTGTGACAAGTCATTTCCTCTTCTATCCATGGTATTATGAAAAAAATCTTCAGCTTGGGACCAACGGAAATATTTTATTACTTTTTTAGTCACTTTTGAAAGTGCACATCTCTTATTATTAGAATCTTACTTTGGCACATATCTAGGTTCCCCTTATACCGGACAATGATCATGATTTTCACACTACTTTCGATATAGTATGTAATAATACTTTCAAGCATGAATTTATTTATATTTACTTCCCATACCTTTAAATTTATTATTATTTACAAGCGTATTGTAACAACTCGTTTTTTCCGTATATGATATATGTTATTTATGCTTCTTATGGTCATGACGAAAGAAACATCGCATCAAAAAATATATTCACCAAATGGTATATATATACCTTATTGGTGTAAAACTTCATATAATCTAAAAATTAAATAACTATAAAACTAAATCCTAAGGAATATACAAAATTACCCTAATGACCCTCCAGTTTAAAAATTTCCAAAAATGGCCCTTGAAATTTTAAAACTTCACTATACCCTCATAATTAAACCTCAATCTTAAAACTTATTTACTCAAAGAAACCATATGACTTATAATTATTATATTTACAAATAACTATCCTCATAAGTTTGTAATATTACAAATTATCACCTAAAACATTCAAAAATATATAGAAAATACCTAAATATGAAACTATGAACTACCTAAGGACCTAAACCTCAAACCTAAAAACTTACACAAAACTCCCTGCTGATATGGATCCACCTAGGAAGACAAATAAAAAGAGTAACCACGTGGAATTACATGGACACCTTATACCTCCACAAGCTTTCAAACATAAACTCAATTGACTAAAGGCTGAAATCCACGTCCATTTGAACGAATGAACTCCCCTCAACCGAGCCTATATGAACCCTAACTTACCTCGATAAAAACTCACTCATTAGTTATTCAAATTCGAAGTTTAATTTTACAGCTTTTTGGCATTCAATTATTTCATGTATCAAATTCAATTCTTTCAATTTGGTTGAGTTTATGCATTAACATAGGATCATTTTGATTAGTTTCATTCTATTTATTATGTGGATTTAGTACTCAATAATTTTGAATATTAGAAAACACCAAGGAAGCTTGAGCTTCAATTGTGAATTATGAATTCCTTATGTTGAACAAGTTTCAAAGTGGGAAAACTTAGGCTCTAATTCTTAGGAATATAAATGCATTGTTTGATATTCATTCTAATACCTTTTGATGCCCTAAATCAAGACTTGAGTTTTTCAGTACTAAAATTTCCAGAGATGAAATTCTCGTTATAATGTATGAATTAAGACTTGAAACGAAAGCATTTTTCTTCAATTTTTACCTATGAAAACAACCATGGCCAAGTCGTAGTTCGAATTTAACAAGAAATCCACAAATATTCTGGTCAAAGTTAGGCCATTTTCATAAACTCAATACGAGATTACAGTTAACCTCAAGTCATAAAAGTTATACGGTGTGATTCCTTATGAAAAATCATAAAGTTTGGCTTTTGAATCAAATCAAATAGTATTCTAAAATGGAACAAAACCGTGGTCAAATGTTTTTAAGCCTTAAAGTCAAAAATTCGAAGGCTGAAGATGATGTGTGGTACATGCGCGAGAGTGAAGTCAAACATGACGTGTATGGGCTTTGACCCATCACGTGAAGGTGCATCGGTAATCATAATATCTATTTTTTTTTTAAAATTATTTCATTTTTATAGTCAAAATGGTATATTATAACACTCTTTATGGACGAGCAAAAATTATTTTATCAGAAACCTTAGAAAATAAATTAAACTTTATAAATTTCACTTTGTACATAAACCCCCCCAAAATTTTACCTTTTGAATTTGAACCCCCATTTTCAAATATAGGCCCTTTAGCATAAATTAAACATAAAAGTCTCTTACACCAAATTCCAATTAGGTATACAATCTTAGTAATTTTAAACCAACTTATATTTTCAAATTAAACCCTAAAGTTTTGTTTTTTCTAAAACTTAAATATTGTACATTACCAGATTTTGATAAAACTATGTCTTACTTACTTTATATCATTAAAGTAACCCTTGGTTTAAAGCCTACTCGCAAATTTTCAAATTAAACAAAGCCCAAAAATATCAAAGTTGGTAAATTCTAATTTAGTATTATATCGCACAATGACATTAATTTCCTCAATTGTTTATATCACCTTATGATCCTCCATGCATTCTTGTTCCCATTTATGAACCCTTTTTTTATAGATCACGAACCCTTAAACTTGATTCAGTCATAAAAACATAGTAATCCTATGTTGTTTGTAAGCTAATGACTTCATTTAAAATTTTATTTCATTAAAACCTTAATGGCATACATTATAATCAGGGAGTAGACAACCATTTTACCCATGACAGTGTTATTTTTGCATGTAGGACTCAGGGATTGGGTGGCTAGTTTAGCTAACAATATGGATGCCACTCTTTGGAGTAGGTCTAAATAATGTTATCTTGGTTACTTTTGTTTTATCTTCAAATATCATATTTAATGATTATTATAATGTATTTCTATGCCCTTTAAGCCTTTATAACTGGATAATTATGGGTTATCTTATTTTAGCAATATTTGAACCCTTATTCTCTATGACTTGATATTACAATATTGTGGCACCCCGTCTAATTAAATATCGGGTGATCAACCCTTTATAAAATTTAAAATAGAATGTTTGGTTGGTTCATTCTTAGCATCACTGTCGAAAAACACAATAACTCATTTAATCACCATTTAATCACCTAATATAATTAAGCTAGGTGTCAAAACATTTTTCCTTTTTAATTAAAACCATTTAATCACCAAACCAAGAAATTTAATATAAACCATCCATGTATAATTAATTAATATAAATATGGAATCAGAATCACATGCTGAAATAAATTTAGACTAGAAAAAACCTTCCAGTTCAAAACTCCAAAAACAAAACCATAGTAACCACAAATCCACATGAGAATGAACGGAAAGTAAACTGAACATAATTTTTGAAAAACTGTGTAAGGAATGGGAGACACATGCCCTAAATAGAGAGTCTATAAAGCATGGAAATGGAATAATGGAGGTGTCTAATACCATGACCTACAGCTTCCACAACAGCTGCAGCACGCCAAGGAATCCAATCTCTAAGCCTGGTGTCCCTGTGGCTGAGCACCTGATATAATACATATATATAGCAAGAGAGAGAAAGGATGGAAGAAACGGGTCAGAGCCCCATGTGTAAAAATATTTGTTTAAGCAAGTATTTAAAATTGCAGTAAAGCAAGTATCACATACATGTTAGTTCGAACTCTCACATGAGATTCTCACCTCTCTTCTATTGTGCACGCCTAGTGTGCATTTAATTTTCTCCTTAGCTATACCACCCATTATAACTAGTCTTAATTCATCCTAATAGTATTTATTCTCACTATTAGTAAACCCGTATCTCCCATACAATACGTTATCAAATTAGCCTATGTCGAATAGCTAATTAGAATAATTTCCCATTTTCATAATGAATCGATTATACTTTTAAGATTTTCTTTATAAATTTACATGCCCATATCTACAAGCTATACACAGTAGGTTGATTCACAACTCACGTACATATATACATATAGTCACATCTGCCCTATATACATATATTATAATACTGCACCCCCAGGCTATGACCTATTAGCGCACCTAACCATAATGCAGTACCCCCGAGTTATCACCCATTAGTACACTTATTTTAATAATCTTGTACCTCTGGGTTATCACCCATTAGACACTTATATTTCATTCTTGTACCCCCGGGTTATCACCCATTAGTAAACTTAATAATAAGATTCTTACACACCCAAGTTATCAACCATTAGTGCCTTTAATAATAATATCACATAATAGGCATACACATGTCCTATTATAATTTAGAGGTATTACTCTCACCTACATATATACTCCTCTTACGTATTTTGATTTCAACATTTCATAGTACAATTATTAAGATTATTATCCCTCTCATAATGTCTAAGGTACATTCTCTCCGTGCCGAAATAATTGAAGTACTTAATCGCTCATACTTTTCCCGAAATTTTGTCTTACTTAAGTTTATTATTTGGTAATTTATTTCACTCCCATAAATCAATAAACTCAAAACTGGATTCGAAGAAATTCCTAAAATTACACTCTGTCGCTCGAACCAGATGGCATGTCGGTTGAATGACTGCCACATGTCGCTCGAACGACTTCGTGTGAGATGCAATCTCGCTCGAACGACTTCGAAAGAGATTGCGTTGTTCGTCTTCTACCCATATTTTCAGCGTTTCTCCACCATTTTTAAACTTAAAACCTCTAATTCAACATCCCAAACTCCAAACAAACAGTTCTAATTCGAATCCCATCAATAAAACATGAATCCTAATATCCTAGAATCATCAAATTATTACGAATCATCCATAAAACATGAAAACCCCAATTTAATTTATCAAAACCCTAGTTCTTCAAATTCATATTCAAGAACACATAATTTCTAGATTTTTTCTAAACATAAGTTGTCAAAACGTGTTCTCTAGTCTACATATATGAAGGGTTTCAATTTAACAAATCTCATAATCAATTTACACATCCAAATTCCTCAATTTCATCATTTTTATGAACCAAAACATGTTCCTAAAAATCCTATACTTACATGAGTACTGAAATACATCAAGTTATAAACACGTGCCTTGAATTAGTCGTCTGATTTCCTTATGTTGTTGGTATGTGTGTGTTCCCCTTGTCCCGATCTACACGGTGGTGGTGGTGGTTGTGCAAGGTGGTGTTAATTCGGCTGTCTTCTTTTGGAAATAGCTTTCCCTCATACTTCCTATGTCCGTTCTTACTTCCTGTAGCTTTCTAACCCTAATGGACTTTCTTTGGTTGATAATTTAACTCTTAATTTTTGTCCATTAATTAAACCTAAAAATCCAATAAACCATAATGCCCTCTCGAGGTGCCGGTTCGGCCTAAAATTGTCCCGGGACTCAAACTAAACACCCGGGTATACTATTTCGACTATCTCGACCCTTATGGACTCAACGGTACACTCGAAATTTCCATACGAGTTACTAAAAATAATTGATATTTTTATTCCACTAAATTAGTCCCAAAACGACTCACACGCGCGTCTTACTGAATTCACTAAACTGTCGTATTATTCTCTCTCAACAATTTATCAAAGTGTATAGTTCCATATTACATATCACACAGTAATATTAAATCAATAAGTATTAACCCTTGGCATGCTAGTTAATATTTATTTTTATTAGATCCGGATTAATTCATAATTTAATTCTCACATTTAAATTCAATTAACCCCTCTATAATAATTAATCCCATAATTATTTAAATCATCGAAAATATGGGGTATTACATACTTACCCTCAAATAAAGGAATTTCGTCCCGAAATTTGAAAAAATAAAGCATACCTGGTATGAATAAATTTGGATATTTCTCACGCATATCCGTCTCACACTCCCAAGTAGACTCCTCCATATTGTGATATTGCCATTGTACCCGAACAAGTGGAACTACCTTTGACCTCAGCCTCCTCTCACTATAATCTAGGATAGCCACCGGTCTTTCCTCATATGAACTATATGGATGTAATTCAATCTCCTCAATCACAATGAGAGTGTGTGCCAACTCATCCCGAAGCTATCGCCTCCGTGATGAAATGTGGAACACATCATGGATACGATGCAAGTGATCCGATAACCCAAGTCTGTAAGCCACTGGTTTGACCCTCTCTATAACAGGGAATGTTCCTACATATCTCGGAACTAACTTCCCTTTCTTCCCAAATCTCATTACTCCCTTCATCGAAGATACTCTCAACAAAACTTGGTCCATCACTGCGAATTCTCGAAAAGACCTGCTAGCATTGGAGTAGCTTTTTTATCTATCCTGTGCTACCCGTATGCGATCTCGAATCATCTCAATCATGCTCGACGTATCTTGAATCACCTCTGGCCTGAGTAGCTTGTTGTCTCCCACTTATAGCCAACAAGCTAGAGCACGACAAGGTCTGACATACAATGCTTCGAACGGGGCAATGGAAATAGTGAACTGATAGGAGTTGTTATAAGCAAACTCCACCAGTGGAAGATAGTGTTCCCAACCTCCCCAAAAATGAAGGATACCCATGCACAACATGTCCTTGAGCTTCTGATTAGTGCGTTCATTCTGCCCGTCGGTCTACGGGTGATACGCTGTACTCAACCGCAACTCGATACCCATAGCCTCTGGGAAGCTCTCCCAAAAATGAGATACAAATGTCTTGTCTCTATCCGACATGATGTTAAGAGGTACACCATGCAATCTCACTATCTCTGTAATAAATTATTGAGCATATTGTCCCGTTATGTAGTCGATCCTGACGGGCAAAAATTGGGCTACTTTCATCAATCGATCCACAATAACCCATATAGAATCGTGCCCCCTCTGCGAAGTGGGAAACCTTGTGATAAAATCCATGGAAATGCCTTCCCATTTCCACGTAGGAATCTCCAACAACTAAAGCAAACCTGGTGGTCTCTGATGATATACTTTCACTAACTGGCAAGTGGTACACTTGGATATGAACTCTGCGATATCCTTTTTCATCCCGCTCCACCAATACTACCGCCTCATATCCTGGTACATTTTTTCCCCACCGAGATGTACCGCAAATGGGGACCCATGCAACTCTTTCATTACTGCATGTCGAAGGTCCTCCCCCTATGGAACAACGAGTCTCCCATTGAAGCGCAAACCACCCTCGGAACTTACTGAATAAGACTTGGCTCCCCCGGCTAAAAGCTGCCTAATTCGATCTTGACAGAACGAATCCGTTGCCTGTGCATGTACTACTCGCGTAACAATCTTAGGCGTAATTATAGTCGTAGATATAAATGATCAGGCCACGGCATCCTGATGTCCCAATTCCTTCCATTTTTCTTTCCACACCTCGGTCGCGTCATCAACATGCCTACGACTCAATGCATCAGCAACTACATTAGCCTTCCCCGGGTGATAGTGTATTTCGAACTGATAATATTTTACAAACTTAAGCCACCTGGATTGACGCATGTTCAACTCTTTCTGCGTGAACAAGTACTGCAGTGACTTATGGTCTGTAAATAAGGAAAATTGTTCCCCCAATAAGTAATGCCTCCAAATTCGAAGCGTAAACATGACTGCTGCCAGCTCTAAGTCATGGGTGGGGTAGTTCTTCTCGTGAGGCTTAAGCTTTCGGGATGAAAAAGCTATGGCCTGCTCCTCTTGCTGAAATACTCCCCCAATCCCCTATAGGGATGCGTTAGTATAAACCAGGTATTCCACTCCTGTACTAGGAATTTCTAGTACGGGAGCTGAAGTAAACTTGTCCTTTAGCTCAACAAATGCCAACGGACATGCATCATCCCAAACAAACGGCATGCCCCTACGAGTCAGATTTATCATCGGACCCGTAATCTTCGAGAATCCCCGAATAAATCGTCTGTAGTATCTGGCTAATCCCAAAAAACTCCACACCTCTGTCGGCGTCGTGCGCTATCCCCACTCCCTCACCGCTGACACCTTACTAGGTTCCACAGATATCCCTTTCTCTGATACAATGTGTCCCAAAAATTGTACCTCTCGCTGCCAAAATACACACATTACATACTTGGCGTATAACTCATGCTCTCGTAAAGTCTGCAAAACCTTACGTAAGTGCTCGGCATGCTCTTCCTTAGTGCGGGAATAAATCAGGATGTCATCTATGAAGACAATGACAAACTGATCTGGGAACTCTCTGAATACGCTGTTCATCAAGTCCATAAATACTAATGGGGTGTTAGTTAGCCCAAATGGCATAACCCTGAATTCATACGACCCATACCTCGTCAGAAAAGGAGTCTTCCATGTCCTTCTCCCTGATACATAGTTAGTGGTACCCGGATCTCAAGTCTATCTTCGAGAAGTGGGCCGCTCCTCTTAGCTGATCAAGCAAGTCATCGATGCGAGGCAAAGGATACTTATTTTGTATCGTGACTTTGTTAAGCTCCCGATAATCAATACAAAGTCGTAGGAACCCATCCCTCTTCTTTACAAACATAACTGGGGTACCCCAAGGTGATGTACTCCTATGGATGAAGCCCTGTGTCACGACCCCAACCCAAAAATCGTAGGGAACGAGTGTCTTGACATGCCACCAAGGCATCCAATATTCTGGTGTCAAAATTTTTCTTTTAATATATATATATAGAGAGAGAGAGGAAGTATAATCACATGGTTATGAATCGTAAAATACTGAAAGTGAAGGAATTATTAAGAAATCATTTTCCACCAATGTTCTCTTAGTCATTCCAACCTATGTAAGTATTCTCTTAGTCATTCTCCACCAATGTTCCCCGTGTATTCCGTTCCCCATGTATTCTCTTAGTCATTCTCCACCAATGTTCGGCCTCCCCTTCTAACATAAATGTTGCAAATGACACCTTTTGTTCATCGGTACACTTAAGAACATCGAGTATCTTTTCCATCTGCATCACCCAACTTTCTGCTTCGGTGGGATTAGGAGTACCTTTAAAAGATGGAGGATTTAACTTCTTGAAATGTTCAATAGTACATCTACTTAGTTCAAGATTCTTTGGTACTCCATTGTTCACCTGCTGCTCCACAAGCATTGCCAGACTTCACTACACCAAATCTGCCGAATTGTCAAGGTCATTGACCTTGACAAATCCAACTTGTCAAGGTCAATGACCGTGACATTTCGAGGAGAGACAACTTTTTTTGTCCCGATCGTGTCACGGTCGTGCCGCGGTCAATGACCGTGACACGTTTATCACGATTTATAACCGTGATAAAGCCGTGACCCTTTTTAAAAAAATTGTCACGGTCAATGACCGTGACACGTCCATGATAACTTTTGTCACGGTCAAAACCCGTGATAATTCTGGTCAGAATTTAAAAAAATCTACTGGGTAGTATGGCCACTGCCACTGCCCAGCAGTATCCAAACATCATATATCCAAACAAACTAAAGATAATGCAATATATATTCAAATAGAGACAACGTCACTACAATTCAATTCAAACTTAAAACAATGTCACTACATGTCTGGTGTATTGTTGAAACTGAGGAGGTGAGTAGGCCACACGACATACGAATTGACGCACCCACTAATATACGTCGTGTCGCATTGTTCGTGCAACCACAATAGGGAGTTCTCCTTCTCGGGTATGACATGCGTGACGAGCATCCTGGACTCCATCTCTTGAAGCGCACGTCCATGAACTATTCCACCCTGGACGATATTCGGGTTCCTCAACCCCCGCCCTTTCCGCTGGCCATCAAATACGTCCAATATGAACATGCTCGACCAACCAAGTGTCGACATTGGTCTGTTGAAGGGCGACAAATAGGGAAGTATATCATCGAAGTACGAACATATCGGTGATGAAGCAGCGAGGTCCACATCCTCGCCATCCTGCGCCTCGTCCTCCCGCACCTCCTCCTCCACTGCCTTCTCCTTCCCTTTCCCTTTCCCTTTACAGTCTTCTCCCAACGTACGCTTCATGAATGCGTACATATCTTGGACCATCGCCTCCAAACGGGACAGCTTCGCGTCTTGTGAATCCACCGTTCGAGCCAACCCAGTGTCGCTCGTCTCCAATCCGATGATCCTAGATTTGGCCACCCGCGAGCTCACCCCCCTTGTCCTCCCCTTACGATCAGAGCCAAGCACTTGGCTGAGTGCATCTGTGGACAAAGATGCCTTGTCGGCATCAGACTACGACTCATGCACTTCCTTAAGCTTTGCCTGAAACGACAAAAAGCACATGATTAGTAAAATAAGTAAACTAAAAAATTATAACTTAATTAACAAAAATTAAACTGTCGGATTACTTACAATCGTGGCCGCGACGCTCGAGGACACCTCCTTGTCCTTCCCCTTCTTCGTTCGAATAGCCACATAAGTATCGACCCTATGTGGCTTACCCCCTGGACCACTCCCTACCCCGTGAAATAAAATAAAGTAAAATAAAATTAGTATCGGCCCCGCAAAGTAAAATAATGAAGAATAATATATTTCTGTAGTTATTGAAAAATTAAATCTTACCTTCATCCTATGCTCCACCTTGGCGTAAGAGGTCTGGACGGAGTAGTGCACGTCCGTCTTTTTTGCTCGATTTTCCCTCCTCGGTTGGCGAGATGCCAATTGTCGATCCTCGATCTCATTGTCAATGAACTTCTGCCATTGTGCCAATGAGATCGGCTCCTTGGGGGTGACAGATTCACGCCATTGGATAATCGACTCTCGTGTTTTTCCAAAGTACCATGCCCGCATATTTTTTTCCACGACTTGAGTTACTCCCTAATCTGCTCCAACACGGGATCGCGTAGCTTTTGATCCAAGTTTAATTGTTCCTGTCCAACAAATACACTGTTAGTTGCGAAAAAATATAAATATAAATATGAAATCGAAATTGAAATTGAAATTGAAATTGAAATTGAAATTGAAATTGAAATTGAAATTGAAATTGAAATTGAAATTGAAATTGAAATTGAAATATATTACCTGTAGTGCCGCCCAAACAGCTAACTTGAGCTCATATGGAACCTCCTTCCAACTCATAAACCCCGGGCCGATGACCGTCTTTAGCAAAACGAGGGATCTCGCTAATATCTACGATTTGTTCTCGACGGTAATCCCATATTTCCCATATTTGGGGAGCCTAGGGGCGGAAGAGCCCTCGTCACCTCCACTACCACCGACCCCAGACGACATCGTCATAAACAGCATCATCATCTTCGCCTTAATATCTTAAGGAGACATTTTCTGTAAAAAAATGTTATTAGTATCGATATAATATTTTCAATACTATGTGACTATTTTCATCACTTAGTGTTCATCTAAGTTCTAGTATAACAAGTTCCCATAAAAATCTTTAATAAAATTCTCATATCTTCTTTCAATTTAAACACACACACAGTAGTGACTGTCTATTTAAAATAATCTCAATGTTAATTTCAGGTATTGAATTTCTACTATTGTTTTGTGCTTTTTATAAATCATACCCCACCCCCACCCAAACATGTTTATGGGCTTTCATCACCCGTCATAAATATTTCGATCCGTGACTTACTGGCCAGTTGTCTTGGGTCTTTTAGTCCCTTAACATTACTTTAAGAATTTTACCCAATCTAAATACCATATTTTCTTTCTTGTTATACACTTGAACACGTTTTGTTATTTAGTCCTTATTAATTTATCTTTGATGTATTACCAGCATCTTTACTTTTATAAACTTTATTTAATTTTCAATTTTAAGGACTATTTTCATCACTTAGTGTTCATCTAAGTTCTAGTATAACAAGTTCCCATAAAAATCTTTAATAAAGTATTATCACATATATAAATTAATAGTGATAAAATAACTTTGGGGCATATAAATTAATTGTGACAGAGTAAGATTATGGAAACCCCACTTTTCTTTCTATAACTCCTATTTTATTAAACTTTAAATATAATTAGGGGTGTATAGAAAGAAAAGTTAAATAGGAATAAAAATAACATTTTTAAAATATAAAGGGCTCACCAATTTGATCACATTTTTCAACAACATAGACTAATTGATCTTTATTATAAGACAATTACTACAAATTTATGCGCATTTTAACCCTTATTGTTGTTTTTTAGCTTTCAGGCTTTTATTTGATGGAAATAAGGTCATGTGATTATTTCACCATATAAAGTCAACAAAAAACGCCATATATGGTTTTTTTCTCCATTAGTATAAGTATATAGCGATTATTTCACACTTAAATCACATATTAAGCCGGCCTTCATTTTTTTATGAAATTTGTAGAAAATTACTTATTTATTTTGAATGAAAATAAATTGTTATCCAATATTTTTGGATATTATTTACATTTACATTTTTGGATATTATTTTTGGAAATTTATAGAAAATTACTTATTTATTTACATTTTTAACCCCCTACCCCCACCCTGTCCCACCCCCCACCCTGCCCCCACCCTACCCCCACCCTGCCCCACCCCCCACACATGCACACACACACGCACATGTATACACACATACACACATATATATACACACAAACATATATATAAATGGAAGAGAGAGAGAGAGAGAGAGAGAGAGAGAGAGAGAGAGAGAATTAAACCTAAAAGTAGAGGGAGAGAGAGAGAGCAGCTTCGAGAGAGAGAGAGAGAGAGGGAGGGAACGGCGGGAGGGAAAAAAGAAGGGGGAAAGGGTTTTTGCTAGAACCATTGTCACGGTCGTGTCTAGGTCATTGATCGTGACAATTATTTAAAGAATTGTCATGGTCAATGACCGTGACAAGTCCGTGACAAGTAAATTTGTCACGGTCATTGACCGTGACAATTATTTGTCACGATCGTGTCAAGGTCAATGACCGTGACATAAAACACGTGTTTTTTGTCACGGTCAATGACCTTGACAAGGGTGGCTGGCTGAAAGGTGACAATTTTGTCATTTTGGTGTAGTGCTTTCAATTGCCTTGTATCCACCTTCCAGTCCTTCTATACTCAAATCACTAGTTCCCATTGATGATCTTCTCTTGGTCATTTTCTACAGTCATGGCCAAATGTAAGATCTATTATACTATATCAATATTGAAAACTAAAAGACCAATTATAAATAATATAACACATAGGGAAGGTTATCACATAAATTAGATTTTCAATACTATCTCCTAAGGATGGAAACATAGAATCTATAACATTCGAAACATATGCTCAGTAGTCTACGGGTTCATAACCTATGCTCTGATACCACCTCTGTCACAACCCCAACCCAAAAATCGTAGGGAACGAGTGTCTTGACATGCCATTAAGGCATCCAATATTCTCGCGTCAAAATTTTTCTTTTAACATATATATATATATATATATATATATATGTATATATATAGCGGAAGTATAATCACATAGTTATGAATCGTAAAATACTGAAAGTGAAGGAATTACATCATCAGAGCTTTCTAAAGGAAACTTAATTTATATTAAAATATCCAAGAGTTACAACTTGGCAGAAATTTTAAATCCGTTTAATTAAAGAGCCAAACATCATTTATCTAATAAAACAAAATTCTACTTAATGTAACAAAAAGAGCTCTAAAAGCTAAATCTTCAACATAGTCCCCTTATGTTCCATCCGCTTGCCTAATTATTTCCTGAAAAATGGTTAATTATAAAACATCAGCTAACAACCGAATGAGATTCAATCTCCAAATATTCCAAGGTTTTCAGAAAATAGATACCTATTCAATTTAGAACAAAAGGTATATACATAGAGATAGGAATTTCAAGTAATATATATAAAGTAAATGACAATATATATATATATATATATATATATATATATATATATATATATATATATATATATATATATATATATATATATATATATATATATTCGGAATAAACAGTTCAGAACAGAGCAGATAAAACAATTGAGCATATGTCAATTATTCAATTTTAGTGGCCATGTACGCTCTAATACCCAAACAGATAGTGTTACCAAATGTTTCCACCCGGTAACATCACAGACAGATAATCATGATTTCTGGAACAACGCCTTGTTTAGGGCACACCAGCGATAGACCAGTTAGGAAGGTACCACCCAAATATTTCCACCCGGTAGTCAAGGCCAATATAGT
The DNA here is from genome assembly GCA_949130495.1 of Sambucus nigra. Lineage (NCBI taxonomy): Eukaryota > Viridiplantae > Streptophyta > Magnoliopsida > Dipsacales > Adoxaceae > Sambucus > Sambucus nigra. Next base: position 170,343,637 of record OX422219.1, read on the forward strand.
AAGAGAGTTTCCATAGGCCAAATCAATAATTTTAGAATTCAAATCAGATGTTTATATGGAGAGATATAAACATATAATAAACGACAAAATCATCGGTATCAGATGCATTTTGAGAATAAAATCATTTCACAAAATATACATAGTTTGCATAATATAATATAATCAAAATACGCAAGAAATTGCATAGAGTACTCACCTAAAATAGAGGTCGAAATTATAGATGCCGAGTCTTCGATCGCGCGTTAATCTAACAAATACGATAAAGGCTTATGTATATGTTCTGAACAAGGTCCAGTCTACATATTATATTTTAATAGTAACTTGTTTCAAAGGATTACTAAAAACCATTTTCTTAACTTTTAAAACTCATTGATCGTAATTAATGGATTCAATTCAAAGTTCTTCCTAATCAGTTGGTTCCCAGTAGAGATGGAGGGTCACAGGGGCACCGCTTAAATACCATCGCCTCTAGACAGAACATTTCCGGATTCATTCCCAGTAGAGATGGAGGGTCACAGGGGCAGCACTTAAATACCATCTCGTCTAGATAGAATTTCACCGGGCCTGACTTTGGAATTACTTAAATGGGATTCCATAATAACGAGCAATTTCTTTTAAGAAATTATTTTTAAAAGCATATATACAATTTCAAATAAGTTTACATGAAAATAAAATCAACTTGGATTTCTTCTAAACCTTAAGTTTTGATTAGTGAAGTCCTTAGTGTATTTTACCAGCATAACTACTAAGTAAAGATATAAAACACAAAATTAAAACTATAAAAATACATTATAACATTTAAATAAAATCATACCTATGAAATGAATTCTTTCTTCAAAATTATAGAACTCCTTCTTAAGATATTTCCCAAGCTTTCTATCACTCTTTCTTACTATAATTCTCAAGGAATTGGTGTGAGTTTCAAATGAACCCTAAGGCCCTATTTATAGGTTTCCAAGGATATTCCGGTGTGACACGTGTCAAATGACTAAGCTTTCTGGAGTGGTGATTCCACACCGAGGTGTCGCGTGCCGGAGTGGTCTTGCAGTGTTAATATCACCAAATGATGACAAGTGTTTTAGCTCTCTCTCTAAAGATGACATCTGTAAGGTGGAAGTGACCAGCACGTGGTGGAAAGGTGATAAGGGTAAAAGGGTCATTTCACACATGAAGGGTATTTTGGTAATTTCACACTATATATTTTGAATATTTCTTAGAGGTCCTTGAAAATATTTTATTTACAAAATGGCCCATTTTATATTTTTATTTTAGTTCTTAAAGTTTCATAAAATTATATTTTCTACACCAAAACTTATTATTTGCCTTAAGATATGTCATAAGACTTCGATTTGATCCAATTTACAGTTGATTCTTCGTAATTAAAAATGGGGTTTGTTATATTGATAGCCAATAATACCACATATCTAATAATACAACATTTATAAGGTAATAAGTAACATAAGAGTGTAAAAACAAACTATATATAAAAGTGGGGTCATTACATCCTACCCTCCTAATAAAAAGTTTGGTCCCCAAACTTTACTTACATTAATTTTCAAAAAGGTATGGATATCGCTACTTTATCTAATTTTCCCCCCGAATTATTCCATCATAATACTTTAACTAGTGGAATAACCTTGGTTCGTAATATTTGATCTTTATGGTCCAAAATTTCCACTGGATGCTCAATGTACGACAAATCTTCTCTAACTTGAAGAGGCTCATGACTTAAGATATGTTTTGGATCTAGGACATATTTCTTTATCATTGATATGTGAAACACATTATGTACACTAGAGAGTTCTAGTGGTAAGTCTATTTTATACGCAACAGCTCCTATCCTTTCAAGGATTTCAAAAGGTCCTATGTATCTTGGGCTCAACTTCCCTTTATTCCCAAATCGTATTACTCCCTTTGCAGGCGATACTCGCAAGAACACATAATATCCTCTTCGGAATTCTAACTGTCGATGTCGATTGTCAACATAACTCTTTTGACGGCTTTGAACGGTTCGAAGTGGGTCTTGTATTAATTTCACATTCTCTGTTGTGATCTGAATTAATTCTGGTCCCAACAATTTTCTTTCCCCAACTTCTACCCAGCATGTAGGGGAATGACACCTTCTACCATAGAGTGCCTCTTACAGAGCCATTTGAATACTTGTTTGATAGCTATTATTATATACGAATTCCACTAATGGTAAATGATCATCCTAATTCCCTTTTAAATCAAGTGCACATTCCCTAAGCATATCCTCTAAGGTTTGAATAGTTATCTCTAATTGTCCATCCATTTGAGGATGAAAAGCAGCGCTAAAATTCAATTTTGTTCCCATGGCTTCTTGTAGGCTTTTCCAGAAGCGAGACACAAATATAGGGTCACGGTCAGAAATAATTGAAATTGGGGTTCCATGAAGCCTAATAATTTCCTGCACATATAACTTAGCTAACTTCTCTAAAGAATGGGTAATCTTAATGGAAAGAAAATGAGAAGATTTAGTTAACTATCAATAATTACCCAAATAGAGTCATTACCATTTGAACTCCTCGATAAACCTGTCAGAAAATCCATAGTAATATGTTCCCATTTCCACTCAAGGATAGGTAGGGGTTGCAGTAATCCTGATGGCTTTTGATGTTCTGCCTTTACTTGTTGAAAAACCAAACACTGAGATATAAATTCTGCTATCTCCCTCTTCATGTTATTCCATCAAAATACTTCTCAAAGATCCCTATACATTTTTGTACACCCTGGATGAAATGTGAATCTTGAGTAATGACTTTCCTCCAAAATTTTCCTTTTTAGTTGGGCATCACATGTCACACACACTCTATTTCCAAACCTCAATATATCATCTCGCATCGCAAATTCAGTTCTCTTACCCTCGATGACTTCTTCTCTAATCTTCTTCAGTTGTGGGTCATTTACTTGTGCAATTTTGATCCTCTCCATCAACATGGGTTGTACTTGTAAGTTTGCAATTATTCCTCCTTTTCTATAGATACGTACATCTATTTCCATACTTCTCAAATCCCTTAACAGTGCTTCCTGGCTTGTAATAAGACATGTTAAATTTGGTGTAGACTTCCTACTTAAAGCATCGGATACTACATTAGCTTTCCCCGGGTGATAGTGAATATTTACATCATAATCCTTCATCAATTCTAACCACCTCCTTTGTCTCATATTCAACTCTTTCTGAGTAAATATATACTTAAAACTCTTATGATCGGTATAAATCTCACAAGTCTCACCATACAAATAGTGCCTCCAAATCTTAAGAGCAAAAATTATAGCTGCTAATTCTAGGTCATGGGTTGGATAATTCTGCTCATGGGTTTTCTACTGTCTCGAGGTGTAAGCTACTACTTTTCCATTTTGCATTGGCACACATCCCAAACCATTTTCTAAAGCATCACAAATCCCCCTGTCCCGGAAGGAATAGTCAAAATTGGGGCAGTTACTAATCGATTCCTAAGTTCTTGAAAACTATTTTTGACTTCCTCAGACCATTGATATTTCACCTTCTTTTGGGTTAACCTAGATAGAGGTTTGGCAATACTAGAAAATCCTTCAACAAATCTTCGATAATAACCTGCTAATCCAAGAAAACTATGAATCTCCATCACATTAGTTGTTCTAGGCCAATCTAGTATAGCTTTGATCTTTTGAGGGTCAACCGACACTCCCTCCTTGGAAATGACATGTCCTAGAAAAGAGACACTAGGCAACCAAAACTCACACTTCTTTAATTTTGCATACAATTTCTCTTTCCTAACGGTTTGTAATACCGTCTCTAAATACTTCTCGTGTTCTTCAATACACTTAGAATAAATGAGAATGTCATCAATGAAAACAACAACACATTGATCCAAATACTTCCTAAATACCCTATTCATCATATCCATAAATGCGGTCGGTGCATTAGTTAGTCCAAATGGCATTACAAGAAAATCATAGTGACCATATCTAGTACGAAAAGATGATTTTGAAATATCATCGTCCTTAATCTTTAATTGATGATAGCCTGACCTAAAGTCAATCTTAGAGAATACTTGTGCACCTTCTAATTGATCAAATAAGTCATCTATACGAGGTAAGGGGTATTTATTCTTAATGGTTACCTTATTCAGTTCACGATAATTTATACATAGTCTCATTGTCCCATCCTTCTTTTTCACAAATAACACTGGAGCACCCCAATGTGATATACTTAGTCTGATAAAACTCTTGTCTAAAAGGTCTTCTAATTGAACTTTTAACTCTCTTAATTCTAAAGGTTCAATACGATATGGTGGTTTTCAGATTGGTATAGTTCTAGAAATAAGGTCAATCGTAAATTCTATTTCTCTAGTAGGAGGTAGGCCTGGTAAATCATCTGGAAAAACATCCGTATATTTCTTAGCGATAGGAATATCTTCTAAACTAGGCCCTATTGTCTGCAAACTGGTAACAGTTGCAAGAAATCCTTGACATCCCTTCTTAAGAAAACTATAGGCTTGCATTTCAGAAATAATACACATCGGAGATATGATGCCAGTTCCTTCAAAACTAAATTTTGGTTGGTGAGGAATTTGGAAAGTAACACTCTTCTTAAAATAGTCTACCTTAGCATGATGTGATGCTAACCAATCCATCCCCAAAATGACTTCAAAATATTTAATGTCTAAAACTATCAAATCAACAAATAGTTTATGATTATTAATATCTATGGGGCAAGCATTGTATACTAATTTACCCATCAATAACTCACCCGAAGGAGTAGAAACATGTATGTTATGATTCAAGGGTTCAGGCAATTTATGAAAGAGATTTAATACATGTATACATATGAATGAATGGGTAGAACCAGGATCTATTAAAGCTTTAAAAGTTTATGCACATATAGAAAGTGTACCTGACACTATCGCATTAGAAGCTTGGGTATCAGAAAGTGCAAAAACTCTCCCATGTCTGTCTTGATCCTTCTTTGCACTTGAAGGATTTTTATCGGAACCCTTGCTGGGTTTGGGCAGTCTTTTATCTGATGCCCTTTCTATCCACATCTAAAACAAGCTCCTGAATCCTTATAACATGGTCGTTCTCCATGCATCTTTCCACATTGCTGACATGTCTGGTTATTATACTGTTTGTTATCACTAGATCCCCCAACATTTGATGTGTTCCTAAAGAAATTTGTTTTATTCGAGTTCTTTCCTTTTTGTTCCCCAAACTTCCTCTTTCCATCTCTAATTCGATTGTACTCCTCACCATCCTTCTCAGCTATTGTAGTCCTAGTCACGACATCAATATATGATGTTAATTTCAGGATGGAAATTCGACTGCGAATATTCAACCTTAACCCACGCTCAAACTTTTTCGCTCTTAAAACATCAGTTGCTACGACATGACGTGCAAAACGGGATAACTCAGTAAACTTTGCCTCATATTGACTAACCGTCATATTCCCTTGCACCAGACTCATGAAGTCAACTGCCATTTCGTCTTTCACCATTTTCGGAAAATATTTCTCATTAAATATTACTAAGAAATCATTCCAACCTATGGAAGTATTTCGTTCCCCATGTATTCTCTTAGTCATTCTCCACCAATGTTCGGCCTCCCCTTCTAACATAAATGTTGCAAATGACACCTTTTGTTCATCGGTATAATTAAGAACATCGAGTATCTTTTCCATCAGCATCACCTAACTTTCTGCTTCGGTGGGATTAGGAGTACCTTTAAAAGATGGAGGATTCAACTTATTGAACTGTTCAATAGTACATCTACTTAGTTCAAGATTCTTTGGTACTCCATTGTTCACCTGCTGCTCCATAATCATTGCCAGACTTTCAATTGCCTTGTATTCACCCTCCAATCCTTATATACTCAAATCACTAGTTCCCATTGATGATCTTCTCTTGGTCACTTTCTACAGTCATGGCCAAACGTAAGATCTATTGTACTATATCAATATTGAAAACTCAAAGACCAATTATAAATAATATAACACATAGGGAGGGTTATCAAATAAATTAGATTTTTAATACTATCTCCTAAGGATGGAAACATAGAATCTATAACATTCGAAACATATGCTCAGTAGTCTACGGGTTCATAACCTATGCTCTGATACCACCTCTGTCACGACCCCGACCCAAAAATCGTAGGGAACGAGTGTCTTGACATGCCACCAAGGCATCCAATATTCTGGCATCAAAATTGTTCTTTTAACATATATATAGCGGAGGTATAATCACATGGTTATGAATAGTAAAATACTGAAAGTGAAGGAATTACATCATCAGAGATTTCTAAAGGAAACTTCATTTATATTAAAATATCCAAGAGTTACAACTTGACAGAAATTTTAAAACCGTTTAATTAAAGAGACAAACATCCTTTATCTAATAAAACAAAATTCTACTTAATGTAACAAAAAGATCTCTAAAAGCTAAATCTTCAACATAGTCCCCTTATGTTCCATCCGCTTGCCTAATTACTTCCTGAAAAATGGTTAATTATAAAACATCAGCTAACAGCCGAATGAGATTCAATCTCCAAATATTCCAAGGTTTTCATAAAATAGATACCTATTCAATTTATAACAAAAGGTATATACATAGAGATAGGAATTTCAAGTAATATATATAAAGTAAATGACAATATATATATATATATATATATTCAGAATAAACAGTTCAGAACAGAGCAGATAAAACAATTGAGCATATGTCAATTATTCAATTTTAGTGGCCATGTACGCTCTAATTCCAAGACAGATAGTGTTACCAAATGTTTCCACCCGGTAACATCACAGATAGATAATCATGATTTCTGGAACAACGCCATGTTTAGGGCACACCAGCGATAAACCAGCTAGGAAGGTACCATCCAAATATTTCCAATGGTAGTCAAGGCCAATATAGTAAGAGAGTTTCCATAGGCCGAATCAATAATTTCAGAATTCAAATCAGATGTTTACATGGAGAGACATAAACATATAATAAACGACGAAATCATCGGTATCAGATGCATTTTGAGAATAAAATCATTTCACAAAATATACATAGTTTGCATAATATAATATAATCAAAATGCTCAAGAAATTGCATAGAGTACTCACCTAAAATAGAGGTCGAAATTATAGATACCGAGTCTTCGATTGCGCGTTAATCTAACAAATACGATAAAGGTTTAAGTATATGTTCGGAACAAGGTCCAGTCTACATATTCTATTTTAATAGTAACTTGTTTCAAAGGATTGCTAAAAACCATTTTCTTAACTTTTAAAACTCATTGATCGTAATTAATGGATTCAATTCAAAGTTCTTCCTAATCAGTCGGTTCCCAGTAGAGATGGAGGGTCACAGGGGCACCGATTAATTACCATCTCCTCTAGACAGAACATTTCCGGATTCATTCCCAGTAGAGATGGAGGGTCACAGGGGCACCACTTAAATACCATCTCGTCTAGACAGAATTTCACCGGGCCTGACTTTGGAATTACTTAAATGGGATTCCATAATAACGAGCAATTTATTTTAAGAAATTATTTTTAAAAGCGTATATACAATTTCAAACAAGTTTACATGAAAATAAAATCAACTTGGATTTCTTCTAAAATTTAAGTTTTGATTAGTGAAGTCCTTAGTGTATTTTACCAGCATAACTACTAAGTAAAGCTATAAAACACAAAATTAAAACTATAAAAATACATTATAACATTTAAATAAAATCATACCTACGAAATTAATTGTTTCTTCAAAATTATAGAACTCCTTCTTAAGATATTTCCCAACCTTTCTATCACTCTTTCTTACTATAATTCTCAAGGAATTGGTGTGAGTTTGAAATTAACCCTAAGGCCCTATTTATAGGTTTCCAAGGATATTTCGGTGTGACACGTGTCAAATGACTAAGCTTTCTGGAGTGGTGATTCAACACCGAGGTGTCGCGTGCCGGAGTGGTCTTGTAGTGTTAATATCACCAACTGATGACAAGTGTTTTAGCTCTCTCTCTAAAATGACATCTGTAAAGTGGAAGTGACCAGCACGTGGTGGAAAGGTGATAAGGGTAAAAGGGTCATTTCACACATGAAGGGTATTTTGGTAATTTCACACTATATATTTTGAATATTTCTTAGAGGTCCTTGAAAATATTTTATTTACAAAATGGCCCATTTTATATTTTTATTTTAGTTCTTAAAGTTTCATAAAATTATATTTTCTATTCCAAAACTTATTATTTGCCTTAAGATATGTCATAAGACTTCGATTTGATCCAATTTACAGTTGATTCTTCGTAATTAAAAATGGGGTTTGTTATATTGATTGCCAATAATACCACATATCTAATAATACAACATTTATAAGATAATAAGTAACACAAGAGTGTAAAAACAAAATATATATAAAAGTGGGGTCATTACACCATGTCCCGACAAATGTTCTATCTGATCTCGTAACTCCCACATCTCTGCTGGAGCCATAGGGTAAGGCGTACGTGCTATCGGACGAGTGCTTGGTGCTAAGTCTATCACAAACTGGATCTCCCTACTCGGAGGCAACCCTAGTGTATCCTGAAATACATCAGCAAACTTGCAGACGATCGGAATTGAATCGAGTGGAACCACTACCGCAGTGGTCTCATCCTCTACGTAAAATAAGTGGGTGGATGAACCTCCCTCAGAACGAGGCATCGCCACTAAGAACATTTCCTGTCTCGAAATGGCGAAAACCGTACTCCTACTGAAGCAATCAATCATGGACCTATACTCGACCAGCCAATCCATGCCAATAATGGCGACATACTCAGACATATCTAACACTAGCATATCAGCCGATAAAATTAAACTGCCAATTTCTATACCTACTCCCCGATATATGAAGAAAATCATCGACCCATTACCTAGCCGTTAGTCTACACAAGTCATTGTACTCTCTATCGTTCTTAACAACGTAGTGGCCCGTGCAAAGCTAGTGGTTATAAAGGAGTGTGATGCTCCCGTGCTAAATAAGATACGACCCAAAGTACCTTCGATAGAAAACTTACCCTCCACTGCGGGTGGTGCCTGCTGAACTGCGGCCTGGTGGAAGTTATAGACACATCACTGTAACTGCCCCTGCTGCATCGGAACTGCAGGCAAGGCTGGAACTGGAGATGGCGCTGGTAGGGCGGCAGGAAATATCGGCCTCTGGGCCCTTGGTGAGCACCCTCCTGCTGAGGAACTATGTCCTTATCGGGGCACTCCTGTTTCTTATTGCCAGTATTGCCACAAGTATAACATTTCCCGATGAAGTTTCCTCCTCTCTGTCCCTGATAGCCTCGACCCGGTTGGCCGTTACCACCTCTACCTTGGCCCTGATGGCCGTGTTGTCCTCCCTACTGTTGGCCCTGCTGCTAATTCTGTGGTTGGCCCTGTGGATGGCCCTGGTGGCCCTGTATCCAACCCCCATGACCATGCCTGAAACCCCCAAAACAAAACCTCTTAGCAGACTCCCCCTGCTGGGAACTCTGCCTCTGACTCTGCTCAACTAGTACTCCACTGGCGCTACCTCCCCCTGTCTTTCCCAACTGGTTGGGCTCTCACCCTCGCTCGCTTCCCTTAGCATGGAAGCGTTTGTCCTCACAATGCAATAAGGATGCAGTCAGAACGTCGGTATATGAGTGTAGGGAAAGGTTACCGAATAGATGCTGTCATATCCTCCAAATCAAGCCATCCATGAACATCTGAATGCGCTTCTCCTCAGTAGGCACCTCCTCTGGTACCAAGTTTGTCAATCTTGTGTCATCAAATCTCGCTCCTCGATAGTAGTAGTGGACTCCCACCACTGTAAGGCTACCCCTCTCAGCTTGAAGGTAGATAAAACTTGCCTCTGAACCTCCGTGCACTTATACATACGAAGGTGTCGTGGTATGTCCTTCTTCCACTGACTAATGATAACAACATCTGAACTGCCCATGAACTCTGGGGGACAAGCCCTCTGAAAGGACTCTCTAACTCTTTCCCATGTAGTGGGAAACGTATGCACTGGAACTGGTGCCACTGCCTGGACCTGGGGTGGGGCTTGCTGCACCACCGCTATGACTACACTCACCGCTTGTGCAACTATCGCCGCAACCTCTGTTGCATTCATTGTCCCATGAGCCTGTACTGCCGGCTTCTCTGTGTGGGCCTTTCGGTCTCTTGGTGCACGTCGATGAGGCATCTGAGACAAGAAAGAATTTTATTAGTCCACAGTTATTACTAAATCTCGAATAGATGGAGACGAAATCATAAAAATATAAGATCGCAACAGTCCTAAAAATAGGGCTCTATATCAAAGGACGTAAAGCTAAAAACATAGTAAGTCGTACAGATCCTAAAGGACTCTAGAACCTGATGCTCTGATACCACCTGTGACACCCCGCCCAATTAAATATCGGGTGATCAGTCCTTTATAAAATTTAAAACACAATGTTCGGTTGGTTCATTCTTAGCATCACTGTCAAAAAACACAATAACTCATTTAATCAACATTTAATCTCCTAATATAATTAAGCTCGGTGTCAAAACATTTTTCCTTTTTAATTAAACCCATTTAATCACCAAACTAAGAAATTTAATATAAACCATCCACGCATAATTAATTAATATAAATACAAAATTAGAATCACGTGCTGAAATAAATTTACACTGGATAAAACCTTCCAGTTCAAAACTCCAAAACAAAATCATAGTAACCACAAATCCACATGAGAATGAACGAAAAGTAAACTAAACATAATTTCTGAAAAACTGTCTAAGGAATGGGCGACACATGCCCTAAATAGAGAGTCTATAAAGAATGGAAATGGAATAATGTAGGTGTCTAATACGATGACCTACAGCTTCCACAACAGCTGCAGCACGCCAACCAATCCAATGTCTAAGCCTGGTGTCCCTGTGGCTGATCACCTGATATTATACATATATATAGCAAGAGAGAGAAAATATGCAAGAAACGGGTCAGAGCCCCATGTGTAAAAACATTTGTTTAAGCAAGTATTTAAAAATTGCAGTAAAGCAAGTATCACGTACATGTTTGTTCGAAATCTCACATGATATTCTCACCTCTCTTCTATTGTGCACGCCTAGCGTGTATTTAATTTTCTCCTTAGCTATACCACCCAATATAACTAGTCTTAATTCATCCTAATAGTATTTATTCTCACTATTAGTAAACCTGTATCTCCCATACAATACGTTATCAAAGTAGCCTATGTCCAATAGCTAATTAGAATATTTTCTCATTTTGATAATGAATCGATTATACTCTTAAGATTTTATTTATAAATTTACATGCCCATATCTGCAAGCTATACACAGTAGGTTGATTCACAACTCACGTACACATATACATATAGTCACATCTGCCCTATATACATATATTATAATACTGCACCCCCGGGCTATGACCTATTAGTGCACCTAACCATAATGCAGTAACCCCGAGTTATCACCCATTAGTACACTTATTTAAATAATTATGTACCTCTGGGTTATCACCCATTAGACAATTATATTTCATTCTTGTACCCCCGGGTTATCACCCATTAGTAAACTTAATAATAAGATTCTTACACACCCAGGTTATCACCCATTAGTGCCTTTAATAATAATATCACATAATAGGCATACACATGTCCTATTATAATTTAGAGGTACTACTCTCACCTACATATATACTCCTCTTACGTATTTTGATTTCAACATTTCATAGTACAATTATTAAGATTATTATCCCTCTCATAATGTCTAAGGTACATTCTCTCCGTGCCGAAATAATTGAAGTACTTAATCGCTCATACTTTTCCCGAAATTCTGTCTTAAGTTTATTATTTGGTAATTTATCTCACTCCCATAAATCAATAAACTCAAAACTGGATTCGAGGAAATTCCTAAAATTACACTCTGTCCCTTAAACCAGATGGCATGTCGTTTAAACGAGTGCCACATGTCGCTCGAATGACTTCGCGTGAGATGCAATCTCGCTCGAACGACTTCCAACGACTTCGCACGAGATTGCGTTGTTCGTCTTCTACCTAGATTTTCAACGTTTTTCCTCCATTTTTAAACTTAAAACCTCTAATTCAACATCCCAAACTCCAAACAAACAGTTCTAATTCGAATCCCACCAATAATACATGAATCCTAATATCCTAGAATCATCAAATCATTACGAATCATCAATAAACCATGAAAACCCCAATTTAATTTATCAAAACCCTAGTTCTTCAAATTCATATTAAAGAACACATAATTTCCAGATTTTTTCTACACATAAGTTGATCAAAACGTGTTCTCTAGTCTACATACATGAAGGCTTTCAATTTAACAAATCTCATAATCAATTTAAACATCCAAATTCCTCGATTTCATCATTTTTATGAACCAAAACATGTTCCTAAAAATCCTATACTAACATGAGTACTGAAATACATCAAGTTATAAATACGTGCCTTGAATTAGTCGTCTGATTTCTTGACATTGTTGGTATGGGTGTGTTCCCCTTGTCCCAATCTACACGGTGGTGGTGGTGGTGGTGCAATGTGGTGTCAATTTGGCTGTCTTCTTTTGGAAATAGTTTTCCCTCACACTTCCTATAGTCGTTCTTACTTCATGTAGCTTTATAACCCTAATTGACTTTCTTTGGATGATAATTTAACTCTTAATTTTCTTCCATTAATTAAGCCTAAAAATCTAATTAACCATAATGCCCTCTCGGGGTGCCGGTTAGGCCTAAAATTGCCCTAGGACTCGAACTAAACACCCGAGTATACTATTTTGACTATCTCGACCCTTCTGGACTCAACGGTACACTCGAAATTACCATGCGAGTTACTAAAAATAATTGATATCTTTATTCCACTAAATTAGTCCCGACACGACTCACACGCGCGTCTGACTTAATTCACTAAACTGTCCATATTACATATCGCACAGTAATATTAAATCAGTAAGTATTAACCCTTGGCACGCTGGTTAATATTTATTTTTATTAGATCCAGACTAATTAATAATTTAATTCTCACATTTAAATTCAATTAATCCCTCTGTAATAATTAATCCCATAATTATTTAAATCATCGAAAATATGGGGTATTACAAATATCTACTTATATCACCATAATACTTTTATTACAACTGATTCATTCAATTTATTGTTCCTTCAAATTTCAGTCCCTTTACAATTACAAGCACATTCCATTAATTTTGTAACTACTAAAAATATTTATAATTGTTATATACTTAGATTTATCTACTTCGCAATTTTTTCTTATTCTTTCCCCTTCCATATGGATACTGACGAAGAAGAAGGTGAAATACCCCTCGACCCCATGTACATTTTATTTCCATTACTCGAGAAGTTACTATCTGATATGTATGCATGGCCAGTTTTAAACAAAAGAAGGAACTATCGCGTGGAATTTATATACTACGAATTATCTTCTTATGTAAATACAGTTAAGTTATTTTAATTTTAATTGTGTACTATGAGATACTTAAAGTTTGTAATAAATAAGATGATGCTTGCATCAAAGTTTTAACAAAGTTCCTTCTTCTCCAGAAACATTATATCTTTTATAATTGTATTTTCTACTTTTATTAACATGTACTACGAACAAAATTTAGGTTGTGACAAGTTGGTATCAGATCAAGATCCATGTTAAATACTCCTATATGGGACTTAAGACCGTTCAATATAGTTATTTTGACTTTTTAACTTCTTTACTACCTTATGAAATTAAAATTTTGTCTTACAGACATTGATGTGTGGGACGCAATCTATCTAAATAGGGATGGCATTACCCAAGAGAGGATATGCCAAACTTTGTAAAGTGATTAGAGATATAGATAAAGAATAGACAATATCAACATACGTCGACTTATAGGTAAATGTGACACCCTGTCTAATTAAATACCGGGTAGCTACTCCTTTATCAAATTAATACAGAATATCCAGTTGGTTCAGTCTTAGCATCACTGTCGAAAAACATTTAATTAATTACTAGCCACCTAATATTTAATAAGAGAGATGTCAAATTTATTAATTAAGCCAACAATTAAATAAGAATATATTTAATAAACCATCAATCGCATAACCATTCTCATATAAATGCTCAACGGGAAGAAATCAAATAAATCTGGAGTAAACACTCCAATAATAAAAAGGCCAGAGTAAATAATGTCCAAATACAAGAGTCTGAATAAATAGTAAACCACAAACTGAAATAATGAAAGTCTGCAACTACAACATCTAAATAAGAATGGGCGACATGCCCTAACTGATACAAATGACTCAGAAGGAACCAAGAATAAAATGAGAGCATCTACTATCAAGATCCTGTAACTTCCACAGCAGCTACAGCACGTCATCAGAATGGAACTCCTAGGCTTGGTGTCCCTATGGCTGGGCACCTAAAATGTTTTTACAAAACAAAAATTGATTTGGAGGAATACGGGTCAGATCCCGATGTGAAAACAATTAAAAAGTTTAGCAAGTGATTTAAATTACAATTAAACATCACATATTATAAACACGTTAGTTGCTTACTCTCACATGAATTTCTTACCTCTCAACTACTGTTCACGCCTAACGTATGCCTTTAACCCATCCTAGTTATGCCACTATCTAACTATTTGTACCACTCCTGCTTTCACATTCTAAAATTGAGTATCTACACGTAACCCCCAAATAAGCCATATTTATAACCCATGTTCACATTCATTAAATTACTTATCTCAAGTGTTAACTAAATTCTCATACTTAACCAATTCAATTATCTTAGTTATTCACATCTACTAAGCAATAATGAACCAGTCACAAGTACATAAGTATATCACTCTCAGTACATATATACATCTATGGCACCCCTAGGCTAAGCTGTGGTGCTCGCATACCCTGCTATCAAATCCATGTACATCACGTACATAAGGATCACGTGCTCCGAATCACTCAGGAACCGTCTAAATACAAATCACACATATTGGAGGCAAACATAGTTCACATACCCATGGGTCACGCACATACCTACGCTCCCATGGTCAGCTGACTTATCAACTCACAAATAAGTCATTCAAAGTACTATGTCCTTAAGGTACTAGTCTAAATCCACCCGAAGGCACACAAGGATTAGAGGGTCCTTTTCAATAATAAAACTGACCTCCCGTGATAGCAAGTATGGTAGGTATGTCATACACATAAGAAATCCATACACTAGGCATTCACACAACCTAAGTAATCATATAACAATATATATGTTCACACATTTCATCGAGTTAATCTCGTACGTATCAAATTTACCCCGAAACGTTACACATAATATATATTGTGATTGATAACCCTCTCGTCGTATCAATTTGAGTACTTAAACCTATCTCAAAAGGTTACTAGATTTCTTGTTGATTTCAAAGGTTATATCAGCACTTAAAGTCACTCTGTTCCTGCCCTTAACCTTACATCATCCTCAGTTCTCAATATAGTTCTAGTTCGAATGTTTTTTAATCGTACCTCACTCGGCAGACCCTCGTAAGAAATATCAATCATCCCATATGTTATAGCATTCTCCGATAATAACTAAGGCCCTACTGACTTTAGTTAAGTCCCCCAATATCATATTAATCTCCCTAATAACCAACATCGGCTTTGGAATAGTCATTAAACCTAAAAGGGAAACAATTGTCAAAACTCAAAAGGGATCGATCGATCGAAGGAAAGGGGTCGATCGATCGATGGTTCGATCGATCGACATTCTTGAGTCGATCGATCGACCAAGCAGGTATCCGCCCAGAAATTCTTATCAGTTACGGGTTCTCCACTATTTACACCTCAAACTCTTCATTCTAACGTTCAAAACTCACAACTAAATATACTAATCAACCCACTAACATGTTTACATCATTCCCCACATTTTAGATTCATCAAATCCACCTATAACATCAATTACTTGAATCATAATACCCAATTTACATATAAAAACCTACTTTTTCCTATTTCTTCAAGAACATCACATAATTAAATCATATTTTCATAATTCTCTACCCATAAATCATAAATTCGGGGTTATTATCATCTCCAACATTTACTACATGCAAGTCCTAGCCCTATTATGATTTTAAACTTTTCAAATCCGTTCAATTTTCCATTTATCTTGATAAATCTTCAAATCTATAAAAACATGTAAACTATATGCTTTTAATCTTTGCAAGATAAACCACTTGCCTGTAAATATGATATTCTGATCCGTTGTTATTTTTCAAGGGTTGTTCCTGTCTTTTTTCGGTCACAATTCCATCCAAATTGGTGGTGGTGGGTGGTGGTTTTAGTTTGGGAACTTTTTGTAATCTCTCCTATAACTCACATAACTCCCCTCTTTATTTTTGGCTGATAATGGCCCTAATAGCCCAACCAAAAATAAATAAATCAACACTAAAAATCGTGGGTCTTAATTCCTTAATTTTTAAAATTACCAAAATACCCTTCCGGGTTGTCGGTTTGGCCTAAAAATGCCCTAGGACCCAAACTAAACCCCCGGCTAGTGTTTTCTAACTATCTCAATCCTTCCTGACACGTTGTCACATTAAAAAATCTCATACGGATGACATAAAAATGAAATACTTTTAAATCCATTAAATTGGGTCCTGACACGACTGACACACGCGTCCCAACTAAATTATCGAAACTACCGTATTTTCAACTCACGACATTTTTAATAAATTAAATGATCACATATTACCATAATCACTTAGTAATATTCAACAACATAGTAATAACCAAATTCTAACTCTCGTCTCGCTAGCCTTTAAATCTGAATTAATTTTCCAATTAATTATCCCCAATTAATTTAATAAATCCCAAATTAAAAGTAATTCCATTTAATTAACCTCATAATTAAAAGTCATAAAAATACGGGGTATTACATACTTCCCCCCTAATAACGGAATTTCGTCCCGAAATTCGTAAAAGTAAGGCATACTTTGAAAGATTAGGTATCCTCTAATACTCAAAACAAAATATAAAGAAAGGCTCACTCACTATAACCCTCGCTTTAAAACTAGCTTGTTTAACAGTCTTGATAATTTATTAGATTACGCTACAATAGATGCACTTCACGTTGTGCTCTTACTAAACAACATTAGAATAAAATATAGCTTATACATCATTGACCGTATTATCTCAATATTATTGTGAGTCCTCACCTCACTACGCATTAACTCCCACATTTATCAAAACACGAAACACCCATCCTGGAAGGAATTAATAACACATCTTACTACTCTTGCCCATTCTTTGAATCTCTATTCCCGGCATTGTGACTTTCACACAAGGTAAAACCACTTCAGTCAGTTGGTGTTACACAAAACATTTGTAAGCACCTTGTCCACTATAAATAGATACGGGTGCTTTCCCCCAACTTTACCATTAGGTAAAATCTTCTACCCATTACTACAATATACCTTACTTACTAGTTATACCCGATTTTGAAATGAAAAGATTGCAATGAATCCAAAGTTTCTTTCATACAATCCAGCAGTCGTCAATCACCTTGCGCTTACACCTCGTGCTATAGGTGATACAACCCTCACAATGAAGCGTTATTTCCACTACTTCTTACTACCCCACATTGAAGGTGGCTTTCGGGGATCTCCTATTGGTTATGAACAATACTGCGTAGGACCACGTACCGGCGTGTTCACTATCTAATAGTGTAAATCACCCAATATAACCATTTCTCTCCTTCTGGACAACCTGTCCCACATATTCGAAGGAACTCGTTACTTATCTATAAGTTGGTAACCCCTCAAGGAAATTTACCAACTTGACTCTTCCATCCCTGGAATCGTCGGCTTGATACAAAATTATCTGGTTGATCATCTTACCCCAACTGATCTACTACTTACTACAGCCCTTACAATACCGACTTTCACGTATAATTCTTCCCGTTAAGTGATACTTAATGATCTTCGTCTTCTCTCAGCGTATACCAAAAGTTTTGACCCTTCCACTTTTCACCACGGTATGCACATCTGTGCCCTATATACCTTATTGACATACTCATTTTATTCACTCTTGAGTCACCCTCAAATTTCGATTGGTCGAAACTCTACTCCAAATTGTCCATAATAGTTAAAAATTTGCCTTTTCAAGAAATACCCCCTTATTAAATGGCTTCCCACTTCCTTTTCACCAAATTCGAACGTGCTACACTGATCACACATGAGTATACTCATTAACACCTTCTCTTACGACGCTTAATCCCATAAGTAATAATTTCACCCATCTATATCCCTTTTTTGGCGATTACTACATTAGTAAACTAAGATGTCTACTCATCTTATAACCCAATCGTACGGTTTATAAACATTATATATGCTTCATACGTACTCCAAACTTTTTATTGCTGCTACATTACAACGTGGCTATACCACTTGGGAGTTCTCAATTAGCTCTGAATTTGAAATCGTAAATCCTTCTTAACGTTAATGCGCCCTTCAATCCGTCGTGATAGAAACAAACATTATCAGTACTTACATCGTAATTTACTAACAACTGGCTCTACTGGCCTTACATCACAATTTGCCTCGTTAACTTCCCGTTATAACTACTTACTTTAATAACGATCGAGGTATCCAATTAGTGGACGAATGGTCGAACATCTCCCTACTACTAACCTTGCATTAAGTTTCATGCGTGGGATGTCTCGCAAAGTGAAATCCAAACAAGGACCCCCCCCCCCCCGATACACTACTACCTAACATTGTCGGTCATCGGGATCCGTTAAGACCTCAGTCCATAACATGTATCCTTAAATTCCCATCTCTTAACAACAAAGCTACATTTCCTTCTGCAATGACACTCAAACAATGAACTCCTTACGAAAGACACTTTCTCTAGACATTGATTGTAATCGCATTCCATATACAACATGCGAATATAATCGGGGCTCTCAAAATCTCGTCCCCAGACACACAACTATGAGCATAAACTCCAAAATCTCTAAAGGGTGATAAAATAATGTACTCTTCTCATTACGACATCCTGAGCATTAATTATGATAACCAGCTAAACCTTTTCGCTGACTATTAAACCAATTACATACGAATCATATTAATTAAATCCCTACGCATACTGGGATTAAATATCTGAGACCATTATACCTTTTTGAAATCACAACAATATATATATACATATATACAAAAGTATAATTACGAGCCCGCCCCTCTCACAGATGGGGCCTCACAAAAATGAAACATTCTACCCCAAGGTAGTAACCCTGATAAACTTACAATACCAACACACTATCGGTATAATCATATATAAAACCATAATTAGGATAATATCATACTCGTATAACACAACACTTAAAATGAGCAATTTCAATAAAGTATATACTGCTATCAATATACCCGTTTATCCTCCGCGGATGACAATAAAGATAACCCCACACTACCAGGGAAAAATATTCACATAAATAATAGAATTATCGATACTCACTAAACTTGAATCTCAAGCAAAAATAACAATAATAACAATTGTATCAACTCGTTCATGCCACAAACAACAAGAAACATCCTCTAAGGATATAACTCATACTTCTATCCTGACAATCGTCCTGGCTACTCAAACGGTTCCTGGACTTAACACGCCTGTCCGTACCAAACCAAATATTTCAGTAACTGATGCCCTTGCCAGGCACAAGACCTTTATCCATACACTTGCTTAGGGAAACATTTAAAATGCATGGGTTTCACTCCCCATAAAATACCTCTACTCATACTCCACTTATCTTCGGTCACGCTGACCATGTTAAGGTGGTCCTTCTCTCAGACGTTGGTAGCCTCGACTCTGATGACTACCTCCATTGTTCCCTTAGCTTCGTGGAACTAAGGAACACGCTACTAGTTTCCACATCTCTTACAGAAATCACCATCGCTCGGTAATAATTCATCTATCCGAGTCATTTTAACGGGTTCTCCGTTGAGTCTTCCCCTTGTGGTGCTTCTCCAATACTATTTTCCCAGTATTACTTTATAGCAATTCCTTGATTCTTTCATCTCAACACTCAAGGAAATTTTTACCTCCAAATTAACACTACGCGACATTATTACCATCTGCATTGACCGTCCAAGCCGAATTCCTCATAAGAGCTAACAATTCGTATTGTATGTAAATTCCCCCTTTAATGTCCTCTTCTCCATTTCACCTACTTTACCCGGTGAAAAGTTTGCTACATAATTAAATTTCTCCTCACAAAGGAACCTCTGCCCGTCCCTCTTGTGTGATTTCAGAATAACATTTTCCTTTCACCCTGAACATCTGGTGAAGGAACTTATGGTCAAACCATACGTGTACGCCTTCTCTCGACGTCACATTCCACTTCTAAGTGTGGTGATTGTCATTCACCATTGAAACTACACTCTCACGAGCCAAGAAAAAAAAATTACCCCAAAATTTTACTCCTAATGGGGCATACCCCGACATATATCCAAGCCTTTAGATATATTACGTTCGTTTGGCTAGCACACGCCATCTCCACATTTCGAGTATTTCCACTGCTGGTTCTCTTTAATGTTTCACCTAACTCTTTCTCTCCCATTCTAACCTCGTTGGGTAAGTCTAATTCGACCCCATCTTCTACTATAGTTGTGCCTGGAAGTCACAAGTCGCTCCTTGGCCGTCTGTACCATCCAGGACTTCGGTGCCATAATATGGGTGACTTCAACTACAGTCATCCTTCTTTAATAAATTAATAACCTCAACTGATCCTTGCCTCCTGCTATTCGCCGAAATGTCTTCACCTGACGTACTTCATTGTTTGGCGCACCAACACACCCGATTGCAAATAAGGTTCACTATCTTATATATCGAATCAGGAGAACGAAATCTCACCAAAGAAATCAACAATCCTAAACATAGGGCTCTACATCAAAGAAAGCTACGATGGAAGCATAATAAGCCGCACAGATCCTAAAGGACACTAGAACCTGATGCTCTGATACCACCAATGACACCCCGTATAATTAAAAATCGGCTAGATACTCCTTTATCAAATTAATATAGAATATCCATTTGGTTCAGTCTTAGCATCAGTGTAGAAAAACATTTAATTAATTACTAGCCACCTAATATTTAATAAGAGAGATGTCAAATTTATTAATTAAGCCAACAATTAAATAAGAATATATTTAATAAACCATCAATCGCATAACCAATCTCATATAAATGCTCAACGAGAAGAAATCAAATAATTCTGGAGTAAACACTCCAATAATAAAGATGCCAGAGTAAATAATGTCCAAATACAAGAGTTTGAATAAATAGTAAACCAAAAACTAAAATATTGAAAGTCTGCAACTACAACCTCTAAATAAGAATGGGAAACATGCCCTAACTGATACAAATGACTCTGAAGGAATCAAGAATAAAATGAGAGCGTCTACTATCAAGATCTTGTATCTTCCACAGCAACTACAACACATCATCAGAATGGAACTCCTATGCTTGGCATCCCTGTGGCTGGGCACCTAAAATATTTTTACAAAACAAAAATAGATTTGGAGGAAAACGGGTCAGAGCCCGATGTGAAAACAGTTTAAAAGTTTAGCAAGTGATTTAAATTACAATTAAACATCACATATTATAAACACGTTAGTTGCATACTCTCACATGAGTTTCTTACCTCTCAACTACTGTGCACGCCTAACATATGCCTTTAACCCATCCTAGCTATTCCACTATCTAACTAGTTTGTACCGCTACTGTTTTCGCATTCTAACAATGAGTATATACACGTAACCCCCAAACAAGCCATATTTATAACCCATTTTCACATTTATTAAATTACTTATCTCAAGCGTTAATTAAATTCTCATACTTAACCCATTCAATTATCTTAGTTATTCACATCTACTAAGAAACAATGAACCAGTCATAAGTACATAAGTATATCACTCTCGGTACATATATACATCTACGGCACCCCTAGGCTAATCTTCGGTGCACGCATACCCTGCTATCAAATCCATGTACATCACGTACATAAGGATCACGTGTTCCGAATCACTCAGGAACCGTCTAAATACAAATCACACATATTGGAGGCGAACATAGTTCATATACCCATGGGTCATGCACATACCTACGCTCCCATGGTTAGCTGACTTATCAACTCACAAATAAGTCATTCACGGTACTATGTCCTTAAAGTACCAGTCTAAATCCCCCCGAAGGCACACAAGGATAAGAGGGTCCTTTTCCATAATAAAACTGACCTCCCGTGATAGCAAGTATGGTAGTATGTCATACACATAAGAAGTCCATACACTAGTCATTCACACAACCTAAGTAATCATATAACAATATAGATGTTCACACATTTCATCTAGTTAATCTCGTACGTAGAAAGTTTACCCCGAAACGTTACACATAATATATATTTCGATTAATAACCCTCTCGTCGTATCAATTTCAGTACTTAAACCTATCTCAAAAGGTTACTAGATTTCTTGTTAATTTCAAAGGTTATCTCAACACTTAAAGTCACTCATCCTGCCCTTATCCTTACATCATCCTCAGTTCTCAATATAGTTCCAATTCGAACGTTTTTTAATCGTACCTCACTCGATAGACCCTCTTAAGAAATATCAATCAATCCCATATGTTATATCATTCTCCGATCATAACTAAGGCCCTACTGACTTTAGTTAAATCCCCCAATATCATATTAATCTCCCTAATAACCAACATCGGCTTTGGAATAGTCATTAAACCTTAAAGGGAAACAATTGTCAAAACTCAGAAGGGATCGATCGATCGAAGGAAAGGGGTCGATCGATCGATGGTTTGATCGATCGACATTCTTGAGTCGATCGATCGACCAAGAAGGTATCAGCCCAAAAATTCTTATCAGTAACGGGTTCTCCACTATTTACACCTCAAACTCCTCATTCTAACGTTCAAAACTCACAACAAAATGTACTAATCAGCCCACTAACATGTTTACATCATTCCCCAGGTTTTAGATTCAATAAATCAACCTATAACATCAATTACTTGAATCATAATACCCAATTTACATATAAAAACCTAGTTTTTCCTATTTCTTCAAGAACATCTCATAATTCAATCATATTTTCATAATTCTCTACCCATAAATCATAAATTCGTGATTATTATCATCTCCAACATTTACTATATGCATGTCCTAGCCCGATTATGATTTTAAACCTTTCAAATCCATTCAATTTTTCATTTTTCATGATAAATCTTCAAATATGTAAAAACATGTAAACTATATGCTTTGAATCTTTGCAAGATAAA
This sequence comes from Sambucus nigra, assembly GCA_949130495.1. Lineage (NCBI taxonomy): Eukaryota > Viridiplantae > Streptophyta > Magnoliopsida > Dipsacales > Adoxaceae > Sambucus > Sambucus nigra. The sequence goes on from OX422219.1 coordinate 170,366,961, forward strand.
CCACTTGCCTATAAATCTGATATTCTGATTCGTTGTTGTTGTTCAATGGCTGGTCCTCTCTTCTTTCCGGTCACAATTCCATCCAAATTGGTGGTGGTGGGTGGTGGGTGGTGGGTGGTGGGTGGTGGTTTTGGTTTGGGGACTTTTTGTAACCTCTCCTCTAACTCACGTAACTAAAAATGCCCCAGGACCCAAACTAAACCCTCGGCTAGTGTTTTATGACTATATCGACCCTTCCGGACACGTGGGCGCACTCAAAAATCTCATACGGATGACATAAAAATAAAATACTTTTAATTCCATTAAATTGGGTCCTGACACGACTAACACGCGCATCCCAACTAAATTATCGAAATTGTCGTATTTTGAACTCACGATATTTTTAATGAATTTAATGATCAAATATTACCATAATCACTTAGTAATATTCAACAACATATTAATAACCAAATACTAACTCTCGTCTTGCTATCCTTTAAATTCGAATTAATTTTTGAATTAATTATCCCAAATTAATTTAATAAATCCCAAATTAAAAGTAATTCCATTTAATTAACCTCATAATTAAAAGTCATAAAAATACGGGGTATTATAGTAAAGAACGGGCTACTAGGCAATCTCGAAGGTATTCTGAAGAATGTGAATTCCTTAAACAAGCTATCCATCAGGCCTAGAACATATCACCTAGAGAAGAACTTTGCATTAATCCTCCCCTATATTTTATAGATTATGGAAGCACTAAGACATTCGTAGATATCCCTACTGCATCTTTATGTTCCAATAAAGGATAATCTAAACTAGAGGTGTGTCCAGTAGTACCCCAAGTTTTCTGAAGAGAAGATGTGAGAGAAAGAGTGTATATATATTAAAAAAGAAAATGATCTATCCTATCTCTCGGTGTGTGTGGTGTGATGTATGGTGTGTGGTTGAGGTTGTAGAATGCCAATTAGCTTACATATATGATAGTTAGTTATCATAATACGAAAATTATGTACGTGTGTTTTTCCTTAAAGTTCCTAAATTTTTCTTTTCTGATATATAGGAACTAAATGTAACATATTACGTTAGAAATTCTTTAAAAAGTTTGACTTTGCTTACTATTTATTTTCATTATATCTTTAGTTTCTTATTATATAGGAGAGTTGAAGTTGATAGGAGTTCCTTGCAGTAACAATGGGTTATCCTCCAAGGTCGACATGTATAAAGTAGACAAGTAATCAAAATTGGAAAATATCCAGAGTGATGAAGCACATATTCGAATGGGTAAAATGTGCAATCAGGGATATAGGGCAGAGGAATGAGAAAACGAAGGACAAAGGAAAGGGTAAAGAGAAGGAAAGTGAGGGGACGTTTACTCCAACCCCCTAACCAAATATGAACGACTCATTATCCCCATGCGACATGTGCTCTACCCCCAACCCAACTATCATAAATTCTTTGAGCCGACTAGAGAGAGTATATATCCGTGACATATGTGGAGGAAATAAAATATCCAAGGGAGTTAAGTAAGCGAGCATAACTCTGATAACTGTACACTGCATTATTTTGAGTCTCGGTTCATAGTTACTAATATTTTGTTAGGGAAAGATAATGAGGTATTGTGGTTGGACTAGCAAGATGGTGTTCGGAATATTGACAAAACAATGGGTGCATACATCGTTTGTGAAAATTTTCTCTTCTATAGCTTTATTAAGAATTTGTAGGATTTTACATTTGATAAAACTTGGTTAACATGATTAAACTTGCAATGTTTTGATGTTAATAACTTTAAACGTATTTAATTTTGTTTAAAATATGGAATTTGTGTAAATTGTTTTTTTTCATTATTATGTCATATTATATTGTTGGTTGTGTTGATGTTGGTTTAAAAAAAAAATGGACGTTTTAAACATGTTTACTATTGGCAAGTAGCTACTACCCAATAATATTTTTTCTTCATATTATACAATTTTTTCATGAACCATTACTGTGACGAATCCATGACAATTCAAAGCTTGACATGGTCCAAAATCATGACAAAAGAGTGACAAAAATAAGGGACCATTTGCACGATCTTAATTTTGACCGTGTGCACGGATGCCCATACATATCACCACTGACTAAAAACGTCTGCATGATAAAACTGACTCATACGCACGATAAAGTTTGAACTTGTTATAAGGCTTTGATAAGGGAAGCCTTGTCATGGTTGTAAAACTTGAAAAGTGAACGGTTTTCATGGTCCTTGATCGTGATAAGGCTTTGTCATCCTATTTTTTTACCTGATACCTTAGCTTAAAAATTACCGTGACCAAAGGATGTTTTCACAGTCAAGGACCGTGAAAAAGACTTCTCACGCTCCTTGACCTTGACAATATCCTTTTATATTGATCAATGTCTATGAAAATCTGAGACAAATTGTGCAGTTTATCTTTATCGAAATTTAATAAGCCGTATCTTTCAAATTATTCCGTTTTACATCCTGGAGTGAACTGTATCCCATTTATATTTACGGATTTTCACAATCTGCCATAAATGTTGCAGTCGTTGCTTCCCGGGCTAGTGATTTTGAGTATACTCCGAAGTTAGTGTTGTAACACCCCGCCCGCCCGGGGAGAGCGAACGGAGCGCTAATGCGATAAAATAAATCCAAATCCACAAGTGACAAGGTATAGAGCATCTAAATAAACCCATAATAATATAAATCCACTAATCTCAATTCTTCAAATACAACATATCTCTCGAATTAAAATTACAACTATCTAACTCAAAAATAAAATACAAATCTCCAAATCTCTATACATCAAAATAATACAAATCTTTCCCAAACAATCCTCGCTAAAATCAATCTCCACAGCGCCCCAAAATCCGCGCTAACCTGCCACTAAAAGAAAATAGGGGGAATTACATAATACGACAGGAATTATGCTCAACAAATACGGATTAACAACGAATAAAACGTAACAACACGAGTATGAATATTCAAACCAAAATGAAAATCTCAATAGAATTTCATCATTATAATTTCTCAACAACACATCAATGGGTCACCAGGCCTCACCCCATCCGCATATGCTTTATCAAGTCATAGCCCCGGGAAGCAGGAATTTTGGCGGGTGCCCAACATCCGTGCCATATTAAAATCTCATGACAACATGCTCATCAACAATATAATGATACCACATGAATCAAAATAATTTCAACAATTATTTTCAAGATTTCAATGAATTTATCAATTCCAATATGAGTTCAATTGACAAGAATTCAAAGAGAATGACACTCGCGAGATTTAAGGAGCATATTGTGTAAAACCCCATACCTCAAACCATGATGAGAAACCAATGATCACATCCTCAAGATCAATTCAAAAGATGTAAAAAATCTCCTCCAAGAACCTCCAACAAAATAGACCCAAGAACACCTATAATATAAGGTTGGAACTCAAAAATCTCAAGGGCCAATGTGTATATGAAAAGAAGAGGAATATAAAATATATTTGCTGCAAAAATTTGTGCCAAAAGTATGTTAAAAAGGGTTGCCCATGACTTCCTTTTATAATGCAAAGAAATGAAAAGTTGGACTCCAAAAGACTCCTTTAAATAAGGCAAAGAAATGAAAAGTTGGAAGTCAAAACAACTCCAAGAGTTAAAAACATTTTAAAATCATTTTAAAATCCGTTTAAACTCCGTTTTCGAAACCGTTTGAAATTATCGCTTTTAAAACTAATAACCAACATATTTGAGCAATAAAAATAATTTTATCAAAAACTTTATTTTCCTCCATTTTCCAAAATTAATTAAAATAGCCCAAAATTAAGCGGGTTGTTACACTTCCCCACTAATAATGGAATTTCGCCCTCGAAATTCGTCGAATGCCTAACTCTAAAAAAATCAGGCCAACAATCTCCAAAAATAAATCACGTCTCCGAAAAATAAATTCCTCACATCTAATCTCGAAACCTAACACGAATATCACCTAAAATTTGCTATCTCAAAAAATTGCTAACCACGCAATGAACCCAAAAATCCAAGACTTGGGGGTTGCCGTATACCTAAGCTCTGATACCATTTGTAACACCCCGCCCGCCCGGGTAGATCGAACGGAGCGCTAATGCGATAAAATAAATCCAAATCCACAAGTGACAAGGTATAGAGCATCTAAATAAACCCACAATAATATAAATCCACTAATCTCAATTCTTCAAATACAACAAGTCTCTCGAATTAAAATTACAACTATCTAACTCAAAAATAAAATACAAATCTCCAAAGCTCTATACATCAAAATAATAAAAATCTTTCCCAAACAATCCTCGCTAAAATCAATCTCCACAGCGCCCCAAAATTCGCGCTAACCTGCCACTAAAAGAAAATATGGGGAAGTACACAATACGACAGGAATTATGCTCAACAAATACGGATTAACAACGAATAAAACGTAACAACACGAGTATGAATATTCAAATCAAAATGCAAATCTCAATAGAATTTCATCATTATAATTTCTCAACAACACATCAATGGGTCACTAGGCCTCACCCCATCTGCATATGCTTTATCAAGTCATAGCCCCGGGAAGCAGGAATTTTGGCGGGTGCCCAACATCCGTGCCATATTAAAATCTCATGACAACGTGCTCATCAACAATATAATGATACCACATGAATCAAAATAATTTCAACAATTATTTTCAAGATTTCAATGAATTTATCAATTCCAATATGAGTTCAATTGACAAGAATTCAAAGAGAATGACACTCGCGAGATTTAAGGAGCATATTGTGTAAAACCCCATACCTCAAACCATGATGAGAAACCAATGATCACATCCTTAAGATCAATTCAAAAGATGTACAAAATCTCCTCCAAGAACCTCCAACAAAATAGACCCAAGAACACCTCTAATCTAAAGGTTGGAACTCAAAAATCTCAAGGGCCAATGTGTATATGAAAAAAAGAGGAATATAAAATATATTTGCTGCCAAAATTTATGCCAAAAGTATGTTAAAAAGGGTTGCCCATGACTTCCTTTTATAATGCAAATAAATGAAAAGTTGGAATCCAAAAGACTCCTTTAAATAAGGCAAAAAAATGAAAAGTTGGAAGTCAAAACAACTCCAAGAGTTAAAATCATTTTAAAATCCGTTTAAACTCCATTTTCGAAACCATTTGAAATTCTCGCTTTTAAAAATAATAACCAACATATTTGAGCAATAAAAATAATTTTATCAAAAACTTTATTTTCCTCCATTTTCCAAAATTAATTAAAATAGCCCAAAATTACACGGGTTGTTACAAGTGCAGGCTCCCAACCATCCTTATGTTTTCTAATTATTCTTTGTTGAAAAATCCTTTTACTTTACATGAAGTTCATTTACTTGCGACCCAACCACAATTTTTATCGAAAACACCCAGCTTATCGATGCCCTTTATTTGCATAGACACACCATTTAGTTCCTTAATGTTACTTCACACATTTAACCCGGTCCGAAGGCCGAAGCCCAAGGTAAATTGTAATACTCGAGATATCAATAAATATTATCTTGCTGTATTTATGATTTATGCACGCATAATTTCATGGGTAGTATGGGTTTTTAATGCATTTCGCATGGTATTGCACGAGCTTGCATGATAAATACATGTGCCACATGATAAAATGTTTATGAGGTTTTTATAATAAAAAACTTGGTAATAAATATTTTTTATGAAAAAGTTTTATATCGCAAAAGAGGGAAATATAAACTAAAGTTGTGAGATAACTACTATTTGACAATTTTGAACACAGTAATTGAGTACAATATTAATATTTTTATAAAAGTGAGTATATGAGACTCACTATATTAGAAGTTAAAAATACAAAATAAGTGAAGTTTTGTATTCCAAAAATTATACAGATATGATGATCGTAAAGGACTATATTTTGGTAAAATTTTGTCGTTTTGTTCGAAAAATGGCTTTTTTTTAATCAAAAACTAAAAAATCTCACAAAATTTTGGAAAAATATAGCGAGATGTAATATAATTCCGGACAAATTTTGTGTATTACTATTTCTCAAGAAATATCATCTAACAAATATTTTTGGGCATTTACTATCCGTTCATGAGAGAGTGAGTGTCTAGTTGTGGTTCCCATGGTGTGTTGATAAGCAACTATTGGTTAAGAGTGAATTCTTATCCATTTGGTTTCCCTTATATCTTTGTTTTTTATTCGACAAAGATAGAATTAAAGGATCATTGCTCCCACTTTGAGAACAAAACACACATAAGAACAAAATGCCATATCTCCAGAAAAAGCACCAACATAATCTGTCAAAAATCTGAAAAAAACTATTCTCATCCCACTTCCACCATTTTGTCAAGTGTTAGACCACATTCTTTTACAAAAATACTACACACACAATAGTTTTGGTATCTTTAAAAAATACAGAGTTTTAAGTAAAGGTTTTTAATGAAGTAGAAGAATGATGGGTTGGGATATTTGAAAGCCTAAGTTTTCATGGAGTTTAAAAGCGGGATTTTTACAAGTAGTCTTATGGACATTCATGGGAGCTTGGCAATATTTTTAAGGCTACCTTAGAGGTGGAGGTTGCCTTATTCTCAACCATTCTTTCAACCATTTTGGTATCATTTTAGGTGGGGTTTTTATATCTTTAATGCTCATTTGGGCTCATTGTGTTAATATTAATATTTAATGGGAATGGTTGAAAATATTCCCATGAAAATATAGGATTAAATTGTTGAAATTTTTTCCTAAATAATTTCAAAATATTAGAAATGATATTTTTATGAAAGTAATGAGTAAAAATGTTATCATTTCATATCAAAAAAATGTTATTTCATGTGAGAAATTGATTTAATTAGTTTAAACGAGTTTGGGACAAAATATTCATGACATTAAGTTTGTGATTTCATGGAAAATAGTGCTAAAATATTATTAAAGGAAGTTTATGTTAAAACCCAAAATGGCATACTTGTGTACATGTAATACATGTAAATGGGTGTGGGTTTAGACACCATATATATATATATATATATATTCATAAAATGGTAGTTTAAATTGTTAAACTTAAAATATTGAGTGAATGTTATAATAATTACCAAATATCCCCTAAGGTTATGTTCTTCGCAAAATAACCCCTAAAATGTGGAAATTACATTTTTGCCTCTGAAAATATAAAGTCTATAAAATTGTACCACAAGTCAAACTTTATATAAAATACCCTAAAGTAATATGATTCAATTTAAGGTCCTTGAGACTTCATGAATTTCTCATATAATGATAAGTGTAAAGTCTTAAAGGCGAAAATAAAAGTTATTAAGTTAGTAAGACTAGGGCAATAAGGACTTAATAAAAAATGTGTGTAACTTTGGTAAATAAAAGAAATTAAATGATTGGATATATCCAAAGTGTGTAATATCCTGTTAATGGAAACAACAAGGTGGTAATTACCTTTGAATAAAAGGCCTTTCGGCCGGATATAAATCGTAACGCGGACAAATGAATTAAAAGATGCAATCATGTAAGGAAAAGAAAATTTCGATGTTAAGAAGGGTATTGTGATAAAAATGGTGGATGGACCGCAACAAAATGAATCTAGTGTAAAGCGAAAGAGTTTTCATAAAAGAGCATCGAGAAAGGAGGGCACGACTTTGGCTTAATCCCAAAACCACTGATTGGTGAAGCAACGACTCTGATATTTATGGAAGATAGAAAAAGACTGAAATATAAATGTGATATGGATAACTCTAGGAAGTAAAGGAATAAATGGAAATATATGGAATTGATAAATTTTGGGAAAGATAAACTACTAATAATAGTATATAAACATTATATTCCAGGTTTAAATGGCATGTAATGAAATTATGGGTATTTGTGAAATTTAGATAATTGGTAAACCCATGGTATAACAGACTAATGAATGTAATGAATTAGCATGGTAATTTTTTGGTAAAGTTAAATTCAAAAGAAAATAAAACAACAAAGGAATGTGATTACGTCATTTGAATAACCTATAATTCTATAAGCATGGGTTATATAAGTTTTGTTATTGCCTATAATTGGTATACTGATTTGTATTATCGTAAGATAGAGATTATCAACAAATAATAGATAAAGGATCAATTTATTGAAATAGAAACATTATAGAAAACAATATAGAGATGAGAGGAAATGAATAAGAACTGAATTTATGTGGTTTGACCCAAATTGGTGCCTACGTCCACAAGTACAGTGTCGATTGTATTGATTATAGGGAAATCACCATTGGCGAGTACAATATGGAAGATTTCATCCCTACCAAGTAGGCATATCTAGGCATCCTCTTTTAATTGTTCCATGTGTCATTCCATATTTATGGTATAATAATATCCCCCAAGACTTTTCTCTCGATTGCAACTTGAGGGATATGTTCAGGGGATTAAAATCTCCTAAGTAAGTGCTAGATGAATTGAGAAACTAAAGTTTTAATAGCTAACTATTGTTAGCTTAGAATCTTATTAGATCATAAATTATATACTATATTGAATTGTCTATTTTTAAAAATTGTCTAGACTTGAGGTTGCCACATGTAAATGGGTGTTGGATCATCTTGTCATAATTAATTTGCATGTGCATTGGGAAGTTCACACGCAAATTTAAGGCTCCAACTCGTCTTTTCGATATATGACATCAAGCCTTATTTAAAAAGTCAATGATTACCGCGTATAACATATAAAAGGCTATCTTAAGTCATTTCAACTGTTCACTTCTTCATACGTAATCTAGAGAGAGAGAAATCCTCCCGACGATTAGTCTAACTATTATATTCCATTTTTAACTCCTTTATTTTGAATAATTTTGGTTGTTGATACGAGTTTCTCTTTCCTAGTGTTTGTTATCTAGTTTTAGCAATTTTTTGAGTAATTTATTGCCATGAGACTCGAAGTACTGCTTTTCCTCTTTTTATTTAATTTCTAGGACTTTATTCAATTCCTCTGTAATTTGGTTGCAATTTTCCAAATATGTGTTTTCATTATATCTGAAACGGTTGTTGGTTTGTGGATTTTACGATTTGGATGTCCATCGAGTTGGTTGGCCTAGAAACTCATAGGTTTTAGGGTTTTCTAGGTTTTCATAACCAAACATCCTACTTTAGAGAGTAAACAACCCCCAATTCACTTTGCTCCCTTACTATTAACCCTTTATCAGCGAGGCTTTGTGGGTTAAATAGGTGTTGAAGTCCATTCATAAGTTGAATGAGAGTTGCGATGTTCTCTTTGAGGAAATAAGTATAGTTTCCTTAAAAGTTACCCATCCTTTTGATGAGGATAAAAAAATCTAAGCTTTGTACCCTGTGTCTTTTCTTCTATTGGATTGCTCCTCAACCCTCAATGTTGAGTATAGAAGGTATAAATTTCTAGCTTCCTCAAGTTCTAGAGGTTCCAACAATCAATAAGGAGGCAGAAATTATGCAGATATGATCTATGAGATGTCTGTAGTTTATTCTGGGGTCTTCTATAGATGAAAAAATGTCATTTGGACCTTCTTTTAGTCCCTTCAGTTTGCCTGTGGTAGTTCTAGTAGAAGACAAGAGTTCTTCTAGTTTTAGTAGTTTAAACGACCCTACAACCACCGAGGATCTGTATCACGCCTTTGATATCACCTAGGATGGTCAATTAAAGTTGGATAATTTGTAAGAAATCCCTCTAGACATCAAGTGTAGGTTGACCAACCCTATGGAAAAATTTTATGATCTACATATAGCTGACGAGATTTCCTTCCTAGTCTAGGCTATGCAAGTTTGTCTTCGTCTTCCTCTCTGCCCCATTATAATTGGAATTTAGGAGGGAATGGAGTAACTCCAACATAACTTCCCCTAGTGCGTATAGGACGATCTTGGGATCGATTGTTTATTGGAGGAATCATTCGAGGTTTGACATAACTAAGTAGGTCTTTAGGTTAATCAATGGGATAAAGGACAAGGCGAAGGCCCTAAGGGACTATTATTTTTATCCTCGAATATCTAACCAGATGTTGGTGAAGATGTCCTAAATGATCATTTTTTTAAAACATAATTTTGTGTACTTGAAATATAATTGGGAGTTTTGCCGAACGAAAGGGAGGTAATTGTCAATGTTCCTCGTGACTGGAGTGGGCCGACATGATCAATATATATTTCTTACTTTTTCTATCCGACTTTCCTCTAGATTTGACTGTTTCTTAATATTCTATGATGTTTCTATACAGTGAAAGTTTCCCTAAGGTTATATCCTTCTTTAAAGAAGTTAGTGGATAGAATCTGCACACCTTAGCCCCTTTTCTTTGAAGATATCTTCAACTTGAACACATTCATAGAGCTTGGTTATTATAGAACTCCAGGGTGAGATGAAGATCAAAGGGTATCCCAAGCACTAGCTAGAGTCGAGGGAAAATAATAGGTCAAGTAGGAGGTTGAAGAAGGCATGGAAATCTTCATAAATGTTAATTCATCTTCATCCTTCACTTGAAGTTTTACTAACCTTCGTGCTTTTTAGGCAAATTTTACTCCATTTCCCTCAAGTTTCCACATTCAACCATCAAGGGAGATGTCGCCAAGCCATTAGTATTATTCATCAATAAAAGGTTGAAGTGGCCAGGAAGAAGGCTGAAACCAAGGCTAAAAAGAAATTTGAATATGAGATTAAGAAGAAAATTGAGGCTGGCAAGAAGATAAGTGTGTCAATGACAAACCCTACGCAAATTCTGGGTGGACCTACAAATAATGCTAGAACTTCCGCTGTTAGTAATGAAAGGAAAATAGGGGCCTCCACCTCCCGATATGATCCAAAGCATCCAAGCATGGAAGAGTCGAGGATGATGAGGCCTGGACTAACACATAAAATGATTAACGGGCAGCCAACTCGTTGGTTTCCAAGAGAGGCTAAACATCCTACCAAAATATTGATGTGGAGCAATACAAGTGGGATCCTAAAAACATCCATCAATATTGAGACGTTTATGAGAGACAAACAGTCCATTATCCATCACGTGGGAAATTCTCTAGAAAGTCTCAACAATTATGAGCACTTTCCTGTTTACTAGTATTTTAGGGGTTTGAATCCCAATGCCTCGTGGACACTTGCCACCATAAAATATTCAAGGTAAGTTTTGAAACTTTATTCACTTTGGAAGATTTCTCTTGCTAGTTGATCTCATTTACTTTATTCTTTTTCAGGGTGGTAGGGCAGCTATAATTCTTTGGGAGAAGGCTCTGAAAGCTTCAACTCCTGCTTAGGCTTTTAATAATGAGAGGAAAATAAAACATGATCCCCACGATCATATCAACACTTTGAGACAATGATTAATCACTGTGTGGCGGAAACCACTAAGACTGAGGACGAGCTAAAGATGAAAGATAATGACATGGAATAGAGAGACAACTAGATGGTTGAGAAAATCGAAGCTCTCAGTAAGGCTGAAGAGGAGGTCAAGAAGCTCAAAGATTGAGTTGGCATCGATTAGGACAAAATTCATAGTTTGACGGATGTGATGAATGAGGATGAGGATAATGGTTTTGCATAGTATAAATGCTCCTCTGAGTTTTCTATAGAGACTATGTATTTATTTTTATACGGTTACTATGAACTCAAGAAGAGGTTAATGATAAATTACCAAAACTTTTTTGAGGTCGTTGGTGCATGGAAAGGAGACAATGAGGATGCCAATGCTTTATCCCATGCTACTTCTATGGAGGTTGACACTCTTAGTCCATAGGTTGATGTTACTTCTCAAGATGAAGTGACTGAAACATAATCAACTCTTCCAGTTCTTGAGGTGTTGGTTAAAGAGACCTCTCAAGACACTTCGATGATTGAGGCTGATGGTGCCAACACTTCACAGGATCCTCCAACTACACAAGATACTTTTACTTCCTGTGATTTTTTTTGTGTGTGATAATTTATCTTGTAATTTATTCATAATTTCTGGAACAATGTACTTTATAATTTTTGAACAATCGTATTTAGTGATGATAACTAATTTGAATGGATGTTTTTAGTTAAATGGTTTTCATCTCACTTTATCTTCTTTTTCCACATGTAATATTTATGTCATGTTATCTTCCTTGTCATGCTATTACCACCATATATGACATGTGTTTTCAGTGTAGACCTTAGTATGCAAAAATATTTTTAACATAATTAATTTTAGCAATTATTTTTGAGACAATACTTTAAGGTATAACAATCCTTCTAATATTTGAGTCTGTATGTTCTTGTGGTTGGCTGTTATTCGACCTGACCTGATTTACTAGATATCATTTGGATAAGCCTGATTTGTCTAGAGAGGATTTTTATAAGTTTTAGACTTAATATTTCCGTAACATCTTTACGAGGGAAATATTTGGCCGTGGCTAGTGACACGCTTGTCTGTCATAGGTATTAATAATGATTTAGCCAACTTACTAGTTAATTTGGTTGGCTTTTAGCCGACCTGAACTCACGACAACACTGACTCCCATTGGATCACCAACGTTTCCAATTATGGTCTGGTCATAGTGAGTTTGATCTATTCAGCTCTAAGATGTCTTCAGTCTAAGCTTCTTTCCCATCTTTTGAAATTGATCTAATTTTTAGTGAATAATATAAGAACTTGAAATAAGTAATTGCAGAGTAATTTACTGATAAATTGTAAAATTGTTTACAAAATTTTCTTCATTACATAACAAATGTACTTATAAATTATTTTGATTTCCTCATTGATAATATTTTCTAAGATGATCGACATTCCACCATTTCTTGAAGGTTTCCTCCTTTAGCATCTCAATTATGTTGGTTCCTAATCGAATTACCATGCTTACCATGTAAGGACCATTCCCGTTTGACTTTATCTTGTTACCCTTCTATATCAATGTTTTTAAGACCAAGTCACCCTCCTTTAGTGTTATTGGGATGATTCCATTATTGTATAATCTTGTCGTTATTTGTTAGTATGCTTCTACTCTGAGGGTTCTTCCCTCTTTCATCAAATCAAAAACAAGTCATCTCATCATATCACTCCTCGATGAGTTGAAGTTCATCACCCTATGATTGGGTAAGCTAATATCTATAGGAAGCACTGCTTCGGTGCCGAATGCCAACATAAAGGGTGTTTGACTTGTGGTCGTCCTTGGATTCATCATGTAAGCCGAGAGGACACTCTCTAATTTCTTAATCCAGTTAGCCATTGAATCGTCCAACCTTTTCCTCATGCCAGTAACCAAGGTCTGATTTGTGACTTCAATATTCCCATTGCATTGAGGGTGACCATGCGCGACATGTAACTTCCTGATTTTGGTCTGATGTAGTATGCCTCAAACACGTCATTATAGAACTGCATGCCGTGATCTATAATGACTGCAAAAGGCATCCTATAATGGAAGATGATGTTCTTCCATATCAAGTGTAAGATCTTTGCATAAGTCATCATTACCAATGGCTCAGCCTCAACTAACTTTGTAAAGTAGTCCACAGTGATAACCAAATACCTAAACCCGCCCTTGTATGACACCCCATAACTTTTAATAATTAGGTTGATTAAATATAGTTACAAAATATTACAATTTGTAAAAAATATACAAAAATCATTCTTAGCATGAAGTGAGGATCAAATGAAAAGAGATAGGCAATTGTAGGAACGATATAAAACCTCAATTAAATTATACTAATATAATATGTATTCACCAGCATGAGAGTACTTAAATTATTACAAGCCAAATCCCCAAAAATTCAAACATCTCAAACACCAAAAAGTACAATGCTAAGACAGTCGTCGCATCTCTTGACACAAAATAAAATGATAAAGATAGATTCGACAAGTACATATCAAAAAATTGGTAGTGACGAGAAATGACGACTGAATGCTCCAAGAGAACTATAAGTTTGTGACTCAGGAGAACCTGCAATAATGCGACGAGTCAGGCCCATCATAAGAAAATAATATCAATGCACTTGGGTAATAAAACCAGCAGTTATGAATATCAATAGCAATCTCTACAATATGTAAAATTTTAATTGTGTTATACATGTAACAAGTCTAATTAATCTAATCATATGCTTCCCATTTTCATACCCTTATCGTAGAATATTACATCATGGCTCACTTTAGCTTAGCATGATAGATTCCCAAAAGGACGAATATAAATCTATGTGGCAACATGTAAAGGAGAAGGAGGCATTCCCTAAATTAAAATATCTCAATATTAGAAAAGTCATCATCTTATATTACTAACATTATTCACACGATTGGACATTACATGTTTATCATAATAAATATAAGGATTCATTTAGATAATAGCCACAGGGATCAACATAAGTTTCATAGGCCTTTTCTCACATATTCATTTATCACATCGTGATCACATCATATATTTTAACGGACAATACATGTTTCGTATACACGGTTTTGTGTTTTATTATCACAAGAATGGTATTATTGATGTACCAATAAGTTCCAGTATTTTTACAAGTCCTTATTAGTTTCATAATTAATTTATTGGGCTTGAGGAATTCAATAGTCAAATTTTGGATATTCTTGCAGATTAAACACGTTTTACTAAAATGGTCATAACTCTCTACTCAAAAGTCCAAATGACCCGATTCAAAGCCCATTGGAAAGATAAGATCCAGACCTTATGTTTGGTGTATGTCTAAAATTCTAATTCAGTGCACATATATAATGGCTTACGTTTAAAATAATGTCATTATTTATGGCATTATATTATGTTAGAATAAACACCCTTTACTAAAATGGTCACAACTCCACAATGAGAAGTCCAAATGACCCGATTCGATGCTCATTGGAAAGTTATGACTATGAACTTTCTTTTGCTGTACGTCTCACATTCTTATTCAAAGTGAATAGAAAATGGAACACTTTTTAATGATGTCATAATTTCTGGTAGATTGGCATCCTAACAATTTAACTAGTGTAAACAAACATAATGTATTTAATAATTGGATTCCTTCACGTGTTTGTCAAAATTTCCAATTTTCAAATACATGTAACACCTTAATTATCTCTACAAAATTTGAAGAATTAACAAAACATTGTTTAGGTTAAAAAATCATTAATAACACCATAAAAGGAGAAAGTAATATTATCTTACCTAGTTCGAAGAACAAAAAAGCATTATTGTTTAACTTGGTTGACTAAGTTTTAGGATTTAGTGTAGGGAGTTGGTGTAGAGAGTAGAGAGTTACTGATGAGTCTCATTCTGTCCATGCCCTTTCTTCTGACTTAGAAATGGAATGAGCTGGTATACTCCATCCATAAAAGGTCAATGCGAGAACCCATTTCTATTATGGAAAAGCAAGAGTTGGAACCTGAGAGAATGTAGAGATTTGGTGGGAAGTTGTTGTAAAATGAAATTACGGTTTGTTTTTAGTTTATATATTAATTCCTCCTAACATTGACTTCCCTCTTTTTCCCCTCACCCTAACTTATTCCCTAAGTAAGTTCCAATACCCGTTAATCCTTGCTATTAGGTGAAAATTCCACTTTTGGTGTAATTATTATTTTACTACAATTCTAAATTATAATTATATTTAATAAAATTTCAAATTTCAATTAAACACCATATAATTATTCAAACTTCAAAGTTTGTTATAAAACATTATTTCTCATTCAAATAATTATAAATTCGATTTTTCATTTAAAATAATTATTTTAGTTTATTTTAAATTCATGAAAATTTATTATTTAATTAATTATCCTTTAAAATTACATGACATTAGAATATCCCCCCTAACAAAATTTTGTCCTCAAATTTCATAACAAATTTCTTACTTTATGGGGTTAATTTTTTTTAATTAAAGTTAGAAACTATATTATCTTATAAAATGAGTTAATAATCTTCTCACATAAAATGTTTCATAATATCTCCCCATGTAAAATGAGTCAATATATCTCCTCATATAAAATGAGTTAAAATAATCTCCTCATACTGTGACGAGTCCAAATAATATCCTAATCTAAAATAAGTCAAAATAATCTCCTCATAGAGTGATGAGTCAAAATAATATCCTCATTTAGTATGAATCATTTAATGATGAATCAAAGTAATCTCCTCATCTAAAATGAGTCAAAATAACCTCCTCATATAGTGATGAGTCAAAATAATCTCT
This sequence comes from Sambucus nigra, assembly GCA_949130495.1. NCBI lineage: Eukaryota > Viridiplantae > Streptophyta > Magnoliopsida > Dipsacales > Adoxaceae > Sambucus > Sambucus nigra. Next base: position 170,383,057 of record OX422219.1, read on the forward strand.
TCGTCTAAAATGAATTAAAATAATCAAACCATATTGAATGAGTCAAAATCAATTACTCCCATGCACAGGAGTAAAAAATAATTCCCTCCTATATGAATGAATCAAAATCAATTACTCCCATACGTAGGAGTTAAAATAATCTCCTTATATAAGAATGAGTTAAAATCAATTACTTCTATGTGTAGGAGTTAAAATCACCTCATCATATAAGAATGCGTCAAAGTCATCTCCCCGCATACTTTTGAGTAAAGATCATATCCTCATATGTGTTTGAGTCAAATATACTAATATTATGGGTTATTGTTGCCTCATCGAGTCATCACGCTTCCAAGTTAATTCCTCTTTGTTACGGAGTTCCACTTCACAAGTACCATCTATATTTCATTTGGATGCCACTTTTAGGTGCTCATATCAATAAGACTCATCGACTACTCATTGTATGACGCATCTAAGTCTAACTCAATCTCCTCCAAATCAATGTACTGATATATAGTCCTAGGCTGAAAAATGGACGAATTAAAAAGACATGAAATACTTTAAGCACCTGGTTGTGGTGGCCAGGAAGAGCTAGATAATACGAAACCTTCCCCTCTTTTTTCAAAATCAAGAACAATCCAATTTAATGCGGTGTAACTCCCAACTTTTTTCGACCATTATTACCCTCATTCATAGGGGAAACACGTAGTAAAACTTACTCTCCTACCAAAAATTCATTTATCTTTCAATTCTTATCGGCGTAGATCTTTAGTCTAAATTGAGAAATTCAGATTTGCTCCTTGATTAACTTTATCTTTTTGAACGTCCGTTGAATGAGTTATGGTCATAACTTTCCACCATCGTCTGGTCTAACCAGTATACCGATGATGGACCTAGTTTCACATAAAGTGCCTCATAAGGAGCCATAGAAATGGACTCCTGATAACTGTTGTCATACTCTAATGCAACTAATAGTAAATTGTAGAGGCTCTACAATTTTCCTGTATCAAATTCATACTACTCAAGAAAAATACTTAACTCATACCTCCTAAATGCCTAGATCCTACCCTATCTAAACTCCATGCATGAGACATCTTGTAAACGAAATCCAAATAAGGAACCTTCCGAAACACTTCAATTTATATTAGGTAGTCACTAGGATAAGAACTAGACTAATCCTTCTATACATCATTTATTGTATAAGTAAATATCCCATCACTCCTTACTCCAAATTTACCATTATAATATCTCAATCATAGTAACTCCCAAGAGTAAATATTATAAGTCCATGTCTGTCGTTAATTTGTTTTAACAACATAACCTCTACTTACACTCATCATTATGTAGTTAACGAATTTAGAATAATTTATCCAAAATCCAAACAACTTTTAACTAAACATCAGAAGTCCAAATTATAGTATTATCATTTCACAAATTCAGTCCCATTAATACCAAAAATCAAACACAACTCCTTCAATCAAATGCATAACTATTCACCAAGTCATAATGTACACACATATCACAAATAATCATTTTTCATTTATCAACACGAAATATCCAACAATCTCTCTATCTATGAGCAATACCATTTTCACTCTAACAATATAGATTAAAATTTTAAAATTTCCAGCACAATCTTCCCAATACTAGCAACTGATTAATTACCAACTTCAGATTTCACCAATTTAAGTTTAGGGCCATAATTTATTTTTTCATTCATTTAATTTATGATTTCTAATCATATGCATAAAATACAATTTCCAACAATCCAAGTAATGTTTCATAATACATTATTTAATCCATATTCAAGTGAGATTCGTGTGAATTTCCTAATATCCCAAACTATACCAAGATACACTTAACTATTTATTAATGCTAACTTCATTTCACTAATCCACCAAAAGGGTTCAACTTTTAAACAATGTTTTTCCCATTTTCGACCTAACACCCATTTGTTCATTATGGGTATTTTCACACTATTAGATTAATACTAAGATCATATCCATAAAATACCATTTTTCATACGAAAAATACTTTATATAGTTAATAAGTCTCAATATAGCTATCCGATGATACTATAACCAAATGAGTTCGCAATTCATTTATGGTTCAAAACGTAGGTTCGAGAAACGTAGGTAAAAAATGGTATTCACATGAATTAATCGTGTACCATCATCATTATAAATAATTTGAATTAAAACTTTGCAGGTCTAAATAAAATCATATTTCACATTACAATATTCGAAAGAATCATAAGGAAACTTTTAAAATCATTGTCTTGTTACTATGCTATTCATCTTATCATCACCACTTCTAAATAATACACCATGTATACCCATTACTTAGGCATTATTATTTCACAGAGATCCCAAGTTTCAAAACTATTCTGGGGATAATTAAGTTCATATTGACCTAATTAGATCTCTAGTTTCTTTTAAATCAATTAATATATAGATTTAAAATATATCTAAATCATTTATGTATTGTCATACGGTATTCTTATCTCGATAAAACTTTTCAAAGAAATTTACTTCTCCAACATTTTCTTTCTCAACTCTTATAATATTTTATACTCTCGTAAGGATACATTTTGTCCCTTATTCCTCCTTCACTTTATATATTTCCTTTCATTCCATCATAAAAGCTTTAATAATTGAGCCATCACACTCGTAGTAATTTTATAATCGACTAGAACAAAGAATATCTTGAAAGTCGTTCACTTTTACCCATAATAATAAGCCACAACTTGAGTGTACACTAAAAATAGAATTTAGCGTCTACAATACATGTAATCATAATTAACTACACACCCCAATAAATAAAATGAGAACCTCATGAACTTCCTACCCTAATCTATGTTCGGGATTTAAGATAAACATTCCCTTTGCATTCTGTAGTTGCTACAACGTACTCTAGTGTCTTTTTAACTATAAGTGTCTACTCATAATGAAACTGATTATTAGGAAATCTCGTAACTCGTCATTCTTTTTTTCCACATGTACAACAAGGACTTCCAAATGGCCTTGTTTCCTAACTAACACTCGCTCTCCCCATTGGGATCATGTGACAACCCGCATTCCGAAATAAGGGGTGGCCAGCCCGATACCTCGACATAACGGAATCATGAATGGATATCATCCTCAGCATCATAACAGTTAAAATAGGTATACAGGTAAACCACTCCATAAATCAGAAAGCAGGTTGTCGAAAATTTTGATTTAATAAAGATTTAAGAAATAAATTAAACAACCCAAATCTGATGAAAGTGGAATTTCAAGGGAACATATAGATAAATACCAAAACAACATACAATAAAAGAACAGAATAATCTGTTGGTCCACAGTTACATTCAAAGTGTTTCCACAATTCAATATTTTACATACTACATTCATTAAAAAGTACAAAAGATGGGCCACTATCCAGGATGAAAGACCCGATCATAACTAGATTCCAAAAATGAAGGCGTCTAACAAACATCCTGTAATAATCCGCAAGGTCATACAGCTCGTCAAAAGCATAAGAGTGGTAAATCATAACGGGCGCCCTTGCGAAGGAGCACCTGAGAGGATACAATAACAAGCACAACATGGAAAATGAACGGGTCAGAGCCCGGTTTTAATATAGTTCCCAGATGAATAAGAAGTATGATAAATATGAACAGTTAATTATGGATGATGAAGATAAAAATATCGAACACCCTAATCATGAATCATAAATAAGTCAGTTCAGATGACATGTCTAGTATTGAATCATGCAAGAAAATTAAATTACGCATTATTAAAATTTAAAAGCTTCCATTATCAATTACCATATTCTTCCAATTTCCATTCCTTAACAGGAATATAATATCATCGTTATTCTAATTTCTTTTCAATTCTCATTCCTTAGAAGGAATATAATTTCCATCAAATTTTTGGTGGCAATAAACATATCTCAAGTCCCACTTGAGTTTAGATTGGTTATATTCTTATGCATTTAACGCTTCTAAGACCGCCCCTCCGAGTTTCCCCACTAGGCGCGCCCCTAAATGACTATCATCTTCCAGGGGCCTATCAAATAAGGCGGCCTGGGCACCTAACGCAAGTCGGGAAGTGGTCATATGCCTGCGAGTGAGTCATAACCACACCCAGAATTACCTCACTAGCGCAGAATAAAACATATGATAAACCCTCATATGACCGAGGACTATATTCTCCCTGCATTCACTAGTCACAGGACATCACCTCATGCGTGAGCTTCCCTTATGATATCATTTAGAGAGGTGTGTTTAAGTAAATTAACATTTACTATAAAAATCATATTTTCTCATTTCCATTAACATGTGTGAGTTTCATTTTTATCTGAAACCATAACCATAAAATATATCATTGATATACATCCTAGGGTATGCATCAAATAATTTTCCAAGTCTTAAGGTCTTGTATACCTCAATTTTGCCCCTAAAATCTCCAAGCATGGGCCAATAACCCCTATCCTCGTATTAAGACGTAAATAGAAGAGTGATGCCTGAACATCACTTTTAAACACCCCCCGGACTTAACCCCAAGTGAAATCCATTCAACTCTATGGTGACAACCAGACTCAACTAGGACTCTAAAAGCCAATGTTTACTTCATTCAAGAAGGTTCCTAAGTCCCTATTCAAAGAAAAGATCTAAAGAAATGAAAATAAGATTTTTGGAAGAAAACAGGGGACCGGTCTCAGGAACGCGGTCGACCGCGTCTCAAGTTTTTTTGCCTAAGAAGAAAAGCAGAAATCTCACTTCGGCAGGGCCGGTGAGGGTACCGCGATCGACCGTGCCACAAATTTCATGCCTTTGAAATAAAGCAGTGTGCCCTCTCCCAAAGGCCCGATCGATCGGTCTGAGAAACGCGGTCGACCGGTCATTGCAGACCAAGTTTTCCTACATTTAAGCTAAACCCAAATCCAAGCTTCAACCAAACCAAACCAACCTCATTTAATGATACTAAATGATCATAAATGCTTTCAACAACATTGATCTATACCAATCAATATTCAAATCTCTTCCAAAGATTTCCCTACCCATAAATCTAACAAAGAAACCTAACATTATAAAACCATAACCATCACATAACTATCAATACTAATTATTCATCTTAAACCATATAATAGCAAGTAGAAAACTTGCCTTGGGGCTTCAATCTCAGATTTGGATGAAGAAGAATGCAAGATAACTCCACAAATCTTCACTCTCTCACTTTCTCCACAAATTCCCTTCCTCTCTCTCTCCTTTAGGTCTAGAATGATCTTAAGGGAAATAAAAGAAATGAAAGGCTTACAAGACTAAAACGTGGCCTTAAGCAAAAGTCTCCACTCTTTAAATGGCAATACCGCAATAAAATAATTTCTAATACGCGATGTACCAAAACCAGTCAAAAATGCCCAAATCATCAAAATACAATATGACACACATTTTGACTATCTCACACCTCCCAGAACTAACTACACCCTCCAATTTATCATTTGGAAATTTTATAATTCATTTTAGGTTTCGATTTTATTTTAAGTCAAATGTCATTTTTAAATCTTACGACATTACAAACATAACATAGCAAAATTAACCTCTACATATGGTAAATATGCAATATCACAGTAGATATTAACTCTTCTTCCTTATATTAATACCTACTCCACATATCAACAATTTATATCTAATTACTATATCTAGCAAATTAAATATAAAATAGAACCTCAAAAGCGAGGGTTGTTACAGATCACTGACCTTCAATTTGAGTAAACTACGGGTGTCTATTTCCCTGCCTCCACTAATACTTTACTCGGGTCATCTTTCCATAATATTCCTCATGAAGGTCCTTGTGATCCTTGATTCGGCTCAAATATTGCATTTATTTACCATCTTTACTTATGCATTTTAGCCTCCTCGGATACTTTAATTCCTATATTTATGCTTGTTAACCAGACTACCTCTATTTTATATGCTTACGTGTTTTGCAAGGTATAATTTTTCTTTTATAGGTATTATGGTGCTTACTGGTGCAATTGGTGCTATTCGAGACGTTTTCAATGTAATATGCAACTTCAGGGGCATTTTTATCATTTCAGTGTTCGAGCTTCATTCCCGAACTCCTCACAAAAGTTATGACCCTTCGAGTTGGCTTCACGTGGCCTCTAACTGTTAGTTAATCCGGTTCCTAATGAGCATGTTATGACCATTTTCCCCTCGAGCTCCTTCTTGGTTATTTGGATAATTCATTTTCTTTTCTTTTCTCTTTATTTATTTTACCACTTACTATATAAGTGGATTTTTGTTGTATTTGAATACATATCTTATTTTTATCTTGTATTTTAGTTAGTTTTAGTTTAGAGAGGTAGGTTGTTGGTTTTTTTATCTCTCCTAGGGTTTCCACCCAAATGGGTTTGTGTAGCACTATTCATCTTCTTCCTTGTTAATGAAATCTTTCTTTTATTATTTTCTTTCTTTGTTACTTATTTTTTTTCTTTGTATTTGTTTTTTGTTGGTTAATTAGTTATTTTCATTTGTTAACTAATTTTATGTCTTTCTTTAATCATGTCTAGTAGCTAAGTTAAGGGTTGGGGTCATATTTTCGCCTTTAATGAGTGTTGAGCTTTGAAAGTTAGGTTTTGGATAAAAAACACGTTTAATTGAAACCTCATGTATTAAAGTTGGAATATTAGGCATTTAACTTTCTTTGTCACACAACGTTAGTGTTTATAGCGATATTCTGAAACTAATCCATTTTTCACCATTTTCGGTTGAAAGTTTAATCTTTCATTGTTGAATTAATTTTCTTCGTGTTTGATGTTCTAATTAATTGAATATGCTCGGTTAAATGGTTTCGAACCAAAATCCTTAATATGCATTGTTCAGCCCATGGCGGGGATATTATCCTAATCTCATTTTATTTTTCTGTTGTAATGGGAAATCTTTTTTTTATTTTTCTTCTTTTATTTCTTTCATACTTTAGTGTAATAATTTTTTTTTTATGTTAGTGTATTAAGTTATTTTGTGAAAATATAAGATTGGAAATGATGACGTATTTGTTGGTAATTTATTGGATTTTGATGCGTGTGACCTCCATTGTTATAAAATCAAATTTCTACCATTAATTTATCTTGTATTTTCACTTCATCCCCACTATATTATTGTGGCTTACGACATGATTTATGTTATAATAATTTTTGTGAAAATATTTTTGTTTTTCTTTGGTTTGTATAGGTATCACATTGATTACTGTAATACCCCGCACTTTTAAAGGTATTTGAATTACACTATGAATTTAATTTAGTAATTTGAGGAATTATTATGAATAGTAATTCTGGGACTAATGAGTGAAATTAAATAAATTCAATATTATAAAGTGAATAGTAAATATTAGTCTTCGAGTGACAGATTAATATTTACGTGGATTATATTTCGAGACTAAGTATATGAGTAGATTATTTTTATTACATGTCGCAGTTGGGTAAAGCGACAAATGAAAATATTTTAAATGGGAAAGCACGTGTATTGAACGTGTTGGGTCAAAATAGTGAATTTTAGTTAAGTGACTCGGATGGAGATTTCGACTCCGCCATTAGGTTCAGAATGGCCGAGATAGTCAAAATAGAGTACCCGAGGGTAGTATTTGGGTTCCGGGCATTTTTGGACTAGTAGGGACTCGTAAATGAGTAATCGAGTCATTTAACAATTGGGTATATACCCAATTTCGGATTTAAAGAGGTGGTATCAGAGCATCAGGTTCTAGTGTCCTTAGGAATCTATGCGGACGTACTATGCTTTCAGCGTTGCTTTTGATTTGATATAGAGCCTTATGATTAGGATTGTTGATATCCTCTTGTGAGATTTCGTTCTCCTGCCATTATGTAAGATTATAGTAAATCTTTTGCGCGCTCGTTCGGGATTCATGTGCTGATCGATGAAGTGTGACCATGGAATTCCATTGTGAGGGCAGCAGGAGGCGGGGCTTGGTTAGAGCTATAAGTTGATGTTGGAAATGAGGACCGCGATAAAGGTCAAATTTTCCTTACGGCAATGTCTTGGATTGTTGCAATGACTACTATAGAATAGTAATTATAATTATCTATGCACCGCTATAGTAGAGAATGGTGCTAAACTTGAATTACTTAGTGAAGTTAGATGGGGAAAAAGCTTAAGAGGTCTTTGATGAGGACCTTGCGTTGAAGTTGAGCTAGGTGGAAATAGTGTAATTTCACTTCTAGGAAGTTGAAGGCTCGGAAGATTTGGCTTAGAGTTGAGTATGGAAATACCCATATGTGAAAATTTGAGGAATTTTTTTTTTCACTTGTTAGAGAAATGTGAAATGGTGGGAACGAAGGTCATCATATTTAGAGGAGCATGATATTTTGGTCATAAATTAATCTTACAGATGGAATAAAGTGAATGCAGTTTTTAGGTTATTCACATAAGAATCGGTCAGAGACCGACGATGAATAAAGAGTGACATGGTTAAGTGAACGTAGTACCGGAGTAAGGTAGGTATAATGGAGAAAGAGGTTTCTCGAATGGAATGATAGACTCACTAGTAATTGGACTTATGTAGAGTGAGTTATAGTTGTTTTAGTGCAAGATGTGAAATCAGCAATAATAAAAATTAAAGTTGTGAGACTTCGTGATTTTTAAGAGTCTAATGGGATAAAGACTCTTGGTATTTAAATTGGAATGTCAGATGTAATTGGGATTCGAGCTAGTTGTGATAAGCTTAATATTTATTTATATTATAAATAAGTGAATACTTATGTGATTAAATCGAATATGTATATTCGGGAAATATGGGATAATGTTACGAGAGATATACACGATTGGTCGGATTATACTGTATATAGATACGAGAATATTGAGACGTATATATATGATATGTTTAAATATATCTGTATGTGATTGGTATATTTGTATGAAACATACCCCTCGAGTGCTATCTTGGGAAGTTATGCATTTTGGGTGAGGCCCCTGGCTTGAGGAGCAGGGAGCGTATAGTCCCCAGGTCATAGTGTCCATTTTATATTGTGTGATTTTTATCAGGAATGAGACGTGGTGGGTATGTTTTGTTCTCATTTCCTCAGAGGAACTATAATTGCTTCCCATTTATTGTGATTTGGTTTTTACCAAGTCGGTGTGATAGTCCGACCGTTGGTACCCAGGATGATGTGTGAGTAATTCCCTGGAAGATGATAGCATTGAGAGACTGCATCCATTGAGTTATAGCTCTGAGGGATGGTTATTATACTTATATAGTGTGTGATATATAAGTATGGATATACTTGATGTGTATAATATAATGTATATATATTTATATAAGATGTGAAATATATATATATATATATATATATACGGATATACTAAAGAATGGAATGTAAGATAAATTCTAGATGAGCCCGCCTTTATCATATGCTTAGATGGAACTTTGATGAGGACGTGTTTCATTACCACGATTTTAGTGCATGGGGACCTTATAGATATAATTTAAGGTATGCATGATTTATTGTTGAGCTGTGAGTTTAAGCTCATTGTTGTTTGCGCTAAGGACTTAGTATTAGTACAAGGGCTTGGTTGTGTGGCTCCGGGAAAGAATTAAGAGTTCTGACTACATTTTTATCGATAGGGGAGATGGTATTATCCGAGTGGCATATTTGAACTAGCGGACCTCCATGACCGACAAAGTTAAGTAATAGTGTATAGGAGGGTTTCCTTGTTTGGATTTTGCTTACGAGATGCTCCACGCACGAACCTTAACAACGTCGGAAGCGGAGAGATGTTATACAATGCATGGATGTTGGTTTTGAAGATAAGTCACCTAGTGTAGAGGAAACACTATTGAGTGAGAGTCGTTTGATGACTGTATAATTATATAGAGATATAAGTGCTATGAAGAAGCACTGAAATTTTCCTCTCACCGCAAGTATGTGGGTGAGTTAAGGTGAAGGAAATTGATTTGAGACGTATATCCAGGTCTTGAATAAAAGGGAAATTCAGAGGAAATACATTTTGGGTATGATGTTAATAATGATTTTGTCGAGAGTAGGCTCCCTGATTAGTTAGGCTTTCCATTTGGAAAACATGGAAGGATTTTTTTTGTGGTAAAAGTACATTAGTAGGTTAATGAATAGGAATTTGAACATCCCGTTGGTGTCCCTTAGACCGTTATATATCGATGACCGACGATGCGAGAGAGTAGTGTAACGGGAGGGTTCCTTGTTTGGATTTCGCTTTGCGAGACGTCCCACGCATGAAACAGAGCAAATGTCGAAAGTCGAGAGAGGTTTTGGACACTACGGATATAATTAGAATAGTACTCATATTACATGTATTAGAAACACCTTAAGCTTAAGACTGCCACGAAGTAAGGGCAATAAGGCACTAATATAGGAAGACTATTGTGAGATAACCACAAGAAGATCGATGGGATAATCTTAAGAAGGATTGAATTTCCAGGTATCGGGAGAATTAAATTTCAAATTATTCGGGTTAAGGGATACCCATGTGTTAGTAGTAGGCCAATTAAATGAGGCCCATTATTTAGAGCGAGTGTGATATATAAAAACCTTTGCAGTGGTGGTGCATATATGCACGGATGACAGGGGGTATGGGTACCCTGATTTGTAAATCCCCAAAATGTCCGAGATGGAAGGACGTGAAAATAAATATGTATAATATATGCCTGAAGGGCGACTATAAACAAGGTAAAATGGTATGACGAATTCAATGTCGTGTGAGAATGACGATAATTCAAGCATTTATGTGCAACGAGAGCTAGCACACTCGAGATGGGTAGAAAGGTTGTGGAAAGCCATTTGAAAGGTACCTCTTAATGAAAAGGATACCAAATTATTGTGAGAAAGTAAAGAGGAGTCTTACTCGAACGAGTATTGACGAATGTCTTGCACATAATTGCTTTGTTAGAATACTCCAAGGAAAGACGGAGTATTTGTAGTACCAAATTTCGAAAGAGTATATGAGTGTTAATACTTTAATTATTCGGTATAGGGAATGTAACTTGGAGATTACGAGAGAGATACTAATCTTAATATTTATACAATATGTAGCGATAAGAATAAAATACGTATGAGAAGTGTATGATTAGGCTGGGAATATTCCTATGAATCTTAATAGGATGTGTGTATGCCTATTATGTGATATTATTATTAAGAGCACTAATGGGTGTTAACCCGGGGGTGCAGGATTAGTGTATATATATATATATATATATATATATATATATATATATATATGTGTGTGTGTGTGTGTGTGTGTGTGTGTGTGTGTGTGTGTGTGTGTGTGTGTGTGTGTGTGTGTGTATGTATATGGATGATATGCCTATATGTATATATATGGATTTGTGAATATTTCTACTGTGTGAGACTAGTAGACATGGTATTAATAATAAATATTTTGCGTCAAGTCGTCTTAATAAAAAGGTGCAAGATTTGTGTAAATATATAGAGATGCGGAGACTATATATATATGAGCATACGCCTTGAGATGGCTGAAATATAGTGGGAGACCATTGTGTTAGGCTATATTTAAATTTGGTTAAACTAGGACGTAATGTATATACCGATCCTAGAGTAGTGGTACAGGCTATATCCGAATTTCGAGGACGAAATTCTGTTGTAAGGGGGGAAGTATGTAATACCCCACACTTTTAAAGGTATTTGAATTACACTGTGAATTTAATTTGGTAATTTGAGGAATTATTATGAATAGTAATTCTGGGACTAATGAGTGAAATTAAATAAATTCAATATTATAAAGTGAATAGTAAATATTAGTTTTCGAGTGACAGATTAATATTTACATGGATTATATTTCGAGACTAAGTATATGAGTAGATTATTTTTATTACATGTCGCGGTTGGGTAAAGCGACAGAGGGAAATATTTTTAATTGGAAAATACGCGTATTGAACGTGTTGGGTCAAAATAGTAAATTTTAGTTAAGTGACTTGGATGGAGATTTCGACTCCGCCATTGGGTTCGAAATGTCCGAGATAGTCAAAATAGAGTACCCGGGGTAGTATTTGGGTTTCGGGCATTTTTGGACTAGTAGGGACTCGTAAATTAGTACACGAGTCATTTAACATTTGGGTATATATCCAATTTCGGATTTAAAGAGGTGGCAACACTCATTTTCCCCAAATATCTGCCCTAAGAGAGAGAGAGAAGAGAGAAAGAGGAGAAGAAAGAAGAAGAAGAAAGAATAGAGAAGAAAATAAGAGATTTTCGACCAAAACTCGCGGGATTCGACTCGTGGTTGTCGGATTTAATCCACGAGGCAAGTGTTTAACTTGCTTTATGATTTAGTGTGTTTAATTTCTCATATGGTAGTTGGTATAAAACTAAATATTTTTGGGTTGAAATTTCGTGGATCAAACGGGTTTTCGAAAGATTAAAACGGATATAACTTGATTTATACCCAATTTGAGAAACTTGAAATTAATTGAAATTAATTGTTTGATCTGTTTAAATTGTGTATTTATAGTTATTTGAGGTTGAATGATGATGAGAGAGGAGATAAAAAGCTTGGAGGTGTTTTAATGGAAGTTTGGATTTTTGAGAAGAAGGTGAATAGTGACCAGCGTCACTTATGGACTATTTCGGATAGGAAGACAGCCGATTCAGCTCTCGGTCAAAACACGAAAGTTGTATATATTTTCGATATGGTCGCGTGGGTACTCATCGCGTATTTTTCTAATTTTTCTTCGAATTGTTATGATTTTTATAAGATGGTAGTTCCGAGTTGAAATCACCAACTCGGAAATGCACTCGAAAATTGGAAAAATAAAAGACTAAAATTGTTTGGAGATAAATATTTGGGGTTCCTAAAAATAGTGTCGGGACTTCTAAATATTTTTTTTAGTAAGGCGTGTATTTTGTATTAGTTAAAAGTAAAATCCAAGATTTACCCAAATAGTGGTGTTCGTGAGGAATAATACTTAAAGAGATATTTAGGTGTGATTTGAATATTAAATAAGGGAATATGTATTGGGGTATTTTAATTGTGTGACGACTTATATTATTGAGAATGAGAATATTCGAGGCTATTGGCTATCGCTATAAGAGTTTGGAAATTATAGCCATAAAATATTGAGAAGAGATAAATAGTATATATCAATGTTGTTGATATAATCATTGTGCGGTGAGAAAAGCTCAGAAAATAATATATTGAAAATTGGTAAAATTGATAAATGCGTAGGATATCCAAGATATAAATATACTACGGATGGGATGTATTGTATGGGCTATGAGTATTCCCTTATAATATATATGTGTAAAAATCATGCCCGTGCTACTTGTAATCACGGAGGTTACCGCACCGGGACAGTCTTATCTCGATGGGACCTTTATGGGAGATATTGACGTGTACCCTAGAACGTAGGACTCCTTAGTACAGGTTATCTGATTGATAGTCAGACGGTCCTAAGAGACGTGAGGGTATGTGCTGACCTCTTAGTGACTTGGAACTATGCTTCGCCTCCATTTGTATGTGTTTTGTGTTAATATAGTTCGAGAGTGATTCCGAACTAGTATTTCCCTTAGTTTGTGTGATACGGGGACTTGATAATAGATCATGCCAGCACCATAGATCTTATGTGGGGTGTCGTTAGTATATATATTATATGTGTGACTAATATATATACGTATATTTAAATGGGAACTTTTTACTGTGCGTATAAGTAGATAAGTAAGGAATAAATGCTTCAACTTTATAACGATACAAGGGGTTTCTTAACCAGGGTGCAATAGTGCTATATATTGTTTTATAAATTGATATGTATGCATAAAGAGAATAATGTGTGTATACCGAAATCTTGTTTGGTGTCATATATGGATAACTAATTTACTTGTTGCGAAAAGTATATTGTATATGTATGAGATGAGATATCATATAACCTAACCCTGTATAAAAAGGAGAAGAATGAATAAAGTGATATACTCCTTCCGGTGGATTTATATCCGGATTTATATGAATATGGATCATAGGATCTAATGAGAACTATCAATAAATACGGGATGGTATAAATATGTTATGTACCGAAGGCCTAATGGATCCTGATGATCAACATTGTCACGTAGTAGTGTATCGGGGGGGTTCCTTATTTGGATTTCGCTCCGCGAGACACCCCACGTATGAACGTAACGTAATTTTGGGAATGGGGAGAAGTTTAGTCCTTAGTACCCGAATTGATGAGGTTTATTAGAAGATGGGTAATTACATTAGTTAGGCACGGTAGCTTAACTAGGTTGTTTAAAATGGTATGCGCTAGTTGTGCACTGTTAGAAGAGGGGTGAGGTGTATCTCATGTGAGAGCGATACCAGTTTAAATATGAGAAATAACATATTTTAAAATATGGATTTTAAGCACTTGCTAAAATATTTTCAAAAATCGGGCTCTGACCCGTTTATCTATTTTCCCTCTTGCTATATCTATATATATATATAGGTGTCCAAACACAGGGACGCCTAGATAATAATTCTTTCGAGTCAGACGTTTGCTGCAGCAGCTGTGGATGCAAGCAGGTTTATATTAGACGCTTCCATCATTGAGATCTAGATAGGAGGTATTGTAGAAACATTCGGGCTTATGGCCCAACTGTACTCATTTATTCTTTTATTGCCTTTTAGTGCGGCATTCGATTTGGTTGTATTATTGTACCGAGTGTTCGATTATTTTATTTTATTTCATTTCAGTTGGTGCATGTAAACTGTTGTAATTGTTTTCTTTGAATGGTTTGGTTAAAAATATTTGTTAATTTAAAATTTTGGCGCCGGCCTAATAGGATATTAGTAATTATATTGGTTTTTGACAGTGATGCTAAGAATGAACCATATGAGACTCCTGTTTTAATGTCATATAGGAGTGATCGCCTGGTATTTTATTAGGCGGGGTGTCACAATTACCTCGGGAATCGCTCCAAATTGGGGTGATTTATTTATATCCCTCTCTTTTTCATAGTGTCTTTTATTACATTGAGGACAATGTGCGATTCAAGTTAGTGGTGTGTGAATATTCATCTCAATTTTTATTTTATCATCGTGAGCCATGAGTATATTTATTAATTATATTGATTAAATATAAAAAATAAATAAATAAAATAAAATAAATAAATAAATCCAGAAACTCAATTTTTTTTTTACTTCTTTTCTTTTTCTTGGGCCTCTTGCCTTAATTTTTTATGATAAATTAAATAACTACCCTATCCAATTGCAAATTTAATAATGCATTTTCTATTTCTTTCATGTTATTAAACTTTAGTCCACAAATTATTCAATATTGGTAATAAATGCAAAAATTAAACCTTGAAAACCCATGAGCATTTGAGCATATTTTCTAAATGAATCGGTAGGACAATTATAACTTGGTATCTATTTTTTGCTTTGTGTACACTAAAACCGAGAGAGCTTTATGATTTTCTTCCTTTGTGAGTGTTTATACATTACTCTTTCCTTCTTGAAAACGTTAAATTTGTTAGTAATCTCACTATTCCTTCATTGATTGTTAATTAATTGAGTTCATATAGGAAATGTGTTACTTGAGCATGATTTTTAAAGTTATTTTTACTCAAGAATTCCATAAATTTTAGGAAAGGATCATAGGTCCTCTTTGTTATATCACCTGTATTGACCTTGACCTCACCTTATGTATTTTCCTAGTAAACCCCTTTGAGCCTATTTAATAACCTTTCATTTCAAAACCCAAAATCACATAACTAACTCCGAAATTGGAGCTATAAACCATACACATTACCTTTCATACCATTTATTGGAATGATACTTGGGATTGAATGATGTTCCTTCTATGTGTTTACCATTAAGCATGTGAGAGTGAAAAAGAGTTAAGTGAAAGACAAAAGAAAAAGAAAGAAAAGAAGAAAAGAAAATAAAAACAAAAGAAAAAGAAGAAAAGAAAGATCACGTGTTTTTATTATGTATATAGTGTTAAATAACCTTAGTCACTTTCCATTATTATATTGAATGTTTGTCATGGAAATCATTCATCAATTTTGAAAGTGCCCGCAATTTTCCATTATCCCATGTTTTTCATACCCAAACACCTTTGAATACCTACATACTCCATTCCTTTAATAACCTTAACCCCAAACCTACATTACAACCCTATAAAAGTCCTATGTGATCATAAGGTGAATGTAATTAAAAAGTTTAAATAATTGCGATAATCTGTGAAAATGCATTTCACCTCTTAAATGATGATATCATTTCATTGAGATTTCAAAGTTTTTATTTTATATATAGCATTCTTCATTTATGACATGTGTGCAACCAAGTTTTCATTTGCATTTACGCATTATGCCCACACGTCCCATGTGTTACACCCTATTTCGAGTGCTTCTATTTGTTAAGTGTCATATCCGGAGAGGATTGAGTAGAAAAATTCTATAATTTTTTATCTGAACTATATGATTTTTATCGAATCAAAGATTTTACATGTGCACACACACAACTCATATTCGAAGTTTCAATTTGTAAGGACATAAATTTCAAATTGAGTCTATCTATTGTTTTGACTTAATTCCGTGAACAAAACTGTGTTTGTAATATGTCATAGTGAGATTTTTATTTTGTCACGATCCCACTCGGTCTATGACATATTGAAGAAAATTGAAGACGTTGCGGCAAAGCTTCAAAGAAATAATCATGCCGATGTTTAAATTGGTGCAAGTTTACTCGTGTTCAAGTCAATTGCATTCCGAGATCACTCAGGTATGAGTGCGTATAATTAATGGTGCTCGGAATTGTTTTTATAAAAGATAAGGATGTATTTTTATAAAGAAAACTATTTAAAATGTTTTTAAAAGTGTTTTAAGTGTTTATACTACGTTTTAATTTTGATACTCGAAATAGAGTTTGACTTATTCGGAACTCCTTTAAAAAAGATGTTTTGAACTAAAAGTTAAAAATTCAAACTGACACGTCAGCTCATTCAAATGACATAAGGATCTCGCTCGAACGAGATGCCTAAGTCACGCGAACGACGTGGCATTGTCGTTTGAATGACACGTTTTTCAAGGCAGCGCTAAATTGTTATTAAAAGCGTGTTTCTATCAGAGTTTCGAAGGTGTGCATATGGAAAAATAGTTTACCATCCAGTACGAGTTTTGCACATGTTTTCTAAGGTTTAAAAAAACATAAACACATCCTTAGAGTTTGCAAAGATTCTTGTTATCATTCTTCTATATTTAAGTGATCTTGTGGCGCCAAATAAGTTTGTTCTATCATTGAACATAAATGGTTTTGCGGTAAATAAAAGAGAAGGACTTCTTGTTCGACATTGTGGATGAATCAAAGCCAATCGGTGGACACCGAGACATACATGGATGCTTGTGTTGTGGACAGGTACCGTGGAAGACGAAATTTCTGCGTGGGCACTAATGAAGAACGGTTGAAGATCAAAAGGAGTTTCAAGACCCGTGGGGATCGATTCATTGAGTAAGGCTAATTTTTCTTTGTAAAACCATTATTCATAGCGATTGTCTGGCTTGGGCTGTCCGAGGTTGTTTTCCCATTTTGGATTTTTTCCTCGTACATCCGGCGTTGTGAGTATTTTCTACTTTATTTTACTTGCTTTAATCACTAGATGCATGTTTAAGATTAATCAAGATAAAATTGGTTTAAAGTAAGAATTGGGTTTTCACAACTTAGTTTTGTGAATAATTAAAAGTTGGATAATTTTTGGTGAAAATTTTGGTTTTGTTTAAAACACACATATTGGGCACTTTTCACAATTCCATGTAGTTATTCTTTTTGTGTTGATAGTTTTGGATTATTGAGCAACATTCTCATTTTCTTTGTTAATAATATGTTGAAATATATAGTTGTTATTGAGCTTGGGATATTGGTTGGGCATGTTTTGAGAAAATTTGATGTTTGTGGGTTTTATCCTTGAAACCTAGGGGTTTAAAGACGTATTGCATCTGCTAAATGCAATCATTCGCCCGCAAAAGTGGCTTCTATTTCTTTTGTTCATATCTCCTATCTCGGAGTTTACTTGTTGTACTTCTTGCTTTGTATTTCGTTTCTAGGGACTAGCAATGTATACGTTCGGGGGGGTGATTGGGCTTGAATTTTACATTTATTTACCCTCTTTACTTATGTAATTTTTCTCCTTGGTACGTTAATTCCTATATTTATGATCATTAGTGGGACTACCTTTTTTTCATGTTTACATGTTTTGCGAGGAATAATTGAGATTTCATAGATATTATGGTGCTTAGTAGTGGAATTGGTGCTTTCGGGAAGTTTTCAATTAGTATGTAACTACAAGGGCATTTTTATCATTTTTGTGTTCGAGCTTCATGCCCGAACTCTTCAAAAAAGTTATGAAACTTCGATTTAGCTTCATGTGGCCTCTGACAGTTCATTAATCCGGTTCCTAACGATCATGTTATGTCCATTTTCTTGGGGAGCTACTTCTTGGTTATTAGGATAATTCATTTTCAATTTCATTTCTTTTCTCTTTTTTTCTTTTACCACTTACAATATATGTGGGGTTTTGTTGTATTTAAAGACACATCTTATTTTTATCTTGTATTTTAGTTAGTTTTAGGTTAGAGAGGGAGGATGATGGGTTTTATTTATCTCTCCTTGTGTTTTCACCCAAATGGATTTGTATGGCACTATTCATCTTCTTCCTTGTTAATGTAAGCTTTCTTTTATTATTTTCTTTCTTTGTTACTTATTTACATGCTTTGTATATATTTTCTATTGGTTAATTATATGTTTTCATTTGATTAACTAGTTTTATTTCTTACTTTAATCATGTCTGGTAGCTAAGTTAAAGGTTGGGGTCATATTTCTTCCATTAATGGGTGTTAAGCTTTGAAAGTTAGGTTCTGGGTAAAAATGCATTTATTTGAAACCACGTGTATTAATGTTGGAATATTAGGTGTTTCAATTTCTTTGTCACGCAACATTAGTGTTTATAGTGATAGTCTGAAATTAATCCATTTTTGACCATTTTCAGTTGAAAGTTTAATCTTTCATTGTTGAATTAATTTTTTTCATGTTTGTTGTTTATAATTATTTGAATATTCTTGGTTAAATGTTTTTGAACAAATATCCTTAGTATGCGTTGTTTAGCCCATGGCAAGGATGTGGTCCTAATCTTGTTTTATTAATCTTTGCTTAGTTTTAATTAGCGTAATTAAATCTTTTTTTCCATTTTCTCCTTTTTAAACAATAATCACATTTTACACATTTATTTTAGAAGTAATAAATCAATTAAAGTCTGTCAAACATTCCCTATGGATTTTTGATACTCGAACTAGCCGCTATACTCCAATTGAGTGTAGTTAAAGTTTAGTTTTTTTTTTGCATTACTATCGGAAGTCGTTAACAACGATTATCATATCTACATGAACGATTGGTTTTTATCACATCGAAATGGCGCCGTTGCCGGGGAGTGTCTGTTATTGATTGTAATTGTTTTATTATTTCATAGTATTCTTTTCTTTGTTTTTTTCTTTCTTTTTGACTGTGCTAAATTGTTTCGAAAACCTTAAAATTTTAGTGCTCGTCGCGTTTTTGAATTACCCAATTTGAAATGTCTCACTATAACTCTTTAGATAACCTTAATTTCTATGAGAATATTTTTCCAAGTTAGACTCCCAAGACTATGCGAGAATACCTACAAATTCTTGAAAATGAATGAATTGAGTGTGAAATTCAAGAATTTATAAGTAATCCCTCATCGCCTTGGGAATAAATTTTTGGAAGCGGGGAATCCCCTAGCTATAAGCAAACCTCCCAAGAAGATGTTATGTCTTCTTATTGGTTTGATCGTGAATTATATATTAAGGAATTGAATGATCAATCCGACTTGGTCTTTAGAAATAAATGGCCAACTCAATTAGATTTTTTATTCTTGAGAAATCCCGGTTTAGGTTGAAACTTGCATTTCACCTCCACCTCTTTTTGAGGAAGAAATAATTGAGAGTGATCCAAGAAGTTTCAAATTTCAACCTCATATTAATATTTCCAACTCTTTTAAGGTTGAAGGTACTTCCTTTCCTTTATTCCCTACTATTATCGAACCATGAAAGTTATCACAAGAATCGGTTAAAAGTTTTGAGGACTTTGACCCGATTCTTGAACGAGAATGCTATTTGGAGATGCTTTTATCTCATGGGATATTCGCTTACACTTGCACCACCTCCCCTTCCAATTGAAAAAGACTGGGGATGTGATTTTAATTATCCTGAGATCAATTTGGTCTTGTCCCCATTAGTATCCAAATCCCCCATCACCCACCTAAATGTTTTTATTGGTGTGGTTCATTTCTTACGCCTTACACATGCCTTCCGTTGTTCAAACATGATTCTTATTTTTCGGGAGGCAAGCATGAAAATGAAGGTACACCACTTATCCCTCAAATTCAAATTGTGTTTTGGGTGGATCCTCAAAAATTTCAATTTTTAGTGTATAGTTAGTTAATTTAGGTTGTACATGGTTAATTTTTTTAATTTAATTATTTCAGTATAGCTTTTAGTGTAATTAGTAAAAATTTTCTTTATTTTTTTGTGTATTCTTGCATTTGATAATTTTTGTAGGTTCAACGAACCGAAATTTATGGAGATTGTGCATCCTAGACATGAGATTGTTAAAAAGCTAAAAAAACAACTCACAAAAATATTTTTTTTATTTTGCACACACTCATACTCACTTCTTCGCATATATTTTTTCTTACTTGTGTGTGTATGTCACCCGTTGTAAATTTCATCCTCACCTTAGTATTTTTATTTTATATATATATATATATATATATATATATATATATATATATATATATATATATATATATATATATATATATATATATATATATATATATATATATATATATTTCATCCTTACTGTAATATTTTAGTGTATATACTTTTTTAATATTAATTTTATAAATATTATTCATTTATTCATATATAGTTTTTATTTATTTATTTATTTTTCATAAGCTCCCTCTTTTCCCATTACAACATAGTCTTTGTACGCCATACAAAATATAAGCATGTCCCCACCCCCCTCCCCCCAAAAAACAAAAAACCTAGCAGGTCTTTGCTTGAAGTAAAAAATACAATCATGTTTTTTATTGTAACAAAAGTAGCAGGTCTTTGTTCTCAGTTATCGGGAAAATTCAAAAACTGCGGTAGACCGACACTCTAAATGAGGTCGACTGGTTCCAGACTCCCACGTGCACGGTCCAAGATCTAAGGAAAAATTAGAAAGCGTGGTCAGCCAACCCCAATCCGCAGACGACCGGGGATACCAGTTATTTGCCCAAATTGATTTCTTTTGTTTGCCTTTCACTCATGTCTCTCTCAACCTTCTCTCACCGTTCAAAATTCTCATAATCAAACTCTTGGCTTTTTTTCTCCCATTTCCACCACCAATCATCCCCCAAATCTTCAATGGTATAAATTCTTCCCATTTTCCATGTCTCTTTGGTGTTTTTGGTTAGTAATTGTCATGATTCGAAGGTTTTATGTATATTTTGACAATTTGTGAAGTTTTTAGTTGGTGTTCTCCAATTGTGTTGTACCAACATATTTTATGCTTAATTGTTGATTAATAACCACTCATTAACACAATTGTTATTGGATTATTGTGTTTGTTCATGAATGGGGTGTGTTGTTGGTTCAAATGTCACTAACACACCCTTATACCACATTGTGCACACCAAGTGTTTGCTAAGATGCCTAAACAACTTTTTTAGATGTTTAGCATACACTTGTGTATTTTTCACTCGATATCTCACCCTGACACTTTTTGTCACAATGTGGTATGTTTTCACCTGGTTTCACACTTGCACATACCATTTCAACTTATTCACCGACTAACTTTAATTGCTCTTTACAATTTTTTTTTGTCTTGCCTAATTATTATTTTGTAGGTTTAAATGGCCACAACCAAAGAGTACGATTCGACCAAATTTTTACAGTCCCGGGGTTTCAAGGGGTTCCATTGTGAAAGGGTAGAAGATTGGCTTCATGCTTATTTTCAGACTAAACTGAGGTCGTTGGCCTACCATTGTGCTCGTGACCTTGATCATATACCGGATGTGGCGCGAGTCAACTTGCGTCGCCATAATTGGGAGCATTTCTTTTCCATGAATGGTCTCATCAATGAGGAGTTGGTGCATATTTTTTATGCGACATTCGTGATGGTGAAAGGGAGGCGGACATCATACGAGGCTATGGTAAGGGGGTGAAGATATGCGACGGGATCCTTTGTTGGTCGCGGGTTTAAGTATTGTTATTGTAATGGGAAATATTCTTTTTATTTCTCTTCTTTCCTTTCTTTCATATTTTATTGTATAAACGTTTTTTAGGATGTTATTGTATTAAGTTATTTTGTGGAATTATGAGATGGTAAATGATAATGTAGTTTTTGGTTAATTATTGGATTTTGATGCGGGTGACCCTCCATTTTTATAAAATCAAATGTTCACCATCAATTTTATAGTATTTTCACTTCAGCCTCTCTATATTGTTGTGACTTGCAACATAATATATTTTATATTAATTTTTGTGCAAATACTTTTATTTTTCTTTGGTTTGTATAGGGCTCACGTTGACTACCTCAGGGATCGCTCCAAATTATGGTGATTTATTTTTATCCCCCTCTTTTTCAAAGTGTCTTTAATTACATTGAGGACAATGTGCGATTCAAGTTCGGTGTGTGTGAATATTCATCTCAATATCTATTTTCTCATCGTGAGCCATGTGTATATTTATTAAATATAAAATAAAAATAAAAAAATCGAAAAATTCTAAAATTATTTTATTTATTTCTTATCTTTTTCTTGGGCCTCTTGCCTTAATTTCATATGATAAATTTAATAATGTCCCTATCCAATTACTAAGTCAATAATGAATTTTCTATTTCTTTCATGTTATTAAACTTTAGTCTTCAATTTATTCAATATTGGGAATAAATACATTAATTATACCTGGAAATCCCATGAGCACTTGAGTATATTTTATAAATGATTCGGTAGGACAATTATAACTTGGTATCTATTTGTTGCTTTGTGTACACTAAAATCGAGTGAGCTTTGTGATTTTAGTCCATTGCGAGTGTTTATACATTACTCTTTCCTTCTTGAAAATGTTAAATTTTTTGGTAATCTCACTATTCTTTCACTGATTG
Source organism: Sambucus nigra (assembly GCA_949130495.1). NCBI lineage: Eukaryota > Viridiplantae > Streptophyta > Magnoliopsida > Dipsacales > Adoxaceae > Sambucus > Sambucus nigra. Next base: position 170,406,215 of record OX422219.1, read on the forward strand.
TTCATTAATTGAGTTCATATATGGAATGTGTTACTTGAGTCTGATTTTTAAAGTTGTTTTTACTCGACAATTTCATAAATTTTAGGAAAAGATCATAGGCCCTCTTTGTTATATCACCTGTATTGACCTTGACCTCACTTTATGTATTTCCCTAGTAAATCCCTTTGAGCCTATATAATAACCTTTCATTTCAAAACCCTAAATCACATAACTAACTCCGAATTGGAGTTATAAACCATACATATTACCTTTTATACCTTTATTTGGAATGATAATTCGTATTGAATGATGTTCTTTCTATGTGATTGCAATTAAGCAGGAGAGAGTGAAAAAAAGTGAAGTGAAAAACAAAACAAAAAGAAAAAAAGACGAGAAAAACGAAAGAAAAATAAGAAAAGAAAAGAAAGGGCACATGTTTTGTTTATGTATATAGTGTTTAATGACCTTAGTCACGTTCCATTGTTATAATCAATGCTTGTTATGGAAATAATTTTCCAATTTTGAAATTGCCCGCAATATTCCATTATCTTAAGTTTATCATCTCCAAACACCTTTGAATCCATACATATTCCCTTTCTTTCATAACCTTAACCTGAAATCTACATTACAACCGTATAAAAGTCCTATGTGATCCTAAGGTGAAATTAATTCAAAAGTTTAAATAATTGAGATAATTTGTGAAAATTCATTTCACATCTTTAATATATAGCATTCTTCATTGATTACATGTGTGCGCCCTAGTTTCCATTTACATTTACTCATTATGCCCGCATGTCCTGTGTGTTACACCCTATTGCGAGTGCTTCTATTAGTTGGGTGTAATATTCAGATAGGATTGAGTGGAAGCATGCTCTAATTTTTTATCCGAGCTATAGGAAATTTTACTGAATCAAACCTTTTGCATGTGTACTCACACCACTCACATTTGAGGTTTCAATTCCATGTAGTTATTCTTTTAGTGCTGATAGTTTTGAATTATTAAACAACATTGTCGTTTGATTTGTTATTACTATGTTGAAATATTTAATTGTTTTTTATATTGGCCTATTGGTTGGGCATGTTTTAAGGAAATTTTGTGTTTGTGGGTTTCATCCCTGAAAACCTTCACGAGACAATACTCATCCACTAGGGTAACCTAGGGGTTTAACGACTTATTGCATATGCTAAATGCAATCGTTCTCTATCAAAAATGGATTTTATTTCTTTTGAACATATCTCCTATCTCGAGGTTTACATATTGTGCTTCTCGATTTGTATTTCATTTCTAGGGAATAGCAATGTGTAAGTTTGGGGGTGTAATTCGACTCAAATATTGCATTTATTTACCCTCTTTACTTATGCATTTTATCCCCCTTAGCTACCTTAATTCCTATATTTATGTCCGTTAACTAGAATACCTCTATTTTATATGTTACGTGTTTTGTGAGGTATAATTGATCTTTTGTAGGTAATATGGTGCTTAGTAGTGCAATTGGTGCTCTTTGGGAAGTTTTCAATGTAGTACGCAAGTTCAGGGTCATTTTTGTCATTATAGGTCCGAGCTTCGTGCCCGAACTCTTCATAGAAGGTGTGGGTCTTTGAGTCGGCTTCACGTGGCCCTTAATAATTCATTAATCTGGTTCCTAATGAGCATGTTATGATCATTTCCCCGGGGATCTTCTTCTTGGTTATTAGGATGATTCATTTATTTTTTTCTCTTTATTTCTTTTACCACTTGCTATATAAGTGGTTTTTTGTTAGATTTGAAAAAATATCTTATTTTTATCTTATTTTTTAGTTAGTTTTAGGTTATAGAGGGAGGATGTTGGGTTTTGTTTATCTCTCCTAGGGTTTGCACCCAAATGGGTTTAAATGACACTATTCATCTTCTTCCTTGTTAATGTAAGCTTCTTTTTTTTTATTGTTTCTTTCTTTGTTACTTATTTACTTGATTTGTATTTATTTTTTGTTGGTAATTATTTTTTTCATTTGTTAACTAGTTTTATTTCGTTCTTTAATCATGTCTAGTAGCTAAGTTAAGGGTTGGGGTCATATTTCCGCTATTAAAGGGTGTTGAGCTTTGAAAGTTAGGTTTTGGGTAAAAATGCATTTAATTAAAACCTCATGTATTAAAGTTGGAATATTAGGCCATTAACTTTCTTTGTCATGCATCTTTAGTATTTGTAGAGATATTCTGAAAATAATCCATCTGTGACCATTTCAGTTGAAAGTTTACTATTTCAATATTGAATTAATTTTCTTCATTTTTGATGATTCAATATGCTCGATTAAATGTTTTTGAACCAAAATCCTTTATACGTGTTGTTTAGACCATGACGGGGATGTGATCCTAATCTCGTTTTATTAATCTTTGTTTAGTTTTAATTAGCATAATTAACTCTTTTTCAGTTTTCTCCCTTGTATAAACCATCATCACCTTTTACACTTTTATTTTCGAAGTAACAAATCAATCAAAGTTTAACAAATATTCCATGTGGAATTTCGATACCCAAATTAGCCACTATACTTCATTTGAGTGTAGTAAAAGATTAGGTTTTTATCATTGCGGTCATAAGCCGATAAGAAAGATTGGCGTATCTCCATAAATGCTCGGTTTTTGCCACATCAATCCTTAAATTTAATTGTAGAATCATCTTACCACACATTAATCATGTCTAAACCATTTATTTACCCCCTCTTAGCTATTATCTTCTGAGATTTTATCCAACATTTCCAAAGTAATAATTAGACATTCACTAATGGGTTTCCTAATGTAAACTTATTAATCGATCAATTCAAACCTCGAATGACACAATCCTTCTTCTTTTCCTCACTTTGTACTTCTTCTAAGATAAGTGTAGTTAAATTAAGGTATGGCTTTTACCATTTTCAGCATTTTCTCCACTTCCACCACCCCAAACCACCATGCCACCACAATGTACCCATCTAATGCCATCATATTCTACTAGTATCCCACTATATTTAAGCCTAATACACCTACTTCCACCATTGTTGGGCAAAGATATGAATTTGGAGTTGTTATTGGGGGTTTTAGAAAAGAAGAAGTATAAGTTTATGGGATTTGAAGGGGCTTTTTCTTGGAGCATGCTTTGTGGAACTAGGCAACCTACTTGTGGACACCTTAGGAGGTGGTGGTTACCATTATCTTATTCTTCATTCTACCGTTTTTGGAACTCCATTGAGGTGAGAAAACTCTACTCTAGCGTAGAACTCATATTTTCCACGCATTAGTCTTATGGTTGAGTTTGTAAGAGTAGGTTGTACGTTTGGTAAGAAAGGATAATTCTTGTGATGATATAATAAATGGATTAAAAGGGGGATTTAAAGAATGTGGAAAAGGATATGTTTCAAGAAGTTTAATGGTAAACATTTTATGGAATAAAATGTTTGGAAATAATAATTATCTTGCTAAAGATATTTTGGGTGAAAAATATCTTAAAGTTTCCTGCAAAACAAAAAATTTAGAAAAACTGGACATTGTTGAAGTTTTGAAGAATTAAAATGTCCTTTAGTCTTGAAAAATGTATTTGGCAAGTATTATGAAATTTCTAAAGTAAATCACATCTTATTTCTATTTGATAGGATTTTTGGACTTAATATCCATCGTCTTATGCATATAAACTTGTAGTACTATGAAGATGAACACACAAACAAGTTTAATGAGGGTTTATTTGGGTTTAAACATGAAATGGAGAAATTAAAAAATTCATCCCTTAAGGTGTGTGTAAAATGTGATAAAAATATAAGATTTCAAGACTGCAAGTATTAATAAATAAAATCATATTTTCTTATATGGTAGTCTTAGATGTTAATGATTTCTTGAAAATGAAAAGAATCAAATAAAGATGTTTACAACTTGAAAATAATATTACTCCAAATGTTACACAGTGTTAATGTGTTAAAAACACTTAAAAATTTAGTGTGGATAAATTAATGGTGTTTTGGGAAATAATACTTATGAAAATAGAGGAAAAGACAAGTTTGGAAATAAATTGGTAAAATGTTAATTTTATGTAAAGTGGGACAATTTTATGAAATAAAAATATTGGAAAGATGCTACATAAAAAGGTCCTAAATGTATATGATTTGGGAATAAAATCAATATTAGACTAAAAAGGACAAGAAATGATGATTTTAAAGTGTAACACAAGTTGGGGTGGAACCCCGAGCTTTGGCTTCGGCTGGGTAAGAGGAAAGTGCGATAATGTGGACATTTGTAAAATGTTAAAACACATGAGTAAGGACTCCAATTACACTTGGAAAATTAAGTAGGGCCCGGAGACCTAGGGTGAAAGACCCAAAATACTATCCAGAGCATATGATGGCATAGCCAGTGGTGTGGAGCCCGTTAAAGATTGCGGTTCTTAGAAGATTCTGAGAAAAGATAATGAAAATGGAACATGTAAAGAAATTGGTTGTGTGGTGAATATGGAAAAATACAACCTAACTTGAATGAATTAATAAATATTTCGGTAATGGATAAAGTAGGAAAGTAATGTGAATATTGATTCATGTCCATAAAGAAATGGTAAAGTACAGGGATTAAATGGGGAGTTAAAGACCCAAAGAGGTTTAACCCATAATTAGAACAAGGGTGTGTTTATGAAAGGTTTTCAAAGGAAAAATGAGTATTTTCTAACACGATATTTACGTGTGTTGAAAGGGTGATTTTCAAAGAAAATACTACGTGAATTGGTTTGAATAAAATTGAAGGTTTGGGAAAAGAAATAATCTTCCTTAAATAAAATGTTTTGTTCAAAGTATTTAACCGAGTGTGTTAAATCAAGGAATAAATATTAAGATAGTAAAAATCGAGGTATTTCATCAGATTAATATGAATTATTCATAATAAGTAACGTTTTTAAAACAAAAGTGGTTTCATGCACGTGAGTATATATATATGGTAGTTTCATTTGCACATACATATAACATGTTAGAGTCTTCTTTCTATCGTTCGATTCTACATTGCATTCTTGTATTTTTTCACTGGGCGTTCGGCTCTTTCCCTCATATTTGTTATGACAGGTTAGGTGTGGTTTCATATTTTGAGGGCATTATATGGGTAAGTATTCCTTTTATTTTATGTTAGTAGATCTGTATGCTTGAATTCTGGGGATTTATTCCCATGGGTCCCTCGCATAGCTTGATTTAAATGGAAATCGCATGCTAAGCAAGTGAAATGTTAATTAAGTAAAACTGGAATAGCAACCTTATGTAGGTTATTTCATTGCACTTGACACCTAATGCTTGGGTCGGACCAGGTTGACCATGAGTGACCCATAAATTCATGTCGGGGCATTACGAATGGTAATAGATCTTTAGGTTCAAGGTTCCTTTTGGGAGTGACATGATGAGGTCGTCATTGGATCTTCCAACATCATTGTTGTTTTTGGGATGGCCAGGCTAGATTGGTGATGGTTTTTATTCGTATTCTCAAAGGTAAAGTCAAGGAGAATAACATGATGAGTAATTCATTGCCAAGTGGCATGCAACCCAGTTAGTTGTTGTTAATTGATTCCATGCTTTTGATTTAGATATGTTGGTAATTTATGAGTGTCCGTGTGAGCCAATAGTGGAGACACCACAGTTTTTAGTGTGAGGTGCTTGTGTGTCAACCCTTGATGTAATGAGAGGTCTGTCGAGACGTTAATAGAGCTTAATAACGTTCGTTGAATTACAGACATGAATTGTGTAAAGTAAACCATACAAATTAGGTGACTAGTATGTCACTGCTAATCAGTATTGAATTGCGATGGGGATACATAATGTTCAAGGTGCTGTACTTTCGAATATATAGTAACAATGAAGTGGTTATGCGAACTCAATCCTTGGGGTAGTGTCATGTCATAGAAAATTGCTGATTTAGTGGACATGATGAAATGTGTTGGACGACACTTGGGGATGTGTACTCGATATGAGTCAATAAGATAATATTATTGTAAGAAAGTATCTTGGTGATTCTTTATCGAAAGTTGTACAAAATAGGGCATGATGAGATTTACGAGAAAATTACGATAAGTATGTTATGTACACAACGATGATGGTTGAGGAGACTTAGGAGTGAAATTTAAAAAGTCTTCCATGTCAGGGTTTTAGGATATATGACACGATTTTTATGGATAGAATCTTTATTGATGTCGGTGATGTAGACCTAGAGGCTTATAGGTTGTATGAGACGTATTGTGCCTTACCAAAATCCTTAATAGTGTTAGTGGTGATTCGGTATGTCGCTTATGATCAAAGTCGTTTAGAAGAGAGATAATATTGTAATCGAAGTGTCAAGGACCGTTTTATCGGTATAACCAATGGCTAGATCCAAGGTAATCCTAGTGTGAGTGTGGTTTAAGGGCATCTTCGAGTATTTGTAGGACTAATTGTGTGTGGCGTTATTGAGGAATAGAATTCGACTTGTTGTAACGTCTAAAGGTATTAAATGGTTAAGATGTGACCTATGTAGATACTCATATACTAATTTCCTTACGACCACCTAGTTATCACGATGTGGGTATTGAAAGGTTTGAAGAGCGCACCTACAATGAGAAAGTCATGGATGATGAAATCTTGTCAGGTTTTGAGAACTTTTACGTGGAGTATATTTGGTGTCCTTAAGGAAAACAAGTTAAGTCCAAAATGAAAAAATGTTTGAATTATAGTAATGATTTTGTTGAGGGTCGGGTAATAATCTCAGGTTGCTAGTCAAGGTTTAAAATAGTAAAATAGTGTACGTGCCGGGTGCTATCATCCGAATTGGCACAGATGGGTGGTATAACCTTCTAAGAGAAATTAAAAGCTTGTGTCGTGTATGTGAGTGATGCTCATGACAAGTATAAGCCGTGTGACACTTGATTTCGAGGAGTATAAGGAAATGTATTCGGGACATAGATTCATGATGCCATGTGGAGAGTTAAAAATGGCATCCAAAGGGGGAATATCAAAGCATAATTAGAGTGTGTCCAAGCATAAGTTAGAATAACTCTAGCAAGGTAGGGACTAATTCATGGAACGTCTTTCCAATTCGGTATGGATTAGAATATGAAGACCTTTATGGCATTTATTAACCTTAGAATGCTAGTGACGACTGGTGTGGACGTCACATAAGTTCAGTTTGGATAGAATATGGAGATAGTCTTAATAATGACCTAGTATAGGAAAATGTGGCCATAAGGTGCATGATTTCCTTAACTGGGTTCTCCCTCAGGAGACCCGGGGTTATAAGGTTATGATTGTGATTTGACAAGGTAGATAGTAACTAAGGAACAGTGGGTTGGTGATGTTATCACTACTAAGATTGACAAGGTCGGTGTCAATAAGGTCTTTGGCATTCTTCGATCAGGATGACTCACATTAATCGAGAATATAGGGAGGAAACCTTACTCTTAGGGAGTAAAGTCCTGTGTTTGACTTCTCAAAAGCTAATAGTTCCTATGTGGCCTTCGTGTTATGATAATGAGTCATTTGTGATTCGATTTGTCACAGTTGGTGACTCGAGCTTGGGCGTGTGGATACGTTAGTACTCATGGAGAATGTCTGGGAGAAGTTGTAAGACTTAAAGAATAGGGTGTAAGCTTGCCTTTCATAGACCATTGTTTATTGCGTGCGGATGGGATTTTCTCCGAACGGTTGTTTATTCCTTCCGACTCTTATGTAGACCTTTTGGTCACTCTGATAGCTCAAATTTTTTCCATGTGATGGTATGCCATAGTTTGGCCCAATAGAGTGCGAGTGGACTGGCATGGTCAATGCATCTCGATAACTGGGTGCACCCCTATCTAAGGTTTCATTTATATTGCATAAAGTTCTGTGCATGAGTGGCTGCACATTCGATCACACGGTTTGCTTGTAGTGTTTTCTTTCCTTATAATTAATGACCTTAGGATTGGCCAGCATGGCAGTTAGTGGCTCTGGTTGTAAAGAGCAGGATGGTGACTTGAGTACATTATATAGTGATAGTACTCGAGGAAACTTTGCATACAGTGTTAGTTTTCCATAGTGAGTGGATTGTTGTGATACTCAAGTGAGACACCTAGAGTAATAATAGGGTCATCAGAGTAATGCAGTGGAAGCTATCATTTGAGTGAGCGATGATGATTTGGTTGATGTATTATGTCTCAGAGTGAGTAATTAGCGATGTAAGGTTAGTATCAAGATCGAGAGAAATTGTGTAATCAGGATAACCCAAAAATTCTTGGGGATATAGTATACATAGTCCTAAGATTAGAAATGATTCTTGGTGATGAATTTGATGATTGACTATATTATGGTTCACTCTTAGGTGAGTATCAATCATTAAACAGGGTTACTGGGTAGGGGTGTCAGTATGCTTTGGATATTAGCAAAGGTAGTCATAGGAATTAATTGGACATTATCATCAAGTGAGTGAAAACTCGGAGTCGATTATGCAATGTTGATGGTTAGCGTGATGGTGAGTGTTAGACCATGTCGCATGTTGTGCTTTTGATGACAACCCTTGTGTAAGGGCATGTGATGTGATCTTAGATAATGAGGATTTCGATGGTTTAGTCTTGGACGATTCCTATGACTTAGTATAAAATTCAGTAAGCCCCATGGATTTGAGTAATTGGTGAATCAATAATTTCGAGGATGAAATTTCCTATGGATGGAAGAATGTAATGCCCATGACTAATACTTTATTATTTTCCCCTCGTAAATTGTAAACATATGAACCCTTGGGATTTGGATGACTATTCTTGACTTCTATTGCTATATTTGATTATTTCTAGTCCTTGATGGAAATTGTTGGAAGTTATTAGGTGGAATTGGAAATTTTTGAAAATTGGATGGTTCGAACGAATCCAAGGTCATTCGAATGAGATGGGGATCTCGTTCGAACGAGGTTCAAGTGGTTCGAACGAGGACTCAAGGTCGTCGAAGAGGATATTGAACGATACCCAACAGCATACTTGAATCGAGTCATTAGAAGGTAGTCTGAAGGCTAGTTAGAATGAGAAGTCATTCTCATTCGAACGAGAGTTCGTTCTCGTTCGTATGAGCACAACAAATTTTTTAAAATCGGTTTGCCCTTATGTCTTGTCATGGGTTGGGCCATTGGATTCATGAGGTGTCGAGTTCTGATGAATTCAAATTGGGGAAATTCAGGATTTCGAGATTTGGGGGTGTTCTTGTAAGGTTTGTTTTGGTTGTTTTTTAGGTTATTTGGAATAAGAAGAAAAGAGAGAGAAGGGTGTGGGTCTTACACCATTTTCAACATTTTCTCCCTACCACCACCTCAAACCAACATGCCACCACCATGTACCCACCTAATGCCACCATATTCTACTAGTATTTCACCATATTTAAACTTAATGTACCAACTTCCACCATTGTTTGTTTTTTCTTAGTGCATGTTTTGTGGAGCTAGGTAACCTCCTTGAGGCCACCTTAGGAGGTGGGGGATTTCCATCATCTTCTTCTTCATTCTACCATTTTTGTACCTCCATGAAGGTGGGAAAAACTCTACTCTTAGCTTGTAACTCATGTTTTCTACATATTAGTCTTATGGTTGAGTTTGTAAGAGTAAGTTGCAAGTTTGGTTTGAAAGGATAATCCTCGTAATGATATAATAAATGGATTAAAAAGGGTATTTCAAGAATATTGAAAAGGATATGTTTCAAGAAGTTTAATATTAATCATTTTATGGAATAAAATATTTGAAAATGATAATTTTCTTGGTAAAGATATTTTTGGAAAAAATGTCTTAAAGTTTCATGCAAAAATGAAGATTTGATAAAAATTGGACATTGTTGAAGTTTTAAAGAATAAAAATTTCTTTAGTCTTGAAAAATGTATTTTGCAAGTATTTTGAAATTTCTAAAGTAATTCACATGTTAGACCCATTTGATAGGATTTTGGACTTAAAATCCATATTCTCATGCATATAAACTTGTAGTATTTTGATTGTGAACACATAAACCTGTTTAATAAGGGTTTATTTGGGTTTAAACATGAAATGAAGAGATTAAAAAATTCATCCCTTAAGGTGGGTGCAATAGGTGTTAATATGTGATAAAAATGTAAGATTTCCAGACTACAAGTATTAACAAAGAAAATGGTATTTTCTTATAAGGTAGTCTTAGATGTTAATGATTTATTTGAAATGAAAAAGATGTGTGCAACTTGATTAGAATATTACTCCAAATGTTAAAACGTAAGAAGTTAGTGTGGGTAACTTAAATAACAATTGTGAAAATGGAGGAAAGGATATGTCTAGAAATAAAAAAGGGTAAAATGGTAATTCTACATAAAGTGGAACACTTCTATGAAAGAAAAATGCTAGAAAGGTGTTACACAAAAGGTTCCTATCTGAATATGATTTTTGGATAAAATCAAATGTTAGAGTAAAAAAGGACAATAGATGATGGTTTCAAAGTGTAACACGAGTTGGGGTGGAACCCCGAGTTTTGTCTTCAGCTGGGTAACAGGAAAGTGGAATAATGTGAACATTTATAAATTGTTAAAACACATCAATAAAGACTTGAATGACAACGAAAAAATTAAGGAGGGCCTAGAGATCAAGGGTGAAAGATCCAAAATCACTGGCCAGAGCATATGGTCGCATAGACGGTGGTGTGGAGCCCATTAAAGTATGCAATTATTGGAAGATTTTGATAAAAGATAATGAAAATGGGACATGCCAATAAATGGGTTGTGTGTTGAATACGTGAAAATACAACCTAACTAGAATGAATTAAGAAATTTTTCGGTAAAGGATAAAGTGGACAAGTAATGTGAAAATTGATTAATGTTCATAAGGTAACGAAATAGTAAGGTGAATGGATTAAATGGGTAGTTAAACGACCTAAAGAGGTTTAACCCATAATTAGCACAATGGTGCATTTATGAAAGGTTTTCAAAAGAAAAATAATTATTTTCTAACACAACATTTGCGTGTGTTGAAAGGGTGATTTTTAAAGAAAATACAACGTGAACTAGTATGAATAAAAGGGAAGGTTTTGGAAAAGAAATGATCTTCCTTAAACAAAATCTTTTGTTCAAAGTATTTACCCGGGTGTCTTAAATCAAGCAATAAATGTCAAGATAAGAAAAATGGAGATATTTCATAAGATTAAGATGAATCAATCGAAATAAGTAACATTTTACAATAAAAGCGTTTCATGCATGTGAGTATATATATATATATATATATATATATATATATATTTGGTAGTTGCATGTGCACTTAGATATAATATGTTAGACTCTTCTTTCTGCCATTCGATTCTATATTGCATTCTTGTATTTTTACATTGGGCATTCGACTGATTCCCTCTTCTTTTTTACAATAGGCTGGGTGCGGTTTCGTATTTTGAGGGTGTTATATAGGCAAGTATTCTTTTTATTTTACGTCAGTGTCTCTGTATGCTTGGATTTTAGGCATGTTTCCCACGGGTCCCTCACATTGCATGATTTAAATGGAGATCACATTCTAGGCAAGTGAAATTTTAATTAAGTAAAACTGGACTAGCAACGTTATATAGGTTGTTTCATTTCACTTCACACCTAATGCTCGGATCGGATTGGGTTAACCATGGGTGACCCATAAATCCGGGTTGGGGCATTACACCAAGTCTCCCAGTCCTGGTTAACACTATGTATGCACTCCATAGAGCGATACGCCCTGACAAGCTTGGACAAAACAGAAATACCTTCCTTTATGGTGTTAAAGGCATTAAGCTACCTTTAACCAGTCACTTCCTCCATAATCTTCTCAACTAACTACTTCCACAACCACTTCAGGTAGTCCTTAGACACATGCTAGGCCCCTCCTACAGATTGTGATGGATGGGTAAACGATCGGTGGCATTGCCACAAAGAAACCAGCATCATCCGTAGTGATTCAGTCATGTCCTCTATCGGGAAGAAGTTCTTTATGCGAGGGGCACAATTTTTTCCCATCCTACTTGGCGTAAAATCCACTTGGGGAAATAAAAGGAAGTCTGGAGAAGTCCAACCAACCGCACATACTGTTACTCTGCAAGCTATAAAATAGCTGCAAATCTACCCACCATGGCACCAACCAATGAAGGCACCGAGATGCATTCTCCATAAACCAATTGAACCAGTTCTCTATCGATGGACCAAAGCTAAAAAAAGGATGGACAAAGAAGTTAGGCACACCCACCAAGGGATACTCATGAGTAGTCGCCGGACGAAGCCTCTCTATAATCCATATGAACAACATCACCAGACTCCCCTCAGAAAATCAAAGAGGCCCTCATTCCAAGCATCTAGACCATTCAAGGTCTCCGCCTGCACCACCACCGTAGGATTACAATGGTTAGAAATCAATGTCGTTATCGCAGCCACATGGGGATCAGCTATCAAGTTCCCCTGTCACTAGTAAAAGCCTCGCAGTAAGGCTCAAAGCTACAACTCTGACAAAGACAACATCATCAAATCCCATTTGGCACACTGAATACATAACCTCCTGAAGACAAATAGTCTCTCCATTAACCAATGGTTGAGCCGTCGAAGGAAAAATATGGAGAAACCCCGCCAGAAATGCTCGGGGAGAACGAGAGAAATCGGTCATGGTCGCCGATACACTTGGGCTAATCCCCAACATTGATAAGAATTCCTCGTAGGTAGTAAAAATCTCATACAATCCAAAACGGAAGACATGATCCTCGGGGTATTAGAATTGTACCACCGCTGCTAGTAAGTTCCAATCTATGGCCTAATTTTTCCATAGAGAAACCTGACACAAGATGAAAGTATCATAGTCAGAATTTATAAAGGCACATGACCTCTTAACTTTAAAGGTGAGAGGAGAATTCTTCATACATGGGAAGAGACATTTGGATAATTGGAAATGAGAATCAAGAAAATAAATATGGGTGATTGGTGAAGAAAACACACCCATACCCCTCCTTTTATACCCCAAATCTATGGCAAAAAATAAAATTTCTAAAAACCCGTTTAATTCTCTTCCCTATAGAAGTACACAAGTGTGCTGAAAAGTGCCATAAAAGCCTCGGAGTGATTTGACTTGGCCTCATACTAATAGGCAAGTAAAGGGGTATGTCGATCGACAGTCTCATCTATTTAGCAAAAAATATTTTTCCTTTTTTGGCCCTAAATTCAAAAATTCTTACTCTGAAAAATATTAACCCCGAAGTTAATTATTTTCACTTTACCTCTTTATAGAGTAAACATTTTAACATTTCCATATTCATCTCCATCATCTCATAAAATAAACAATCTCAGTAAAAAAATAAAAAAGTGCATAGAAAATAAATCACTTAATCGAAGAGAAAAATATCAAAAAAGAAATTACATTCAATATATGTCTATTTATTACATTTTTTGAGGTAGAAAAATAAAATAAAAATAAAAATGGGACTTCGTCCGAACCCTCAACCTTCCCCTCAAATCCCTCAGCCCCCACGGCGCACACACTTTCCTTGGAGATGAACAGTGGATCCTCCACTCCCCAAACTAGAACCCTCATCTGAAGTGGTATGGGGACAAAGAAGGAAGGAGCCGACTTCTTGATGTACTTAGACATGGAAGACATTGAATACTTGATATTCCTCAGCTAGTTGGTTGGCACCCGAACATACTGCAAACAAAAAGAGAAACAAAAGTCGATCCAGTCAGTAAATAACAACGGAAGATTTAATGGAAACAGAATAGAGAAAAAGAAAGAATGGGCCTCATCCGTAAGCCCCGTTAATCCATATACCATCGCATGAGGAAAGTGTGGCACACTTAGTGACTCCCCATTGTCCAACCAAATATTATAAGAAGGATGGGTCACTTGAGTGATCGGATCCCCCTCTGCCGCTGCCATAGCCACCGACGTACCACCACCCGTGTTGTAGGTCAATCCCACCAGTACACTATTACCCCTACCCGAAGTCGTGGCTGGTGGAGACATATTATCCACGTCATGGATATAAGAGGGCATCAACGAGCTCATCACAAAGTCCAAATAATCATAGCTCGCCACTGTCTCCGTGTAGTGTGTATATGGCTCACCTATCATCACTGACGCCCTAGCATTATCAGATCTTTCCCTCACCCGCCTTATATACATAGGCCACCTCCTCCACCACTATCTGCATCACCTCCCTCTCTCCCAGGTACTAGAGATACCCAAACTCATGAGAAATCAACCTTTGTATCTGCACATGAATGCTAGTGACCCTCGTATTCCGTGGAGTCATCGCCCAGGGGTAGAAGGTCACTTGCAATCCCCAAACAAAATATCAATATATACGTAAGACATAAAGATACCAAGAAGAAATAAGAAAAAGAAGAAAAGATAACGTGGCCACTCGTCAAGACATTCAGGATCTTCCGTACATCCACCAAAGATAAGGACTGATTTGATCGCTGGTTAGATTTTTGCTATCAGAACATCCTACAGAAGTTCCCCAAATCTTCATCCTTCAGGGCCATCAACCTCGTGTTGTTCTATATAACCTCGTCGAACCACGTATGTAGAAGACATGAATCAATAAAAATAATAAAGGAAAAATTTAAGAAAATAAAAAGGAAAATAAATCAAAAGTTACCTCCAAAAGATGCGTGGCTCCCATAAAAATTTATCCGCAACACCAGCTGAAAGCATCCAAAGAAGAATAAACGGATGGCAAAGTAAGGCTCCCCCAGTCATATAGCTGGACGTCAGAAATCATCCTTAGATACGAAAAACCAAAAATGGACGACATCGCCACCAATAAACCACCAGAGAATAAGCAAAATAAACAGATGGGTTGCCTGTCTCACCTATCTCTTGTCTGTCATGTCCACCCTCCTCAACACATCCTTTAAAATAGAAATTCAAATAGAATCCCCCGACACAATTCTACCAACGTCCCTAGAGCCTCCTGCACCACCTCCGATATCGCCCTCAAAGTGCAATCCACCACTATTTCAAACCCCTCACAATCAAGCCCGTCAGCTATTGGATGTCAATGGGAGAAACGATCATCTTACCGAATATAAGATGGAATGTGTGGGTATATCCCACCACCTCTCCCCAAGAGCACATAACACCACAGTGGAATGCCGTGTCTCATTTTGCATCTTTGCCAAAGTGCCAAACCCGATGTACGATACCATCCAGTGCACAACAAAAGAGAGCTTCTGCCAAACCTCCTTTAACCCAGTCGTCCCTTGACCGGGCGAAAAAAGTGTGTTCGTGTGAGGACACAATCGTTGTGTGTTTCGTCACCGCGATACAAATAACCTAAGCTACTACTATACTTGACAAGCAAGCACAACGGTAAGTCGGGTATCATAAGAAATCCATAGGGAGTGATTGAATTTTAGATTTTAATTGTTTTAAAACTTCAAGAATAAAAATGGTGTAAAACAAATAAGAAAAGGTGATGGGTGGTTATGGTGGAAAAACAAAAGAGAAGTTAACGCTAAATTAAAGAAAAGGATCAGGATCTCATACACACATTCACGGGCTAAACAACTACTAATTAGAATTACGATTCGAAAATCGATCATTTTCAATTAAGCATAAACATCATGCAATAAGGAATTTAAGCCAAAGTTGCGAGATTAAACATTTAATCAAAAATGGTCACACACGGATTAAATTCGGATTATCGCTATAAACACTGAAGTTGCGTGAAAAATAAAGTTAAACGCATAACAATCCAACTTTAATACACGCGGTTTCAATTAAATGCAATTTTACACGAAACCCTAACTTTCGAGGTCCAAACCCGTAAATGGCGTAACGAAATCCCGACCCTATTTATCTAAGGTCTAAGCATGAATAAACTAATTAAACTAAGAAAGCAATAAATAAACATAATAAAATATTTAGGAAAGCATGTAAATCTAATTACAAAGCAAGAATAAAGGAAATACAACTTATATTAAAGGAGAGGGAAGATGAAAGTACCAATTACAAACCCTAAAGGGTGTCAAACCAAGAGAGGAAGAAGAAGAGCTCTCAAATCCCCAAACCCTAAACTAAACTAACCTAAAATCGTTTATCTACTGCTCTCTCTCTTATTACAACAAAAATTGTATTTATAGTAAGTTGGATTAAAAGAAAAGAAGAAAGAAAAGAAATGAAAATATCTGCTGAAAAACAGGGGATCGATCGATCGACCCCTTTGATCGATCGATCGATCAAGGCCAAAATTCGACAATTTAGAATGGTCGATCGATCGACCAGAAGTGTCGATCGGTCGATCAAACAGGGCAGATTGCAGCAGTAACACTGCATTCCTTTCTTCTCCTTCTATTCTCCTCTTTTGCTTTCCTTATTTTTCCTCCGCTGAAATCGCCGTAACTTCTTCGTTATGAATCGGAATCGCACACTGTTCACGGCCACGCGAAGCTAGCGAGGAGGGATACAACTTCTGTGAGATGTCAGGCCAGGTACCCAAGCTATGAAAAGACTAAAATGCCCTTGCGCGTGCGATTGTGTACGGAACTTCGCCGGAATGCATCCAAACTTCATACTAAGCATCCAAATACCTACAAAAGCTCAATTAACCCCTGCAAAACATGTTAACATAGAAATTCGACGTTGCCTGGTTAACGAGCATAAATATAGGGATTAAGGTACCCGAGGGGGCTAATAACGCATAGGTTAACGGGTGAAATACGCAATATTTACGCCGTATCACACCCCCTAACTTCCTCATTGCTAGTCCCTAGCAATGAAATAGGAAACAACAAGAACTACAAGCAAACCAAAAGCAGGAGAAGTACAAAAATATGGTATAAATGCATAAGGCCACTTTCGCGGGCGACTCGATTGCATTTAGCGTATGCAATAAGCCGTTAAACCCCTAGGTCACCCTAGTGGACGAGTGTCGTCTCGTGAGGGTTTTCAGGGATGAAACCCACAAACATCATAGGGTTTCCTTTAAATATGCCCAACCCAACATGCGACAAACTCAACAACAACGAAAAATATTTCAAACACGTTATTAGCATATTGAATGAATTCAAGCTAAAGTCCGTTGTTATTAACAAGTTGAATGCACCTCATAGAATTGAAACTTTAAAAGTGGGAGGGGGGAAAGCAAATGCATAGTGTGATTTGGCAAAAAACTTATATAAATCGGATACTAATCAAAGCAAGCATACATTCAATCCTCACGGGCATTACGCTCAACAAATGAAATCACTCGGAATGGGAGGTAATACACGGGACATGCTGGCATAAAGAGTAAATGTAAATGGAAACTAGGCCGCACACATGTCACAAATGAGGAACGCTATATATAAATTGAAAAACTGTAATCTCAATGAACGATACCGCACACTAAAAAGAGGCGAAGTGCATTTTCACAGATTATCAAAACTATTATGACTTTTAAATTAAATGCACCCTAAGATCACATAGGACTTGAATAGGGTTGTAATGTATGGTTAGGTTAAGGAACGAAATGAAAGGTATATGTACGGATTCAAAGTGTTCGAAGATGAAAACTTGGAATAATGGGAAGGATGCAGCCAATATCAAAAATGGAAAGTAACTTCCAAACAAGCATTAGATATAACAACTGGAGAGTAATCAAAGCTTATTGAACTATACACAACATTTACAACTTTCTCTTTCTTTTCCTTTCTTCTTTTTCTCATGTTTTCTTTTGTTTTCTTTTGTTTTCTGCTTTCTCTTATTCACTACACTTTTTTTTTACTTTCTTTCTTTGCTTATCAAACTCTCATATGCCTAAAATTGCAACCGCAATCATAATAACAACATTCAATCCCAAGTAACAAACCAAACAAAGGTATGGAAAGTGTATGTATGGGCTAAAACTCCATTTTAGAGTTGGTTATGGAATTTTGGGTAATGAAATGAAAGGCTAATATTTAGGCTCAAAGGGGTTGACTAAGGAAAACATAAGGTGAGGTCAAGGCTAATATGGGTTATATAAGAAAAAGGGCCTATGATCATTTCACAAAGTTTACGCAATTCTCGAGTCAAAACAATATATGAAAATCATGATCAAGTAACACATTTCAAGTATGAACTCAATTAATGAACGGTCAAATGCAAGATTAGTGAGATTACCAACGAATTCAACGTTTTCAATGAGAAAAGAATAGTGTATAACACTCACAAACGACGAAAGGTACAAAGCTTACTCGGTGTAAGTATATACAATGCAACAAAAGATTACCGAGTTATAAAAATCTTAAACCAAATCAATATAACAAGGAAAGTGCATATGCTCATGGGATAAAGTTTAATTCATGAAGTTATTCACAATATCAATGATTTGAGGACTAAATTCCAATAACTTCTAAAATCGAGAACATGCATCATTGAGTTGTCAATTGGATCGGGCAATTATTGAAATTTATCATCGAAAACAAAGCAAAATGCCCAACAAAGGAGAAAAAAGAAATAAAATATTTTTGAAAATTTTCAAATTTTTCTCAAAAAGGCATACTTAGTAACTAACAAGTAAGCAAATCAATGGACTACACATGAAATGGATAGAATATCCTACACCCCCTAACTTAAATGTTGCATTGTCCTCAATGCGCATTAAGAACACAACACAAAGAGAGGAAATAATGATATTACCCAAAATTGGAGCGATCTCCATAAGCGCGAGTCCAATGAAATCTACAAAACAAGTTAGTACTGAGCATAGCAAAAACAAATAACAAAAAGTTAACTAATTACATTATATTAAATTAAAAGGAAAGAAAAATAGGAAATAAAGAAAATTAAAAAGCTAATTATTTACAACCTACTATTTAGGCTTCACACTAACTATACACTAGAAGTATAAATAGTTGAGGGTCCACCCAAAAAGGGATTTGACTTTGAAAGATCAACGGTGGACCCTCCAAAGCGAACATGCCTCCCGGAAAATAAGAATTCCGTTTGAACAACGGAAGGCATGTGGGTGGTGAAAAAAGTGAACCATCGCCAATTAAAAGTTTTGGAGGGACTATGGGGGATTTGGATACTATGGGGGACAAGACTAAATTAGTCTCAGAAAAATCAGAATCACATCCCCAAAATTCTTCAATTGGAAGGGGAGGTGGGGCAAGTGCAAGTGAAAAGCCCATGAGATGAAGCATCTCAAAATAACATTATCGTTCAAGAATCGGGTCAAAGTCCTCAAGACTTTCAACCGATTCTTGTGATAAATTTAATTGTTCGGGAATAGTAGGGAGTAAAGGAAAGGAAGGACCAACAACCTCAATACAATCGGAAGAATTAATAAGAGGTTGAAAATCGAAAGTGCTAAAGCTTGGCTCACTCTCAATTATTTCTTCAACAAAAAGGGGTGGAGATGAAATGCAAGTTTCAACCTCGACCCGATTTTGTAAAGAAATAATCTCATCGAGCATGGCATCAGTTTCTAGAAACCAAGCTTGAGAACTTTCGAATCGGTCAATAATTTCCTTTATCATTAACTCATAATCAAACGAACAAGAAGACATTTCATCATCTTGTGCGGGTTGCTCACAGCTAACGGATCCCCCGCATTCCAAATTACTCTCACAAGGCAATGAGGGATTACTTACATACGCATGAATTTCACGCTCAATGCACTCATTTTCAAGAATTTGTAGGCATTCTCTCATTGTTTTGGGAGTATAACTTGGAAAATAATTCTCATAACACTTAAGGTTATCTAAAGCGTAATAGCGAGACATTTCAAAATGAGTTGTTCAACAAAAGAGACAAGCACCGAGATTTCAATTTCTCGAAACAATCTAGCACAAGTCAAAAAGAAAGGGGAAAATAAAGAATACAAATATGAATGAAAGAAATACTACGAAATAATAAAACAATTATTATCTAAAACACACTCCCCGGCAACGGCGCCATTTTGTGATCGGGCGGAAAAAGTGTATTCGTGTGAGGACACAATCGTTGTGTGTTTCGCCGCCGCGATACAAAAAACCTAAGCTACTACTACACTTGACAAGCAAGCACAGCGGTAAGTCGGGTATCGTAAGAAATCCATAGGGAGTGATTGAATTTTAGATTTTAATTGTTTTAAAACTTCAAGAATAAAAATGGTGTAAAAGAAATAAGAAAAGGTGATGGGTGGTTATGGTGGAAAAACAAAAGAGAAGTTAACGCTAAATTAAAGGAAAGCGAGGATCGGGATCGCATACACACATTCACGGGCTAAACAACTACTAATTAGAATTTTGATTCGAAAACATTTAATCGATCATTTTCAATTAAGCATAAACATCATGCAATAAGGAATTTAAGCCAAAGTTGCGAGATTAAACATTTAATCAAAAATGGTCACACGCGGATTAAATTCGGATTATCGCTATAAACACTCAAGTTGCGTGACAAATAAAGTTAAACGCATAACAATCCAACTTTAATACACGTGGTTTCAATTAAATGCAATTTTACACGAAACCCTAACTTTCGAGGTCCAAACCCGTAAATGGCGTAACAAAATCCCGACCCTATTTATCTAAGGTCTAAGCATGAATAAACTAATTAAACTAAGAAAGCAATAAATAAACACAATAAACTATTTAGGAAAGCATGTAAATATAATTACAAAGCAAGAATAAAGGAAATACAACTTATATTAAAGGAGAGGGAAGATGAAAGTACCAATTACAAACCCTAAAGGGTGTCAAACCAAGAGAGGAAGAAGAAGAGCTCTCAAATCCCCAAACCCTAAACTAAACTAACCTAAAATCGTTTATCTACTGCCCTCTCTCTTATTACAACAAAAATTGTATTTATAGTAAGTTGGATTAAAAGAAAAGAAGAAAGAAAAGAAATGAAACTATCTGCTGAAAAACAGGGGATCGATCGATCGACCCCTTTGATCGATCGATCTATCAAGGCCAAAATTTGACAATTTAGAATGGTCGATCGATCGACCAGAAGTGTCGATCTATCGATCAAACAGGGCAGATTGCAGCAGCAACACTGCATTCCTTTCTTCTCCTTCTCTTCTCCTCTTTTGCGTCCTTATTTTTCCTCCGCTGAAATCTCCGTAACTTCTTCGTTATGAATCGAAATCGCGCACCGTTCACGGCCACGCTAAGCTAGAGAGGAGGTCTACAACTTTTGTGAGATGTCAGGCCAGGTACCCAAGCTGTGAAAAGACTAAAATGCCCTTGCTTGTGCGATTTTGTACGAGACTTCGCCGGAATGCATCCAAACTTCATACTAAGCATCCAAATACCTACAAAAGCTCAATTAACCCCTGCAAAACATGTTAACATAGAAATCCGAGGTTGTCTGGTTAACGAGCATAAATATAGGGATTAAGATACCCGAGGGGGCTAATAACGCGTAGGTTAACGGGTGAAATACATAATATTTACGCCGTACCATCCCCCTCGGATCAAATGCTCGAGGGAGCTATGTCAGTTTGTAACTAAACATAAGAAAAACCATTCATTAGCACAAGAAATAAAGACAAAAATGAATTGGAAAACCAAAAGTCACCATGCTTATGTAGCCACTAGGGTCTTCACCTTAGAAAAATAGTGATATGTGGGCTCGCATAACAAGGTAGGCTCATCAGCAACAAGCTTAAACAAGTTAAAAGTATTCTCTTTGCCCAATGCAATGGTTACCCTAGATGGATGCCGACCCAATCATCGATGACCATCAACTTGTTATTGTACACCTCACTTGAAGAGCCAGCCATTTGAAGTCCTGAAGAAGAAAGGGCTTAAATACGATTTTTACAGATAGAAAGAAAAAGATTCAAACATTGGAAGGTGTTAAAAATGGGGAGGGATCACCCCTTTCTATAGAAGGTTAAAGGGCCTCCCGGTCGGTAGCCCCCAGCCCATTTCGATTGGCAGCCACCTTTTCCTCTTTCGAAGTAAGCCTAGGAGTTCGTGTCATTTCTAATTGCACCACCTCAAGCCTGCCTATTGGCAGTACCCTTCAAATTTTGTACAAAAAATGCCAGAAAAATCTAGAAATTGCATGGAAAATTCCCCAAAATTCCCTATAATCCCTGAAATTATGGAACATTGTTTTCTCTTAAGAAAAATCACTTTTGGAGAATTAATCCCCTTATAAAATCTCTAAATACCTTCGTGGATTAATTATACACTCTTATCCCCAACATACTCCACATTGGAATCAATAATGCGCCCGCATCCAAGTCTACTACAATTCCCCAGCTGGAACCTCAAAGCCTACACATTCTTCCAGTGGAGTCTCAAGACAACACAGTCCCTAACGGAACCACAAGTACACCTACACCGCTAAGGTAATTTAAAATTCCCCAGGAGAAAATTCCCCGCGCTACATCTTTAGGGCCTCATAATTGACCACGACCCTCAAAATTGGTCATCATAACTATAGGTCCTCAGAATTCACCACAACCCTCGAAATGGATGTTATAACTTTAGGTCCTAAGAATTAACTTCGGCCCATATAATTCATCATGAGAAATATAAGTCCTAATAATTGACCTCGACCCTCAGAATTGGTCGTCAAAACTTGAGGTCCTCAGAATTGACCTCGTCCCACAGAATTGTTCGTTATAACTTCATGTACTCAAAATTGACCTCGGCCCTCAGAGTAGGCCTCGGCCCTTAGAATTGGTTGTCACAATTTTAGGTCCTCAGAATTGACCTCGGCCCTCAAAATGGGCCATCAACACCTCAGGTCTTCAAAATTTACCTTCGCCCGTAGAATTGTTCTCTGCAACCTCAGGTACTCAGAATTGACCTCAACTCTCATAATTTATCGTCATCACTCTAGGTCTTTAGAATTTACATTGGCTCACAAAATCGGTCGACATAACTTGAGGTCCTCAGAATTAACCTCGACCCTCAGAATTGGTCATCATAACTATAGGTCCTTGGAATTAAAATCGGCCCCCAAATTCGGTCGTCATAACTATAGGTCCTGGCAATTCACCTCGTCTTGCAGAATTAGTCGTCACAACTTTAGGTCCATAGAATTGACCTCGACCCTCATAATTGGTTGTCACAACTTTAGGTCCTCAGAATTGGTCATTATAAATTGAGGTCCTCAGAATTGACCTTGGCCCTCAGAATCGATTGTCCTAACTTTAAGTCCTCAAAATTGACCTCGGTCCTCAGAATTGATCGTCACTACTTCATGTCCTCGAAATTGACCTCGGCCTTCAGAATCATTCATCACAACTTTAGGTCCTTAACATTGACCTCAACCCTCAGAATTGATCATCATAACTTTAGGTCCTTAGAATTGACCTCGGCTATCCAAATCGATCACCCAAACATTAGGACATAAGAATTGACCTCGACCCCTAGAATTGGTCATCACAACCTCAGCTCCTATGAATTGACCTCAGCCTATAGAATTAGTCGTCATAACAATTGGTCCTCAGAATTGACCTCAGTCCTAAGAATCGATCATCACAACTTTAGGTCCTCATAATTGACCTCAACCCTCATAATTGTTCGTCACAACCTCAGGGCCTCATAATTGACCTCGGCCTGTATAATTGGTCGTCATAACATCAAGTCCTCAGAATTGACTTCATCATGCAGAAGTGGTCATCACAAATTTAGGTCCTCAAAATTGAGCTCGGCCCACGAAATTTGTCATCAAAACTTTGGGTTCTCAGAATAAACCTCAGCCTTAAAAAATGGTCGTCATAACTTTTGGTCTTCATAATTGACCTCAACCCTAAGAATTGGTCAGCATAGCTTTAGGTCCTCAAAATTGACCTTGGCCCTCAGAATTGGTCATCACAACTTTAGGTCCTTAGAATTTACCTTGACTCTTAAACTCGATCATCCAAACTTTAGGTCCTCATAATTGACCCCAACTCGTATAATTGATCGTCACAACCTTAGGTCATACCAATTGACCTCGACCCGTGTAATTGATCCTTACAACTCTAGGTCCTCAGAATTGACCTCGACCCTCAGAATTGGTTATCACAACTTTAAGTCCTTATAATTAACCTCGATGCTCATATTTGGTCATCAAAACTTTAGGTCCTCAGAATTGACCTCGGCCCTCAGAATTGGTCGCCACAACTATAGGTCCTGAGAAATAATCTCGATCCATAGAATTGGTTGTCACAACTATAGGTCCCCAGAATTGACCTCGGACCTTAAAATTTATCGCCAAACCTATAGGTCCTTAGAATTGACCTCGGCCCACTGAATTGGTCATCACAACTTTAGGTCCTCAAAATTGACCTCGACCCCTCAGAATTGGCCATCTCAACTATATGTCCTCGGAATTGACCTTGGCCCCCTGAATTGATCGACACAACTATAGGTCCTCATAATTGACCTCGACTCACAGAATTGGTAGTCACAACTTATCTCCACATAATGAATCTCGGCCCTCAAAATTGGTCATTACAATTTTAGGTCCTCAAAATTGACCTCGACCCTCAGAATTGGTCATCACAACTTTAGGTCCTCAGAATAAAATTCGGCCCTCAAAGTTAGCCGTCATAACTTTAGGTCCTCAAAGAATCGGTCATCACAACATTAAGTCTTCAAAATTGACTTTGGCCCATAGAATTGGTCATCACAACCTCAGGTTCTCAGAATTGACCTCAGCCCTCAGAATCAATCGTTAAACGTCTAGGACTTCAGAATTTACCTTGGCTCATAAAATCAGTCGTCATAGCTTGTGGTCCTTAGAATTGACCTCAACCCTAATAATTGGTCGTCATAACTATAGGTCCTCAAAATCAACCTTGGCCCCCAAAATTGGTTGTTATAACTATAAGGCTCGTAGAATGGGTTGTCATAACTTTAGGTCCACAGAATTGTCATCGGTCCACATAATTGGTCATCACAGCTTTAGGTCCTCATAATTGACCTCGACCCTCAGAATTAGTCATCCTAAATTTAGGTCCTCAGAATTGACCTTAGCCCTCAGAATTTATTGCCCAAACTTTAGGTCCTCAGAATTAACCTCGACCCTCAAAATTGGTCGTCACAACCTCAGGTCCTCAAAATTAACCCCAACTCGTAGAATTGGACATCAAAACCTCAGGTCCTCAGAATTGACCTCGGACTACAGAATCGGTCATCATAACTTTAGGTCCTCAAAATTGACCTCCACCCATAAAATTTGTCATCACATCTTTGGGGCCTTAGAATTGACCTTCGCCCTTAAAATCATTCGTCATAACTTTAGGTCCTCAGAATTGACCTCGACCCTTAGAATTTGTCGTCATAGCTTTAGGTCCTCGAAATTTACCTCGGCCCTCAGAATTTGACATGACAACTTTGCGTCCTTAGAATAGACCACGGCTCTCAGAATTGGTCACCCAAACTTTAGGTCATCAGAATTGACCTCGACCACCAGAATTGGTTGTCATAAGCTCAGGTCCTCATAATTAACCTTGTTCCTTAGAATTGTTGGTCACAAGCACAGGTCCTCAGAATTTACCCCGGCCTGCAAAATTGGTCATTATAACCTTAGGTCCTTAGAATTGACCTCAGCGTACGAAATTAGTCAGGACAAATTTTGGTCCTCGGAATTGATCTCGGCACAAAAAATTGGTCATCACAACTTTGAGTCCTCAAAATTGACCTCGGGCCTCGAAATCAGTCTTCATAGGTTTTGGTCCTCATAATTGACCTCGGCCCTCAGAATTGGTCATTATAGCTTTAGGTCCTCAGAATTGATCTCGGACCTCAGAATTGGTCGTCATAACTTTAGGTACTTAGAATTAACCTCGGCTCTCAGAATAGATCCCCCAAACTTTAGGTCCTCACAATTAACCTTGACTTGTAGAAATGGTCGTCACAACCTCAGGTCCTTTAAATTTACTGTGACCCATAAAATTGGTCCTCATACATTTAGGTCTGTAGAATTGACCTCCGCCCTCAGATTTGGTTGTCACGACTTTAGGTCCTTAAAATTAACCTTGACCCTCAAAATTGGTCGTTATAACTTTAGGTCCTCATAATTGACCTCAGCCCTCAGAATTGGTTGTCACAACTATAGGTTCCCAGAATTAATCTCAGCCCACATAATTGGTCGTCACAATTATAGGTTCTAAAAATTGACCTCGACCCACATAATTGGTAGTCCTAACTTTAGTTCCTCAGAATTGACCTCAACCATTAGAATTGGTTGTCAAAAGTATATGTCATCAAAATTGACCTCAGGCCTTAAAATTGATCGTCAAACCTATAGGTCCTCAGAATTGACCTCGACCCATAGAATTGGTTATCCCATCTTTAGGTCCTCAGAATTTACCTCGGCC
This sequence comes from Sambucus nigra, assembly GCA_949130495.1. Taxonomy (NCBI): domain Eukaryota; kingdom Viridiplantae; phylum Streptophyta; class Magnoliopsida; order Dipsacales; family Adoxaceae; genus Sambucus; species Sambucus nigra. The sequence goes on from OX422219.1 coordinate 170,432,377, forward strand.
CTCAGAATTGGTCATCCTAACTATATATCCTCAAAATTGACCCAGACCATCAGAATTGGTCATCACAACCATAGTTCCTCAGAATTGACCTCGATCCCCAGAATTGGTAATCACAATTATAGGTCTTTAGAATTGACATTGACTCCCAGGATTAATCGTCATAATTTTAGGTCCACAAGATTGACCTCGGCCATCAGAATTCAACTTCAGATCCTCAAAATTAACCTCGGATCTTAGAATTGGTCGTCACAATTCTAGGTCCTCAGAATGGACCTCAGACCTCATAATCGATAACATAAACTTTTGGTCCTCATAATTGACCTCGACCCTCATAATTGGTTGTCATAACCTTAGGTCCTCAGAATTGACCTTAGCCCACAAAATTAGTCATCACAATCTTAGGTCCTCAAAATTAACCACGGCCCACAGAATTGGTCATCACAATTTTGGTCCTCACAATTGAGCTCGACCCGCAGAATCAATCATCATAACTTCTAGTCCTCAAAATGGTCATCGGCCCTAAGAATTAGTCATCACATCTTTAAGTCCTCTTAATTGACCTCGGACCTTAGAATTGGTCATCACAACATTAGGTCCTCAGAATTAACCTCGTCCCTCTGAATCGGTCACCTAAACTTTAGGTCTTTATAGAATTTATCGTCATAACTTTAGGTCCTGTGAATTGACCACGGCCCTCAGAATTGATCGTCACAACTTTAGGTCCTCATAATTGACCTAGACCCTCATAATCGATTGTCACAACTTCAGGTCCTTAAAATTGACCTTGACCTACAGAATTGATCATCACAACTTCGGTTCCTCATAATTGACCTCAACCTTTAGAATTAGTCATCACCACTATATGTCCTTAGAACTGACCTCATCCCACATATTTCGTTTCCACAACTAAAGGTTATCATAATTGACGTCGATCGACATAATTGGTCGTCCCAACTTTAGGTCCTCAGAATTAGCTTGTGCCCTTATAATTATTCGTCATAATTATAGGCCCTTGGAATTGACCTTGTACCTCAAAATTAGTCGTCATAACTATAGGTCCTCAGAATTGACCTCGACCCACAAAATTGGGCATTCCAGCTTTAGGTCCTCAGATTTGACCTCGACCCTCAAAATTGGTCATCACAATTATTGGTCCTTAAATTTGACCTCGACCCTCAGAATTGGTCGTCAGAACTTAAGGTCCTCAGAATTGACCTCGACCCTCAAAATTGGTCACCCCTAACTTTAGGTCTTCAGAATTGACCTCGGCCCACATAATTAGTCACCCCTAACTTTAGGTCCTCAGAATTTACCTCAGTCTTCAGAAATAGTCGTCACAACTTTAGGTCCTTAGAATTGACCTTAACTCGTAGAATTGGTCGCCATGACTTTAGGTACTCGAAATTGAACTCGGCCTACCAAATTAGTCATTACAACCTTGGACCACAAAATTAGTCATCCCCAACATAACTTTAGGCCCTCAGAATTGACCTCAACCTGCTAAATATGTCATCTCGTCCCCTTTGGTCCTTAAAATTAACCTTAAACCATTGAATCGATTAAACTCATTATCTTAGGCCCTCATAATTAACCTCGATCCGTCGAACTAGTCACCCTCACTCTCCAGGTCCACATAATTGACCTAAGAATGATCTTCCCTATTATTGGTGTGGTGTTTATTATTCGACGACCTTCACATGTTCCAAGATCACCCATGGAGGGGATCTATAGAGACCCCATCTTAGGACCACCCCAAGCATCTCCTTAGGAACCTAACGCTCATCCATTCACCATAAACCATGATCAAGGCTCCAAGTACTGATCTGGAGACCACCAATCGCTCTCTCGACCTGTTTGATTGGAGAAAACTTTCTCTCCTGAGTGAAAGCTCAATGAATATTTGAAGAGACCTGAATACTCTTTCCAATGGGTTACCTCACATGGATCAGCCTTATGGTTCGGACAAATGGTCCATTTCACTATCAAAAAATGATCGAGAGGCCACCGGGTTGCCCCGGGAACCATTTGACTCTAGAAAACTCCCCATCATGAGAGAATCTCAATGAATCATTTCAAGGTCTATGAATCCCCTTTCCAATGGTTCACCCCGAGCATGAATTGACCTTATGATTTAGACAAATGTTCCATTTTACTCTAAAAATTGATCTGGAGGCCATCGATTGCTCCTGGGCCCTGTTTGACTCCAGTAAACTTATCAAATTAAAGGAACCTGAATGAAATCTTAAAGGGCACCGAATAACCTTTCTAATATTCCATCACATGCACAAATCAACCTTATAATGCAGACGAACAACTCGTGTTACTCCAAAAGGTTAACGGGCATTTTGGCCCCCACTTGACCTTGATCAACTCTCTGAATCGAACAAAAATGAATGAAATCTTAAAGGTAATTGAATACGTTTTCCAATTGTCCATCCTATGTGTGAATCAATCTTATGGTATGGATGAATGATTCGTTTTCCTCCGAGGATTTCCAATCTAGAGGTCGATGGGCGCTTTCGAGCCCTATTTGACCTTGGTCAACTCTCATACTCGATCGTGGCTTAATGGAATCTTGAAAGGCTATGAATACCCTTTCTAATAGTATACCCCATGCATGATTGTTAAGGATTGCATTTTATGACCATTTTTCCAAAAAACTGTCCCGAACTGCCGAATGGCACCCTTAGAAGATCTAATATTCCATCATTTTCTCTAATTCTCTTATTTTAGTATTAGTGGGTTTATTTTTACTTTGACACATTGTTTCATTAAGTCACATATATTAATCTCAAACCTTTATTAGAAGTATTTCACATACTCCATTTTCATAAAAGAACTCAAAAATAAGAAAACAAGGTTTATTTACAAATTCCAAAAGAGGGATTCTCATCTCACATTATCACTTTTAAAATTCATTTTCTCTACACACATAAGATATCCTCTATTTGGATTTATGTATTTAACCCCATCCCATGTTAGAGGCAAACTACGTGGACTTTGATGCGCCTTGGGCTACATAGGCGTCTTAGGTGAATCCCGAGATTCGAGTCCTCCTCTATGTGCTTTTATAATATTGTTTCCATATATTATTATATATATTCTTAATGAATTGTTATTCTTATATGCTTGTGTTTTGTCTACTATATACATTCATTCTTTCATAACGACTTGTGATTCGGCAAAAAATCTTATTATATTTTGGATTATTATTCTTGGGAATAATCCTAATGATGAATTCATTCTTTCCTTTGCCATGAAGCGAGTTGAATGACTCCATTCTTCATCTATATTATGCATATAAGCACACACTTCACAAAGTCTAATGGAAGAAGATTAACACATGCCCATGAGAGACCGAAAGTGAGGTATGGGTACCTAATACCTTCCCATTCCATAACTTAGTCCTCGAACCTTTGAACTATTTGGTTTCACAAGCATCAATATTATTCTTGATCCCGTTCTCTCGAGACATCGACATTTTCTTTGACTGTTTTGTGCAAAATAGGTTGGAGACTCTATATCTACACATTAACCCACATTCTGATGGTTAGTGTAATCCCACGCGTGCACCGAAGGGAACCCCCTAAAAAATGAGGGAAGCCCTCAACATGGCCACACTACGATCGAGAGCACAAACTGAAACCATCACCAATCTAGTGTGATCATCCCAAAACCAACACCGATGTCGAAACATCCACTACCGACCTCACCACATCACTTTCAAAAGGATCCTTGAACCTAGAGCTTTGATACCATTTGTAACGCCTCGATCTGGATTTATAGGTTACCCATGGTCAACTCGGTCGGACCCGAACATTAGGTGTGAAGTGAGATGAAACAACCTACATAACGTTGCTACTGTAATTTTATTTAATTAACATTTCAGTTATTTAGCATGCGATTTCCATTTAATTTATGCTACATGAGGGACCGATGCGAAGCATCTCCAGAATCCAAACATACAGAGTTACTAATGTAATGTAAAAAAAGAATACTTACTTGAACAACGCTCTTCAAATATGGAAACGCAACCAACCTACCATAATGAAGATGAGGGAATGAGCGGAGTCCCCAGTGGGAAATTACAACAATGCAATATCGAATCAAACAACTGAAAGGATACTCTAACACATTATATCTACGTGCACATGCAACTACTTTACATATAGGTACATATGTGTACTTAAATGCATGAAACCGTTTTTATTCCAAAAACATCACTTATCCTGATTAATTCACCTTAATCTGTAAAAGAATTTCTCTTTTACTTGACTTGACATTTATTTCTTGATTTAACACACCCGGTTAAATACTGTAAACAATAACCCTTTGTTTAAGGAAAAGTATTTATGTCACCGAAATTACTCCTTTATTCATACCAATTCGTGTTAGTATTTTCAACAGATGCAAGAACCGTGTTAGAAAATACTTATTTTTCTTTGAAAACCTTTCATAAATACACCATTGTGTTAATTATGGGTTAAACCTATTTAGGTTGCCTTAACTACCCATTTAATAACTTCATTTCATCATTCCTTTACCATATAAACATTAACTAATTTTCTCCTTGCTTGTCCACTTTACCCTTTACTAGAACCTTTATTCATTCATTCAAGTTACGTTTTCTTTTCAGATATTTACCGCACAACCCATTTCTTGACATGTTCCATTTTTTATTATCTTTTTCTCACAATCTTCCAATATCTGCATACTTTAACAGGCTCCACACCACCGGCTATGCTACCATATGCTCTGACTAGTGATTTTTGGGTCTTTCACCCCTGGGCTCCGTGCCCTCCTTAATTGTTCTCGGTGTCATCTGAATTCTTATTATTGATTTTTAACATTTTGCAAATGTCCTCATTATCTCACTTTTCCTTTTTCTGACCAAAGCCAAAACCCAAAATTTCTCCCAAACTTGTGTTACACTTTAAAATTAGTGTTTCTTGTCATTTGTGCATTTACATTGATTAGGACCGCTTTATGTAACATCTTTTCCCACAATTTTATTTCATAAAAATGTTCCACTTTGCGTAAAATAGCAATTTTACCCATTTGTTTCCAAACCTGTCCTTTCCTCTATTTTGACAAGTGTGATGTCCCAAAACATCATTAAGTTACCCACACCAACTTCTTAAGTATTTTTAACTTAATAAAACTTATTTAACACTTTGGTGTAACAAAATTCAATAGTTGAAAATCCCTTTATTTCATTACCTTCTCACACTAAGAAATAATTGAACATTTAAAAACTAGTTTATAAGAAAAAATTATTTTTCTTTTATTAACACATGTAGTCTTGAAACCTTACACTTATCACATTTTCAACACTTTTTCATACACTATAAAGGATGAAATATCATTTTTTCATGTTTAAACCCAATAAAACCCTCATGAAACTTATTTATATGTTCAACATCAAAATACTACAAGTTCAAATACATGAGAATATGGATTTAATCCAAAAATAATATTAAATGGGTCTAACATATGGTTTATTCTAAAATTTTCATAATGTTTGCTCAAACATACTTTTCAAGGCAATGGATATTTTTATTTCTTAAAAACTTGAATAAATGTCCATTTACATAAAGATCCCAATTTTTCACAAGAAAACTTTGAAACATTTATTCATAAATTATTCCCAATAAAATAAAAATTCTTCTAAGATTTTTATTGCAAAAAAATATATGAAATATATCATTTTGCTAAAACCATTGAAACCATTTTTGTAAACACATTTTCACAAATCATTTAAAATATCATTCTTATATCATATATGCATCCTACTCTTAAACTTTGTGTAAGGACACAAGTTTCCGATTGAGTCTTAATGTAGTGTTGGCTCAATTCCTGAAAAAAACGTTTGAGTCATAGGATAGAGTTCTTGACCATCCATCAAGCCTATGACATGTTAAAGTTGAATATGTTGTGGCCTACTTATCAAGAGAACATCATTGCCGGTTTACAAGTGCCTCATTTCACGTCATCAACTTAGTTCCAATCTCTCCTAAGGTATGATTATATATATATATAGGAGCTTGGAACATTTTTTAATGGTTGTAATTTTATTTTAAAATGAATTTTATTTTCAGAAGGTTACTTTAGAAATTTGAATAAAAAGTTTTTGGGCTTAAAATGTAATTTAATCATTTTGACATTTCGTTTGAAATTGTCGTTCGAACGAGTTTGCCAGTGGCTTTTCCTTTTTGGTGACTGGAAAACTGTTAGAAGGTTTTTCGAATGAGACTTCCTTCGAAAGAAAATCTCATTCGAACGAGATTTCCGGTGGAAAAATATTTTGGCAGCTTTTCTCCATGTTCCCACTTCTCTTTTCCCACTAAAATTTCTAGAATTAATATGTGCGGGAACCAACGTTAGAAAACTAACTTTTGACATTTTCTAAGCACATTTTGAGAGAATAATTAAAGAGAGGAAAATTGATTAGTTGAAAAGTTCATTGTTTAGTGTTTTTGAGTATCCATGAATTAATTTCTACAAAAACACTTACACCCATTAGTTTAAGTTTAATCCAAGTTCCTATTGTTATATACTTTCTTGGAGAGTCTTTTGGCATCGGGTTTTACTCTACTAAATTGATGAGTCATTTGGGTTTACTTCTAGAGGCCATAAAGAAGAAGTTAATTATTTTGTTGCGGCATACTCACATGGTGAAAGGCATTGTGCGAGGGTTAACGGTTGTCTAAAAGATTCATTGGTGGATTCCAAGGTTTCGCTGGATTCTGGGATTGTTGACTAAGTAGAGGTTGGTAGAATAAGACGCATCAGGGGCTTGAAGGGAGTCGAGTCGAGTTGATTAAGTCATTTGTCTTGTACTTGTAAAATTTCGTACTTAGTGGACTGAAGGATAGGGTCGTCTGAGGTTTTTTCCCATTGTGGGTTTTTCCTTGTACATCGCGGCGTAGTAGTTGTGAATTTGTTTTATCTTGCGAATCACCTAGAACGCATGCTAGTATTAGAAGATAAATTATTATATAATTCACTTCTCTAGTTTAGTTTGGTGCTAAAATAAGTTTGGGTGAAACTTAAGTTGATTTAATTCAAGTCAGTAATTTATATTTGCTAAAATTTGGTTTGGCCTAATTTGGTAATATTGAAAATTTTTTGTAGGCAAATTTTAGGATTTGTGTTAAATTAATTTTGGGATAAAAGTAAATTTCTCATAGTTAACTTGATGTGTTATTTTTGTTTGTGAGAAAATCCTAATACTGGTTTTTGTGAATTTTATGTGTGTGTGTGTTCACCATAATTAACTAATTTAGGTTTAATTTTTAATTTTGCTTTTAGAAATTAAAATTTGTATTTAATTTAATTTTTCATCTTTTTAAGAAAAGAAAATCAAATCAGATTTGGAAAATTAAATTATTGTGTTGAACCATCTTTATTCCACATTTAAAAGGAAATTAAAGGGAAAGATTTTAAAATTGGGGGTCTACATTTCCAACAAGTGGTATCAGAGCCGGAGCGCTAATTTATTGCGTTAAGGTCCTTTTAAATATTTTTGGTTAAAATGGAATTTTCCACATTTTCTAAATTTTCTATTTTTGATGGTTCTAATTGCACATGTTGGAAAGCACGTATGCGTTCGGCACTTAGGTCTATCAATGAGAGGGTTTGGTTGTCAGTTGTTAACGGGTGGCCCCACCCACACATTTGATAGAAAATGAGTGTGTTCCCAAACCCGTAGATAGATGGAGTGAGAATGAATTTAAACTTGCTAACTTTAATTCCCGAGGTTTAAATGCCTTGTTTAGCATGGTCACACCAGATGAATTCCGACGTATCATAACGTGTGAAACCTCTACGAAAGCTCGAGATATATTACAACTTACTCACGAAGGAACTAGTGTCATGAATGCTTCTAAACTCCAAAACCTCACCACTCAATTTGGAACCATGAAAATGAATGAAAAAGAAACATTTGAGGAATTTTGTGCTAGACTTTTCGATATTGTAAATTCATCATTTAATTTGGGAGAGAAAATACCCAACGACCGAGTAGTAAACAAAATTTTAAGGTCCTTACCCCAGAGATTTATCCCCAAAGTGACTGTCTTAAATTCATTACCCACCTTGAACTATACCAAACTTGAGGAGGTAATAAGCGATTTACAAACTTATGAACTAGATATGTTCCCCTCCAAAAATGAAAAGAAAACTCATAAGGGAATTGCTTTGAAAGCCTAAAAGGAGGAAAAACAAGTTGTGGTTGATGAAAGTGATAGTGACTCGGAGGACATGGCTATGTTTGCTAGGAAATTTTGAATTTTTTTAAAAATAATAAAGATAAATTTAAAAATTATTTTAAGAAATTTGAAAATTCTAAGCATGACAAAGCAGAAAAGATCCCTAAAACTTTTAACGAAAATTTAAATAGGGATGAGTCAAATAGGTGTTGTGGTTGTGAAGGGTATGGCCATAGGGCTTTTGAATGACCCACTTAACTAAGGAAAGAGTGTAAACAAACAATTTCATATAATGATACCCTTAGTGATAGTGATAAGGAAGAGGGACCCGCTTCTCCCATTGAGCGCAACTTTATCGCATTCATGGAAAGTCATGTGAGCACCGATAATGAATCTTCTCATGAAGATATACATATTCATGATACTCCCAAGGCCTTTGTTTGTGAAGCTATAAAAGATGATGGGAGTGAGAGTGCAGAAGAAAGAGAGAGTGAAAATGAATAAGAGGTTGATGTGAGTGAACTTCAATTTGCATTTCAAGAATTATATGAAGAATCTATTAAATTTAAAAGAGAAAATTTGAAGTTAGAAGCGAGTTTAAAGGAGTGTTCCAAGGTTGTCGATGAGAGTGCGTTAGTTGACGACCTTAGGACACAAGAGAGAGCTCTTCGAGAAAAGCTTGTGTAAGTAGAAGGCGAGAGATATAGCGTTAAGGGTTTTATGGAATCCTTAAAAAGGGAGCTTCTCATGTTTGAAGAGCGCAACGCTTTATTAGAGTCTCACATTTTAGATTTAGAATATAAATTAAAAGACTCTAGTAAAGTCAAATTTTATTTGGAGTGTCGTTCGGAGAAATTAGAGAAAATCTTACGAACGGTCCAAATTAAAAATGACACGTGTGGTTTAGGCTTTGATACTTGTAATGAATCAACTATTAAAGCAAAAAAAATGTTTTAGGAGAATACTCTAGGAACAATGTTATAGATCATTCTTTAGGTAAGTCTTTTCATCGAGTCCTTAGGTGCTTGCATTGTGGTCGAAAAGGTCATCTTATAATGTTTTGTTTTGATCTTAAAAGAGGTCCTAGAAAATCCAAACATAAGGCAACCGAGGTAGCTAAGATTCCTATATGCCGAGATCGTCATTCATCATTAGTGTGGTTTAGGAGATCTGACTTAGTATCTATACAACATAGGATTTTTTATTCTCATTTGCTTTCACCTGATACCTCCCTTGCAAAATCCAAAGGTTGAATGTGTTAGTTGTTTGCATACTTTAGCTTTTGTGCTTCATGATATATTTTCATGCTAATTTTATGCATGTTTATCATTTTCTAGTCATTGGTTTATTTCATATCTCAAGCTAGAAATTATGACTTGTTTATCTTTTGTATTATATTTATTTTGTTTGCATTAAATGAAAAATACAAAAAGATTTTAGTTTATCATTTGTGTTTTACCATTTTAGTAATTTAGGCCTAATGAAAACTTCATATGATCTTAGTTTGTCGTTTGAGTAAATATTTTGGTTTGTTTGGTTAAAATTTTGAAAAACTAAAAAAGATTTTTTTATTGTGTATTTTAATTTTACACACTTTATGTGGCGTATACTTGTGTTTGAATCCCATCTTTTTCGCTTCCATATGGCTAGAACTTTTGGTTAAGATTGTCAATCCTTAAAATGTTCTTTACCATGCTTACATGGAGTAGTTGGATTTTGGGTTGATTAATGGATTCTATTTTCATATGCCTCAATTCACACATGCACGAGCTCATTTGAAAATTAAATGTCACATGTATATTTCAGCTTTATGAGGTGTTCTCCTACCAATCTAGTCATCTACATATTTTATGACCTAGGAGGACTTGTGTATGTTAAATTCGTTGCACGTGAGATTTGTGTGATATAAAAAATGTGTTATATGAATGTGCATGGGGAAGGGGTCCAAAAGGAAATTTATCCTTTGCAAGTAAGTCACCATTTATAATGGACCTAAAAGAAATACGTGGTTCAAAGTCCTAAAAGAAAATGGCATTAAAAGAAAAATATTTACCAAGGCCTATTTTGTTTAGTTGATATAGTCATTCCATATCTATATGCATATTTTGAGGGATTTTGGATTGTATATCAACCGTTTTGCACAATGTGCGTTTATCCTAGTTGTGTTTTCATTATCATGACTCTATTGGTTTGTAGAATCATCAAAATTCTAGGCTTATATGCATTATGTATGTTTGTTCATTGAGTTCAATTTATATTGTCACATGAGGCTATATCTAAATCTGATAAATTTTTGCAATCAATCGAGAACTTCGTGAATATTTGTTAAATGATTGGGTCGAAATTTAATTGTTACTAGTTCACATCCCTACACTTCCGTTTACCACATGTATTTGGACACACTTTTTCCATACGAGTGTGAAAAGCTTAACTTATTTTATGTCATGTGTGGTGTTTATATCTATATATGTGTGCTTGCATATATTTTATATCTAAGGTGTATACATATATATAATATTTTATTTTGTTTAGTATTTGCCTTGTTCTCTAGTCCGCGTATGCTTTAATTCAAAAGTGGTATGTATCCTATTGCAAAATGTTTGTTTGATATCACATGCTCAGTATCTTATTAGTCAAATTGATATAATTTTTTTTTGCATCATATGTTGGTATCCATTTATTTGTTTTGGATTAGTTATGTTATTTTTACCCATATACTTTCATGTTCTCATCACCTTATGCATCATCTTGTTTATTAGTTCTTTTATTCTTTGTCTATTCCTGAACAAAATGAGGGAGAATGATAGGAGGAGAAATGGTATCTAATCCTATTATAATCATATCTTCGTTTATGAGATTTAACTTGGGGGAGAGTGATATCTTCTTAGGTTGATCATAGTTAATAAGGGATAATTAATTTAGGGGCAGTATTTAATTTCATTGCATTTAAATCTTTGATATTACCTATGCGTTTAATGTTTGCTTAAGTGTGAAGGAATTCTATTTAGCAACAACCTTTCATCGACAAAGCTATTGATCCTTGGGTCTTGAGTCAAGTTTTCTATTTTTGGGTGGGATGTTTTTGAGTCTCGTAGAGTTTGACAACCCTTTAGGATTTTGTTTTGATTTTTGTCCCGGAATAGCCAAAGCGGGTGACTTGTAAGGACACAAGTCTCCGATTGAGGTTTAATTTAGTGTTGGCTCAATTCCGGACAAAAATGTTTGAGTCATAGGATAAAGTTCTTGACCATTCATCAAGTCTATGACATGTTAAAGTTGAAGACATTGTGGCCTACATTTCAAGAGAACATCATTGCCGGTTTACATGTCCCTCGTTTCACGTCATCAACTTAGTTCCAATCTCTCCTAAGGTATGAATGAATAATATATGTATATATATATATATATAATAATGCTCTTGTGCGGACTAGTACGCATTTTAAGAATGGGAACCGAACATGTGTCACCTAATGGTGCGCCTAGAAATTATCGCCTAAATTATAAGCACACTCTCTCTCTTTCTTGGGCTCACCGCCAGGTGACACATGTTCGGTACGCATTCTTAAAATGCGGGCTAGTCCGCACAAAAGCAGGATTGTATATATATATATATATATATATATATATATATATATATATATATATATATATATATATATAGGAGCTTGGAACATTTTTTAATGGGTGTAATTTTATTTTAAACTGAATTTTATTTTTCGAAGGTTACTTTAGAACTTTGAATAAAAAGTTTTTTGGACTAAAATGTAATTTAACCATTCTGACATTTCGTTTGAATTTGTCGTTCGAACGAGTTTGTCATTCGAACGCGAATTTGGTTCGAACGAGTTTTCTAACGACTTTTCCCTTTTGGCCTTTGGAACTTCGTTAGAAGGTCATTCGAACGAGATTCGTTAGAAAGAAAATCTTGTTCGAACGAGATTTTTGGCGGGAAAATATTTTGGCAGTTTTTCTCCATGTTCCCACTTCTCTTTTCCCACTAACTTTTCCTGAATTAATATGTGCGGGAACCAGCATTAAAAAACTAACTTTTGACATTTTCTAAACAAATTTTGAGGGAACAATTAAAGAGACAAAAATTGATTACTTCAAAAGTTCATTGTTTAGTGTTTTTGAGTATCCGTGAATTAATTTCTACAAAATCACTTACACCCATTAGTTTAAGTTTAATTCAAGTTCTTATTGTTATATAATTTCTTGGAGAGTGTTTTGGCATCGGGTTTTACTCTACCGAATTGAAGAGTTGTTTGGGTTTACTTCTACATCCCATAAAGAAGAAGTTAACTATTTTACTGCGGCATTCTCACACGGTGAAAGGCATTGTGCAAAGGTTGATGGTTGTCTAAAATCTTCATTGGTAGATTCCAAGGTTTCAGTGGATTTCGGGATTGTCGACTATGTAGAGTTTGGTACAAGAAGACACGTTAGGGGCTTGAAGGTAGTCAGTCGAGTTGAGTAAGTAATTTTTTTGTACTTCTAAAATTCCGTACTTCGTGGACTTAAGGCTAGGGCCGTCCGAGGTTTTTTCCCATTGTGGGTTTTTCCTCGTACATCGTGGTGTGGTGGTTGTGAATTTATTTTATCTTTCAAATCACCTAGAACGCATTCTTTGGATTAAAGAATAATATATTGTGTTGAAGATTGCGCTTTTGTTCAAACAGAGAATTTATTTAATTAAACTCAGTTTTTCAATTAAATCCTAAAACATGCATCTAGGTGTGATTGAAGACAATATAATCATGCAAGAACATTCAATCACTAACAAAACACACAAGTGATGAAAAATCCCCCAAAGGGGCAAAACCTTTCATTTTCACTATAATTTGTAAAGAACGGTTTACACGTATTACAGTGTAAACAAGAGTGACATACGAAATACCCGCATGTGTCGGTTCCGATGTCGTCAGCTGGAATCTCCCGCAAAAACTCCAGATGGGAAGAAATGAAAAAGAGATAGCTTCTCCACAAGTTATCCAGATGAGTAAAAATGATCCTCTTGAAGGTTTAAAGATTCACATACATATATGGGTGTGGTTATGTGAATAAAGAAGGCATGAAACCTTAAAACATGAAGTCTATTTTCAGGGCTGTAAAAAGCAGAAATAGTTTGCAAAAAATACTTGGAAAACGTGTTGAATGTACCCAGATATTTATACAAAAATCAAGGAGGCGAAGACGATCAAAGGAGATCGTGCGACATGCTCATGTTTCTCGAATGACAAAGAGATGTTATTTAAACGAGATCTCGCAAGCTCGAGGACCGAGGCAAGTCCGCTTCTACACTTTCTAAAAAAGATTCCCAAATATTTATGCAAATATAAACAACTTCAGTAAATCATTTTACCAATTACACAAAGTGGAGTAGTGGGAACGGTTGAGCATCACGTCGCATGAAGCATAGTGCATGTGTGAAGATGGTGGATGCATGGATTCAGATCAAGGCCGTCGTGGATGATCATGTTGACATGATTAATGTAGCGGTATCAGACATACATACTGTGATCTATGACAATTAGAAAATTACTAGATTCTACCCCGGACATTTATAAAATTATGTCTTTACAAATCTCCCCCTATGTCTATGCCGGTATATACATAAAAATCCGAATTATGCAATGAAATGACATACAAGATAATATACCCATTAAACCCTCAAACTGAGAATACTAATTGACATGTCATTAATCAAACTTCAACATCTTGAAGTCTGCGTCTTTTCAGAAACTCTAAAAGCTTTTCTGATCAGGGTGTGCAATCCAATAAATATCAATTTTGTACCTACACACATGAGACAAAGCAGATACCCGTGACACGCAACAGTTTGAAATATAATGATATGCAAAAATTGAATCAATTAAGCGTAAGAAAATCATTGATAAATCAACAAAAATTCTCCCCCATAATTCATTCTCCCCCTTTTTATGATGTCCCCAAATAGACAGATATGAGAAGCATAAATAAATGCAAATGGAGAGTGCCACAAGGAATAAACTTTCTATTTTTGAATTTTTTTCAAAATTTTTCACGCAAAATATACAACATAAAATCACACCATGAACAAACACAAAAACAACCAAGTCGATGATATCGGAAATGTAGGGGTGTGATCAAATTCGATAGGAAAATCAATGCATACAAACATGAAATATGTGCATGATAAATATTGGATACTTCTAACGAATGAACTCAACATCTTCCTTACGTGTAAAAATATGGAAATATGAGACATTGACTCAATCAAATCAACAAATCAAAGCTCAAAGTGATTTCCACACTAATAACATATAAAACAATTTAATGCTTTTTCAGGACTTTCAAGGAAGTGCAAACCCATTTAAATTCTTCAACTAAACTCCCTCATATTTATATTTGGAATAGAGGTGATCTAAATTCTCAAACTTTGGAGAATTGATGGTGAAACCTAATGTCCCATATTCGGAATGTATTATTTTTTGTTGCCTTTAAATTTTTTCGGGCTCTTTTTACCTCTGTGGACCCTGGATAATAAAATTCCTCAAATTTTGAGGTCCAATTTAAACAGTGGCTTAATCGCAAAGGATAGATAAGAACCTTTCGTATCCCTTCACCGTTGATAAAATACCACACAATCTCACCAAACGGTTTTTTATATGCATTCCAATCTTGTCAAGTTTTATCGCATATGGTTGGTTATATCGACAGAATTGAGATGGAAACACTCAATCCAATATGTGATAGACAAGTATAATAATCAAATTAAATCGTGAATGTGTGCAATAGATGAGATAAGGAGACAAACATGTAGAAAGATATCACTAATCACATCTCAAAGACTCCAAATAATGTAAAGCACATGGATGCAATGATGTAGCGTCTTAAATCACTATCAAACAGTCACATGGATAACTGGAATGAAATTATGACTCGTCTATCTTAAAAGCTCATCCATAAAAGGTTCAAACAAAATACAAAAATCTTTTTGTGCTTTTCTAAAAAATTTATAAAAAGAAAATCTTTTTGGATTTTTCAAAAAAATAAAAAGAAAAAATAAGAATACAAATGATACAAACTAGCAATAGGAATCATATAATATGAACATGACAATGCATCATATCCTAGACACGAACCAACCTCTCAGTCAACTGTGTAAATCCCTAAAGACTTCCTAAGACTCTTGAATCTAAGGGAATCTAAAGGTTTTGTGAAAATATTGGCTAACTAAAGGTCAGTGTGTACAAAACTCAGGGATACGACTTTCTCTTCAACTAACTGACGTATAAAGTGCTCGCGTATCCTAATGTGCTTTGTGCGCAAATGATGGACTGGATTGCGGGATATGTTCATCGCACTCGTGTTATCACAGGAGATGGTCAAGGTGTCCTGTGATATCCCATAATCCTTCAGCATCTGCTTCATCCACAAAAGTTGGGTGCAGCAACTTCTGACAACTATGTACTCAGCCTTCACAGTGGATAAAGATATGGAGTTTTGCTTCTTCATCAACCAAGATACAAGATAAGAACCAAAGAACAAACACCCACCAAAAGTTCTCTTACATCCATCTACATCCCCAACCCAGTCAGTATCTGAGTATGCAGACAAACGGTCAGTGGTATCAAAGGAATACCAAATTCTATGGGAGAGAGTCCCACTCACGTATTTGATAATACATCTAAGAGCGAGTAAGTGTGACTCTTTAGGGGACGCCTGATATCGTACACATACTTCAACACTAAAGGCTATGTCGGGAAGACTAGCAGTCAAGTAGAGAAGACTACCTATGATACTCCGATATAAGGTTCGCTTTACGTCCTTTCCTGAAGTGTCCTTACTATGCTGGGTAGAAGTACTCATAGGTGTACGTGCATGCTTAGCGGAGTCTAAACCAAATTTCTTTAGTAAGTCTCTAGCAAACTTAGATTGGGATATGAATATCCCATCCTTTAGATGATGAACCCGGAGACCAAGGAAGAAAGTAAGCTCACCTACCATGCTCATCTCAAACTCACTTTTCATCTCCTACTCAAAGTGGTGATCATGCTAGGAGCACGTGGATCCGAAGACTATGTCTTCCACATAGACCTGGGCAACAAAAATAGCATCGACATCTCTCCTAATGAACAACGTCATATCAACTCCCCCTCTCTTGAAGCCACGGGCTAAGAGATAGGAAGTAAGCCTCGCGTACCAAGAACAGGGTACTTGCTTCAAACCATACAAAGCTTTCCTCAGATAGTAGGCGTGCTCTGGGTGCTTAGGGTCTTCAAACCCTTTTGGTTGTTCCACATAAACTTCCTCCTGTAGAATTCCATTTAAAAAGGCACTATTGATATCCATTTGATATAGCTTGAAGCGCATATGACAAGCGATGGGGAGTAGTAAGCTGACGGACTCAAGCCTCGCAACAGGAGCAAATGTCTCCCCAAAGTCTACACCCACTATCTTTGTGCAGCCTTGAGCGACCAACCTACACTGATTTCTTATAATGGTACCATTTTCATCCATTTTATTCTTGAAAATCCACCTGGTACCTATCACATTAGTCTCACTAGGTCGAGGGACAAGTTCCCAGACATTGTTCTTTTTAAACTGAAAGAACTCATCATGCATGGAAAATATCCATTATTCATCCTTGAGTGTTTCTTTGTGATTCTTGGGCTCAACTGTGGATGTGTAGCAAAAATGACTAACAACGTTCTCTAGCTGAGCACGAGTCTTGAACCCTAACGTGGGTTCACCTATAATGAAGGCAGGGTAATAACTCTTGTGAAACTAAGAAGTTGTGTCCCCTAACACAAGAGTAGGGTCCACAGAGTGTGTGTGAGGGACAACTAAATCGCTGCTAGAAAAGTCCTCATCCTCACACTGAAGGCTAGGGTCAACAGATGTCAGAGGTTCGTTCTCTTGCACAGTGACGTTTATTAACTCCATAACCTTAGATCTATTCAGGTTAAAAACCCTGTATGCTCTACTGTTTGATGAATATCCAAGAAATATTCCCTTATCGCTCTGGGAGTCAAACTTTCCCAATTGCTCTCTATCCCGTAGGATGTAGAATTTACTCTCAAAGACATGAAAATATGCAAGCTTAGGTTTCTTGCCACTCCATAATTCGTAAGGCGTCTTAAGTGTGTGTGGACGCAGGTAAACCCTATTCACTGCGTGGCATGCGGTAGACACCACCTCTGCTCAAAACCTCCTAATAACCTTACGAACCAAAATCATAGATCCAGACATTTCATGAATTGTTCGATTCTTCCTCTCAACAATCCCATTTTACTGAGGAGTCCTTACAGCCAAAAACTCATGTTTAATACCAAGGCTATAACAGTAAAGATTTACCTTTGCTTCCTTAAATTTCGTGTCGTTGTCACTACGTATCCTGTTAATAGTGACTCCATATTGATTTTGCAGGACACGACACTTGGTCATTACAAAATCTATAGCATCGAATTTCTCTCTCAGAAAACCTACAATCGAATATCTGGAGAAATCGTTCACCATCACGAGGATATACCTCTTACCACCCAGACTCTTAATACGAGTAGGACCCATAAGATCCGTGTGAATCAACTCAAGCACACAAGAGGTGGTAATGGAATGTAACTTCCTATGAGGACTATGGATTTTCTTTCCCAACTGACAAGGTCCACAAATCGTGGAAGTTGGCTTTCCAAGTTTTGGTAGGCCACGTACTAGGTCCTTTTTAGCTAAAAGTGTCAAATCTCTAAAGTTCACATGACCTAGACGTTGGTGCCACAGATCCATAGGATTGATCGTGGCACTGTTGCATACAAGTGAGGATTTGGGAACAGTCCCATAACAGTTATCCTTTGTCCTCACCCCTTGAACTAAAAGTTTACTGGCTTGATTATAGACATTACACGCGTCCCGATCAAACTTTATGGTAAAGTCAGCGTCGCACAGCTTGTTAATGCTGAGAAGGTTTGCTTTCAAACCTTTGATATACAAAACATTCTCTAGATTAGGAAATCCTAGTAACTCTACTGTAACTCGTCCTATGATGCTAGACTTTCTCCCATCTCCAAATATGAGTCTACCTTCCTTATAATCCTCTAGGTAGGTAAAAAATGAGACATCATCGGTCATATGTCTAGAGAACCTAATATTTAAATACCACTGTGAGGTATTATGAACTTTGAGAGAGACATGGAAAACAAGGTCCTTTTCATCTTTATTAGGTACCCAAGAAGTGGTAACCTTTTGTTTACCCTTGTTGTTGTTGATTTTAGCTGAAATACGGGAAGTATTCACTGACGACAAAGACATCCGTCGAAATTCCTCCATCAAACTCTGTGATGTGGTGTCTAAAAACTCAACACGCTCTCTCAGACTGGTAAAATCATCAGTACAATATGGTGGAGTAGTAGTACGTCGAGTCTGACCAAATCTATAGCAAAACACCCTGAGGTGGCCTTTTCTTTTGCAGTACGTACAAAAGAACACAGTCTTAGGCGGACCTTAGTTTGCTTTTCTTGGTCGAACTCTCCTTCGTGATTTTTGACGATGGCCATATGGAGTTGTAGTAAACTCAAGAATAGGTCCATGTGCAATTTGGGACGTGTAGGAAACATCAAAACCTATTCCCTGCCTATCACCAAAACATAAAGCGGGATCGGGGAACATCTTTCTAATCTTTCCAAATTTCTCCTCGATTTGAACCTTGGCTTCCCGTGCTCTCTCAAGATCATGAGTAAGTTGGTCTATAAGGGCTTCAAGTTTCTTTTGAGTCTCTAGAGAGGAATGGAGCTCACTTATAAGACTAGTCACTTGCTTAGTCAAGTCCCTTTTCTCTTTCTCAAAATAACTCTCTCTCTCTCCAAACTGTCAATCGCTTTCTCTAAACTAACTTTCTCTCTCAACACAAGAAGAATCTCTCTCTCTCAAGGTAGTGTAGGCGGAGGACTCTCTCTCTCTCTCGCTTTTCCTAAATCTTCCTCTAAAGCGGTGATCCTAATAACTAACGCTTTGTTATGCTTTTTGGTTTTAAATGACTCAGTATATAACTCAGCGTAGTCACGTTGAAGATTACTCTCGCTCTCACTTGCATCATCCTCCCCCTTACTCACTTCGTTCTCACTGTCGAGGTGTCCCTGTGAAGCAACATCCTCATCGTCAGGAGGAGCACTAAAGGTTCTCACATGACTAGCCATGAATGCGGTGAAGTTACACTCATGCGATGACTCATCTCCAGAATCCACTAACTCGAACTCATTGTCGTCACTAAGGGTAGCGTTAAGGACAACTTTGCCCTTTTCTTTGGCAAGTCTGTTCAGACTAGTAGCACACTCAAAAGCTCTATGACCCTTACCATCACACGCATAACACCTCGCACCATCTTTCTTAGGAGGGTCTTTAAAATATGTTTCATTTTTCTTTTCAAACTTATATTTCTCAAAATTCTTTTTATCTTTGAAATTTCCATTTTTCTTGAATTTGATAATTTTCTTGAAATTTTTAGCAAACAGTGTCAAATCATGTAAATCAAGGTCACACTCGGAATTAGGCGTTTCTATCTCCCTTTTTCTAGATGACTCAACTCTATTTCTTTTCGACCCCTCACTCTTCCTATCCTGGGCATTACGTGCAATTCCCTTATCTTTAGGCTTAACATATTTAGGAAACATGTCAATTTCATACGTTTGTGAGTCTCCTACAAGTTCCTCTAATTTTAGTGTATTTAGATTACCCATAGAATTTAGCACAGTGACTTTAGGGATAAAACTATTAGGCATTGATTTTAGAATCTTTTTAACAACTCTAGCATTAGGAATGTGTTCACCAAGATTAAAGTTAGTGTTCATAATATCAGATAACCTAGCATAAAATTCATCAAAACATTCAGTCTCAAGTATGGTGATAGTTTCAAATTGAGTTGTTAAGTTTTGCAGTTTTGATTCTTTCACAGTATTAGTTCCTTTATGGGTAAGTTGTAAAACATCCCATGCCTCTTTTGACATGGCACACGTCATTATCCGTCGGAACTCATCAGGTGTGACGAATCCAAAAATATCACTTAGACCATTAGAGTTAAAATATGACCATTTAAATTCTTCTTCGGTCCATGCAGTCACAGATTTTAAATTAGTTATGTTATCAATAGTGATGGAGGGAAGTGTCCACCCTCTTTAAACCAAAATACAAACTCTTTCATCAATGGATTTTGAAGCATATTTCATGCGGGCTTTCCAGTAAGCATAATTTGTCCCGTAAAAAATGGCATTTTATTATATAATTTCTCCATTTTTAACACGCCCTTTTTCAAAAATCAATTTTTCAGAAAATTGATATCTTAGAAAAATTTTGGGGAAAATTACACGGTATAATTATGTAATTGGCTCTGATACAAATTTGAAGAGTGCTCTTTTGTTCAAAAAGATAATTTATTTAATTAAACTCAGTTTTTCAATTAAATGCTAAAACATGCATCTAGGTGTGATTGAAGACAATATAATCATACAAGAACATTCAATCACCAACAAAACACACAAGTGAGGAAAAATCCCCCAAAGGGGCAAAACCTTTTATTTTCACTATAATTTGTAAAGATTGGTTTACACGGATTACAATGAAAACAAGACTGACATACGAAATACTCGCACGTGTCAGCTTCGATGTCATCGGCTGGAATCTCCCATAAGAACTCCAGATGGGCTGCAATGGAAAAGAGACGGATTCTCCACAAGATACTCTACATGAGTAAAAACGATCCTCTTGAAGGTTTAAAGATTCACATACATATATGGGAGCTGTTATGTGAATAAAGAAGGCATGAAACCTTAAAACATGAAGTCTATTTTTTGGGCTGTAAAACGCAAAAATCGTGTGCGAAAAAGACTTGGAAAACGTGTAGAATGTACCCAGATAATTATAACAAAATCGAGGAGGCGGCGGCGCTCGAACGAGATCGCGTGACATGCTCATGTCGCTCGAATAATAGAGCGATGTCGTTTGAACGAGATCTCGCGAGCTCGACGACTGAGTCAAGTCAACTTCTACACTTAGAAAAATTTATGCTTTGTGTTAAAAAAAAATCAGACTTCAAAAAAATATTTTCTAAAAAAAATTCGTAAATATTTGTGCAAATATAAACAACTCCAATAAATCATTTTACCAATTACGAAAAGTGGAGTAGTGGGAACGGTTGAGAAGCACGTCGCATGAAGCATAATGCACGTGTGAAGATGGTGGATGCATGGATTTGGATAAAGGCCATCGTGAATGACCGTGTTGACGTTCGAATGTAGTGGTATCAGACATACATACTGTGACGTAGGAGAATTAGAAAATTCCTAGATTCTACCTCAGACATTTATGAAATTATGTCATTACATGTTTAATTCACTTCTCTAATTTAATTTAGTGCTAAAATAAGTTTGGGTGAAAGTTAAGTTGATTTAATTCGAGTCAGTAATTTATATTTGCTAAAAATTGGTTTGGCCTAATTTGGTAATATTGAAAATATTGTGTAGGCAAATTTTAGGACTTGTGTTAAATTAATTTTGGGCTAAATGTAAATTTCTCGTAGTTAACATCATGTGTTAGTTTTGTTGTGAGAAAATCCTATTACTGGTTTGTGTGAATTTTGTGTGTGTGTGTATGTTCACAATAATTCACTAATTTAGGTTTAATTTTTAATTTTCCTTTTAGAAATTAAAATTTGTGTTTAATTTAATTTTTCATCTTTTTAAGAAAAGAAAACCGAATCAGATTTGGAAAATTAAATTGTTGTGCTGAACCATCTTTATTTCGCATTTAAAAGTAAATTAAACTGAAAGATTTTAAAATTGGGGGCCTACGTTTCCAACTCTCTGCATGCAAGACTGAATGCTAGAAACATAGAGTCTTAAACTTAAGAGTAGAGTTTTTTTCACCTTAAATGAAGCTGCTCCAAAAATGGTGGATGGAGAATAAGGCGATGGCAACCCCCACTTACTAAGGTGGCCTAAAAGAGGTTGCCTAGATCCACAAACATGATCCATGAAATCTCCAAATAAAATCCCCAAATTCCATACTTCCCTCTTCTTCTTCTTCTCCAAAAACCCCCCCAACAACATCTCCAAATTCCATAGCTTACCTCAACAATGGTGGAAATGGGTGTATAAGGATTAAATATGGAGGAATACATGTGAAATATGGTGTCACAAGTTGGAGGGATTATGGAAGAGGCTTTTGGGAGATAAAATATCCTTGAAACTAGAGAGAGAGAGAGAGAGAGAGAGAGAGAGAGAGGTAAATGCTAAAGAGAAATATTTGGGAGGAACCCACCATCTAACTCTCTCATATATCCCCCAAAAATCCCACAAAATGGTTTTGAAGACCAAGGGCAACACCCTTAACCCATTTTGATTTATTTGGTGCCTTCAGAGCTCGACACCTCACCAAATCAAGGGCCCATAATTTGACAGCACATAAGGGAAATCGAAATAACAAATTTCTAAACAGGTTGTTTAAACGAGAATGGGACCTCATTCGAACGAGATTGAGATCTCATTCGATCACCCATTGAACAACCTTCAGAAGAAATTGGGAACCTTAGTAGCGACATCTCATTAGATTCTCGTTAGTAGCCTACCTCAAACGAGATGGGCTTCTCGTTCGAACTAGAAACATTCCCATTCAAACAAGATTGGGACCTTATTTGAATGACCCGTATTTTTGTTTGAACCACATAATGTCGTTAAATTTCTAATTTCTCCCAAATAACTTCCAAAAATTAACATCAAGGCCAAATGAATAATTGAATATAAATAAAAACCCATATATTAACAATTCAAATCCCAGGGGTTTCATATGATTAAAACTTACATGGGAAATATAATTAAATTTTGGGCACAGGTATTATAGTGTGTTCCATCTTTCACCTTTTACATTCTTATGTTCATAATGAATAAAACAATATAAATCATGATAATATCATTTGGGTTTAATTAAAATTTTGGATTAATTTTGAGACAAATTTATTTTTGAAAAAGTTAATTGATTTTTACTTATGGTTTGTTTGTATTTCTAACACAGGTTATTCTTTTGAGTTTTATTGGTAGGACTCATTTTCTTGTGGTGAATAAATGGGGATTTGATTGGACCGTTGTCATAAGTGTGATATCTTTTTCTGCACTTAATATAAAAAATAATCTTTTTAAGTATTAGTTTATTTGATAAATGTCTGGAGTTGATATTTTGATTGTGGATTTTTTTTTTTGTTTTTTAGAGATTGTTTAGTTTATGGGTTGTTTTATATATTTTTTACTTGCGTTATTTTCACATCTTTTGATTTTATAAAACTTTTTCCTTTGTTTGAAGTTTCTTCTTGAAAACCAAGACCTTATTTACTCGAACTATTTTTTGATTGTTGAAGAACTGCTTTTAAAGTATGACCAATACATTCTTATTTAGTTATGGCATGTTATATACATTTCACTTCCTCTTTTAATTTTACATTTTATACGTTATGCGGAGCTATGTTATCTTGTTTATTAATTTTATTTGTTAAATCTATGTTTTGTTATCAGACGTTTAGATTTTCTGAAATATGTTATATGGCTTTTGATGAAAGTATTTTATTAGCTTGTCATATTTTCATCTAAATATCATCTAATTTTATAACTATTCATGGTACATTGATAAAAATCATAACAATTATCAAAGGATTATTTTATATCAATTTTGGAGAAATGGTTAGATTAAGACTATTAGTAGATGAGTTACTTACCGATTAGGTGTGGTTAACACATTTCTCTTATCTATTATCTGAGATGGAATTTTGAAGAGGGGAAGAACATAATCTTTCTTCACTAATTATTTCACTCATGTTTAATAATAGGAGTTTTTGAATAATCATCCAATCTTGTTGCTTTGGACTATAAAAGAAAATTTTCTTCTTCTTCTTCACTTCCTTGAATTTGAGCTAATGATACCGGTGTTGTGATGGTAGATGTAGCATTAACGTTGACTTCGTCTATAAAATATTTAGTGTTATTTGGGGTTTTTCTTCTGAATATTCTTTGGTAAGAATATCCAAAATTTCACTAGCCTCATTGCAATGGGCTACTTTTCCTGCAACAAAAATGTTTATAGAAGAGCGTTATATTATCATTGTTTCAAAGTTAATTCATTTATATTTTCAATAATAAATCTATCCAATATTGGTGATTTCTTGTCATCAATTATCTTTGCAAGAAAAATAATCAAAATATTGAATTATGCACATTGTTCTAGATTTCCAAAGTTTAGAATATTATTTTGAAAACATGGGAATGTCATTTCTTTTCAAAAATATCTCGGATCGTCTTGCCATTAAGTTTTGACCTTTATACTAAAAATATTCTTTTCAAAACTGAGTATTTATGAGATAGACTTCGATACCAATTGTTGTCCTAGAAATGTACCTAAGCGGAAGGGGTGAATTTGTTTTATGGGATTAATGACAATTTTAAAAAGAAAATCTTAACCTTGAGAAGAGGTTAATTGCAATATGATAAATAAATTTATAAGTAAGAAATTAACCATATATATATATATATATATATATATATATATATATATATATATATATATATATATATATATATATATATATATATATATATATATATATATATATATATATATAGAGAGAGAGAGAGAGAGAGAGAGAGAGAGAGGCAGGCTCCTGTGCACACTAAGTTTGCACACTAACTTTGCACATTACCTTTTAAAAGTGGTAAAAAAAATATTTTTGAGTTGATTTTTTTTGTGTGATATTTAAACATTTCAAGGAACCCATATATATATATCTGTGTGTCTGTGTGTGTGCAGTTAAGAGAGACATTAATAAGACTTTATAAACTGAGATTTTAACATGCTTTATTCTCTCCTTACGTCCACGCTCGAGATTGTACTCGATATCATTAATATCCTCAGTTCACTTATGATGGATCCAAAACTTCATAAGTAATTCTACCTTGAAAGCTGCAACCAACAATAAGTACCCTGACTATTCACAATTACGGCACTACTGTGCGAGAGAATACAACAATAACATTTGTGACTGAAACATAATGGCAAATATATTTACTAATATAATGGAATATTATGTTTACTTTATCTCTCTAAAAATACAAGTAAATAAGTATCCCAAGTATATATCTCAAATGTTTTTTGGGGTATTACTTTAGCACAAGTGGGTGTTGGGATTGTGACTTTGCTAAAAAGTGATTGGGATTGGGAATCTGAGTTCAAGTGGGTTTTCTTGAATCTATTTTTTTAAGGGAGTTTTTGGATTTAAAACTCCTATGTGGGTTTTTTTATTTTTATTTTGAAACTCAAGGGAGGAATGACACATGCTAGGATGGAGAATCTCTTCTTAAGGTAATGATGTTATAATCTTGGGTGGTTTGGAAAGAAATATGATGGATTTATTTATAGGGTTATGATGAGGTAAGAGGAAACCAAATATGGGTAGAAAGGTTTGTAATCATTTGGTAAGGGTTAGGGTTCGGGTTTTAGGATAGAAATTTGAAGGATTTTACCAAAGTTAAAGTTTGAAAACCTCGCACTTTTAATTGACTAAAAATGGAGTTTTAGTTGAATTAAACTCATTCAGCTATTTTGTTTCAAAGGTTTTGCTCGTGGAAAATAGTTTAGAGGGATAATTTTTCCTATGAGTTTTAGCTGACTAAACCTTATATCTTATTGGACTAAACCTCATAGGTTGTAGTCTAAAATATATTTTCTTTGGGTCTGAGCTCTAGTTAAGGTTTAGGGTGCTCTAGAGAGGGTTTAGATGAGTAGGTTTTGAGAATATAGATGTTGAGACAAGTTTCTTTAATTTTATACAATGATCCCTAAAGTACAAAAAATAAAGTAATATGTGTTAGGGATTTTGAGTATTTCTTTGACTTTCTTGAATCATCATTTGAGGTCTCATATGACTTACTTGGTGTGGGATGTGTTGGAGCTAGCTTCTTTTAATTGTTGATGTTTGAACATTTTATGAGGCTTTTGATAAATTATTTTATGAAACTTTAAGTCAATATTTTTATCTTCAATATCTTTGGTTATGTTCTTTATTGGCTTGGTTCAGGGCTTCATGGTCTTACATGGTTTCTTGCATGAAGTATTTCTGGTTACTTATCTCCTAATGAATTGAGTGATTGTTTGAATCTCAAGAAAATTAGAGAGAAGATAGTGACGTGTTTTCTTATATCAATTGTGTTGTCATGAAAAAAAATCCTTTTGGTTAAATACATTTAATCTCACAAAATCTACGAAAGAAATCAACTTGTCCCGAAAACCTTTGTAATTCCTACTTTTGGGGGGTTTATGCTTCCGATTATATCTCTAGATTTTTCTATGAACTTGTATTCCCATTTGGTGAACCAAATATCCTAGAAAATATCATGCAGAAACTCCAAAGACATGTTTAAAGGATTCATTTTAAGTTGAGAAACTCTTATCCTTTCAAATGATAATTGAATGTGTGTTTTATGATCAGATATTCATAAGAGGACTCTCGGAGAGAGAATAAGTAGACTGTCACAACTTAGATGGAGTGTCCCTGAAGTCTGCTAGTGTCCGAAAGGTGGTTAAGTGTTAGACAAAGTATTTGTAGGTGGTGTAAGGTGGTAGTTGATTGAATTTAATGTTGATGGGAGCATTCAATGCATGTGAAGATGGGTAGTGATGATAGGTGAAATGGTGTTGCTTTACCTGAGCTGCAAGGGGTCTAAAAGAACTATGTAGTCGGTTAAAATTGATCAATAAGTTTCACGTATGACCACATCCTAGGACTGAGGTTCGGGTCACCTTGGGAGGTCATTATCCTTAAATAGGAGGTCGTCTCTAGGTTTTGATCATGAAGAGACCTTGATGATGTGGATTATGAATCTTACTTTGAGTAGATATGATATAACAACTAACCTTACGCTGAGGACGGATGTGCGACTGAGGTTTGTTATAGTACAATAGCCCACTCTTGAGAGTAAAGTAGGCAGGATTTTTAAGATAAGTGGTGGTCTGTTTGAGGTTTGGGGCTAGATTTAGGACTTATGCTCTCCTTTAGAGGCAATTAGGGGGTTGGAAAATATTCTAAACACCAAGATTATAATGGTGAATCATCAAGTCTGTTATAATTTAATCAACTAGTTTGTCTTCAGTAGCTATTCAAATCAGACCAAAAGTTTGTTCTTCCCATACTTCATCCGAGACTTCAACTTATAATGCCTCTTGTATTAGTAGATCCTCCTTTACAGGTCCCATATTGTCTCGGTATAACTCATCCTTAATACAATTCGCGCTTATGTGGAAAGGCAATAGACCTACTTATACTTCCTCCGCATTATCATCTTTCATTATCAACAACATTTTCTTGTGCATAGAAAAGGGAACACATTTGTTATAATGAATCATATCTTTACTAAGAAAAGCATTGAAACTTGGATTACCATTAATGATGAATAAATAATATTAGATCTTTTTGTTCTTGCTTCAATATAATCTAGTAGTACACCTTTAATTGACTTTTTATCTCAAACGAAACTAGAAATGATAATTTAATTTTGGAACAATTTACCATTATATGTGTTTATTTTAAAAAGCATAGAATATGGAATTGTATTAATTGCAGAACCTCTATCTACTAATATTTTATTAATTAGAACTGCATTCAACTAAGACTTTATAAAAAAAATTCTTTCGGTGGTTGATCATATCCTTGGTAGTCTTTTTGAACCCATATATTAAATCCAAAGTAGACATAAATAAGGCAAAGTTATTTACTTGTGATTTTTCTTCTCCATCCAACTCCAATTTTGGAACTTCTTGTCCCTATTCATCTTCAAACCTCATTAGGAGGATCACAACCACGTTACCTATCACTTATTGAGGTAGGCACCTACTTGGATGAATTGTTGTTGTTCAGTCTTCAAAACTAACATTTATTTTATTTCCCTTTTCACCAGAGGAAATATACCTAAATGAAATATCTCCACACTCATGGACTTCTCAAGTTCCTTTATTTTCTCACCCAACATGTTGAAGGAAGATTGTCTCACCTCATAATTTCTATGGAACCTTGGACTTATCTTCGAAGATGAAGAAGTGATTCCATATAATCCACTTGGGTGTGGAATTTTGAGGCCACTTTTCAGGACCCATAATTTCTTTCAATTCATCTTTTTTTAGTATGGGAGATCATAATATCTGGTTCTCTTTTATTGGATTTTTGTTGTCTGAAAAGGTTCCACATCCCTGGAGCTTCCTGTTGAGATTTAATAACTTTAGGCCTCTTAGTCATCTCATTAAATTGTTGAGCAACCTTAGGCTCTTGAGTTACAAACCAATCAGGCACACCCATCATCATAAGGACTAAATTTGGGATCTTTAAGGTGTTTGAAATTCCGATAAAAAATGTAATATTTTTTCATGGAAACCCGACCTAATGTATTGGTAGTTTCTTGGAGTATTTGTACCACCTCTAGGATAATAGGGTCAAGAAAATTTCATGCTATCTCCTTGGACATTCCCTTGAAAATTCTTTTGATCCTTGAAAATTTTGGTCTTTGAAACGTAGACACTTCGCATTTTTATTGAGTTTTTTCTTTTGTTTCCCTTTCAAGGCAAAAATTCACATATCTCAATATATTTATATCCACATCTAATACACAAGTGTTTCATAACTTTCTAGTCAGGGTCAGTAATTGCTTCAGGCTTCGAAGCCTTAGGCTCAACTTTTGTCTTTATTTTAAACTCAGTATGCCCTTTATTTTGAGGCAGTTGAATGGACCGCATGTTTGTTCCCACCTCTTTCGTGTTGCGAAATGGATCTTTATCAACTGTTATGATGTTTTCCATTTTTTTAGGAAACTTGAGTTCCCCTCTCCTAATAAACTCTTGGATACTTGAGAGAAAAATATAACAAGCATTAGTTGAAAGGGAGTAAACATTGTGCCATTTAAATTATTTTTTTCCTTTAACTTAATTTGGGATTTTTTCATCATCAGGCAATTTTAACATTTTGACTTATAAGAGATAATAACAAATTTCACCGGCCTTAGAGATATGATGGGAATATTTTTTTAATCACCCCTTTAATTTTGGGGCATAAGATTCTATTGTTGTGTTCTTTAGAACTAATTATTTACAACTATAGCTTCAGTAATCGCAATAGGATTGTAAAGTGATAAATCATAAACTAAAGCTCTAATACCAATTTGAGAATGCAACATAATTGCAATGGTGGAAACGAACAAAAATTGCAATACCAATTTTAAATGCAGAAGTGAATTTTAATTGATTTTATCTTTTTATCCTACGCATGCATCTACAATGATAAAATAGATAAACCAATTCACGCAAATACAATAAGGACAAGTTTCAGGAAAAAAACCTTTCGAGTAAAAATCTTTATTTCACTATATAACGTAAATCGTAACTTACAAATTACATAATGAAATCTGCAATGAATCCTATGTAGAAAGATCACATAGATCGCAACCTAAAATTAGCAATGATTCCCTCAGGAACCACAATGGATCGCAACCCTCTGTCAGCCTGACCCTTCTTCTTCAGTAGTGAATCCCCGTAGGTATCACAAGTTATCAATTGAGTGCCTTTCCACCAAGGTGTATGAAAAGCTACAAAACTTTCTAGGGTTCCAAACTAATTCACAACAAAAAATTCAAGGCAACTTTTTGTGAATTGAAACGGTGTTTTGGGAACACAAAACTTGATGAAATTTTTCTATTGATATGCAGAAACATAGTTGGCAAAATTCTTAAATAACTAAATCACGAAACATGTACATATAGAAAACCTTAGGTTAGCGGTTCGTTCAAATGACATGGGGGGTGTCGTTTGAACAAAAATGGCATGTCGTTAGGACGACATAAACGTCAAAAACTTTATTTTTTAAACTCCACCTATAGGTATCTATAACACATATTTTCGAAACCAAAACAATCGTGTTCGTCTTTTGATAAAAATTAAACATCCCAAATATAATTCCATGAATTAATTTAAATTATAAATTCTTTTATACCTTTTGGTATGTCGAGAAGTCTTCAAACTTGGAGATGTGTGAGTTCGATTTATCTTATCGGTGCGTGATGATTTGTAATGGGATATGCCAAACTAGCCTAAGGCTATGTTATGAACAATAGTAGAAAAAATGTTCTTACAAATCTCCCTCTTTGGCTATTCCAGTACAAAATAAACAAAATGACCGAACACGAAGTTAAAATCAAAATATTCTATTACAAAGATACTAACACCCTTGCCAACCCTAAAACGGAACGACATAAGTCTTTTGTCTACAAACTTCATCTTCTTCCAAAATTGTATATTCATTAGTGTGTCGTTATATTCATCTTTGAGTACCTACTCACATGAGACGAAAAATATATACCTTCTTGATGCATCGAGTTTTAAACAAAACAAAGCTCATAAATAAATAAATAAACTCTCCCCCATAATTCAAACTCGGAAAAAACTTTATTTTAATTTAATTTTCTCTCCCCCTTTGTTTTTATCCGAAAGAGATAATTAAGCAAAGAAGTAGAAACAAAAACACATTAAGTGAAAAGCATCAGGATGAAGAAAATATATCATCACACAAGATGTAAATCAAGCATGTGTAATGATCGTCTTAAAGGCAAACACAACCAACTATTTTTGATGAGGGATAATGGACAATATCTAGCACTTGTCACACCTTTTCACGTAGACAGCAGCATCTTTGGCCAAGGTCGGCAACCAGTATCCCTGCATAATTATCCTCTTAGCTAAAGGTCTTCCTCCTATTTGACTGGAGCAAGAACCCTCATGTACATCCTGTAGGATGTGGGGGACCTCTGTGGGATGGAAACATCTGAGGAGAGGTAGTAGGAATCCTTTTTTATACAGAACATCTCCTATTATTGAGAACTTGGCAGCAGATATGAAGTTTTTTGCGTATGTATCATTGTTGTGCAAAAGTCACTCTCAAAATTACCTTGAGTACCTACAAAACTTGTCTAAAAATAACTCGTATTGCGGTAAGTACGGGTATCAATCCAACTTCCAAGGTGAAACAATTAATGCGAAAACATACAATTCAATTTTTTTTTTATGATTTTTTTTTATTATTATTATTTTAAAACAATTTCAAGGGAAAAATTAACTAATGCCAAAATTAGTAAATGACTAAATGATGAAAAAGAATGTGCAACCGAGTGTGAAATATGTGAGAAAGTCAAGAGATGGGATTACACTACATTTTCAATTATTTTAATTTCTCAATTTATTAATTTGAAATATTTCGAGATAATATTAAATCG
The DNA here is from genome assembly GCA_949130495.1 of Sambucus nigra. NCBI lineage: Eukaryota > Viridiplantae > Streptophyta > Magnoliopsida > Dipsacales > Adoxaceae > Sambucus > Sambucus nigra. The sequence goes on from OX422219.1 coordinate 170,463,899, forward strand.
ATAATCTAACTCTCGTTATAATTATAAATTTAATAAAATCTTTTTCAGAAAATTAATTTAAAAATGTCAAACAATGAAAAATTAGGACTTATACTATTTTCAGAAAATTACCCGCTAGGAACAATTTAAAGAAAACAATATCGATCCTCAAATTTCAATACCGAATTAATATTTAATTATCGAAAAAACCTATCTCTAGTTCGATTCTTTGGTGACAATTATTATGCAACACAAATAAATATGAAAGAGGTAGCAACCAAGAAAAGATAAATAAAATGCCAATCACACAACAACGGGTATACGTGGTTCAGCAAAGATGTGCCTACGTCCACGGTGGTGCAGTCAGTGTTATTTCTCTATATTCTGAAGAATAAGTACAGAGAATACAACTTGTCATTTGCCCCGGACTTAGGGTTTGATTTATACATGTATATGTTGGTTAGTGGGGGTGATGGGTTCCTCCTTATTAGCCATCTCCCCTCTACATGGGATCGCTCTCCTCCACAACTTCTCCTCATGGGATCGTGGAGTAATTGGATCAATACAAAAGGTGATGGGCCTGGGCTTTGGGCCTCTAAGGCGGGGCTACTCATCCAGGCCTATAATGCTAAATTCAGGGTACCCACAATTGCTCCTAAATTTGTTGGGCCATTTTTATGGGTCCAATGAATTTAAATGATCAGCTGTTATGGTTGATTTCTTTGAAGACTGTGAAGTTGCTTTGGCGGCACCCGCTTCGCTATCCGTGCGCTATGATTAGAATTGAAGGCTTGTTGGAATAAGGCACATTTCTCTTCGTCGCTTCATCTTTTTTCAGCAACCTTCTATCTTCTGAGAACTCTTACGCTTTGTACCTTCTGTTTTTTAGCTTTACTCTTGTTGCTTCTTCGCCATTTGACCTGATCTTCTGTCTTGTAAGTCTCTCGTGCTCTTTGCATTTTCTCTTTGGTTTGTAGTTTTTCTTGTATTTTTCCAATTGCGAAGATTGGAAATAGGTCAGTTACTGAGTTTAGAAAATTCTACAGTATTCCTGAGTGGGTAGAGATTGAGTGTTGTGCCTCGCCTCCTAGGAACATTAGGGATATAGAGGATGCACATTGGATTCACGTCCTGTTGCTCTCTCAGGGGGGACTTACCTTTCCTCCTAATGATCTGTTTCTGCACTTCTTTAGCTATTTTAGTATTATGCCTGCACAATGTTCGCCCAACGTATGGAAAATAGTGAACGGAGTGCATAGGATAAATCAATTGTATGGCACAAAGTTAGGGCTTGCCGAGGTCTGCTTTTGTTACTCCTTTTCTCGAACGAGTTCAGGTGTTCTGTACCTTAAGGCTAGGAGCCCTGATAGGGTATTGGTAGTAAATTTACTTGATTCCCATAAGGACTACTGGCAAGAAGGTTTTCTTGTTAGGAATTGGCAACTCTCCCCCCAATTTGAAGGGTCGAGGTCTGAGAGGTTCACTGTTCCCTTTTATGGGGAAGAATATATAGGTTGATGTCATATTATTGTTTCAACCTTTGCTAACTTGTGATTTTTCTAACCTCTCCTTGCTTTTTCTTTCACAGCGAGGATAAAGAACTTGGAGCCTGCTCTCAGCGAGGTTCGTATCTCGGAACTGGTGAAAGCTTGGAACATCAGGGAACCTTTGGGTGACGACGAGCATCCCAGGTCTGCTGCTTTTCTGCTTGAATACAAGAACACAGGCTCCAGCTTCATAGCCCGACCTGTGGATAGTGTTCCAGACTTTGACTCTTCCGAAGAGATTTCGGCTGAGCCCATCCATTTGGATGAAGAAGAGAGCAGCTCGGAGAGTGAGCCTGCAGACGTTGTGAGTAATTTGGGTGCAGGAAGTGCTGACAGTAGCAGTTCTTCTGAAGGGGATTCCGAGGCTCGAGACTCGTCGAGCACTACCAGCAATTCTGGTGAAGAGATGCCTCCTAGGAGGAATTTGATCAGAGATGACGATGATGATGATGACATGCTTCTTGCACATAGGTCCAAGAAATTGAAGACTGCCTCTGGGGCCATAGCTACTGGTTCTCGGCCTTCTTCTCAGGAGCAAGAGAAGAAAAAGAGAGAGGAGGAGCAGGCGAGAGAGAGAGAGAAGAAAAAGGAGGAGGAGAGGAAGAAGGTGGAAGAGAAGAAGAAGGTGGAGGAGAGAAAGATAAGGGAGAGAGAAAAAGAGGAGGAGAGGAGGAAGATGGAATTGAGGACCAAAACTGGTCAAGCCCTGGTCCCAGTGTCCGCCTTGCCTGAGGGGGCTTCGGTGGCCACCTTTCCTCAGCTTGCCCCTACGCTGCTCGAGAGAGCAGTCCTCCCTGCAGATCGTGAGAGGGCGTTGGGGTCCGATCAACTGGCTTTGCAAGCTAGCCAGAGGCTTGCCTTGGTAAGTTTCCCTTTTAATTCTCAATTTCTTTTAACAAATTTTGATGGTTTCTTCTTCTTGATCCCTTCCTTGTTCTTTGCAGTTTGTGATCAACTTCGCTGTGCTTTACCGCTCTCGCGATGAGCTGATGAGAAGGAATGGTGAGCTGGAGCAACAAAAATCTGTCCTGGTAGCCAGGGGGTCTCAGCTGGAGGCCGATCAGAAGGCTGCTGATGCGGCTCGAGCTTCATCTGACTTGGCTCTTGTTACTTCTTCTCGCGAGAGAGATGATGCAGTCAGGGAGCTTGGATAGTTGAGGAAGGCGTATGACCTGGTGTGCTCGAGCAAGCTAGACCTTGCAGAGAAGAACAGGGTTCTGGTCGAGCAACTGGAGGCGAAGAAATCCCAGGCAGCCACTCTTAAGGAAGATTCATACAACTCTGGATGGGCTACTGCGTATGAGGACGCCGAGGTTCAGATAGGCTATATCAGCCGTCTGAACTTCAAGAAAGGGTGGAATAAGGCTCTCGTGGCTGCTGGGGTGGACGTTGCATCCCCACTCTTTGACGAGCATGATCCAGGGCCAAAGTCAGTCGTGGATGAGGACCCAGCCCCAACTGCTGAAGGCACTGATCCTGTCTCTCAGGCGACTTCTACTGATGCTCCTTTGGTCGAGAGGATAGGGGACACCCCTGCAGAGGGTAATGCCACTGCTGATGCTGATAAGGATAAGGGACCATCCGCCTCTGGGCCACCCGAGGTTGCTAATTAATAGGGCTGCTTTGTAATTTTTTCTTTTTCAATCTGATGTAACCTCGTTCCTTATTAATGAAAAGACTCCATTTTTGTTTATACTGATCTCTTTCTTTTCTCTTTCTTTTACTTGTAGTTGATTGATGTGGATGATTATATTCCTGTTACCTCCCAACTAGGTAGGACTCTCGGTCCTAATGCAAGCCCTGCAGTTCGCCAGGACTTTGCTAGACTTTGTAGGTTTGCTAAGTCAAGGAACCAGAAATATAAGGACCAGTCCGAGCTGTTGGTCAAGTTAAAGGACAGGCTTCAGGAGATGGGAGAAATCGGTGCTTCGGTGCAAGAAGAAGTCAGTGCGCTGAGAGCAAGGTTGCTGGAGGCTACCGAGATTAATCAGGTTGGGGAGTTCCTGCAGCAGGAGAATGAAGACTTGAGGAGGGAAGTCCTAAGGCTTAACGAGCATTCGCCGAGCATCGTTTCGGCAGTCCTACAAGGCTCTTCTTCGTCGCGAGCTGCTCGGCCTCCCCTCCCGCGTGCTTGTAGGAGTGCCAGGGGTAGGAATAGGGAAGCCGAGGAACAGCGTGAGAGGGAAATGGAGGAGCTGCGCGGCGATGTTCGGCGAGCTTATGTGACTGCTGCTGGTCTCCAGAGGGACGTTACCCGACTGCAGCATCTATTCAAGAAGGGCCCTCGCCAAGTGTGGTATGATGTCTATGATCAGGGCTGGCTGGATACTCCCATAAGATTATCAGAGTTCGAGGAGCTCTCCTTCATCAGGGGGTGGTTGAGTGCTCTCAAAGAGCTGCAGGTCCCGAGGAACTCGACGTTGTGGTATCGACACAAGATGTCCTCCTCTACTCTGATGCCCAATCCATTCAGGCGGGATGATCGATGGATCCCCATCGATGCTATTCCCCGGCGATTATTGGAGTTGGACGCAAATGAGGTCGTGGAGGAGCTCGCTCCTGCTCTTGATGATGGAAGGAGAGCTAAAGTTGCTGACTATCTCGCTCGGAGGCTTCCACCTCCTTGAGATTTTGTTTTTTAATAATTGTAAATGCTTTGGGCGAGCTTCGCCGACTAAACATGTACTATTATTTTTTGTAAATCTAAAAGATTAATGGAAAGTTCGAGTTTTGGGCAATTTTGTCGACTAAACGTGTTCATCCAATCCTTTTATATTTTTGCATCTTTACAATCCTTTTCATCTTGTCATGTGAGTGTCCGCCCAATCCAGTATTAAGAATACCATTGTGCCCTCCCTTTACCTTTTAGGTCATGTTGTCACACTCCCTTAGGCCTAAGTAGGGCAATTGGCGAGGACACACCTGGTATTGGATGTCTTCATCCAGTCAGGATTTTGTTCAACCAAAGTAGGTTTGATGCCTAAGGATACTCTGTAGGGCTTCATATATTGCCACGGGTAATGATAAGAGGTCTGTCCTGCTTCATGACGATGACCTGAGGAGGGGTGTTCCCCTGCTGTGTCAACCATTATGCCTGTGATTTGAAAAGGATGTGCAATAGGATGTAATTGTTACTTTTTAGAGAGTGATCAACTGAAAGATTTTTATTGGTGAATTGAGAAAGAAATGAACTGTCCTTTCACATAGTGAGTACAATAAAAGATCTAACAATAGAACTCCTAAAAATAGAATTTCTTGAGATTAGCTGCGTTCTATGCTCGTGGTATCTCTCTGCCCTCCATCGTTTTCAAATGATAGGCACCTCGCAGGTCATCTCTAATTATCTTATAAGGTCCTTCCCAGTTCAGGCCCATTTTACCATCTGATGGCTTCACTGTGTTGCCCAGGACCTTTCTTAGAACATAGTCCCCAACTTTGAATTTCCTCGGATTGACCCTTTTGCTGTAGTGCTTCGTGAGTTGTTGCTGGCAGCTTGCTAGTTTTACTAGGGCGAGTTCCCTGCGCTCGTCGGCCAGGTCGAGTTCGGCGAGCAAAGCCTGATCGTTCTGGCCCTACTCAACAAGGTCGGATTTCGTTGTAGGCAATCCCTCTTCTAGTGGGATGACCGCCTCCATACCATATGCTAGTGAGAATGGCGTTTCTCCTGTGGCTCGCCTAGGAGTCGTTCTGTACGCCCATAGGATATGCGGTAGCTCGGTTGTCCATGCGCCTTTGGCTCGCTCTAACCGCTTCTTCAATCCAGCGATCACTGTCTTGTTGGAAGCCTCAGCTTGTCCGTTGCTTTGAGGGTAGGCCACCGAGCTGAAGTGGTGCCTGATCCCGTGTTTGTCGCAGAAGTCTTGAAAAGGGCCACTCTCGAACTGTGTTCCATTGTCAGTGATGATGGTTCTGGGGATCCCGAATCGAGTGATTATATTTCTCCATATGAACCTCATTATGTCAGCATCTCGGATGTTCACCAGTGGTTCTGCCTCGATCCACTTGCTAAAGTAATCAGTTGCAACCAACAGGTATTTGTGATTGCCGGCAGCGGTGGGCAGTGGTCCCACGATGTCCATTCCCCACTGGGTGAAGGGCCAGGGACTGGTCAGGGATTTTAATTCGCTGGCGGGCTGGTGGACCATGGGAGTGTGAAGTTGGCATTTTAGGCATTTGCGGACATATACCGCGGAGTCCTTTTGCATGTATGGCCACCAGTAACCTTCCTTCATTGGTCGGAAGGCTAGAGACCTTCCTCCGACGTGACTTCCACAGATTCCTTCGTGAAGCTCGTGAAGCACTGCTTTGACATCTACTGGGTGGACGTATCTAAGGTAGGGGCCGGAGAAAGATCTTTTATACAAGTCGCCACCTGTGGATAAGTGAAAGCAAGCAGCTTTGACTCTTATCTGGTGGGCAGTTCTCTTATCCTCTGGGAGCGTTCCGCTCTTTAAATAATCTCTCAAGGGATCCATCCAGTTGGGGGCTGATTTCAATTGGAGTATTGGTTTTGCTTTTGTCAGCTCGCAGTTGGGGTAAATGCTTGGGCAACTGAGGAAATCGATAGGGATGATCTTTTAAGGCTAGAATCAACTGCCGAGCTCAAGGCTTCTAAGGCGTCAGCGTGGCTGTTTTGCCCCCTGGGAAACTGTTGGATGTTGATCTCTTCAAAGTTCGTCATTAGGTTTTTTACCAAAGAGAGGTAGGCTGTCATTCTCTCGTCCTTCGCGTTATAGTCTCCACTTATCTGATTGGAAACTAGTTGCGAATCTTTGAATACCTGCAAATGCTTTGCTCCCAGAGTTTGCGCCCTTTGGAGACCTGCTATCAAGGCTTCGTATTCTGCTTCGTTGTTGGAGGCTGCAAATACCAGCCTTATTCCTTGCTCGAGGACTGTATTTTCTGGAGTGATGAGAACAATTCCTACTCCTGCCCCCTTTGAGTTGGAGGCTCCATCAACGAATAGTTTCCAGCCTTCCCTTGTAGCCTGGTTGCTTTGTTCTGTTGGTTTAGGCTGGTTGAAGTGTTCTTCACCTGTGAATTCAGCTATGAAATCAGCAAGGATTTGACCCTTGATAGCTGTCCTTGGTTGAAATTGGATATCAAATCGGCCGAGCTCGACTGACCATTTAGACAGTCTGCCCGACAAATCCACCTTCCTTAGGACAGCCTTGAGGGGGTGTGATGTAAGGACGATGATCGTATGAGCTTCGAAGTAATGCTTCAGTTTCCTCGAGGACATTACTAGGGCGAATGCGAGTTTTTCCAATAGTAGGTAGCGCTGCTCGACATCTAGTAAGGTTTTGCTCGCGTAATAGGCTGGATGTTGGATCCCTGTAACTTCACACATTAGCGCTGAGCTGACAGTATGGCTGGATACAGAGAGGTAGAGGTACAAAGAGTTCATTTGCTGTGGTATGACTAGCAGCGGTGGGGAACTTAGGTAGGACTTGAGCTCGTCTAACGCTCGTGTGCAACCCGGGGTCCATTCTACTGTTTTGCTGCCTTTTAAGAGTTGGAAGAAGGGCTTGCATCTCTCGGAGGATTTAGAAATGAAACGATTTAGAGCAGCGAGCATTCCAGTGAGCTTCTGTACATCTCGGACTGTGCGAGGAGGTTGCACTCTTTTGATTGCATCAATCTGGTCCGGATTAGCCTCTATGCCTCGCTTGCTGACCAAATACCCAAGAAACTTTCCTGACTGGACACCGAAGGAACACTTGCTCGCGTTGAGTTTCATTCGGTACTTCCTGAGGATTTCGAAGGTACTTGATAGGTCCGAGAGGTGATTTTCTTTCTCCTTGCTCTTGACGAGCATGTTGTCGATGTAGACCTCCATTGAGTTTCCCATTTGATTTTTGAACATTTTAGTAACTAGCCGCTGATAGGTTGCCCCTGCATTTTTTAGCCCAAAAGGCATGACCTTGTAACAGTATAAACCAACCGCCGTGATAAACGCCGTTTTGTCCTGATCTGGGGCATATAGGGGAATCTGGTGATATCCTGAGTATGCGTCCAGGAAACTTATTCGTTCGTGAGCTGCGGTGGCGTCTACTAGTCGGTCTATTTTCGGAAGAGGGAAGCTATCCTTGGGGCAGGCTTTGTTGAGGTCAGTGAAGTTTATGCAAACTCTCCACTTCCCGTTGATTTTTGGAACTACCACTGGGTTGGATAACCATTTGGGGAATTTCACTTCCCGTATGGACCCTGCATCCAGCAGTTTTTTGGCTTCTTTTTCTATTGCTTTGGCCTTCTCGGGAGCAGTTCGTCCTGCCTTTTGCGCTATCGGCTTGAATGTGGGATCGACGTGCAACCGATGGTAGACCATACTGGGATCGATTCCTGGCAGCTCATAGGGTTCCCAAGCGAAAACATCTATATTGCTTCTGAGTAAGGTTGACAAATCCTTTTGCTCTTGGTCAGTGAGTGAGGTTCCGATCAGGAAGACTCTGATGTTGTCGCCTTCTTTAGCCAACACTTCTACCAGGTCCTCGACGACGCGCGCGGAGGGGAGGAGCCTGGTCTCTTCCACACCAGGCCTTCCATATTTTAATTGCTATTTGGAAGGAATTGCACCTTCCTCCACTTTCTCGCTGGTTTGAACGGCTCTTTTCTCTGGCTTTGGTCGGATGGCCGCTATGAAGCACTTTCTTGCCATCGCCTGGTCGCCATGTATCTCCATCACTCCCCGCTCGGTGATATATTTGAGTTTCTGGTGGTAGGTCGAGGAGACTGCCTTCATTGCATGAAGCCATCCCCTGCCGAGGATGGCTTGATACGGTGAATCGATGTCGACCACCAAGAATTCGATCATTTTGGAAACATTTCCAGCGCGCACTGGCAGTACTATTTTGCCCAGAGGCATGGTCATCTTCCCAGCGAAGCCGACCAGAGGGATAGTGGTTCCCTTTAGGTCGGCGATGTTCAACTTCAATTTCCAGAACAGGTCGATGTACATTACTTCGGATGAGCTCCCTTGATCGACGAGCAGCCTGTCGATGTCAAAGTTGTCTATCCTGAGTGTAATGACTAAGGCATCATGATGAGGGGTCCTTACTCCTACAAGATCTTCATCCGTGAAGACAACATGTTTGTTATAGTTGATATCTTCTGCGCGCCGGCGTTTTCGTGACTGTGATTTTGCTGGATCGATCTGAAAAGCTTGCATTACCGCTGTCAGTTTCTTTACCTCCATCCGAGCTGAGTTACCTTGGATTTGCTTGACATCAGATACTCTGTGGATTACTGCGAATTCGTGCCCGGCGTCATCTTCCAATACGTTGTCGGGTTTCGCCTCTTTGTGGGAAGTCACTCTCTCTACCTTCTTTTCCACAAAGTTATTCAAATGTCCGAATTGGGCCAACTCCTCGAGGTGGGACTTAAGAGCCTTGCAATGCTCGGTCTTATGCCCTCCCTCTTTGTGGAAAGTGCAGCTTAATGCGTTTTTTCTTTTCGAGGGGTCTCCTCCCATTTTTCGGGGCCATTTGACGAACGGCTCATCCTTGATCTTTGCGAGAATTTTGTAAATTGGTTCTTTGAAGACGGTGTTGACCGCCTGGAATGATTTTGTAATGTCAGGGTTCCCTCCGTTTTTGGAGCCATTCTGGCCCCCAATCTTTCCTCCTTTTTTCTGGTTCTCAACTTTCTCACTTCCCTTGGTAGTGAGCTTGGCTCAACCGTTTTCTCCCACGTTAAGGCGGGTGACATCTTCCACCTTTGCGCATTTCTCAATCCGGGCCATCAGGTCGTCAATGGTTGTAGCTTCCTTCTTTGTCAAGGACTGGTAAAGGAGGGAAGAGCTAGGTAGCCCAATTTTAAATGAAGCCACTGCCACTTCTTCTGCGCAGTCCTCGACCTCGTTGAATAACTCCCAGTACCTCTTCGCGTAGTCTCGAAGTGTCTCCTGAGGTGTCTTCTTCATTGTTAATAGAGCATCCATCCTTTTGGGATGGGAGCTGCTGGTGATGAACCGGGCCATAAAGAGCTCGACCAGGGATTTGAAATTTCTGATGGATCGGTGAGGGAGTTTCTCGAACCATTTCTGGGCCACGTCGTGAAGGCTTGAGTGGAAAATACGGAACATCAGTGCATCTCGGTGATTCCAGAGGGTCATAGCCTGCCGGTACTGCCTGACATGGTGAATGGGATCAGTCTTCCCGTCGTAAATCTTGAACCTTGGAATGGCAAACTTTTTGGGAGCCTCTTCTTCTTCAATTTCCCTCGTGAAGGGTGATTTCATCTGGGTCTTGAGGGCTCTCCTGGCGAGTTCTCTGGTCGACCTGATGCCGCGGTGGGCTGGATGTTGGTCCATTTCTCTGCGGACCAGGTTCCGTATGTTGTCGTCGCTGCGAGCAGGGCTCTGGTAGCGGCGAGCTTTTCTTAGTTGTACGCGGAGGTCGTCGTCTGAGTCGCCACCTTCGCTCCCTTGATACTGCCGCCTAGGGCTCCTTCCTCGGCTGCGAGATTTGCTCGCCTGAGGGCTAGGAGTGCGATAGGGGCGTCTCCTGGTATCAGGACGTAGTTCCTTCTCCAGTTTTTCCAGTCTTCTTTTCAGGCGAGCATTCTCAGCCACATATCTGCGAGAAGACTCCCTCTGCTCGTGGAGCCTTGCCTCGTATGCATCGATTAATCTAGATATTTGCGTGAACCTTGCTGGTCCTTGACTCTCTTCTGAGGCTGGCCTTTCTAAGCGGGCCCCTTGATCTGAACGTCGGACTTCAGACCTAATCCTGCGAGGAGCAGGTGGCTCCTTAATATCTCCTGCTTGAGGAGCGTTGTTGCTGTGACTAGACATCTTAGATTTTTTCTTGACGTGGGCTCTTCTCAGGGAAAGATGAGCGCTTCCCACAGACGGCGCCAATTGTGGTGACAATTATTATGCAACACAAATAAATATGAAAGAGGTAGCAACCAAGAAAAGATAAATAAAATGCCAATCACACAACAACGGGTACACGTGGTTCAGTAAAGATGTGCCTACGTCCACGGTGGTGCAGTCAGTGTTATTTCTCTATATTCTGAAGAATCAGTACAGAGAATACAACTTGTCCTTTGCCCCGGACTTAAGGTTTGATTTATACATGTATATGTTGGTTTGTGGGGGTGATGGGTTCCTCCTTATTAGCCATCTCCCCTCTACATGGGATCGCGCTCCTCCACAACTTCTCCTCATGGGATCGTGGAGTAATTGGATCAATACAAAAGGTGATGGGCTTGGGCTTTGAGCCTCTAAGGCGGGGCTACTCGTCCAGGCCTATAATGCTAAATTCAGGGTACCCACAAATTCCAACATTCAAACATTAATTTTTTTTAATTAATTTACTAACTCTCGTTACATAAATTAATTGGTGACACTTAAAATTAATTTACCTAAAAATATAAAATTAATGAAACCAATTAATTAAAGTAACATCACACGCAGTGCATCTCACCACTTGAACATGGTGTTTAGCCAAACATTCTCATGTGTACATAAAAAATAATAAATAATATGTCAAGAAGGAAATAAATTGAAAAAAGAATGTAGAAATACAATACGCAATTTTTTTCAAAAATTTGTCTTGAAATGCACCTTCACATGCGTCCAACTTCTTCACAATTTTCAGTACTTGATTACAAAAGGAAGAGTAGAAAATAAACCTAAAAATTATTATAAAGCTAAACTAATTTTTTTATATTTTTCTGAAATTTTTTTATGTACCTACTATGTACATATTATTCTCTCTCTCTCTCTCTCTCTCTCTGCGCCTCTTGCTTTTTTTTTCTAATGAGAGTCTCCTTCCCTTTTTTATAAGCCACGATCTTGATTTCTTCTTTGAGAGATTTTTGGGATATCAGTTTGGCTAAGTCAAAGTTAGAAGGAATGGGTTTTGAACCTCTTGCACCTGGTTATGGAGATATGGCAGATTAGGTAAATGGGACTAATTTTTTTCCCGATATTTATGGGATATGGAAGGGTGGTTAGGAGGTCCGGGTCTACGGGTCTGGGATTTGCGGTTTGAGGTCGGAACAGGGGCGCGGTTCTGACAGCGGGTATGGGGGTCCGGGTTTACTGGGTTCTCGGGTGTGGAACTTGGGTAGCAGGTGGGTTTCGTGTTGGTTTTCCATGGTCCGGGTCAGACTGTTTTCCGACAGATCTGGGTTTCTGTGGATCTGGGGTCCGGGTTCAGGTTTAAAGTTGGTCAAAGGTAGGTAGGTGAACGGCGCCGGAGGGCTGGACTCATGGGTTTCGACCGACAGTGGGAGAGAGAGGGGTATCGGCTAGACAAAGGTCGAAAGTGGCGACTGCCGGAGAGGAGCTGGGTTAAGGTCCGGCTTCGTCAAGTGGTGTTGGTTTAGGTGGGTAATAGGTTTCGTTGGGAGGTTTCGGGTAGGGATATAGGGGTAGCCGGAGCAGGTTGCTGGGATTATTTGGTTTGGGAAGAATGTAAAATGGTTTTGGCTCTGTTGTAATGGAGGAGAGAGAAGAAGGTTTGGTGGGAGGTAGAAGAAAGGTGGGGGAAATAAGGTGTATGAGGGTGTGTAGGTTTGTTTGGTGAGGGTGAGGATGTGTAGGATGTTTGTGTATGTGTTTTTATTTGTGACCCTTGAAAAAATAACACCTTCTAAACAAAATAAAATAAAAACTTAAAATCTAATAAAACTAAAAAAAACTAACATTTCAATCAAAATAAAAAAATAAAACTCTATTAAATCTAAAAAATATAATCCTAATAAAATAAAACAAAAATAAATAAAAAATATATAAAATGAAATATAATAAAAAATAAATTCCTAAAAATTAATCTTAATAAAATAAAATAAAGATTAAAAATTAAAAACTAATAAAAATAAAAAAATAGAAAAATAGAAAATAAATCCTAAAAAAATCTAAATAAAACTAAAATAAATCCTAAAAATAAAAATGACTCAAAATAAAAATTTAGAAAAATAATAAAGGTAAAAATTAAACCCACACGGGTCGGGGAATAGTCTGGGCTCGATGTATGCTTAGGTTTGAGTTACAGGATTGTTTCGGGGTATCGGATCACATCGGGACAAGCTTAGAATGGATTTCAGACTACACGGTCTCCTTTGATTTATTCGATGCATGCTTTTGACTGCTTTTGCATCGCAATTGCACTGATTTAGCATTATTTAACACTGTGACTGCGTATTGACCTGCAAAATAATAAAATACGACATAAGGCCAATTTTAATTAAAACGAAAGGCTAAAATGCATCTATTCGGGGTATAAATTATACACCTTTGGATGCTTATCAGCAGCTCTGCACCTCAACTGTCTCCTTTCCAACTTTGATTCTAGCTGCTCTCCCTGTCTGATATATTTGATAAGGGGGTCCATTCGTGAGTCCCCTAGGTTCAAGTTAAGGCAAGGTCTGGAAACCTCTTCTTCCTTAATGGTCGGTTTGAGAAGGATCTCGACTGGTATTGTCCTTCTGGTGCCTGTCCTTATTGATGAGGCCAACCTTACTAGTGCATCTACACGACTATTGTCTAACCGGGGTATCCTCTTCATCTTTACTTTTATGAAGCTTCCTAGCATCGTTCTCACCCTCTTTAGATATTTGGCCATCCTTTCATCCTTGGCCTTATATACTCCCACGATTTGGTTGACAACCAACCTTGAGTCGTTATGAACTAGGATTTGGCCAACACTAAGACCTTTTGCCAATGAGAGGCCTGCTATTAAGGCCTCATACTCTGACTCATTGTTCGATGCTTTGAAGTTGAATCTAAGTGCATATTCACTGTCGGTACCATACGGTGCTGACACTATCAGCCCTGGTCCATTTCCACTTTCACAGGACGATCCATCAATGAAGAGGTTCGAAATGTCTTCATCTGGAGAGAAGTTTCCCTCTGATAGGGTCCCTCGCTTGAAGACGTACATGTGTTCGTCATTCTCAACTATTCCTTTTTGGGCTTTAACAGACATAACCTTTTTCAAAATTTGGAAGACGTTACTGTCTGATTCATCCGCCATCTCTGGACTATTCTCAATCTCCACCTCTGCCGAAGTGAATTCTGCTACAAATTCTCCAAGAGCCTTCCCTTTGATGGCAACCCTGGGTTAATAAATAATGTCATACTCCCCCAACTCGAAGGCCCAGGTCATCAATCTGCCCGACTTCTCGAGCATGTGGAGGACCTGTCTTAGTGGTGAATCAGTGAGGATTTTCATAGAGTGGGATTGGAAGTATGGCTTCATCTTACTAGAAGCGTGTATCAGGGCATATGTTAACTTATCCATTCGAGGGTAGTTATGTTTAGACCCTTGGAGGGCCTTACTATTGAAGTATACCGGCCTCTGTACTCCATCATCTTCTCGTATTATGGCTGCACTTATAGCTGACTATGAGACTGCCAGATAAACATATAACTTCTCTCCCAGAATGCACCGAGATAAGAGTAAAGGGGATCTAAGGTAGGATTTGAGCTCCTTAAAGGCTTTGTCACGCTCCTCGTCCCATTCGAAGGACTTTCTAAGCACTTTGAAAAAAGGAAGACACTTATCTGTAGCTCTGGAGACAAACCTGTTGAGTGCAGCAACTCTTCTAGTTAGCCTCTGAACGTCTTTTATAGTTCTCGATATCTTCATTTCAAACAGATCTTTTATCTTCTCGGGGTTGGCCTCTATTCCCCTTTGATTGAAGATGAATCCAAGGAACTTTCACGATCCTAATTTAAAGACACACTTGGAAGGGTTGAGCTTCATCCTATATAAGTTCATGGTGTCAAAAGTCCTCTCCAAGTCAGCCACGTGAGTGTCGGCCTTCAAGCTCTTTGTCAACATGTCATCCAGATACATCTCTATGGTATTGCCAATCTGACTCTCGAACATCTTATTTACAAGACGTTGATAAGTGGCCCCTGCATTCTTCAAGCCAAAGGGCATGACCTTGTAGCAATAGGTTCCCTTATTGGTTATGAACATTATCTTCTCTGAGTCTTCTGGGTCTATAAAAATCTGGTTCTACCCTGAATATGCATCCATGAAGCTCATACGTTCATGCCCTGCTGTGCCATCTACCATATAATCAATTCGAGGCAAATGGAATCTATCTTTTGGGTAAGACTTGTTCAAATCAGTGAAATCTACGCACATCCTCCATTTCCCATTAGCCTTTGGCACGATGACGACATTATATAACCACTCAGGGTATATGACCTATCTGATGAACTTGGCCTCCTCCATCTTTCTGACCTCTTCCCTAATGACATCGTAATTTTCCCTTGAGTAAACTCTTCATCTTTTCTTGATTGGCTTAGAATCTTCTGCGACATTGAGTTTGTGACACATAATCTAAGGGCCAATGCATGGAATATCTGCATGGCTCCAAGCAAAGACACTATGCCTCTTCTTTAAAAGCTTTACCAGCTCTTCCTTGATTTTGAGTCTTAGGGATTTACTGATTTGGAAAGTTTTTTTTATCTCGTCCCCATTGAGGATGATGGATTCTACCTCTCCCACGGCCTCTTCCTTCTTCAATTTTATTTCATCCCTTGGATCAAGTGTTTCAGTGTTATATGTGGTTGTTGCCCTCTTATGGGCCTCTCGTTCTTCCGTCGAGTTGAAGTAGCATTCTTGTGCCGAGGTCTGGTCACCTTGCACTTCCCCTACCCCATAGGGGGTCAAGAATTTTAGCATTTGGTGGACCATTGACGGCACGAACTCAAATTACTTTAGGTTTACTCGTCCCATAATGAGGTTGTAGTCCAAGAAGATATTTTTATCCATTACAAAAAAATTGATCTTCCGGGTCAACCTCTTAGGCCATTCGTCTCCCATTCGTACATTCATCTCATACATGCCCAATGGATGGACCTTTTCACCGCTAAAGCTAATTAATGGATGATGATACAGTACACGCCTAGCTCTGTTGAGGCATAGGCTCTTAAAACATGGATAAAACATTATGTCAGCTAAACTTCGCCCATCGACTAGGATTCTCTGCACCTCAAATCCATGCACCCTTATTGTAATTACTAATGGGTCGTCGTGTGGAGCTAGGATACCTTTGAAGTCAAGTCAGGAGAATCCAACCGTAAGAGTATCCATATCTACCTTCTTTCTCTTCTGCTTAGCCTCAGAAGACGCCAGATTCACAACCTCTACTTTGGTCACTAACTTAGCCTCTGCCACATGAGCTTTACGGTAGACTACTTCGGAGCCACCACTTGCTAGTCCTCCACAGTTGGTGTTAACACCAAAGGAGATCATACCAACCCTCTTCATAGGGGTATTATCGTCTTTTAGTGGGAGGTCAGGATCATCCTCATCCTCATCACTTCTTACTGGGGGATCTTCCTGACTTCTATCGTTTCTCTTTTTTTCAGGGTCGTCTCTTCCCTTCATAGAAGCTTTACCGTCGATATACTTCCTGAGATTTTTGGACTTCAACATTTTCTCAATCTCATCCTGTAAGGCGAAGCACTTTTCAGTCATATGACCGTGGTCTTGTTGGAACTTGCACCATAAATTCTTATTCCTCTTATGTGGAGGAGCCTTCAGCTTCTCCAACCATCTTAGGGACCGGTCATTTTTTATTTCATTGAGCATGTGTTCGCAGCTCACAGTTAGAGGATTATAGTGTGCAAACTTGTCGTCTGCGGACCTTTTTTCCGTCTTTCTTACTTTGTAATTTCACGCTGCTACTTCCACTCTCATCCTCATACTTTGCATCCATTGCCTCTTCAGCTTTCATGACCCTTCATGTTGTTGCTAACAGCTCTACCATGGACTTGGGAGGGCCTTCAGTAAGGTTCCATAACAACTTCCCCTTCTGGAGTCCTCCAATGAGGGTTGTCATAGCTATATTCTCTTCGTAATCTTCAACCTCTAATTTTTCTTTGTTGAATCTAGAAATGTAGTCTCTTAGGCTATCATTCTTTCTTTTCTTGATGTACAGCAGATGAGTGGTCTTCTTTTGAGGTTTTACCCCAAAATAGAAATTGTGAATAAATCGTGCAGCCAAGCCCTTAAAGTTCTCAGCAGAGTTCTTTGGAAGAGAGATGAACCAAATATGTGCAGCTCCCATTAAAATCCCAGAGAAGTCATGGCACTTCATCTCATCTGAGATCGAATAAATGTCTGCCGTAGACTAGTATATCTCAATATGATGCACAGGGTTGGTACTACCATCATACTTGGGAGACACCGTAGGTGGTGTGAACTTGGCAGGGGTTGGGAAGTTCATTATCCTTGCCACAAATGGGGAGCCCTTTGAGAACCCTCTTTTTAGTGGGTCTCAACTTTTAATGAGGTCCCTTATCTTTTCTTCAAAACGTTGAATGGAATTGTTCCATGGCTTTGCAACGTTGACCTAACCGAGGTTGTCCCCAGCCACCTCTAAGGGGTGAACTGAGGGTTCCCCAGCCGCTGCACAGCGTCGGCTATTTACCTCCTCTTGATCCCTATCTGGGCCATGTTAGGGTCAGACCTAATGAGGTCGATGTTCCTCATCTTCCTTTTGTGAGCCTGCTACACTTCTAGACCTGGATAACCTCTGCCTTAGGTCATTAACTTGGTTGATCCTTTCAAAGGCTGACCCTCTACTCAAGCGATCAAAAGTTGATCTTCTTTGCTGGGTACCCCCATCTCTTCTTCCCCCACAACCTCTGCTCTGCTATATAGGATGTCCTATGTTATTCGAATCGTCATACAGCTCCCAACAGTCTTCTGGAGCATCCTCTGCCTCCATATCGTCCCTCCTCCATTGAGGAGTTGGTTGGTCTTTTTGTGGTGCCTGGGGTGGTCCCCTGGCTTCAGGATGGGGTTGAATAGCTGCCGGAGTAATCATCTCCGGTGAGACCCCAGGTGGCCTCATCATATTTTGACCGAGTTATACAAATTTCTCCTTCATTGCTTATTGTTTTGCAGCCAAGGACCTCAAGGTTGCTGCCACCTCAGCCATTTTTGAGTGGGGTGGTGCCTGGCTGGAACTGGGTCCTCCTGCACTAGATGGTAGAGGAGGTGGTGGTAACTCCGGTGCCATATGTTAAAGCTAAAGAGCTTATGAAGAAGATGAACTTAATATCTTAAAGGACATCTTTCAATGGTGAAACAACTTCACACGAAGGGCGATGCCTATTTCACCACCAGAGTCTCCGATGAGGTTAAGCTGGGAAAGGAAGAGATATATCTTCTCATTCCCACAGACGGCGCCCAAATGATGATGCGTTAAACAACAACACCAGATAAGGTGTTAACAAGCTCAAGCAAGTGATAACAATGGCAACACAGAAGAATATAAGTAAATATGTAGAAGGAGGTGAGGAGAAGAGGATGAACACTTGAATATAAGTGGTTCAGCCAATCTGGCCTACATCCATTGTGAGTGTGTGTGAGTAATATCACTGAACAAAGGCACTAATGGCCATGGATACAATATCTCAAGATTTCTCTCTCTACTGTGAAAATTGACAGAGTTTTAGCTAGGGTTATAATTCTTGATCCTTTTACAAGGTAGAGGATGATCTCTATATATGAGGCTTAGGGGGTGAAATGTATCCCCCAAGAATGTAATGAGAATGTGCTTGAAGATCCAACCGGTGTAAGGATGACACCTGGCTCATCTTAACTAAGTAATGATGACCTCAATATTCCCTCACGTGGAGGGAACGATTTAGTTATAATAGATTAGTCCACGTGTTCTAAGTCATTCATATGCATGTAAATGCTCCGATGTCTTTTCTTGGTACCTACCTCGGCCGGGGTGAGTGCTAGGTTATTGGAGTACGACCCTTGCCTTATCTGAGATCAATGTTCCATGAAGACCTCATCCAAGATTTTCGACCGAGGTTGGGTATGAGGTGTAACGTCGACCGAGGCCGATGATGACATGATGCTTGTTGATTGAGCCTATGAGGCTTTTGCTGGTCTCAGGTGATACTTGTAACGTCTTCCCTGGTCGACCTGATGGGTAGTTGATCGCATGAGTTATGTAGACCACAGCTGATGCCCAATCAAGGTGATGTTTGTAACGTCGGCCCTGGCCGACCCGATGGATAGCTGATCCCATGAGTCATGCAGACCTCGATTTATTCCCAATCGAGGTGATGCTTATAAAGTCAGATGTGGCCGATCTGATGAAGGAAGATATCGCAAATGGTTATTCCTGAGCTCTTGTTACATATGCCATCATATAGGCCGAGGTTAATGTCTCTGAGCTAGCAGGTGCACTTTGGGCATATCATGGTCCAAGGCAACAAACTTTTCATGAGAGAAATCTCTTTGATTTTGAATCATTTACAAAAGATCTACAAAGAATGTCAAACGAGAATTATCTTTTTCAAAAAATTTAATTCTTTTAGCAAATATCAAATTCAAACGATTTAAGCCGTCAAAACTAAGAGACTCCATCGAGAGAAAAACAAATAAACTAGTGAGATGTATAAAACAACCAACCACCCAAAAATAGTGAGTAAACAAGATCAAATACAATAACTTGGGCAACCCGCTCTAATACCAATTTGTAAAGTGGTAAATCCCTAGCTAAAGCTTTGATACCAATTTGAGAATGCAAAATAATTGCAAGTATGAAAACAAACAAAAATTGTAATACCAATTTTAAATGTAAAAGAAATTTTTTAATTGATTTTATCCCTTTATCCTACGCATTAATCTATGGTGATAAAATAGATAAATCAAATAACGCAAACAAAACAAGGCCAAATTTCAGGAAAAAAACTTTCGGGTAAAAACCTTTATTTCACTGGATAACGTAAATCGCAACTTATAAATTGCACAATACAATCAGTAATAAATCCTTCGCAGAAAACTCACATAGACTGCAGCCTAAAATCAACAACGATTTCCTCAAGAACCACAATGGACCGCAGCCCTCCATCAGCCTCAGCCTTCGTTTTGAACGGTGAATCCCCGCAGGTATCACAAGTTATCAATGGAGTGCCTCTCTACTAATGTGTATGCAAAGATATAAAACTTTCTAGGGTTCTAAATTAATTCACAGGAACAATATTGAAGGATGATTTTTGTGAATTAAAATAGTGTTTGGGAATACAAAAATTAAAGAAATTTTGTTGTTAATATGCATAAATGTAGTTGGCAAAATTATTAAATAACTGAATCAAAAAACAAGTATATCTAAAAAAAACTTTAAGTCAGCGGGTCCTCCAAAAGACATGGGGGATGTCGTTTGAATGACAATGGCATGTCGTTAGAACGACTTCCAATGTCATTTGAACGACAGAGCCTTGTCATTTGTACGACAGAAACGTCAAAATTTTATTTTTTGAACTCCACCTACAAGTATCTTAAAAACATATTTTCGAAACCGAAATAGTCATGTTAGTCTTTTGATAAAAATTTAACATCCCAAATATAATTCCATGAATTAATTTATACTCTAAATTATTATATACCTTTTGGGATGGCGGGAAGTCTTCAAACATGGAGTTGCGTGAGTTCGATTCATCTTCTCAGTACGTGACGATTTCTAATGGGATATGCCAAACTATCCTAAAGCTATGCTATGAACAATACTAGAAAACTTGTCCTTACAAGGATCTATCTCTAAATTTTGATCCTTGTAATTCTTTTTGAACGAAGAAGTGGTTCTTACATGCTCTTCTTCAAATAGATCTTAATATCTTGACACTTTGCAGTCAATTCCACCAAATCTCTGAATTCAGTAACATCAAACTTCTTTTGAAGCCTAAATTCCAACCTATTTTGGGCCAATTTGAAAAATTTAGAATCAGGTAATGTCATTTTACATTTACTGCTATACCTTTTAAACCTATTGATAAAAGTAGTTGCCTTTTCGTTTTACCTTTGGCTTAACCTAGGCAAGTCTTCCATGGATACTTCTATTTTTGTTTGGAATAATTGCCCGTGTCTTCCACTTGCGGCCAACTTTCGATAATGTTTGGAGGAAGGCATATGAACCAAGAAAAAGCTGAATCAGTGAGCGAAAAAAAAAACTAATTTGAGATATTGATTTGTTCCAGCATCAGTACATTGACTAATGAACTTAGCAATATCTCCCAAAGTGGATTGACTCCTATCTCCTAAAAAGAGAGAAAAAGTTATTAATTTAAACCCCATTAGAAGTTTGATCCTATCTATCCATTTAAGGTATGGCGTCTTATACACTGGAGTCTTCACCTCCAAGCCAATGGTCCACAAATATCATATATGAGATCGGTAACTTCATTACACCGAACTCCCCAGGTAACTTCCTTTTTGATAGGGGTAATGGTTTGGTTGATTAAGTTGTTGGTTGAACCAATGATTTTGGAATTTAGGGAGTAACATTTTGTTGTTAAAAAAACATGTAGAGTGGTTCGGTTATATGGCCAAATGTAGAATTCGTATATTAGGTTGTAATCAAGATAAATTCAATTTAATCCAAATTTTATCTTTATTAATTAGGTGAGCCTAAACATTCAAGATATAGAATATAAATTAAATCAAAACACAATAAGAGATACGAGGGGAAAAAACTTTCGGGGAAACCCCTTTTTTAGCATTGTTACAATTAAGGTATTATAGAAAGACAGAGACAGACTTACAAACTTAAACTTCGCTAAGTATCGTGGCTATGTCTTCTCCCTTACTGATAATAAAAAACGCTATAGAACCAACAATGATCCACAATGAGCTCATGTGCCTCAGAGTCCACCGATCAGCCTCAATAAACCCCTTTCCTGTGTTCAGCAGTGAAGAATCAACTCTACAAAGATATTAACATGTGATGTGTTATTTAAGGTTTGATAAATTGACAACAAAACATTTAAGGGATTTGGATATGAAAAATCAAAGTGTTTGATCAAAAAAGATGTGTAAAAATGGTTTCTAAATAATTACAAGTCCGTATTTCTTTAAATACGTAGCAAAATATCAAAGAGAAAGACTTGAAAAGATTCCATTCGAAATCAAGAAAAAAAAATCTCGACGGCTCACTAGAATGATCTAGACCTTGTTCTAACGACCTATGAATAGTCAATGGAATGACATTGAATGAGATATCTAACGACATTACAAAGTGGCGAGGAATTTCAGTCATTAGAAGATTCGTTCGAACAACTAATATTGGACAAGGTAAGGAACTTCATTCGAACGACCTTCAGTAACTCGTTTTAACAAGTTTCCTCAAAAATATTTTTTAATTAAAATTTTTTTAATTTTTTTTATGTTTTCAAACACTTGTGAAATACCCATGAACATATGTTGTGTGACGAAATCAACCTTCTGATCTTTGATTATCGCATTCGGTCACTAACTTATCTTCAATTGAAGTCTTGAGAATGTAAATGATGGTGATGTGTGGTTTAATGGAAAATTCCAAACTTAAACATAATGAACAATCATATAATTTTTTCTTGCACATTTTCACCTTTAGCTATTCTGGTACAAAACAAAAAATCGAAAAAATAACCCATAAGACAAGTTCAACTAAGGTCTTACCCGAGACTGAAAAGGAAAACACACTTGTAACATTGTCTTAACTGAAGATTTTCATCATGTAGTCCATGATATTATCAATTCAGAAAAATACTTACACGCATGAAGTAAAGAGAAATACCATGATGCATGGAGTTTGAAGAAAACAAACTCCCCACTAATATGTTCTCCCCCATTTTGTCTGTAATAGACAAAGGGATAAAATCTAAAGATGAAAAGTTAGCTTCACGGGTATACACATTCGAAATATCATCACAAAGTATATACATTTAAGCATATGGATTGAAACAACAACAAACCAATAAACTGATTTAGAAAAAAAATGATTTTTTTTAATAAAAATATACATATAAGTATAAACATTCACACCATGGAATAACATGAAAACATTTGCATCATTGAAATAAAATGAACGAGTGTTGAATTAATGCACGATAATGTCAACATAGGTATATGAAGAGATAGTGCACGAAGTCAAGGAGAAACTCGTAAAGAAATAACACAATTCAAACTTTGGAGTAAAATTGTTAAACAAAGTAAAATTGACTTAACTAATAAAAAATGTCATGAATTTCAATTCTTCTCAAATCAATAAAGACAATATATTTGATGTTTTTGAAGGAATTTTACTATGCAAATCCATTTATCTTTAACTTATAACTTCATAAAAATTTCACATTTTAAAGCATAAACTCTCAATTTTTCTAAAGAAATCATATTGCTCAATTTTAATGAATCATCAATGTAACGAAATTGGCCTTGACACTTCTATTTTTATGTGTCAAAACATATTTTAGGCTCTGGATAATGGTGGCTTTTAGCGCAAAGAAGACTACGTATTTTATACCCCTTTTCCATTGCTTAAACATAAGTCAATTTTTCGATAAAAAAATTCCAAAAAATATCTTTTACATGCAAAATTAGTCCCTAGTACATTTAGTTCGTTATTAAGAACGGTTAAGATGAGAACATCCTATTTAACATATGAAAAGAAATCACATTATTAAAAAAAAAATCCATGTATGGAATAAAGGTGATATAATGAGTCTATCATGAAGGTAGTAATCAATAATGAACGACTCAATGATAAACATTCATTATTAAGAATTAAAAAATTGAATTGGAGTCTCATAACACCATGATTAAATCACATGAACGGATGGAACGGAATTATGATTCTAACACCTTAAATGTGCATACATATATGGTGTATAACAATATAGAAAAAAATATTTGAATATTTGATTTTTTTTTATCAAAACAAAATCTTTTTAAAAATATTAGGAAATTTTTCTAAAAGAAAAAGGAAATATTTTTTAATTTTTCAAAATATAAACATAAGAATACAATTTAGTTATAGGAACAAATGATATCAATGTGTAAATCACCTGAAATTAGAAACAATACCCAAACTCAATCAATGAAACAAATACCCAAAGACTTCCTAAGACCCTCAGATCTAAGTGCATCTAAATGTTTAGTGAAAATATCGTCTAATTGACATTCGATACTCATGTTGCTCAAAAAAACAATATTCTCCTCACCAAGATCACGAATCATAATGTTCTTTATACGAGACTGTTGTATGGGATTACGAGAAATGTGTATGGCACTCGTATCATTGCAAGAAATAGTCATCGTGCCTTGATCAATCCTATAATCCTTCAATATTTCCTTCATCCATAAGATTTATGTGAAACAACTCTTGGGGCTATGTACTCGGCCTCTTCCATGGATAAAGAAATGGAGTTTTTCTTCTTTCTCAACCATGATACAAGAGCACTCCAAAGTAAAGGCATCCATCCAATGTGCTCTAACAACTATTAACATCCCCGATCGAATCTTCATCCGAATAAGACGAGAAACTATCATTGGTACCAAAGAAATATCAAATTGCATAAGAAAGAGTTCCACTCACGTATTTGATGATACGTTTAAGTGCAAAAAAGTGTGACACTTTTGGGGACACTTTGTAACATGCACACACACCAAACTTAAGGTGATATCGGTACGGCTAGTGGCCAAGTAGAGGAGACTCCCAATCATACTCTTATAGGGTGTTTGCCTTACATTCTTACTTAATGTGTCTTTTATAATCTTTGTTGAGTAATCATGGGTGTGAGAGAGTGCTTAGCGAAGTCCAATTCTTCACTAGATCCCTAACATATTTGGATTGAGATATAAATATCCCATTCCCGAGTTGACACACTTGCAGACTTAGGAAGAAAGTAAGTTCACCTACCATACACATCTCAAATTCACTCTTCATCTCCTCCTCAAAAGTGTGAGCATGTTGGGAACACATGAATTCAAATACTAAGTCGCCCACATCGACTTGGGAAATAAGATAGCACCACCATTTTTACTAATGAATAACATCATATTAATTCCCCCTCTCTTTAATCCACAATCTAAGAGATAAGAAGTTAGACTTCTGTACTAAGCACGGGGTGTTTGTTTAAAATATTACAAGGCGTTCTTAACATCAAATATGTTTTCTGGATGATTTAGTTGTTCAAACCCCTTTGGTTATTCCATGTAAATCTCCTCCCGAAAAATGACATTCGAAAAGGAACTCTTAACATTCATTTGGTATAGATTAAATCATAAATGACATGCTATGGTGAGTAGTAAGCAGACGAAATAAAGCCTGGAAGCAAGAGTGGATGTTTAGTCTAAGTCTACACCTTCAACTTATGTGTAATCCTGAGCGACCAGCCTAGACTTATTGCGAATGATGGTACTATTCTCATATATTTTATTTTATACACCCACTTGGTACCAATCACATTAGTATCTCTAGGTCGGGGGACTAATTCCTAAAAATTTTTGTTTCAAAATTGAAGCAAATCATATTTTATATCACTTATCCAATGCTCATCATTGAGTTATCCCTTCACATTCTTATGCTCTACAATGGAAGTGTAGAAAGCGTAGCTAACCACATTCTCTAGTTGAGTATGAGTCTTTACAATTTGTGTGGGTTCACTGTGACACCCTCCCAATTCTAATCATGGGTGATCACTCCATTATTAAATTAAATAAGAATCATTAATGGTCTCATTCTTAGCATCAATGTCGAAAAACTTTTTAATTACTAATCACCAATATTAAATTAAGCTGGTGCCAAATTTTATCTTTTATCATGAACACATGAAGAATTAAATGAACTAAACCATTCAAACATAAATATAGTCTGAATCATCACACGAAAGATATATAAAATATAGGAGATCGAATAAACTATGGGTTCTCTGAGTACATAATATAACCATAATAAGTAAAACTGAGATGAAATACAGTTTGATGCATACCTGAATAAAAGAAATAGTCTGAAGGTAACATGCCCAACTGAACTACTAAGGAACCTCCTATCTAGAATGAAAGAACTGAAGCGTCTAAAGAAAATCTCCTGTAAGCTTCCACACTACTACAGGTATGCGTCTCTAGATAGGATGTCTAAGCTTGGCGTCCCTGTGGCTGGACACATTAAATGTTTTGAAAATATTTTTGACACGGGTCAGTGCCCAAGTAAAACATTTTGAAAATATTTAGCAAGTATTTAAATAACAATTTAAATTAGTTATTTATTACACATGTAATATCCACATACACTCACTTGAAATCCTCACCTCTCAACTACTGTGCACGCCTAACGTATACTGCCTAAATAGTATTTCCTGCCCAATTAGATAAGGTATCTGACTACTCTTAATAAGTCTATTTCTCTCATATATTCCCATATAATACTTTATTACCGTCTCAATAATAAATTATTTATTCCCATTTTATTATTGAGTCAATTATTTAAGTTTCACTACTTAAAATATTTTAGTTATACATCATCTATCAATTCTAGTTTCTCACATAAGTAGATATATCGTATCGGTATATATTCATCACACATATAATATGTGTAAAACTATAGCATCCCTGGAATGGCCCCTCATGATGCTGTCATACGCTGCTATCAAGTCCATGTACCTCTCGTACTCAATCAAGGACCATTGATCCTCGAACCCAAAATAAATCAATATAACAATGGAGGCAAATATGATTCTAAGCCTTTGGGATACGTACATATCTAATGTACCCAAATGACATGCTGGTACCACTAATACACGTCACATAGTGAGCCACCCTAAGTTCCATACTCTAGGGCACAAATCCAGACCTCTTTGGAATCGTCAAGGTGGGTTTGCCCTCTGCGCGGAAACCTCTGGATAGCAGGCAACGTAGGTATGTTAGCACACATAATTAAATCATATTTGTAAGTATTCATATAAACTATATACATAAATTGTTTATTAGGTATGCACACAACCCAATTATATCCACTCATACGTAGTATATGTCACTCGTATATTCAACTTACCGTTAATTTCAATTACCAATTCAATTCTTATAACTTTGAGTATCACTAACTATTCTAAGGGTCCTATTTATCCCTAATGTAATACGTAGTTATTCCCATCGTGTACTACTGGATGTAAACATAGGTTCACTCATCTTTCCGTGACCCGTCTCGAATTTCATTCATTTATCAATTTAGGCATTTTCCCAAATATCCCGATACTTGACTCGTCTTAATTTATGTAGACCTAATATCCACTTTAAGCCTACCTCCATTTTTATATCTCGCACTATAGATTAAAATGATCCCAAAAGTCCCCTCACAAATTGTCCATAATTTTTGGACTTTAAAAGGAAATGTTTTTAATTCTGGGCAAAATCGAATCGATTCGCCCAATGGCCGAATCGGTTCGAAATGTATTAGAGGTCAGCAGATGTTACAAATTTCTACATTATCCAATCCCTCAAACTTTCATACAATCACTCCAAATTCCAAAATAACATAACTAAGCATCAAGGATACATGTAGTTATTATTTCCAACATAGCTTATGTGAAAAATTCATACAATTTCATCCCAAACATTCGATTAAAACTCCACTAATCATTAAGCAGATATTTTTATGTTTTTCATATAAAATCTCCACAAACCCAGATTTATTCCATGATCTAAATCCCCATAACTTCTTATTTCTTTTTAATCATACATTTGGGTTTGTTCTACATGCAATCCTATTCCCAATTATGAGTTATATTCATCAAATCACATGAATTATATCATTATTCCTTAATTCAAAAACCCTACTCTATTTGGGTTATAACCCATAAAAAATTGCAAGTTAAATAATTGCCTTTTATAAAAGAAGTTTGATTTGATCCTTTTGATGATGCTTCTCTTCTAATCCACCCTCCAGTTATGGTTATGTTGCAAGAATAAGGATAATTTCTCCACAAATCCTCTCTTAAGCTCTAAGAAAGCTCTTCCTCACGTCTCTACTAGCCTCTAATGGTTTTCTATTATTTTTACCATATCCTCACACAACAACAGGTATATATAATCCTTGAAATTTCTTAACTACCTTAGCTTTAGGCTATAAAATGACGAAAATGCCCTCTTGGGGTGTCGGTTTGGTCTAAAAGTGTCTCGGGACCCAAATTATACACTCAAGTATACTATTTTGACTGTTTCGACCCTTACGGATTCAACCATTACCTCAAAATCATCATCCCAATTACTCATAATAATTTTCCTATCTCGAGCTTATTTAGTCCACACACGACGCCCAGTTGAGATAACATATTGTCACCTCACTGACACGCGTTATAATGTCAAATATGTAATTAGTATTCACTTAGTAATTTTACTCGATAAGCATTAATCATTTCTCTTAGATTAATAATTTAATCAACCCGTAATATTTAATTACGTCACGCGTGTAATTTAAATTTAAACAAATTAATTGAATTTTTATTTTTGAAAAATACGAGTTGTTACAATCACCAAGTATGTTAGTAGGGCCATGACTGTTTTAAAACCAAGAGGGTAGATCCTCTCTATCAACAAATGGGTCCTCCATGGTAACCTTTGATCTTTTAAGGTTATACACCCTCACTACAAGAAAAAACATATTTC
Source organism: Sambucus nigra (assembly GCA_949130495.1). Lineage (NCBI taxonomy): Eukaryota > Viridiplantae > Streptophyta > Magnoliopsida > Dipsacales > Adoxaceae > Sambucus > Sambucus nigra. The sequence continues at coordinate 170,491,842 of OX422219.1, forward strand.
GCAACACAATACATGTGTTGCGAAAGGTATTAATTATGTCGCAAAAGAGATTTCCCGACATACTACCATATGTCACCACTGTGTCACGGAATTCGTGTCTGAAAATGTATTCGGCGACATAAAATATCTATGTTGCGGAATTTACTACTATTTGCGACAAAGACACATGCCGCGGAATGTAAATATTTATAAAAGTGTATATTAATATTTATTTTTATATTAAATAATACATCACCTTTTGCGACATATGGGTGTGTCACTAAATGTCATCTATTAGGCGACATATTACACATGTCGTGAAATGTCATTTATTAAGCAACATAATGTATATCACGAAATGTCATCTATTAGGGAACATGGTATATATGTTGTGAAATGCCATCATTAGGCAACATTGTACATATCGCCAAATGTCATTTATTGTTTCACTAAAAGTCAATTTTGGGAATGTGATTTAACTTTCAGCAACATCAACATTGTGTCGCAAAATGAGTTTCTTTTCAATAAATAATTTCAGAAGAAGATTGCAAGATAAGTATATGTAAATTTTTGCATTGATATAACCAATATAAATGTCCATTCATAACAATTTTGCATTCAAACTATCACACAAATTGACATAGAATTCAATTATATTGTTATCCGTTAAAAGACAATTCATCCCAGTCAAATACATATCTGACTAGAACAAATGTTTAAAATAACACGAAATGCAAAAATAAAACAAAAATACAAGAAACTTCGGGTCATCCAATCGAAAGGCCTAATGTAATCAGGTGATATCTAGCAAAATCCAACATCGATTTATGACAAGAAACAATTATACACTTGTTAACCACAATTGGGTTACAAAATATGAAAAAAGTCTACTTTTATCATTATCATAATTATGCTTATTTTTGCTATGTTTGATAGTTGTTTTATGTTTTTGCTCTCCAATGCCTTTAAAATTCGTGTATGTTTGAGTTAATCAACTTAGAAGACTTATTATTGAAATTTTTTGTCATATTCACAAACCAGGGGTCCCATTAGGACATAGATAGTTTTAAGAGTTAAATTGGTCCCGTACAAAGTGTTCGTGCCTCTTTTCATACATGTTTGAGTTCATCAATTTCTAACACTTATTAATTCTTTTGACATAGATTCATTTTTTTTATTTATATATCCAACCCATTTTGACATTTAATATAATCTCAATGAAAATAAAAAAAAAATTGATATGGAAGGTTTGGGATAATTTGGGATGAAAATTATGAGTTTTATTGTGTTCAACTGGGTATGAACATGAGTATCAAATTTTATAATTCACTTGACGTGAAGAATTTAGCATTAGGTTTTGCGGTATATAGCCTCTTTGTAGTATTCATGCAGCGTATGTTCATTGAAAAAGTCTGTATAGGGTTGGAGGTATTCACTAAATGCATACATATATAGTGGTGATGTGGGGTAGGATCTGCGTCGTGTGGCGGGATGTGTGTGTTGAGTTAGTAAATGCAGGATGTTTGTATAGGTTAGAAAGAAGATGGGATTAAAATGGTATTTTAGTTCAAAATAGAAATCTCCCTCCTACCTAATATAATCATATTAAAACCATTATATTTTCTAAAACAAAAAGGCTACTTAGCCTTTGAAAAATAAAATAACTCTAACAAGAAAAAATTAGGGTACTTGACAAGTATAGTAGAGAAAACGCATACCTTTACATACTGGAACTCAATTATTATTTCAATCCCTCTATGAATGACTCCATAGATATTACAAACGTAGCCTAGAAAATAGTGATCACACTCTTCCCCACCCTCTCTTGCATATTCATCGGATGAAGGATCTAGATTAGTATCATAACAGACATCACAAAGTCTCAATAAATTTTAAAGGAACTTTAATAATGATTGAAAACCTGAGTGTGTAAATAGAAACCCAATATGCAACCATAAATGGATATAAGTGAAGCAGTAAACGATAGTTATGTTATACATTATAAACAAATTCATGAATATTTAAGTATTTCAACTTAAAAGTTATTCATAAATTTAGGGTACATCATTCCAGTATTAAACTCGTATCCTAGAATATTCATGAAGTATCAACATGGAGCAAGGATACTTTGATCCATAGAGACTTCACAATGCCAACCACCGACAATATATAATCATAATGTTGAATGGAGTGGTAAAGGATCATCCTGTGATAACCCGATCACCAAAAAAAAGGGTGGCCAACCCGATACTCCAATATAACAGGAATCATGGATGGAATCATTCTCAGCATCGCAACAATATAATAAGTATACTGGATAACCACCCAATAATTCAAAAAATGGGTTGCCAAAAATTTTGTTTTATTATAAGTTAAGGAAAGAATTTAAACAACCCATTTTGAAAAGAAAGTGGAAACCCAAAAGAACTTATATTACATCCACAACAAGTATACAATAAGGGGACCGAATATGCTGTCGGTCAACAGTCTATACAATCCAAGTATAACAAGTTAATTAAGTTACATAGTACATCTAATAGACAATTACAAAATTTTGGGCCACACGCCCGAGTAAAAGACCCGATCATAACTAAAGTACAAAAATGAAGGCGTCTACACAAAATATCCCGTAATATCCGTAAACTACCACGGCTCCCCAAAAAAACCAGAATAACAATGTCAGAACGGGCGTCCTTGCGACGAAGCACCTGGGCGGATACAAGATTCATGCACAACAAGAAATATGAACGGGTTAGGGCCCGGTTTTATATGATCACCAACTGAATAAAAAACATGACAGTTATGAACAGTTAAACATGAATGATAAAGATGAGAATCTATTAGCATAATCTCAAAGTATAAACTAAGACAATTTAAATGATTATAAATTTATTTAGCTATGCAAGAGGATATAAATAAATATCATTAACTAAAAACCTCCATCATTTTACACTGTTTCATTTCATTCTTCCATTCCTTATCAGGAATATAATTATTGTCATATGCTCTTTGTGGCATTCCATTCCTTATCAGGAATATAATCACGGTTATATGCTCTTTGTGGCATTTATCATACATCAAGTCCCACCTGATTAAGAATTGTTATATTCAAGTGCATATAACGATTCTAAGACCGTCCCTCCGGGTTTTCCCACTGGACCCGCCCCTAAATGACTATCATCTTCCTGGGCCTATCAACGAAGATAACCTGGGCACCTATCGTAGCATCGGGAAGTGGCCATATGCTTGCGGGAGAGTCATAACCACACCCGAAATTACCTCACCATCGTAGAAAACATACATAATAACCGATCATATGGACGAGGACTATAGTCACCCTGCGTTCAATAGTCAGGGGACATCACCTCATGCGCACAGTTCCCCTATGAGAGCATTTAGAGAGGTGTGTTTAAGTAAATTATCATTTACCATATTCATTATTAAGTAAATTAACATTTACCATAATCATTACCATTTCCATTTTCCATGAGCATGTTCATTTAATGGGTATATCCCATTTTATCAGGAGCCTTATGTCAATCATATCATCATTACAACCTCAATGAATGAATAACTTCTCGATTCATTCTCCAAACATTTTAGGGTTTTTATTATAACCCAGCACGACTACACACCTCAATTGAGCTTCTAAAGTCTCCGAATATGACCTTACTACTCCTAAACTCCTAACAGTTAACAAAAGGGAAAGAATGCCCTTACCTCAATTTGTATACCCCCGGAACAACCCCCATATAATGCATGTCTAATCTAGAGTAGTGACCCAACTCATCTAGGACTCTAAGTTTACTTCATACAAGAAGGTTCCTAGGTCCTAAGCCTAAAAGAAAAGGATCAAAATTGAGTTAGAAAAATAACTCAAAACATCAAGTTTTTCTAATCGATTCACCCTAGGGCCGAATCGATTCGCCCCAAGCAGCGAATCGATTCGCCCAAAAGCGAAACGATTCGGAGGACAAATTACAATTTCTGCCTTGGCCGAATCGATTCAGTCTTAACCCGAATCGATTCGGTCTTACAAACCTGTAACTTGACCCCTAAGCGAATCGATTCGCCCTAGGGCAGAATCGATTCGCTCCTGCGATTAGGCGGAATCGATTCACCCCTGCGATTAGGCCAAGAATGGGGCTACGGGTTATGAACCCTAGTTTTCCCCAAAACTCAAATCTCCTCCATTTTTACACACATCCATCAACATTAAACTACCCCATACCATCCTACATGATTATCAACTACTATAATCCGCAATATCATCAACATAAACCATCATTAGGGTTCAAACCCCATAAAATCCATATTTGTTCCATAAATTCTAATATACAACTATCACACAATTTACTCATCTTAAACCATATATTAGCAAGTAGAAAACTTGCCTTGAGGTTGAAATCTCAGATTTCTTTGTGGTAGAAGCAATCCCAACCTTCAATCTCCAATTCTCTCTTTCTCTCCAAAGTTCTCTTACTCTCTCTTTCTCTCTAGGTTAACAAATGCACTTAAGAGAAATAAAAGTCTTAGCAAGACTAAATCGTGGCATTAGTATAAAATTCCCAACTTAAATGGTTAATACCACATTAAAATGATTCGCAACTACACATTTAAGTTAAAATCAGTCAAAAGTGCCCGAATCCCGAAAATACAATATGACACTTATTTCGACTATCTCGCACATTTCATCACTAACTAGGCCCCCTAAATTGGCATCCGAAAATTTTATAAATCACTTCAAGTTCCAGTTTCATTTTAAACCATTAATTTCATTTAAAGCATATGACACTATAAAACATAGCATGATGATATTTACTTACACATTTGGAAAATATGCAACAATCTAGTAAATATTAACCTTTAACTCGTTCAATTAATATTTACTCCATTTTCCATCATTTTGTATAATTACTTCACATAGTAAATTAATATAAAATAAGTTCTCAAAAGCGAGGGTTGTTACATACTCCCCCCTTATGAGGGAATTTCGCCCCCAAAATTCAAGCGTACCTTGCAAGAAGAGATGCGGATACTTATCCCGCATATCATCTTCATGCTCCCACGTCGATTCCTCGGCATTGTGATGACCCCATTGAACTCGAATAAAGGGAACCACTCGATATCTCAATCTTCTCTCTCCGTGCTCTAAGATAGCAATCGGTTGTTCTTCATACGAAACATCGAGTTGCAAATCGATATCCTCTAAACGAATATGCCAAAGGGCTCCCTCACACCTCTTATACTTCTTCAAAGGGGAAACATGAAACACATCATGGAGTTGTTGTAAGTGTTCCGGTAAGGCAAGTTGATACGCCACCGGACCTACCTTGGAAATAATAGGGAAAGGTCCCACATAGTGCTGTGCAAGCTTCCCTATCTTCCCAAAATGCTTGATACCTTTCATATGCGATACTCTCACCAACACTTGATCCCAAATCTCCATCTCTACATGCCTTCTATTTGCATCGGCATAACTCTTTTGGCGATCTTGAGCTATTAGGATGAGATTCCATATGAATTCAATCTTGGAAGAAGTATCCTGGATCATTTCAGGTCCAAGGAACTTATTATACCCCACCCCCAACCAACAAGTGGGCGATCTACAAGGTCGGCCATAAAGTGCTTCATAGGGTGCCATCCCAATAGTAAATTGGTACGAATTATTATAAGATAATTCGACCAAAGGGAGATATTGTTCCCAACCACCTTTGAAATCAAGCACACACATTTGGAGCATATCCTTCAACATTTGGTTGACTCTTTCTGTTTGCCCATCTTTTTGAGGGTGATAAGAAGTACTCAATTTCAATTATGTTCCCATGGCTTCTTGGAAACTTCGCCAAAAGTGGGAAATAAAGATCTTGTCTCTGTCGGAGACTATATTTATTGGCACCCCGTGGAGTCTAACAACCTCCGTAATAAATAGCCGGGCATAGCCAGCAGTATTGTAATCGCTGCGTACTAGTAGGAAATGTGCTGACCTAGTCAAACGATCAACGATAACCCAAATAGAATCGTGACCATTTCGCGACGTTGGCAAGCCCATGATGAAATCCATCGATATACTCTCCCACTTCCACACTGGTATCTCCAACGGTTGTAACAAACCCGTAGGTCCTTGATGGTCTATCTTGAACAATTGAAAAGTAGTACATTGGGACACGAACTCGGAAATATCCCGCTTTATTCCCACCCACCAATACTGACGGCGCATGTCTTGGTAAATCTTATCCCCATCGGGATGCACTGAAAATATAGATCCATGAGATTCTATCATCACGGCCCGTCTTAAATCCCCTTCATCTGGGACGATGAGTCTGCCATGGAAACGTAATCCTCCCTCTGGGCTTATTGAGTAGGATTCCGCTCCCTCGGTCAACAATTGGCGTATATGGTCCTAACAACCCTTGTCCCTTCCTTGGGACTCTACAACCCTTGCCACCATAGTAGGCGTGACGGTCAACACAGACATTAACGCCCTAGAAACCGCGTCCTCCTGACTAAGCTCCTTATATTTTGCCTTCCTTACCTCCACTAACTCCCCCTCAGGCTTTCTACTCAAAGCATCCGCCACCACATTCACCTTGCCCGGGTGATATTGGATGTCGAATTGATAGTCTTTCACAAACTCTAGCCATCGGTGTTGTCGCATATTCAAATACTTCAGGGAAAATAAGTATTATAACGACTTGTGGTTCGTGAAAAGGATAAATTTCTCCCCTAGGAGATAATGCCTCCAAATCTTCAAGGCAAAAATAACCGCGGCAAGTTCCAAATCATGCACCGGATAATTCCTTTCATGGGGCTTTAGCTTGCGAGAAGCATAAGCAATATCCCATCGCACTTGTTGAATTACACCTCGCAATCCTTGTAGAGATGTGTTGGTAAAGACCAAATATTCTAATCCTGGCCTTGGTAACGCAAGAACTGGAGCAGAAGTAAACCTATCCTTGAGCTCGTCAAAAGATGACTAATAAGAATCATCCCATACAAACCGCACACCTTTCTGGGTTAAATTTATCAAAGGGCTAGCAATTTTAGAGAAACCCTTGATAAACCAGCGGTAATAACCCGCCAAACCCAGAAAACTACGAATCTCGGTAGGTGTCGTGGGCTGACCCCACTCCATCACCGCAACCACTTTAATTGGGTCTACCGATGTACCCTAGGTTGTCACAATATGACCCAGAAACTGTACTTCCTACAACCAAAAACCGCACTTCTCGAACTTGGCATAAAATTGGTGATCCCTCAATGTTTGCAGGACCAACCGCAAGTGAGTAGCATGGTCAGATTCCTTTCGAGAATAAACTAGAATGTCATCAATGAACACAATAACAAACTGGTCTAAGAAATCCCGAAACACCCTATTCATGAGGTCCATAAACACGGCGGGGGCATTGTTTAGTCCAGAGGGCATAACCAAAAATTTGTAGGACCCATATCTTGTTAGGGAAGCAGTCTTGGATACATCTTGCTCCCGTATCCGCAACTGGTGGTACCCCATCCTCAAATCTATCTTAGAGAAGTACGACGTTCCCCTAAGTTGATCAAATAAATCATCAATCCGAGGTAATGGGTATTTGTTTTGGATGGTGACTTTATTCAACTCTCTGTAGTCAACGCATAACCGAAGAGAACCATCTCTTTTCTTCACAAACAACACTGGAGCACCCCACGGCGACGTGCTTCACCTAATTAACCCTTGCTCTAGCAAGTCCTGAATCTGGTCCCTTAACTCCCTCATCTCAACAGGAGCCATAGGATACGGAGTTGTCGCAATCGGTCGAGTTCCCGGTGCTAAATCAATCACAAATTCAATCTCCCTACTAGGAGGCAAACCCGGTATTTCTCAAAAAGAATCTTAAAAATCTCTAACAACTAGAATAGAATCTAAGGAAATAACTACATCCCGAGAAATCTCCTCCGCAATACAATATAAGTGTTAGTACCTCCTTCTGAACAAGGCATAACCACTAAAAACATTTCTTTCCCCGGAATGGCAAAAACTATACTTTTCCCATAGCAATTAACTATCACATGAAACTTCACTAGCCAATCCATACCCAGAATTACATCATACCCGACCATGTCCAGGACGAGCAAATCGGCCTCAAAGCATAAATTACCAAGATTAATTCCTATTTTTTTACAAACAAAGAAAATGAGTGAACCATCACCCATAGAAGACTCAACACTAGTGAAGGTACTCTCTGCAGATTTTATCAACTCTGTTGTCTGAGCAAAACTTCTAGAAATGAACGAGTGTGACGTACCCGTATCAAACAAAATACGACCCATGTGCCCCTGAATAGGAAACTTACCCTCAATAGCTGGTGGAGCTGGAGGAAGCATAACATCCTGAATGTGATAAACACGCCCATACTGTAACTGTCCTTGTTGTGGGGGGACAACTGGATAAGGTACATGTGGCAGTAACTGAGCCTATGGCGACTGTAGAACTTTAGGAAGCTGTCCCCCAACCGACTGTGGAAACTCCCTCTTATAATGACCAGCCTCCCCACATTGGAAGCACCGACCCGTCATATTCTCCTAGTTTCCGCCCCAGTTATTCCTAAACTGGGTAACGCCTTGGCCTGGATGGACTCTACTCCTGTGACCACCCCAACCTATTTGTTGTTGTGGGGCACACTGACCGTGCCTATTGTTATTGCCACTAATATTGAATCCACCTAAACGTTTTCGTTTAGATAATTCCCCTTGCTTGGGATCCCTTTCTCTTTATTTATTTCCCAAAGATTGGGATGAGGGTAATACTCCTCCTCCTATCTCATTGCCTCCGAGTTTTCCTACCTGTCCCATCACTGTAGCCTTCTTGATACCTTGAACGAATAACCGATGTTCTTGGCAATGAAGTAATGCCGCATTCATCACAACCCCAAAAGTTTGCAAAGCTAGATTGCCTAGCAAATGTTACCAAATCCTCCAGTTCAAACCTCCCATGAACTTCAGTATTTTTCTCTCTTCCGAAGTCACCTCATCTGATACAAAACTTGATAACCGAGTGAACTCCTCTTCATATTCCATAACTAACCGTTCTCCCTGTACCACATCCTGAAGCTTCATTCTCATCTCCCTTTGAACTGCGACAGGGAAGTACTTCCGATCAAATAAAACCCAGAAATCATTAATAGTCATAGTATCTCTCTGCTTCGGCGTAGTCATCGACTCCCACCAGTGCAGTGCAGCTCCAATAAGCTTGAAGGTAACAAGGATTTGTTTCTTCTCCTCGCTACACTCCACCATTTGCAGATGGCGCTGCATATCCTTCTTCCACTGATTTGCTTTAATAACATTAGAGCCTCCATCAAATTCCGGGGGATCACCCTTCAAAAAGGACTCTTTAACTCTCTCCCACGGAGAAGGTCCCGTATGAGCTTGTACCTCTGGAGCGCATTATTGTTGAGCTTGTGGCATTTGTCGAGCCACGGTGGTCATAGCACCATTAACCGCTTGGGCCACGATATTTTCTACATCAGCAGCATTTATGGTCCCCTCCTACGGCGGCGGTGGAGGACCAACCTCCTCTTCTACAACTCTATTGCTTCTAGCAGGGCAGCCTATCTTAGGCGGCATCTGAGATAAGGAAACAATAGAATTATAATACTATTCAAAATAATCTATCTTGCAGAAGATCGCAAACATAAGTAACAAAGCAGTCCTAACATTAGGCTCTATATCAAAGAATGCTACGATAGAATGTGAAAAGTCCACATAGATACTAAAGACTCTAGAACCTGATTCTCTGATACCATCTATGACAACCCGCTCACCAAAATAAGGGGTGTCCAGCCCGATACTCCAATATAACAGGAATCATGGATGGAATCATTCTCAGCATCACAACAATATAATAAGTATACTGGATAACCACCCAATAATTCAGAAAACGGGTCGCCAATTTTTTTTTTATTATAAGTTAAGGAAAGAATTTAAACAACCCATTTTGAAAATAAATTGGAAACCCAAAAGAACTTATATTACATCCACAACAAGTATACAATAAGGGGACCGAATATGCTGTCGGTCAACAGTCTATACAAACCAAGTATAACAAGTTAATTAAGTCACATAGTACATCCATTAGACAGTTACAAAAGTTTGGGCCACACGCCCGAGTAAAAAACCCGATTATAACTAGAGTACAAAAATGAAGGCGTCTACACAAAATATCCCTTAATCTCTGCAATGTACCATGGCTCCCCAAAAATACTAGAATAGGAAAATCAGTACGGGCATCCTTGCGACGGAGCACCTGAGCGGATACAAGATTCATGCACAACAAGAAATATGAACGGGTCAAGGCCCAATTTTATATGATCACCAGATGAATAAAAAGCATGAAAGTTAAGAACAGTTAATCAAGAATGATAAAGATGAGAATCTATCAGCATAATCTCAAAGTATAAACTAAGACAATTTAAATGATTATAAATTTTATTTTGTTATGAAAGAGGATATAAATGAATATCATTAATTAAAAACCTCCATCATTTTACACTATTTCATTTCATCTTTCCATTCCTTATCAGGAATATAATTACTGTCATATGCTCTTTGTGGCATTCCATTCCTTATCAGGAATATAATCACGATTATATGCTCTTTGTGGCATTTATCATAGATCAAGTCCCACTTGATTAAGAATTGTTATATTCAAGTGCATGTAACGATTCTAAGACCGTCCCTCCGGGTTTCCCCACTGAACACGCCCCTAAATGACTATCATCTTCCAGTGTAAGGACAATTTGTCCATATTTTTGTATATGTTATGTCATACGCCGTTACAAGATCGATGGTTGAAACGATTACATCGTCATCAACGAAATCCGAAATCCGAAGATCAAAAGAAGAAGGAATCAGAAATCCAGAAATCCGGACCGGTCCGCCTCTAATTAAAAAGAACCGATCCACCCAGGCAACCGGACCGATCCGCTGAAATAAAAAAGGAATCGATCCGCCAGCGAACCGATCCGCCCAGTCCCGGACCGGTCCGCCCTGCAAATTGTATCCAGAGAGCACCGAACCGATTGCAAACCGAATCTGCGTCAAATTAAAAGAACCGATCCGCCTCAGGCCCGGACCGGTCCGCCCTGGATAGAATTTCCCAGATCGTGATTCAGATTTTTTAGGGCTATGGCTACCTTATTTATACCACGATCAAAAGATGGTTTCCTTAAGACTTTCCCACGATTTTCAGAGCATATCAACCCTAAAGTCTTCACCTATTGAGTCCTATGATTCTAGGTTTTTAGATTCACACATCTTCCATATCTATGTGAGTCAAGTTTGGTAACCCAAGAACACCATTGCTGCTGTTCACCCCATGTGAAGTGGACCGCTTCTTCCTCTTCATTGTTGCCCTACTGGAAAGGGATATTCCAGCCGCGACTATAGAATCCGATACCCGAGGGTAATTCTTAGTCAAAAACTTGTATTTCAGTGTAATCCGATTGTAAGCCGTTTCTCTTACAAATTATAGTGATATGCAAATGGTTTTGCCCCTGTGGGGGATTTTTCCTCAATTATGTGTGTTTGAATAACTCGTGCATGATTTCATATTGTTTCATTCACACCTAGTTGCATGTTTAGGGTCTGTTTTGGTTAAAAGGTGTTTATTATATTATTTCTTAATTGAACACAAGCGCCAACTCTTTCAAATTGGTATCAGAGCAAGTTATGCTAATTTATCGCGTATTCCTTTTTCCGCAAAATTTTTCTAAGATATCAATTTTCTGAAAAATTGATTTTTGAAAAAGTACGTGTTCAAATGGAGAAGTCATATTATAAAATGCCTGTTTTTGACGGGACAAATTATGCTTATTGGAAAGCCCGTATGAGATCGGCTTTAAAAGCCATTGATGAACGTGTCTGGATTTTGGTTGAACGAGGGTGGACTCCTCCCACCGTGACTGTTGATAATGTGACCAACTTGAAACCTGACATTTCTTGGTCTGATGAAGAAATTAAATGGTCATCTTTTAATTCTAAGGGTCTAAGTGCTATTTCTGGGTCTGTCACACCTGATGAGTTCAAACGCATAATGACGTGTACCACGTCAAAAGAGGCATGGGATGTTTTACAACTCACCCATGAAGGAACTAATTCTGTGAAAGTGTCTAAGTTGCAAAACTTGACAACTCAATTTGAAACAATCACCATGCATGATTCTGAATGCTTTGATGAATTTTATGCTAGACTTTGTGACATTGTGAATACTAGTTTTAATCTTGGTGAACAAATTCCAAATGCTAGAGTTGTTAAAAAGATTCTTCGTTCTTTGCCTAAGCGTTTTATCCCTAAAGTCACTGTGCTAAATTCTATGGGTAATTTAAATACGCTAAAATTGGAAGAACTTGTAGGAGATTTGCAAACTTATGAAATTGATATGTTCCCTAAAAATGCTAAATCTAAAGATAAGGGAATTGCACTTAAAGCCCAAGAGAGAAGGAGTGAGGGGTCAGCTAGAAAGAGAGTAGAGTCATCTAGAAAGAGAGAGACTGACACGTCAGATTCTGAGTGCGATTTTGACTTGGATGATTTGGCTCTTATCGCAAAAAATTTCAAGAGAATTCTCAAATTTAAGAAAAATGGCAATTTTAAAGATAAAAAGAAATTTGAGAAAAATAAGTTTGAAAAGAAAAATGAAAAAGATTCCAAAAATCCTCCTCTGAAAGAAAGTGAGAGATGTTTTGAGTGCGACGGTAAGGGACACAGAGCGTTTGAGTGTGCCACTCGTCTTAATAGGGAAAAGGGTAAAGCTGTCCTAAATGCTACCCTTAGTGACGACAGTGAGGTCGAGTCGGTGGACTAGGGAGATGAGTCACCGCATGAGCGTAACTTCACCGCGTTCATGGCTAGTCATGTGAATACTCCTAGTTCTCCTCACGACGATGAGGATGATGCTTCACAGGGACACCTCGACAATGAGAGCGAAGAAAGTGAGGGGGAGGAGGAAGGTAGTGAGGACGAGAGTAACCTTCAACGCGCCTACGCCGAGTTATATAATGAGTCTTTCAAAACTAAAAAACGTAACAAGGCGTTAGTTCTTAGGATCACCGCGTTAGAAGAAGAGTTAAAGAGACGAGAGAGAGAGAGTCCTCCACCTGCACCGCCATGAGAGAGAGAGAGAGTTTTCCTGGGTTAGTAAAGAGAATTTGCTTAGAGAGAGAGAGAGAGCAGTTTTGAGAAAGAGAAAGCGGACTTGACTAAACAAGTGGCTAGTCTTACTAGTGAGCTCCATTCCTCCATGGAGACTCAGAAGAAACTTGAAGCCCTTGTTTCTCAGCTTACTCATGACCTTGAGAGAGCTAGGAAAGTCAAGGTACAAATCGAGGACAGATCTGGGAAGATGGGAAAGATGCTCCTCGGTTCCGCTTTAGGTTTTGGTGACAGGCAAGGAATTGGTTTTGATGGTGCCTCCACGTCTCAAATTGCACCGGGACCAATTCCTGAGTTTACTACGACTCCTTATGGCCGTTATCAAAAACCAAGAAGGAGAGTTCGACCAAGAAAAGCAAACCAAGGTCCTCCTAATATTGTGCCCTTTTGCTCCCATTGCAAAAGAAATGGACACCTTAGGGAGTTTTGCTATAAATTTGGTCGGACACGACGTACTTTTGCTCCTCCACATCATACTAATGAGTTTGCTAGTCTGAGAGAGCAATTTGAGTTTCTAGCCGCCACATCACAGAGTTTGATGGAGGAATTTCGACGAATGTCCTCACCGTCAATGAATGCTTCCCGCATTCCGGCTAAAACCAACAATAACAACGGTAAACAAAAGGTTACCTATTCTTGGGTTCCTAAGAAAGAGAAAAAGGCCCTTGTTGTTCATGTTGCTCTCAAAGCACATAATACCTCTCAGTGGTATTTTAACAGTGGATGCTCCAGACACATGACAGGTGATGTCTCCCTTTTTACTCAGATTGAGGAATATGATGATGGGAGAGTTACTTTTGGAGATGCGAGTAAATCTAGCATTGTAGGACGAGGTACTGTAGAGTTACCAGGACTTCCTAAACTAGAAAATGTCTTGTACGTCAAAGGTTTAAAAGTAAACCTTCTCAGCATCAGCCAGCTGTGCGGTAATGACTTTGCAGTAAAGTTTGACCGGGAAGCTTATAAGGTCTATAATCAGGACGGTAAACTGTTAGTGCAAGGGGTGAGGACAGAGGATAACTGTTATGGGACTGAGCCCAAATTCTCACTGGTCTGCAACAGCGCCACGATCACTCCTATGGATCTGTGGCACCAACGTCTAGGTCACATGAACGTGAGAGATTTTACTCGTCTTGTTAAGAAAGACCTAGTACATGGCTTACCATCTCTCGGAAAGCCAACTTCCACGATTTGTGGACCCTGTCAGTTGGGAAAGCAAATTCGTAGTCCGCATAGGAAGTTGAATTCCATTACCACCTACCGTGTTCTTGAGTTAATAAATATGGATCTTATGGGTCCTACTCGTACGGAGAGTATAGGTGGTAAGAGGTACATCCTCGTGATGGTAGATGATTTCTCCAGGTACTCCATTGTAGGTTTTCTGAGAGAGAAATCCGATGCTGTAGATTTCTTAACGACCAAGTGTTGTGTCCTGTAAAATCAACACGGTGTCACTATTAATAGGATACGTAGTGACAACGGTACTGAATTTAAGGAAGCAAAAGTAGATCTTTATTGTGATAGCCTTGGGATCAAACATGAGATTTCTGCTGTGAGAACTCCTCAGCAAAATGGGATTGTTGAGGGAAAGAATAGAACGATCCAAGAGATGGCTAGATCTATGCTTCTAGGTCGTAAAGTTTCTAGGAGATTTTGGGCAGAGGCAGTGTCTACTGCATGCCACACGATTAATAGGGTATATTTGCGTCCACACACACTACAGACACCTTATGAGTTGTGGACCGGCAAGAAGCCCAACCTGGAGTATTTCCGTGTTTTTTGGAGTAAATGCTACATCCTACGGGATAGAGAGCAATTAGGAAAGTTTGACTCCCGGAGCGATGAGGGAATATTTCTAGGATATTCATCGAATAGTAGAGCGTACCGGGCTTTTAACCTGACGAGCTCTAGGATTATGGAATCAATAAACGTTACTGTGCAAGATGACGAACCTTTGACGGTTATTAATCCTAACCTTCAGTGTGAGGATGAGGATTGTTCTGACAGTGATTTACCTGTTCCTCTCTCACACTCTGTGGACCCTACTCCTGTGTTAGGAGATACACCTGCTTGGGTTCGCAAGAGTCATGACCCTTCTGCCATTGTTGGTGATCCCACTCTAGGGGTCAAGACTCGTGCTCAGCTAGAGAACGTTGTTAGCCATCTTTGCTACACGTCCAAAGTCGAGCCCAAGAACCATAAAGAAGCACTCAAGGATGAACACTGGATATATTCTATGCAGGATGAGTTACTTCAGTTTAAAAAGAATGATGTCTGGGAACTTGTCCCCCGACCTAGTGAGATTAATGTGATAGGTACCCGGTGGATTTTTAAGAACAAAATGGATGAAAATGGTACCATAATCCGTAATAAGGCTAGGTTGGTCGCTCAAGGCTACACAGAGATAGAGGGTGTAGACTTTGGGGAGACATTTGCTCCTGTTGCGAGGCTTGAGTCCGTCCGTCTTCTGCTCGCCATCGCATGTCATCTGCGCTTCAAGGTGTATCAGATGGATGTCAAGAGTGCCTTTCTAAATGGCATTCTACAGGAGGAGGTTTATGTGGAACAACCAAAAGGGTTTGAAGACCCTCAGCACCCTGAGCACGTCTACTATCTGAGGAAAGCCTTATATGGTTTGAAGCAAGCACCCCGTGCTTAGTACGAGAGGCTTACTTCCTATCTCTTAGCTCGTGGCTTCAAGAGAGGGGGAGTAGATATGACGTTGTTCATCAGGGGAGATGACGGTGCTATTTTGGTTGCCCAGGTCTATGTGGATGACATAGTCTTTGGATCCACATGCTCCCAGCATGCTCACCACTTTGAGGAGGAGATGAAAAGTGAGTTTGAGATGAGCATGGTTGGTGAGCTTACATTCTTCCTTGGTCTCCAGGTTCGTCAGCTAGAGGATGGGATGTTCATCTCCCAATCCAAGTTTGCTAGAGACCTAGTGAAGAAATTTGGTTTAGACTCCGCTAAGCATGCATGTACACCTATGAGTACCACTACTAAGCTTAGTAAGTACACTTCAGGCAAGGACGTAGAGCAAACCTTATATCAGAGTATGATAGGTAGTCTCATGTACTTGACTGCCAGTCGTCCCGATATCGCCTTTAGTGTTGGAGTCTGTGCGCGATATCAGGCATCCCCAAAAGAGTCACATTTACTTGATCTAAAACGTATTATTAAATACGTAAGTGGGACTCTCTCATACGGGATTTGGTATTCCTTTGATACCGATGACCGTCTGTCCGCCTATTCGGATGCAGATTGGGCTGGGGATGTAGATGGATGTAGGAGCACTTCTGGTGGGTGTTTCTATTTTGGTTCTGCTCTTGTCTCCTTGCTGAGAAAGAAACAAAATTCCATCTCTTTGTCCACTGCGGAGGCTGAGTACATAGCCGCCGGGAGTTGTTGCACACAACTCTTGTGGATGAAGCAAATGTTGGAGGATTATGGGATTTCACAGGACACCATGTTCATTTCCTGTGATAACACGAGCGCGATACACATATCCCGCAATCCTGTCCAACATTCGCGCACAAAACACATCAGGATACGTTAGCACTTTATACGTCAGTTAGTTGAAGAGAAAGTCATATCCCTGAGTTTTGTTCCTACCGACCGTCAGTTAGCCGATATTTTCACGAAACCTTTAGATGCCCTTAGATTTTAGAGTCTTAGGAAATCTTTAGGGATTTGCACAGTTGACTAAGGGGTTGGTCTCTATCTATAATAGGATGCTTCTTCATGTTCATATCATATGCTTCCTATTGCTAGTCTGTTTATATGTACCATTGCTTAGTTGTACAATTTTGTTTTATTCTTGTTGCTTTTTATATTTCTTTTGAAAAAGACCAAAAAGATTTTTTTTTCTTTTGTTTTGCACCTTTTATGGATGAGCATTTAAGATAGCCAAGTCACAACTTCATTTCATATATCCATGTGACATTTTTGGTAGAGATTTGAGACGCAACATCATTTCATCCACGTGCTTAACATTGATTGGAGTCCTTGAGATGTAATTAGTGATATCTTCCTACATGTTTGACTCCTATATCCTTTAATGCACACATGCACTGCTATATTTGATTATTGCACTTGTTTATCACATATTGGCTTGAGTGTTTCTATCTCAATTCTGTCTATACAATGTACAATATGCGATAAAACTTGACAAGATTGGATTGCATGTAAAAACCATTTTGGTGAGACCGTGTGTATATTTTCATAACGGGGAGGGGCTGCGAAAGTTGATTCTTATCCTTTGCGCAAAAGCCACCGTTAAAAAAGACCTAAAAAAATGGAGGAATTTTAATATCCGAGGTCCTAAGAGGTTAAAAGAGCCCGAAAAAATTGATAAGGCAATAAAAAGCAATTCATGCCAAATATGGGCCATTTAGGTTTCACCCAATTATCCAAAGTTTGAGAATTTAGTATACCTCTATTATAATATAAATCTGAGGGAGTTTGGTTGGAGATTGAAAAATGGGTTTGCACTTCCTTGAAAGTCCTGAAAAAGCATGAAAATCATTTTGGACGTTATTGGTGTAGAAATCACTTTGAGCTTTGATTTGTAGATTTGATATAGTCAATGTCTTATATTTCCAATCTTTTTCACCAAAGGAAGCATTTGAGTTCATTCGTTAGGAATATCCAATATTCATCGTGCACATATGTCCTGTTTGTATGCATTGATTTTCCTATTGAATTTGATCACACCACTTCTTTTACGCTATCATCGACTTGGTTGTTTTATGTTCATTCATGGTGTGATTTTATGCCTTGTGTCACCCCGGTACTTGATTGCTTGATTTATTTCTCTCATTTGTCTATTTGGGGACATCATAAAAAGGGGGAGAATGAATTATCTGATTATGGGGGAGTTTTGAAATTCTGAGAATATCATCTTAAATTGATATATATGCTTATGTTTATCTCATTTCAAACTCGATACATCACTTGGTATTTTCTTTGTCTCATGTGTGTAGGTACATCTTTTGATAATCCCATGTTGCACACCCTGATGAGAAAAGTGGTGAGATTTCTGAAGATTCGAAGAACAAACGATGCAGCCTTAGTCATTTGTACCACTTTCTGTTTTTGGGTTCATGGAAGGGTAGATTTGTATAGGCATTGTTCATACTTGATAATTCGGATTTTTTATGTTTGTTCCGGCATAGACATAGGGGGAGATTTGTAAGGACAATTTGTCCATCTTTTTGTATATGTTATGTCATACACCGTTACAAGATTGATGGTTGAAATGATCACATCGTCATCAACGAAATCCGAAATCCGAAGATCAAAAGAAGAAGGAATCAGAAATCCAGAAATTCGGACCGGTCCGCCTCTAATTAAAAAGAACCGATCCGCCCAGGCAACCGGATCGATCCGCTGAAATAAAAAAGGAACCGATCCGCCCAGTACCGGACCAGTCCGCCCTGCAAATTGTATCCAGAGAGCACCGAACCGATTGCAAACCGAATCTGGGTCAAATTAAAAGAACCGATCCGCTATCGGACCGATCCGCCTCAGGCCCGGACCGGTCCGCCCTGGATAGAATTTCCCTGATCGTGATTCAGATTTTTTAGGGCTATGGCTACCTTATTTATACCACGATCAGAAGATGGTTTCCTTAATACTTTCCCACGATTTTCAGAGCATATCAACCCTAAAGTCTTCACCTATTGAGTCCTATGATTCTAGGTTTTTAGATTCACACATCTTCCATATCTATGTGAATCAAGTTTGGTAACCCAAGAACACCATTGCTGCTGTTCAACCCATGTGAAGTGGACCGCTTCTTCCTCTTCATTGCTGCCCTATTGGAAAGGGATATTCCAGCCGCGACTATAGAATCCGATACCCGAGGGTAATTCTTAGTCAAAAACTTCTATTTCAGTGTAATCCGATTGTAAGCCGTTTCTCTTACAAATTATAGTGATATACAAATGGTTTTGCCCCTGTGGGGGATTTTTCCTCAATTATGTGTGTTTGAATAACTAGTGCATGATTTCATATTGTTTCATTCACACCTAGCTGCATGTTTAGGGTCTGTTTGGGTTAAAAGGTGTTTATTATATTATTTCTTAATTGAACGCAAGCGCCAACTCTTTCATCCAGGGCCTATCAACCAAGACAACCTGGGAACCTATCGCAACGTCTGGAAGTGGCCATATGCCCGCGGGAGAGTCATAACCACACCCAGAATTACCTCACCATCGCATAAAACATACATAATAACCGATCATATGGCCGAGGACTATAGTCTCCCTGCGTTCAATAGTCAGGGGACATCACCTCATTCGCGTACTTCCCCTATGATAGCGTTTAGAGAGGTGTGTTTAAGTAAATTATCATTTACCATATTCATGATTAAGTAAATTATCATTTACAATAATCATTACCATTTCCATTTGCCATGCGCATGTTAATTTTATGGATATATCCCATTTTATCCGGAGCCTTATGTAAATCATATCATCACTACAACCTCAATGAATGAATAACTTCTTGATTCATTATCCAAACATTTTAGGGTTTTTATTATAACCCAGAACGACTACACACCTCAATTGAGCTTCTAAAGTCTCCGAATATGACCTTACAACTCCTAAACTCCTAACAGTTAACAAAAGGGAAAGAATGCCCTTACCTCAATTTGTATACCCCCGGAACAACCCCCATATAATGCATGTCTAATCTAGAGTAGTGACCCAACTCATCTAGGACTCTAAGTTTACTTCATACAAGAAGGTTCCTAGGTCCTAAGCCTAAAAGAAAAGGATCAAAATTGAGTTAGAAAATAACTCAAAACAGCAAGGTTTCCGAATCCATTCGCCCTAGGGCCGAATCGATTGTCCCCAAGCAGCGAATCGATTCGCCCAAAAGCGAATTGATTCGGAGGACAAAGTCCAGTTTCTGACTTGGACGAATCGATTCGGTCTTAACCCGAATCGATGTGGTCTTGCAGACCTGTAACTTGACCCCGAAGCGAATCGATTCTCCCTAGGGACGAATTGATTCGCCCATGGGATTAGGCCAAGAATGGGGCTACAGGTTATGAACCCTAGTTTTACCCAAAACTCAAATCTCCTCCATTTTTACACACATCCATCAACATTAAACTACCCCATACCATCCTACATGATTATCAACTACTATAATCCGCAATATCATCAATATAAACCATGATTAGGGTTCAAACCCCATAAAATCCATATTTGTTCCATAAATTCTAATACACAACTATCACACAATTTACTCATCTTAAACTATATATTAGCAAGTAGAAAACTTAACTTGAGGTTGAAATCTCAGATTTCTTTGTGGTAGAAGAAATCCCAACCTTCAATCTCCAATTCTCTTCCTCTGTCTTCCTCTCTAGGTTAACAAATGCACTTAAGAGAAATAAAAGGCTTAGTAATACTAAATCGTGGCATTAGTCTAAAATTCCCAACTTAAATGGTTAATACCACATTAAAATGATTCGCAAGTACACATTTAAGTTAAAATCAATCAAAAGTGCTCGAATCACGAAAATACAATATGGCACTTATTTCGACTATCTCGCACATTTCGGCACTAACTACGCCCCCTAAATTGGTATCCGGCAATTTTATAAATCACTTCAAGTTTAGGTTTCATTTTAAACCATTAAGTTCATTTAAAACATATGACAATATAAAACATAGCATGATGATATTTACTTACACATTTGGTAAATATGCAACAATCTAGTAAATATTAACCTTTAACTCATTCAATTAATATTTACTCCATTTTCCAACATTTTATATAATTACTTCACATAGTAAATTAATATAAATAAGTTCTCAAAAGCGAGGTTTGTTACACATCCATCAAAAGTTGAAGATAGATAAGTGAACTGGAAAAACTCATACCAAGAATTTAAGACAAATATATTAGATAGAAATAACAATGCGTGAATTTACACAAACTAACACATGATAACTATAAAAAAAATCAAAATTTATAAATAAAAAAATTATTTCAACTAACGAAATAAAAATCTCCAAAGCCATCAGAATAAGAAAAATACGAAATATATCATCATTTTGTTTTATAAACTCATTGTCAAAAATATTACTTCTGACAGTGTTTATGTACAAAAGGCAAAACAACAAACCTTGAGGTAAAAAATCGTTCCTCCACAAAAATTGTAGTATACTATTTTTTTTAAGAGGAATTAAATCCCCGGATATATTAGAAAAAAATGGTAGAACAACCCTACCATGGTGGCTTGTACAATAGATTAAAATAATTGAAATAAAAAAGAATACATTTAAAGATTTATAATCATTTTGATGGATTGGATAATGTATCCATCCCAATATATCCCCCCCTTCTCTCTCCTTTCCTCCTAAGGAGGGTTGGGGGGGGGGGGGGGGGGGAGGGGAATAGAGTTCTCGCGCCCTTCCTGATCTAGTAACACTTCAGTCGTCGTCAGTGTGGGGTGAATGTAAAGAGATGGAGTCGCTAACCTATTTTGCACAAAATAGGCAAAAGAACATGTCGTCGCCTCGAGAGAGTGTCATAAAAGAAAAACTGATGCTTACGAAACCAATTGTTCAAAACTTTGGAGGCTAAGTTACGGCATGGGAAGGTGTTAGGAACCCATTCCGCCCTTTCGGTCTCTAATGGGCTTGTGTTATTGTTTCCCTTTATTTCGATGTGAAGTATGTGTGCGTGTATATATGTAAATGGAGATCGAAATCGCCCAACTCATACCATGGAAGAGATAGAGTGCGGTCATCCATAGGAATGTTAACAAAATAATAAAAAAAATATGATTTATGCGTTTATCGTGATATTGATCGTTATAATGAAATGATAATATGTGTTGAATAAAAAACTTCTAAGGATCACCAACATAATATGCATTAAAATTATGCAAGAATATGACAAATGCGAAAATGGGGAATTTGGAAAAGTAGAAAATTAAAAAATAAAAAAAATAAAAAAATTGGACTCGAGTCTCGGGTTTTAATCCGAAATGCCTACGTAGCCTATATAGGCATCAATGTCCACGTAGTTAGCATGAGACATAAAGGTGGGGTTTATTTTACAGATGTGAACGGGATTATTTATATGTGTGTGTAGAAAATGTATTTTAGTTTTAAAAAGGTGTGATGGATAATCCCGTTGGAGCTTATTAGTGTAACCCTCTTTTTGTTTGTTTTGGATTTTTTATAGAAAAATAAAGTATGTGCAATATAACTAATAAAAAGATGAGATGTTAATGTGTATGAACTAAAGTAAAAAAACTAGATTATGAACTTATTTAATTACTGAAAAGACAAGAAATATAAAGAGCGAGGGAATGATTTGGACCTTCTTTGAAGAATTAAACCTTGATATTGATCTTGGATGAACTACCTAGATGAATCTTGGATGAGAGAGAATGATATTTTTCCAAATCGGGTATGAAAAGGATAGGAATGTAAGATGGGATGGAATTTTACATAAGGAAACTTCGTTGATTGCAAGAGAATATTGATGAGATCACTGATAGATCTTGGGTATGTTTTTGGAGTGAGGTCATGCACTCTATTTATAGGGTAAGGGGGTGCCTATAGATATGGTCCCAACCCTACCAATCATCAGGTAACCCCAGACACATTTCCAATAGGTAGCGAAATGGACTTGCCAATTGGCAGTCTCATGCAGATTTTCTCAAAAAATGACCATAAAATGCAAACCGTTGATGCAAATTGCGCACGGGGCATATAATTAGAAAGGTAATTTAGATACCTTCAAGAGTATTTTGGACCGCTCCTGAGTCTGCGAGCTAACTTTGGGTCAAACCGGACTCAGAAGCGCCCGTCGGTCCTTTGGACGGGAGATCGTCGGATGGAAACAAATTGTTCATCAGAATGGTAAGTTAGATTCGTGCATGGGGCAGACCATTGGAATGCTTATACAGGGTAATTTGACATTCCAAAGAGTTTCGTTCAGTTTGGAAAGTTGACTTTGGTCAACTGGGGACCGAAAGTGCTCGGTGACATTACGAAGTAAAATGGGTCGTTTGTCTATAGTGTAAGGCTGATTAGCGCATCGGGCAGACCGTTCGAAAGGGTATTAAGTACCTTTTGAATAATCATTTAGTATTGTTTGATCTGAAGAGTTAAACTTGGTCAAACGAATCTCGGGAGGTCCTAGTGGCCTCTAGTTTAATTTTCAAGGTAAAAGGGATCATTCGTCCGAATGGTTATGCCGTTTCATGCACAAGGCTAATCGTTGGAAAGGGGTTTCAGCACCCTTTGAAGATTTAAAGATCTTTCACCCTGACGATGACGTTGATTGGGTTCAAATTGGGGCCCGGGAGCACCGACTGGCCTCTAGATCGATTTTTAGTAGTAAAATGGTTCGTTCGTCGAAATCATTATGCCGATTTGTGCACGGGGAAAACCATCGAAGAGGGTATTCAGATCCATTCAAAGATACATTGAGCTTTCACTCTGATAATGAAGTTTACTAGGGTTCAATCGGGGCTTGAGAGTGCCCAATGGCCTCTAGATTGCTACTCTGAATATGACCTGGGTTTGTAGTGAAATGGTGGAGTGTTAGGGACCTAAGGAGAGACTTATGGGCCTTAGAATGTGGTGTATATAGAATTCCTCAACGTGTGATCTTGTAACAAGTGTAAGTCGTCGAATAGTTACCATCTGATGTTTTGGAAATAGGTTAATTATGCAGACCTAAGGGACGAGGATGTGGTCGATTATGAGGACGTAAGGAAATGATGGGGATAGCTAATTTTATGGGACAAGGTCGATTCTGAGGACCTAGGGTAGGGAGGGACCAATTCTAAGGATCGAAGCGAATTCTAAGGGCTTATGATGGGATCAATAAATTCTTCAGGTCGATGTAAATTCTGAGGACCTTAAGTTACAATGACCAATTCTGCGAGTCGGGGTTAATTCTGAGGGCGTTAAATGAGGGTGGCCAATTATGTTCTTTCCCGTTTATTGTTTAGATTCATTGATTCGATCACATGTTCTTTCCAAGTGTGTTTTTTATTTTATTTTCAAAAAAAAAAAAATTGAAAATTTTTGAAAAAACCAAAAATATTTTTGTTCAAAATAAATAAAAATTGGAATTTAAATTTTTCAAAAATGTCACCTTTATTCTATTTAAAGTCTCAAATTGTAAAATTCCTAATGCACTAAGCCAAAATTTACCAAAGATGGAAATTGAAAGAAAATTGACGACTTAACGAATAAGTGTGGAGATTAGTCCAACCCGGTGAGATTTCGAGCCTATCGATCTTTTTGAGTTTTTAAATCAATCCGAGTTTATGATTAACTCAAAGTTCTTTTCAGCGTTTTAATAAGTCGTTGATGATCTCAATCCTTTGTTTTGATCGGTTATGGGAAATGTGTGAAATGTTGTCTCAAAATTCGTGCTAAATATATCTCTAAACTTAATTGATCTCGAGATGCATATGGTAATGTGATTAGCAATTTGGACAATGAAGTAGGCCCTCATTTGTTACCCAAAAATATTAGCCATAAAAAGTTGTGAAAAATTATCCCTTTGCAACCCAAGTTGAGCCTAATAAAATATTTTCCTTTTGTTTGATAACCCGAAAAACCCAATTAGCCCGGAATTGTGAAAATTGAGAAAATTCATCAAGTAAGTCCAAATTGTGCAATAAAAAGGGGCAAGAAAAAAAAATGTTAAAAAAAAAATATTGAAAAAAAAATGAAAATTGAAAAAGAAAGAGAAAAATGAGCAAATGCCCGAAAAAGCACAAATGGACATCATAAGGACATTTTCCAATTCCGAACATTCCGTTTATTCCCATTTTTACCCTTTACACCTTTTAACCCAAAAAGTCCTAACTGAGTCCGAATGGCGAAATTGATTACTGCGTGGAGAGCTAAGACATGAAAAGATAATATGAGAGATTAAATGGTGTGAATTAGAGGTGATGTTCCCATTTCCTAATAACTGTATTCTGATGATGAGATCTTTTCACCATATATTTCCTTCTTTTCAATTTTGTATGCATGAATTTGTGTCCATTATATTTACTCTTTATATCATGCATGCCGAGAGAAAATAGCCACAATCCAAGTGATTCGTTTGTGAGTGCATCCGTAAGAATTTGAATCAAAACGAATTTACGGAAAGTAACGTAATGCTCAATCGGTGGAAATTTGAGGTTTAATTTTTGGCTTCGCACACACACACTATGGTTTGAGACATTTGAATATGAATTTATGGTGATTATTTTTCGAAAAGTTTAAATTGTACAATTTTTAAGTATTTTGATCTTTATTTGAGTCAATAAAGAATTTTGTGGGTGTATTCACTGCAAACCCTCACGAGACAAAACTCATCCTACTAGGGTAACCTAGGGGTTTAAAGGCTTATTGCATACGCTAAATGCAATCGCTCGCCTGCGAAAGTGGAATTTTATTTTAATAAAGGATTTTTCAAGAGTGGATTTTTGGTTAGATTCATTTACATTGCTCGGGACGCGCAAAATTCTAAGTTAGGGGGTTTTCAAATTTAAATTTTTGAAAATAAAATAAAAAACACACTTGGAAAGAACATGTGATCGAATCAATGAATCTAAATAATAAATGGGAAGAATATCCCACACCCCCTAACTTAAATGTTGCATTGTCCTCAATGCGAATCAAGAACACAACATAAAGAGAGGAAACGAAAGATATTACCCAAATGGAGCGATCCCCGATGAGTACGAGTCCATTGAATCTACAAAACACGTTAGAACCAAGCATAACAAAAAGAATAACAAAAACTTTAAGTAATTACTCTAAACTATAAAAAAAAAAAAAAAAAAAAAAAGCTAATTATATACAACCTACGATTTTAACTTCTAATAACTCATATAGTAGAAGTCGAAAAATTTGAGGGTCCACCCAAAATACAATTTGAATTTGAGGGATTAATAATGTACCCTCACTATAAAGCATGCCTCCCGAAAAATAAGAATTCTGTTTGAAAAACGGAAGGCACGTGCAAGGTTTAAAAAATGAACCATCACCAATTACAAAATTTAGGGGGATAATGAAGGATTTTGGTTCATAAGAGGACAAGTCCCATTGGGATCCAAGAAATATAGAATCACGTTCCAAAGATTTTTCAAGTAGTATGGGGAGAGGGGCACACAAAAAGGAACAATCCATATTAGAAAACAATTTAAGCATAGAGTGCTTGTCCTCATAAACCGAAAAATGATCCTCTTGTTGCGTAGCACGTGTGTTGGTCTCTAAGTCGGACGATATTTGAGTCGTATCTTCAAGTACCTCCGAAGACTCAAATGGTATGGGTGAAGGTTTGGGAAGGAGGAATGCATCAATTCTATTGTCCCACTCGCTTTCGTCCAAATGACAAATTGAGGCCCAGAAAGATTGGACTTCATCATTAAGGCTTGCATCTACCTGTCCAAACTCGCGCTCAAACTCTGCTAGGCTCAACTCCTCTAGCTCTCTCTCTTGCTTGGTGTCCTCAAAATTTTCTCCCACAAAATTTTCAATTGAATCTGGTGGAGTGACACGTCTAAGTGTGTGGCCCTTAAGATGAAGCATCTCAAAATAACATTCCCATACAAGAAGCGGATCAACATCCTTAAGACATTCATCCAATTCTTGTGATGGATTTAATGGTTCGATAATAGTGGGGACACAAGGAGACAAATGATCTTCAACCTCAAGAGGTTTTGAAATATTTATAATAGGTTGAGATTTAAAAGAACTTGGATCAATTTCAATGATTTCATTCTCAAAAGTATTAGGTGAAGCGCAAGTCTCGACCTTTTCTAAGTTGTCAAAATAATCATTCAACTCCTTGCAAGTTGCTATAATTTTCGACTCGAGAACAGCACGGTCATCAGATTGCTTTTGTAGATCAAGTAAGAGTTCTTCCAAAGTAGGCTTTCTTGGTTCTAGCACCTCGAATTACTCATTTGATTGAAAACTTACTTCATCTTCAAAACTACCGGAAAAAAATCCTCATTGGGTTCAAATAATGCATCTAACTCTTGCTCCCAATAACGATTTTTTTGCGATATTCTTTTTCAAGTCTTTCTTCTTCAAGCAATTGATTTTGATAAATTTGGAGTTTCTCAGCACTAGGCTTGTATTTAATATAATCATCTTTAGTGATATTGATCCAATGGTCATAAGTCTTGAGTGCCTCCTCCTCCTCACTATTAGCATAACAATTAAAGCCACCAAAAGAGTTAAAATAAGACATTTCAAAGTGGGCAATTCAAAAACGTGACACACATTTTTCTTTTGTTATTTATTTATTTATTTATTATTATTATTTTTTTACGAAGCAGTAAGTCAATTATAATCTATAACAAACAATCCCCGGCAACGGCGCCATTTTTGATCGAGTGGAAAACCGAGCGTCCGTGTAATACGCTAGTCGTTGTTATCGGCTTCCAACCTCAATAATAAAAAACCTAAACTTTTAACTACACTTTTATGGAGTATAGTAGTAAGTCTGGGTATCGAATCCACAGGGAATGTTTTATAGAATTTAATTGATTTATTACTTCTAAAATAAAATTGAAAAAGATGATGATGGTTGACAAGGGGAAATAAGTTGGAACAAATTTATAAAACTAATTAAAATGAATGAGGAAATAGGTTGGAATACAATCCCCCAATCCCTAGTAATTACCCATTAGAATACTAGAATTGTAAATTATAAATTTGAATGAATCCAGTCTTTATAGATCCTAAGCATTACATATATGAGGTTCAAGCCCGCATCATATGAAATCAAAGATAAATATAAAGCGGTGTTAAATAATTACACACACATCATATTCTTAAATATCCCAAGTACCTAGGGCAAGAGAGATTAAAAGATCTAGGATGATTGTGAACTTCTCTTACACGATTCTTTCAAATTTAAATTTAAATTCTATTTCCTACGTAGATAAAGTACATCGGGATGGGTTCATGCATCCCAACCCTTAAAAATTAGCTAAACATGATGAAAACAAAAGAAAACTCTAACAAACATTGTTAACAATTTGCAAAACAATTGAGAATTGAATGGAAAAATAAAATAGAGAATAGAAATTGATACTTGTATTTAGCAAGAGGAGAAAGAGATGAATTTGAATCCAGCAAAACTTCTTCTTCAAACTTACAACTAGGGTTTATGAAAACTTCTACCAAAGAAAACTACAATCTAACTTTCTCTCTCTAATCCTACTCCTACCCTCTAGAATTTGACTCCCTCTCTCTAGAATTCAACTCCCCTTGAAAATGAGGTAGGGCTTGGTCTTTTATAGCACCAAGTTGCACGAATTTGGCATCAAATTTCGCTTGTGGCACAAGTTTTCCAAGAGTTGCACTGCATTAAAAGCATAATTAATGACAAAAATTCGCACATCCAGACTCTTCATTATCGCGCAACTTCAAAATATCGTCACTTCTTCACCGTAGCTCGGATTGAGGTGCCATTTTTTCCAGTATTCTTGTAATTTAGAGCTCTTCAACTTTCTAGTTGTCCCCACCTCTGGAATAAGGCTGAAAATTATGAAAATGCCCTTCAACTCCCCATTTCTTGGTTTCTTTCACTGTTTTGAGTTCTCCTTTGCACTAACTTGCATGAAATACCTGTAAAATACATGAGAAATACACAAAACAAGAAATACTTGCAAAAAAATGTTAGTATCATAAATACGAGACAAATCCAAGATAAATACACTGCACGGGATCATAAAAATACTGAAATTAAGGGGATAAATGTGAAGAATATGTGCCTAATCACCAATTCTGCGAGTCGGGGTTAATTCTGAGGGCGTTAAATGAGGGTGGCCAATTATGTGAGTCGAGGTCAATTCTGAGGACCTTAAGTTGAGATGACCAAACATAATTATGAGGACCTTAAGTTAATATGACCAATTCTAAGGGTCGAAGCCAATTCTGAGGGCATAAGTAGGGATGACCAATTCTAAGGGTCGAAGACAATTCTATGGAATTAAGTAGAAGTGACCAATTCTGCGGGTCGAAGCCAATTTTGAGGGCTTAAGTAGAGGTGACCAATTATGTGGTTCAAATCCAACTCTAAGGTCTTTAAGTAGAGGCGAACAATTCTAAGGGCCGAAGACAATTTAAAGGGCTTAAGTAGAAGTGACCAATTCTATGAGTCGAAGCCAATTCTGAGGGCAATAGAGGCAACCAATTTTGATGATTGAAGACAATTATGAGGGCTTAGGTAGGGGTGAAAAATTCGGCGGGTCGAAGACAATTCTGAGGGCTTAAGTAAGGATGACCAATTCGGAGGGTCGAAGCCAATTTGGAGGGCTTTAAGTGGTAACGACCAATTCTATGGGTCGAACCCAATTCTGAGGGATTAAGTCAAGATGACCAAATTTAGAGGGTCGAAGTCAATTATGAGGTCTTAAGTAGAGATGCCTAATTCTCGAGGTCGAAGCCAATTCTAAGGGCTTTAAGTAAAAGTGACCGATTTTACGAGTGTAATACAATTTTGAGGGCTTAAGTAGAGGCGACCAATTCTGAGGGTCGAAGCCAATTTCGAGGGATTAAACATGACCAATTCTGAGAGTTGAAGCCAATTCTGAGGGCTTAAGTAGAAGTGACAAATTTGGGGGGTCGGAGTCAATTTTGAGGGCTTAAGTAGAGGTGATCAATTCTGTGAGTCGAAGTCAATTCCAAGGGTTTAAGTATAAGTGACCAATTTTATGGATTAAAGCAAATTCTTAGGGCTTAGGTTGTAGTTTTATTTTAGAGACTCCATTGGGGAAAAGGTATTAATCTGAGGATTGGATGTTTCTTTGTTAGGGAATTTTTACTATATCCTTTAGAGACATTGTTAGGAAGATATCTAATTGATTTTGGGAATTTTGCTGGGGAAGTAAGTGTGGTATTAAATGTTTTTCTTGATGAAAAAGGTTTTAAAATTCATTTGGTAATTTTGGGGATTTCCTAAGAATTTTTTGACATTTTGGGGGAGTTTTTGTTCAAAATTTCTGGGAGGGTGGCAACCGGCATGGTGTGAGATGTGACAAATGGTTGTGGAATGGTCTATTGGACTACCTCGAGCAGGTGAAGGGACAGTGCCAATCGATCTTGAATGTCCTAACAAGTGATCGGGTAAATTCTTTTTCCCTCTTAACACCACCTTTCTTCGATGACCTTTTTCAGATATTGATTTTTCATTGGGATCTTGCATCTTCTATTCTTGGGGAATGTCCATCCAGCTCACGGGGATGATAGAGGGCTATGCCCAGCTGTGGCGATTGATGAGTACATTTGATACCTAGGAGAGAGGGTTGCGGGATAGATGAGCCCTTGAGATTCGTTAAAGATTCATCATTGACCGTGGGAGCTTAGTGTTTGCATGCTTGATATAGAGGCATTTCACCTGAAAAGAGACTCAAAAATGCCAAAAAGATATGCATATTTTGTTTGACTATCTGGATTTAGTGTCTTACTCTACATGCACTTTAATTTTCTAGTGAGTTTTTTTCTTTGAGAAAGAGTTTGAAAAGTGTTCTTTTTTTTGAAATTCTCTGTATATGTTTGAGTAGAAGATGGCCTCATAGGCTTTGGTTGTAAAACGTCTTCCTTTTTAAGGGATTTATTTAAAAAGAAGTAGTAAAAATTAATTTCTTGAAATTTTTGAGTAGTGGAAGGCCTTGGCAGCTCGCTTGACATATGAATAAGGGGATAGAAAGTTGGGTTGTAAAGTGGTGCTTGTTGCCTTCAATGGATTGGTTGAATCATGTGTGTTAAAGAGACTGTATTAATGTTGATTTTTCTAGATCTGCTGCTTTGGATCTAACTTTGAAGCTCTTATTAGTGATAGGGGACCTAATAGTGGACCCTCAATTGGCAGCTATTATAGTATGGATGTCATATCATCGCAATCATGTGAGGATGATACTAGTAGAGAACCTAAATGGTCTAGATGCTAGGCGATAAGGTCGTTTCGACTTCCTGAGGGGCAGCCAGTTATACTGTTCATGTGGTTTTCGGAGAGATTTCTTATGGAGATCCCTCCCGAATATCCCTTGGTAGCTGTGCTAAACTTCTTTTCGCATTACTTTATCAGCATGGGATTGGGCATCAAGAGCCGGGAGAATTGATTTGTGGAGCACGGGGCTCAAGGTTTGCATTGATCAGTACCTTGGTGAGGATAATTGTTGCCCATTATGAACCTGGGGGAATACCAGTATGTTTGATTTATCGATCTCCAGTAGACTTATTTTTACTTTACTTGGCAGCTCTTGCGCCAATTTGGGTGGGAGCAGATTGTGCCACCTCGAACACTAGACTTTTTCTAATGGAGGATTTGACAGAGAGCATGCGCATGCGGTTGGCCTCTGTATGGGAAAATTGTCGACCATCGATATGTCATTCCCAGTCTATTGGTAGAGTTTGTTATGTTTGTGGGGATTATTTAAAGTGGTTTTGGAGGAGGGTAGTTGCCAAAATGCTGGCTCTGGACACCTGCCAAAGGTGGTTCGCCATATTTGACACCATGGATGGGGGTTGGTGTTTTCCCTATGTTGGTCGGGGCTTAACATTCCATGGAGCGCCTGTGGAATTTTATTAAAGCAGGGGAGGTTTAAGGACCCCAAGATGTGGATGATGATGATGGGGCTGGTTCCTCTAGCAGCTGTGGGTAGAATCTCTAGGGAATTTATATGTGATGTGGTGTTTGACTATGTAGGGGAATAAATTTAAGAAGGTTATTTCGGAGTAATTGGTTTGTTTTTGTTTTTATTTGATTTTATAAATGTAGGGTCAGGTTGGCAAGGGAAGTTGTTTCGACTCCCTATGTTGATATGATTGCAACAGCATTAATGAAAATAAAGAAAATTTTAATTATATTGTTATGCTTCTTGATAAGTTTTGCATTCGAACTATCTATACTGATCGCTAAGGCATACATAATCCTTTTATTCATGTAAATGACAAAAATGAACTTTCATTCTAGAGTATAAGAAATGAATATCATTTTGTGAAAAAGAAAGGGGTCGTGCTCATGTAAAGCGTATGAGCTGCCTACGTACCTCGGGGGGTTTCGAAAATTTTCTGAGTTTTAATTTTGAAAGTAAAAACATTTTTAGAGGATCAGGCCCCACATAGTTCTGAGTAGAGGAAAATGAAGATTTTTTTAGAATAAAAGGGAGATGAGAGGAATCTTAGCGCGTCAAGATTAAGGGTAGAATTTCTTGAGACGATCCAGGTTGACTGGACGAGCCACGTCTTCCCCCATTGAGGTCAGTGAGCATAGCATCACCGCCAGATAGGATCTTCTTTAAAATGTAGGGGCCGCTCCATTTGGGGTTGAACTTCCCTTTGGGGTCCCAAATGGGTTCTATTATTTCTTTAAAGGATAAATCCCCTTCTCAAACACCACGGTCCTTAACTCTCTTATTGAACGATCGTGATATTCGAAGATGGTATCCTTGTATGTGATACAGAGCCTTCAGTCTTCTTTCTTCTAATAGTGATAACTCGTCAAGAGGACTTTGATGCTAGTCTTCCTCGCTGAATTTTCTTTCAAGTATGATGCATACTGAAGGAATTGTTAGCACAACGGGTAGGACCTCATTTATGCCGTATACCTGCGAAGAAGGGGTAGCCCCAGTAGAGGTTCCAACTCAAGTATGGTAGCCCTAGAGGGCGTAAGGAATCCGATTGGCCCATTATCAAAAACTTTCAGTCATCTTGATGATGTTGGCTTTGAGGTTTTTACTAATAGCTTCAACGGCTCCACTGGTTTGAGGTCGGTAGGGAGAAGATTTGTGTCTTTGAATCCTATACTAGTCTGTTGCTTCTGTGACTTTTGCCACAAAATGTAAATTATTGTCTGACACTAGCTCGTGCGGGGCCCCATATTAGCCGATGATGTTTTTCGGATGAACATGGCCACTTTTTCATCATTCAGCACTGCTATGACTGATCTTCGGCCCATTTGGTGAAGTAATCAATGGCAACCAAGATGAATTCATGCCCGTTGAAGGATTTTGTTATAAATTTCCCTATGATATCAATGTCCCATGTGGAGAACAGTCAGGGACAAATCATGTTATACAATTCCCACAGAAGAAGGTGTTGGAGGTTAGAAAACTACTGGCATTTAAAGAATCTCCGAACATAGGCGGTGAAATCCTGAACCATGGTTGTCCAGTAGTAACCATGTCGGATGATTTTCTTGGCTAGCATATGGCCATTCACATGGGGTCCATATTCCCCACTATGGATTTTCGACATCATCTCTTCAATATCATCCCCTATGATGTAGTTTAAATGGGTTCCATCGAAGTTTATCTTAAACAGTGCTTTGTCGTAGACGATGTATTGGGCAATCAGTTTGTGGAGGGTTGCTCGGTCTTTCTTATTAAAATCTTGGGGATACCTACCATGCTTGAGGAGGTGCCAAATATCATAATACCAACAATCGACTATATCGGGATCTTCTTTTATGATGAGCTCAATGTGGTAGAAATGGGAAGGTTTATCTTTCTTTTGGACTAGGAAATGGTACATTGCTATTCCTTTGGGCATGTCAACCATGGAGTATAAGGTAGCAAGGGCATCGGCTAGGTTGTTCTTTTCTCGGGGCAGGTAGTGGAAGGTGTTATCTTGGAATTGGGAGGTCAACTCTTCTAGGTGGCCATGGAAGGGTAAGAGTTTCCCGTCTTTGTCTTTCCATCTTCTGAGTACTTGACCGTTGATGAGGGTTGAATCCCCATAGATATCTAGGTATTGAATTTATTTCTTGAGAGCGACTTTAAGGCCTACCTTGCAAGCCTCGAGTTTGGTCATGTTGTTGGTGCAGGTAAAATCCAACTTGATGGCAATGGAAGTCTCAGAGTCATCAAGGGTAATTAGGAGTATCCCAATGCCATACCCTATCTTGTTGGCGGTGCCGTCAAAGGACATTTGTCACCGAAAGTCTTCTTAGGAGGTACAAAGGATATTTTCATCCAGGAACTCAAAAATCAAAACATCATTTTCTTCCATAGGGTATTCAGTGAGGTGATTAGGTAAAAATTCTTCCAAATTTACCCCTTAATTTAGAGGCTTTTATTACTTTGCACAACGTAAATTGAGTTGGTTTAACGCATATCATTGCTAACGGTTTCGTCTAACAAGTATCCCGAGTCTCATGTATTTCTTACTGATTTTGCAGGTATTTAATACATGAAAGAAAAAAAGAAACCAGAAGAAGCAAGAGAGAAGAAAGAAGACGAATCAAAAGGGCAAAAGCATAATTTTTACCAGGAATCCGATTGAGGACCCCAAATAAAAGTCGAAGATTTCGAGTTTATGAGCGCGCAGGAAGAAACGACGCTCCAATCCGAGTTCTGGAATAGAAGTTATGAAGACCCGGAGATGTGACATAATCATAAGATTTTGAAGAGATAATGAAGAGAAATTGGGAAGAAAATTCGGACCAATCCGGATGGCACAAAATAACGGATCAATTCAGGTACTTCAATTCACTAAATAAAGTTGCATATACCGGACCGATCCAGCCCCTAAAGATTTTTTCATAAATCCTGTTTAACGGACCAATCCAGATGAAATAAAAAATGAACTGATCCGTTTATCACCCTGACCAATCCGAAATATCCTGACCGGATCGATCCGAGGTTCGAGATTTTGGAGTTATCTCCTTCAAGATAGAGTCTTGCATGACTCCAACTCTTGTATTTTTCGTAGTGTGTAAATTTCTAACACCTCCCAGACATTGGAGGAGCTTTTAATTTGTTTAGAGAAGCATTGTAATTAGTTTTGAGGAGAGAACAACAAGAAACCCTAGTTTTTATGTATCTTTGATTCCAGTTCTACAATGCAAGTAAATTTGTTCCAGTTCTTGCTTTCATTATTGTTGTAGTTAATTCATTAGTTAGTAATTTCATTCTTCTTAAACTTAAGTCGTTAGTTAAAATGTTTTCTTTTATTAAGAGCATGTTTTCTTCTTGTTTTAATATGTCCGACTAAGTTTCTAAGGGTTGGGGTGCATGAACACACCCGATGTAATTCACAATAGAGGAAATAGTTATTTGGAATTGAAATCTTAGATGAATCGTGTCATATAACTGGTAAAACCATCGTAGGACTTTTGATCCCGTTTACCCTAGGTAATTGGGATGCTTAAGAGTGCGACGTGATTATTTGTTAATACGAGATTGCTTTACTCATCCTTTCCTTACATACTGTGCGGGATATGATCCCTCATATATGTAATACTTAGGAGTACTAAAGACCGTGTTCATTTAAGGTCCTAATTCCGAATCTAGTATCCGACGAAGTGAATTTCTAGGGTGTGGGGGATTGTAACCCCACATATTTTTCTCATTTCATAATTAAAGTTTTAGTCAAATTGTCATCAGCTTTCCGTTTAATTAGAGTAGTTACATTTCATTTAGTCGTAATCTTATTAGTTTCATCTAGTTGTAGTGTTCCATTTCCCAAAATCACCTTTTCATTCTTTTTAGAGTCAAAACTATAATTACTTCATCTTTACAACATCATGACGAATTCTTTCATCGTGTTTCCCTAAGGATCGATAACCGACTTATCGGATTATTACTTGAGTGACAGGCTTGCACTTGAGCCTAAATAGCACGCACACTAGACACATTTGTGGTCGCGTCAAGTTTTTGGCAGCGTTGCCTGGGACTCTAAGTAGACTTAAGTTAGATCGAGTCAATCTAGAACTTTGACAAAAAAATTCAAAACATAAAATAAAATAAATTACAAAATCATCTCTCAAAAGCCTTTAATGCAAAATCCTGAACATACTCGGACTCCTCACAATACTCCAACCCGAATTCACGAAAATCCTATTGTTGAGTATAACTTTGAAAGCCTTCACACCCCTCGCGTACCACAATTTTGGGTTCCACTTCCTACTCCTAACCACTCCATAGGTAGTTACACCCTGAGTCAGACTTCAAGTCACACATCTAGGACACCGAGTGAGTACACCGAGTCATTTGAAGAGAGCACGAGCATGATGTCTGATGCGGTGAGTTTCGGTACTGGAGAGGGAGATTTACCCTATCGTCCCATGAAAGATTTACTTTTTCCTGAGCGGACTGTCACCCCTGGTTGCATTTTACCTCCGTATAATGTCGGTCAGTTCCACTTTTGTGATGGGATGATCCAGATTGCTCTTATGTTTCACGGTATGGATTCTGAGAAACCATACCTGCATATCCGTGAGTTCGAAGAGATGTGTGACATATTCAGTGATCAAGCTTGCACGCAGGATACCATTCGTCTAAAGCTTTTTCCTTTTTCCTTAAAGGATAAAGCCAAGACCAGGCCATGGTCTTTACCCCCGAACTCCGACACTTCCTGGAGAGATATGCAATCCAAGTTTATCTCAAAATTCTATCCACAACACAAGACCAACTCTGCGAAAACTCAAATCCAAGCTTTCCAACAACACGATACTGAATCTTTTGACAGGTGTTGGGAACATTTTGAAGAGTTAGTAAGCGCATGCCACCATCATGGTTTTGACAAACACCTAGTGATATCTTTCTTCCATAATGGGTTGACATTAGCTTCCAAAAAACTTGTGCAAACAATGTGTGAAGGACCTTTTTGGGACTTAAAATCCTGCGATGCTGAGGCCCGTCTTAAGTATGTCGTAGAGACTACTCAATCATGGGACACATCTTATCCTAACCAAGCCCAGCCTAAACAAACATCTATCACTCCAACTGCATTCGATCTAT
Source organism: Sambucus nigra (assembly GCA_949130495.1). Taxonomy (NCBI): domain Eukaryota; kingdom Viridiplantae; phylum Streptophyta; class Magnoliopsida; order Dipsacales; family Adoxaceae; genus Sambucus; species Sambucus nigra. The sequence continues at coordinate 170,528,764 of OX422219.1, forward strand.
ACCATTTGGATAGAAATACCTTAATAGATCGTCGATTCGATCTGTTTTAGAGAGATATGAAAGGGTAGTTTGATGGTCGGTTGAGAGATATATCCAGATCCAGTCATGGGTCGAAAGAAAAAGTGTGTGCTATCTGTGAAGCGGGTAATTACACAAAGGCATGCCTGATAATTTCCACCTACAAGTCCATGCACACCGAGCAGGTGGATGATATATGAGGATTCAAGGGAAATTTTAACGCCCCGCATGGGAACTCGTACAACCTTTCATGGAGAAACCATCATGGTTTTAACTACAAACAACCACAAGCTGCAATAAGCTCACATTCACAGGTTGTCCCACCTACACCGCCTCCTCAATTTCATCAAGCACCACCTCCTTTAGCTCCATATGTATCTCCACCGTGGAGGAATCTCGAGGATACAATAAACCAATTCATAAATTCTCAAAGTTCAAAAAATTATAGATATGAACGCATGTTCGCCAACATAAATGTAAACATCTCCAAGTTGCAATCATCTTTGAGTATCCACGAGAAAGGAAAATTTCTTGCCCAGGGCCAAAGACCTCCCCAAAGTCAAACTAGTGTTATTTCCACATCCACCGAACATCAGGAACAATGTCAAGATGTAACCACTCTTCATAGTAGGAGATTTGTTGATTTATCACCTCCCCCACACGACACTTCGAAAGACAAGGAGAATTCGACTAGCACGAAAGAGGCCGAAGATATCTCCTTGAATGAGAGGGACAAAATAGAAACTAGTGAGCCCTAGGTAGTTGTAAAGCCACCCTCCACTGTTCCATTTCCTCAAAGATTGGTTCCTGCCAAAAAAAGGACCATATATGATGAAGTGCTAGAAGTCCTTAAGAATGTGAAATTGAACTTACCTTTCCTCGACGCAATAAGGAAAATTTCAGCCTATGCAAAAGTCATAAAAGACTTATTAACTGTCAAGAGGAGGATGAAGGTAAAGAAAAATGTGTTCCTAGCACAGTACTTGAGTTCAGTTCTTCTTAACAATCTCCCACCTAAATAAAAAGATCCTAGTGCACCCACCATTTCCTGCACCATTGGAGAGAATAAATTCGAAAAGGCCTTACTCGACTTGGGGGCAATTGAGAATATCCTCCCCTACTCAATTTATAGGCAACTTGATCTAGGTGACCTTAAGCCCACAAGGATAACTCTCTAATTAGCGGATCGAATCGTGAAGATATCGAAGGGTATAGTTGAGCACGTGGTAGTCCAAGTGGACACTTTCTACTTCCCAGTAGATTTCATCATTTGGAACACAGAGCCCTCATTCGTCTCGAAAAATCATGTTCCCATCATCCTTGGACGCCCATTCTTAGCTACGGCTAACACATTGATCAATACTCGAAATGGGCAGATACAACTCAGTTTTAGGAATATGGATTTAGAAACAAACATCTTCAACATAGCCCAACACGCGGGGGAAGAAGATGATCTTCACGCGGTGAGCTTAATTGATGAGATCGTAGAAGAGCACTATGAGGAAAATTATCATGGAGATGCCTTAGAATCTTGTCTAGTGTCTAGTCATGAGAGTGAGGGAGCTTACACCGAGTTTGAGAGGGAGATAGAGGAGTTGAGAGGCTTACTCGATGAGAGAGCGTCAAACGAGGACGCGAGAGATGTTAATTGGGTTTGTCGATTCGAAGAGTTACCAAAAAGGGAGGCACGCATGGCACCCTCTAGTGATACATTCCCGATTCTCGAGTTGAAGAAACTACCCTCCAACGTTAAATATGCTTTCCTAGGAGAGGGTCGGACATTTCCTAATATTGTCTCCTCTAGCTTAGATAAAGAGCAGGAGGGTAGGCTTTTAAAAATTTTGAGGAATCACCAAAGTGCTCTTGGTTGGTGTATAGCTGATCTAAAGGGGATAAGACCTCTAATTTTCACCCATAAGATTCACCTCGAGGAGGATTTTAAGCCCTCGAGAGAAATGCAAAGAAGGGTAAACCCCACAATGAAAGGTGTGGTGAGGACTGAAATTATAAAATTGTTGGATGCCGGGATTATCGACCCAATCTCGGATAGCAAGTGGGTGAGCCCCATTCAAGTCATCCCGAAGAAGTCGGGCATGACTGTGATCGAAAATTCCAAAGGTGAGTTATTCCCCCAACGTACCACCACTGGGTGGCGCGTTTGCATTGATTACCAAAAACTCAATGAGGGAACTAGGAAAGACCATTTCCGCTTGCCATTTATTGATCAAATGCTTGAAAGAGTAGTGTTCCACCCTTACTATTACTTCTTAGGTGGTTATTTTGGATATAACCAAATTGAGGTAGATGTACTTGATTAAGAGAAGAAAACCTTCACTTGCCCCTTTGGAATGTTTGCCTACAAACGCATGCCATTTGGCTTATGTAATGCACCGGTAACCTTTCAAAGGTGCATGCTGAGATTATTCAGTGACATGGTTTAGAGAGGGATAAAGGTGTTTATGGACAACTTTAGTGTTTTTGGCCCCTCTTTCGAATTATGTCTAGTCAATCTTGAGAAAGTACTAGCCCGATGTGTGGAAAAGAACTTAGTGTTGAATTAGGAGAAATGCCATTTCAGGTAACTGAGGGTATAGTTCTTGGCCACATCGTGTCATCCAAAGGGATAGAGGTTGATAAAGGAAAAATTGATGTCATAGCTGACCTACCCCCACCAAAATGTCTTAAGGACGTGTTCTCTTTCTTGGGCCACACGAGGTTTGATAGAAGGTTCATTAAGGACTGTAGCGACATCGCTAGACCCTTAAGAAACCTTTTTATGAAGGACACCCCTTTCGAATGGACGAAAGCATGTCAAAGTGCTTTTGAAAAATTGAAAAGCATGCTTGTGTCGGCTCCCATCATGCAAGCTCCGAATTGGACCTTACCATTCGAGCTTATATGTGATGCTAGAGATTATACGATAAGGGATGTTTTGGGCCAAAGAAAGGACAACAACTCTCCTGTCATCTACTACGCTAGCCGAACTTTTATCGAACCACAACTCAACTAATCCACCACGGAGAAAGAATTTCTATCTGTAGTTTTTACTCTTGACAAGTTTCAGTCTTCTTATCAGTTCCCCCATAACTTATTTCATTGACCACGCGACTTTAAAATATCTACTTGCAAAGAAAGATGCAAAGTCGTGCCTCATAAGGTGGATCCTAATCTTGCAAGAGTTTAACCTCTCCATAAAAGATAAAAAAGGAGAATAAAACGTCGTTTCCAATCACTTATCATGGCTTTCATCCGACGTACGTAGTGATCCTATACCCATAGACGGGTATTTTTTTAATGAGGACTTCTTTGCCACTTCTTCTTTGCCCTGGTTTGTAGATATAGTGAACTATCTTGTCACAGGAGCCGCCCCTCCCGTTTGGACACCACATGATAAGAACAGCTTCATCACTTGGTCGCGCATGTTCTTCTATGATGATTTATTCCTTTTTAAATATTGCGCCGACCAAATCAACCGAAGATGTGTACCGAATGATGAAATTCCAAAATTCATCCAATTCTGTCATTCGGAAGCATGTGAAGGTCATTTGTTTGGGAAAAACACAGCCACTAAAATTCTCCAAAGTGGTTTATACTGGCCCACAATGTTCTGGGATGTCAACAATTGATGAAAATCTTGCAACAAGTGTCAACGGATGGGGGAGATTACCCGACGAGACATGATGCCATTAACCCCGATTCTCACCATTAAGGTTTTCGATTGCTGGGGTATTGACTTCATGTGCCCTTTTCCCCTGTACTTTGGGTACCTTTACATCCTAGTCGCGGTAGACTATGTTTCTAAGTGAGTGGAAGTTATAGCTACTAAGACTAATGACAATAAAGTGGTGATAAAGTTCCTGCATGAACACATACTTTCTCGCTTCGGTGCACCTAAAGCGGTAATCAGTGATAACGGTTCGCACTTTTACAACAAGCCGTTCGAAAAACTTATGAAGAAGTATGGTGTAATTCATAATGTGGGAATGACCTATCATCCACAAATGAATGGGCAGGCCGAGTTGAGAAATCGTGAAATCAAACACATACTAGAGAAGATCTCCAATCCTGATCGAAAAGATTGGTCCCTTTGATTGAACGATTCTCTCTGGGCCTACCGTACCACATACAAGAACCCACTCGGAATGTCCCTGTTCCTCTTTGTGTATGGAAACCTTGCCATCTTCGTGTTGAGTTAGAGCACAAAGCATATTGGTCCATCAAGAGGGTAAATTACGATATGGACAAAGTCGGTGAAGCCCACTAGCTTCAACAAAATGAGTTAGAGGAGATACACAATGATGCATATGAGAATGCCAAGATTTCAACTGCCTGGATGAAACTTGCACATGATAAGATTATTCGATGGAAAGATTTTCAACCGGGACAAAAGGTACTCCTCTATAACTCCCGGATTCATTTATTTCAGGGTAAATTGCACTCTCGATGGACTGGTCCATTCGTTGTGAAAAGCGCATTCCCCCACGGAGTAGTAGAATTGGAAGATCCAAAAGGGGGAACACGTTCAAAGTCAATGGACAGCGCCTAAAGCCATATGTTTAGGCGTGCGTAGAAGAGATCGATCCCATTTGGTTATTAGACCCCGTTTACGGGGTAGAGTGAGCTCGAACTGAGAGGTCGTCGCACCCCCGATGTGTATGGAGTGAATTCTTTTGTATAGTAGTTTCACATAGGTTAGGATAGTAGAGTCCGTAGGATCACATCACACAAGGAGAGGAATTCGAGAACCAGCATGCTTTACGAGGTGAGCATTTAGAACCCCAACATCGAGGTGAGAGGTTAGCGATGTCAAAAAGGTGAAAGTCGTAAGAGAGGAGTATACCATTCAATAGGTGAACTAGAGCTGATCTGGGCACCAAATCGATCTGGTCCTGGGCACCCGGATTGGTCCAATTTGGGAATTATCAAAATAAAAAATTAAGGGGTTCGGATCGGTCCGGTCCTGGGAACCCAGATTGATTCGATTTCTACAACTCTTTAAATTCCCTAGGTTCACCCTTTTTTCCCCCAATCTCTCTCCTTCCCTCACATTTCATCCCCAACCCTTACCATTACCCTTTTCCTTCCAAAAATCTACCCTACCCTCTCCCCTCCCCACCTATAAAATCCACACATTCCCCACCCCACTACTCACTCTCTTCCTCTCTTTCACTATTTTTGTCCAGCACTCCTACTCACTCCCAAAACCATGGCCAACCAACCACTTCCCCAAAAATACGATTCCGTCAAAATTCTCGGCCACGGATCCGCCGGCTACCGCTCCCTTCAAGAGAAAAGGTGGTGTGAACGTTTCTTCGGACAACCTCACAAACTCCAAATAGAGCGCCAAGTCATTTGGAATGACATGCCTAATCCCATCACTACTCTTTTTATGGTCCGGAGTTGATGCCGCTTCCTCAATGAACCTCATAATGTGGTATGGCCCAACGCAGTGCACGCTTTCTATGGCTCACTTGTTCGCACCGAGAACCATGTGGATGAAGCTTACATTAGCTGCCTCCGCGTCCCATTCTCTTTGGAACTTCTGACCCAGAAGTTGGCTGCCAAAGATGTCCCAACCCCACATTAATACATTTACCCAGACCCTCTTCCCTCACTTGAAAAAGACATATGCATGTCCCGCATCGACCCCAATGCTCACTAGATCACCGAAACATACCCGGTGGGGAAGCTAAGTGAGAAAGCGAGCCTCACTTTCAAAATCGTGTGCACAAAAATTCTCCCAACAGGCAATAACTCGGGGATACACCAGCGTTAAGCCACCCTTGTATATCACCTCTTCGACCACAACAGCCCCAACAGCCTAGCTGCCTGCATTTATAAGGACATATTCTTCACCGCGATGGATAAAAAGGGCATCACCCCTCTCCCCTATGCCCAGATCATCACATCCATGTGAGCCGACGTCGAAATTGCACCCCCACAGGATTTCCAACGCCTCCCAACTCCTTTTGGGGCAACCACCCGGACTAAATGTAAAAGACAACAAGCACACATCCAAGCCCGTTTAGCCCCAGAGGATAGTGATGATGAAGAGGAGGATAGTGATGAAGAATAGGAAGCAGGAGGACATGAAGAGAGCAGCGATGAATATAAGGAGGACATTGTGATGGGTGAGGGTGACGCAGATTATTATAGTGATGCAGATTCAAATTTTTTGCCCGCCAATGCAGAAATTAATAAGAGTCTTTTGGCAGTCGAATCACGACTTGATGTCTTCATCCACCAATATAACACTGACCGAATAGCCGACCTAAGGGCTTACCAGCATGATGCACCGTCTCCAAGCGAAGATATATCGGTTGACTATGGATGCACCACCACCATCCTATTTCTATGACCCATATGATCCAAACGCGCCCGATAGATACAATCCCCCGGCCCAGTGATGATTTTTCTGAAAATTGGTTATGTAGTTGTTGGTTATTCTCACTTGGTTGTTTGTTTTTCCTTTTCATTTGTACTACATGCTGGTCAGCTTATATAAAATTCTGCATTTTGCATATTTGTTCATTTTATTTATTCACACTTTGAATTCGCTTCGAGTTAGATTTTAGTCCTTTTTTCTTGAGGACAAGGCAAAAGTCTAAGTTAGGGAGGTCAAAAGTGCGTCATTCTAAAACTTCACAAATTTTCAAAAAAAAAACAACAAATTTTTAAAAAAAATCATAGAATTTTGAAAAATCCAAAAATATTTTTCTTCAAAATAAATAAAAATTGGAATTCAAAATTTTCAAAACTATCATTAAAATTTGGTTTAAATTCTCAAATTGTAAAAACATAGTGCACAAAGCCAAAATTGACCAAAGATGGAAATTGAGCGAACATAGATGACTTAACGAATAAATGTGGAGATTAACAAAATGGTGAGATTCGAGCCTATCATTTTCGTGATTTTGTAAATCAATCCAAGTTAATTCTTAACTCAAAGTCTTTTCAGCATTTTATTAAGTCATCGAGGATATCAATTCTTTCACTTTGATCGGTTATGGGAAATGGAATGTTGTCGTGAAAAATGCGCTAAATAAATCTCTAAACTTAAAACAATCTCGAAATGCATATGGTAACGCAATTAGTATTTTGGACAATGAAGTAGGACCTTGTTTGTCACCCAAAAATAAGGGCCAAAAAAGTCATGAAAAATTACCCTTTTTGCAACCCAATTTGAGCCAAATAAGTTTTCCCTTTCGTTTGACCGCCCGAAAAAATCCAATTGGCCCGAAATTGTGAAAGTTAATAATCCCAGAAATTTGAGTCCAAAAAGTGCAACAAAAGGGGCAAAAGAACAACAATGCTCAACAGAAATAGCAAGTAACAGAAAAATGTAAAAAAATAGAAAAAGAAAAGAAAAACGAGCTAAAGCCCGAAAAAGCACCAATGGACATCATAAGAATACTTTCCAATTTTGAAGTTCCCAACCATTCCCATATTACCCGTTACACCTTAAAACCCGCAAAAGTCCGAACTGGATCCAAATTACAAAATTGAGTACCGCTTAGAGAGCCAAAACACAAAAAGATAATAAACGAGATTAAAGGTGTGAATTGGAGGCGATGATCCTATTTCCCTATAACCATAATTCGATGATGAGATTCATTTACCATAAAATTTCGTCTTTCTATTTGTGTTCTTGAACTTGGTTCCAATGCATTTACTCTTTATATCACGCGCAACGAGAGAAAATAGCCACACTTCGGAGAGATTCATTTGTGAGAGCATCCCGTGAGATTTTGAAATCAAAACAAATTTTCGGATAAGTAACGTAATGGTCTACCGGTGGAAACTCGAGGTTAAATTTCTGGCTTCGTACACATGCACTATAATTTGAGAACCTTGAACATGAACTGAGGATGACTATTTTCTGGAAAAGTTGGAATTATATAATTTTTGCGTATTTTGAGTTTTCCTTGAGTCGAATTTTGTGGGTATATTTACTGTGAACCCTCACTAGATACAACTCGTCCTACTAGGGTAACCTAGGGGTTTAAAGGCTTGTTGCATATGCTAAATGCAATCGTTCGTCCGCGAAAGAGATATTTTATCCCATTTTAGAGTTGGATCATGTTTTGATTCTTTTACATTTCTCGGGATTATCAAAGTTAGGGGGGTTTGCTTAAGCGTAAATTCTTCCAAATTTACCCCTTAATTTAGAGGCTTTTATTACAACGGACAATGTAAATTGCGTTGGTTTATCTCATATCATTGCTAACGGTTTCGTCTAACAAGTATCCCGAGTTTCGTGTATTTCTTATTAATTTTGCAGCTATTTAATACATGAAAGAAAGAAATAAAGAAACCAGAAGAAGGAAGAGAAAAGAAAGAAGACGAATCAAAAGGGCAAAAGAATAATTTTTACCACGAATACGATTGAGGACACAAAATAAAAGTTGAAGATTTCAAGTTTATGAACGCGTAGGAAGAAACGGCATTCCAATCCTAGTTCTGGAATAGAAGTTATGAAGACCCAAAGATGTGAGATAATTATGAGATTTTGAAGAGATAATGAAGATAAATTAGGAAGCAAATCCTGACCAATCTGGATGTCACAAAAAAAATGGATCGCTTCGGGTACTAGAATTCAGTGAATAAAGCTACGTCAACCAGACCGATTTGGTCCTCCTAAAAAAAGGATCGATCCGGTTATCACCTAGACCAATCTGAAATATCCTGACCAGATCGATCCGGGGTTCGAGATTTTGGGGTTATCTCCCATAAGATATAGTTTTGCATGACTCCAACTCTTGTATTTTTTTGTAATGTATAAATTTCTAACTCCTCCCAGACATTGGAGGAGATTCTAATTCGTTTAGAGAAGCATTGTAATTAGTTTTGAGGAGAGAACAAAAAGAAACCCTAGTTTTTATATAGCTTTGATTCCAGTTCTACAATTCAAGTAAATTTTGTCCACTTGTTGCTTTCATTATTGCTGTAGTTAAGTCATTAGTTAGTAATTTCATTGTTCTTAAACTTAAGTCGTTAGTTAAAATGTTTTCTTTAATTAAGAGCATGTTTTCTTCTTGTTTTAATATGTCCAACTAAGTTTCTAAGGGTTGGAGTTCATGAACCCCACCCGCTGTAATTCACAATAGAGGAAATAGTTGTTTGGAATTGAAATATTAGATGAATCTTTTCGTATAACTGGTAAAACCGTCGTAGGACTTTTGATCTCGTTTACCCTAGGTAATCGGGATGCTTAAGAGTGCGACGTGAGTATTGGTTAATACGACACTACTTTACTCACCCTTTCCTTACATACTGTGCGGGATACGATCCCTCATATATGTAATACTTAAGAGTACTAAAGACCGTGTTCATTTAAGGTCCTAATTTCGAATCTAGTATCCTACGAAGTGAATTTCTAGGGTGTGGGGGATTGTAACCCCACATATTTTTCTCATTTCATAATTAATGTTTTAGTCAAATTGTCATCAGCTTTCTGTTTAATTAGAGTAGTTACATTTCATTTAGTCGTAATCTCATTAGTTCAGTATTCTCAAATTTTGCATCTAGTTGTAGTGTAACATTTCCCAAAATCACCTTTTCATTCTTTTTAGAGTCAAAACTAGAATTACGTCATCTTTACAATGTCGTTACGAATTCGTTCGTCCTGTTTCCCTGAGGATCGGTACCCGACGTATTGGATTATTACTTGAGCGACCGTCTTTCACTTGAGCCTAAATAGCATGCACACTAGACACATTTGTGGTCGTGTCACGATGTAGTCAAATATGGATCTTCCTTTCATGGCTTTTTGCATAACATACACAATATCAAATTCTTCTAAAAGCATAAACCATCGGGCGATTAGGATGGACACGGTAGGCTTCTTGAGTAGGTACTTAATAGGATCCATTAGGGACACCAGTTTTGTTGGACAGGAGGGCATATAGTGTTGTAGTTTTTGGGTGACCCATATAAGGGTGGCACATTCTTTCTCCAAGGTAGTGTAGTTAACTTCATTCCCGGCCAACTTGCAACTGGCATAGTAGATGGACCTTTCTTTGCGGAACTCTTCAAGGTATTGGGCTAGCAAAGCCCCAGCTGCAGCATCCATTATGGTCAGGTATAGGAGTAGGTGAAGATCAGGTTGTGGTGGCATGAGTACTAGAGATTTGGTTAGGTATTTCCTCATTCTATCAAAGGATTCTTAGCAAGATTCTTGCCAAATCTTGGTTGAATCCTTCCAGATGACTTTGAAGATGGGTTCAGAAATAGAGGTCAACTGGCTGATGAACCGGCTGATATACTATAATTTTCCAAGGAATCCCCAAACTTTATTCTTATTCGGGATGGTGTCATTTCAAGTATGGCTTTCAATTTGGCAGGATCTACTTCTATCCCTTTGTCACTAACCATTAATCCTAACAATTTTCCCTTGGTAATGCCCAAAACACATTTATGTGGGTTAAGTCGCATCTGGTATTATCATAGTCGCTCGAAAAACTTTAGAAAGTGGGAATATGACCTTCCCTAGTCTTTGACTTGGTAATCATAACATCCACATTGACCTCAACTTCTTTGTGTATTATATCATGCAAGATGGTTGTGGCATCTCTCTAGTAGGTAGCCCTGCATTTTTTAGACCTAATGGAATAATGTTTTAGTAAAAGGTTCCCTAAGGGGTGATAAATGCAATTTTCTCTTGATAATATTGGTGACTCTTGATCTGGTTATATCTGGTAAACCCATCAATCAATAACTTTAGAGTGTGATTGGCTGTGTTGTCCATAATCATGTCCATATTGGGTAGAGGGTAATCATCCTTTGGAGAGGCCTTGTTTAAGTCTCGGTAGTCAACATACATGTGAACCTTTCTTCAAGATTTCGACACGGGTACGATGTTGGATAACCATGTGGGATATCCGATCACATGAATGAAACTGACGTTCAACTGTTTGACCACTTCTTCCTTAACCGTGAGCAACCATTCGGTGCAGAGCTTTCATAATTTTTGTTTGATCAATTTGCATTCTAGGAGCAATGGGATCTCATTCTGGGAGCGTTGGAATCTTGGGATCAATATCGAGTATGTTGTCGTACGACCATACGAATACATCCACAAATTCCTTATGTAATTTTTTGAGTTGCGCGTGATCATGCTTGTCAAGGGTAGACCCTAACCTAATCTTGCGCATTTGGCTACTAGAGTGGAGATTAATAACAACAGTTCCATCTTCATTAATTTGAACATGGTTATTTTATTTGTTATTAACCTTATTTAGATAACTTAAGAATTTTTAATTTCTAAAATCATCATCATCAAGAGTTTTATTAGAATCAAGACAATTAATGTAAGGCACAACAAGATACTCAAAATCTTCATTTATTTCATTGTTAGGAAAAATAACGTTGAGAACCTTATCGAAGGAGGTTTCGATTACATCAGAATAAGGAGGAATAATGAAAAAAAGGGGAAATGGGATAAATATAAGAGTTGGGTTATATTTTAGTAGGTGGAACTGGTATAACATGCTAATTGTGGACAGGAGCATCAACAGTTCTGTTCAGTCGGGATGCATCCAATATTGTAGTGCTTGAGTGGATTATGGAGAGTATCATCCCTAATGTCTGCAATTTGAATGAATCCTCAAATCCTCTTCCCTCTAAATCTTCGGTAGCAACTGTGGTCTTCTCAATGAATGGTCGCACGTGATGCTGGGAACTTTCGTCCCACAAATGGTTATCTTGGAAAAAGATCTCCATTCCTGGTTTAATGATCATACCACGGTTTGGGAAAGCTGCAAAAACTAGAAATCTTTACCCTCTCTCTTGAATCATCCATTCAAGGATTCCCTTGAGACAGTCTTGGCATTTTCTAGCCTTTTATTCAATAGAGGTTAGTGGAGAATTATGAGTTCCTCTGCTGATGGCTGATAACCTAGGACACAAGGAGGAAATGCCTTCTTCAATATAATGGGTTCAAGTATTCTCTTTTGTCATCGTCCTAGCCTAGTCCCGGCATGAAGTGCATGTTTTAGAAAATTTGGGTCACATTGACGTTTCCATGAGGGTTATACTCCATATAAACCTTATCTTTGAAATTATCCCCTGTATGGAATAATAGTGGTTCGACTTGGAAACCTGATAGAGGCATATCATTTTCCCCATGCTATATCTCTAGTACCACATTATTAGTGCTTGCATTCTCAGTATTTTCATTGTTACCAAGATGGTGATGACCTGCCCATTAGTGAACAACATCAGTTCCTGATGGAGGTAAGAAGACACACCTTTAATACTATGGAGCATTGGTCGTCCAAGCAGCAGATTGAAATAAGAAGGGATGTCAATGACTTGGAATTCAATAACGTAAGTTATAGGGCTAACCCCTTTCATAATTTTTATAGATCCCATCACTTCCTGATGAGTATTATCATACGAGTGCACCACGGCAGAGGTTAGAGCAAGGTTGCTCACTTTCAGTCCCAAGCAATTGAGGGTTCTCAATGGATAAACATTAAGAGATCATCCATTATCGATAAGTGAAACTAGGACGGTCTTTCCCATGACTTTGACAGAGATATTGAGAGAATAGTTATAGTTTGGTCCAATCTTAGGGATTTCTTCTTCGAAGAAAGATAACATTATAGTAGAGGTTAGGGATTCGACCAGTTTTAATACTTCTTATGGCGTGGTGGAAGGAGGGACTGTGGGCCAGTGAGTAGTTTGAATAAGGCATTCTAATATAACTAGGTAGATATAGAGAGTCCCCACAAAGTCATGTTATCTTGGGTCTTCTTCAATTGATTGAGGATCTTGCTCTCCTTGAGGGTAATGTATGGCATAGGAAGATTATCAACACCTTTTCCCTTGTCGATCGCTAATGATCGTGAGTTTGGAACTTGGTAATGCCTCCTTGATCTAGTCATATGGTTCATAGAAGAGAGAAAAAATAGAAATCCCGTTTCCTCATCTATCTCGAGTGGTTCATCCACCTTGTTGATTTCTCCTAGAAGGTCCTCAAATGATATCCTTACACATATGATGACTATTGGGCTAGTCTTTTCTGGTCTTTGCTCTTTATCTGAACTATCGAATCGACCACCCTTTCTGGTGGAAACGACATCATCCTTCCACGGGAATTTAATACACTTCATAACCTCAACGTCCTCTTCGTATAGATCCTCGCATTCCATGAGGAGATGTAAAAGTGAAGGGAATAGGATCCTTTGTAGTTTCAAAGCATCAAGTACCTCCGACATACTATAAATTTCACCAGTTTATCGGAATAATTCTTCTATGATCTGGACGACGTCATCCAAGTTGACTTCATCAGTAGGTACCACCCAACTATTTGACTCTAGAGCCCATTTTTTAGCTTTTAAGAATAGTGTACTAAATCTCTGGCAGTCCATGGTCATCTCTGAGGGAAATTTTAGTTCGAACTCTAGAAGCTGGTTCAATAATGCTGACAATTCTATATCTTTCCCTTCGGAATGGGTATAGACAGCAATACATGCTTTAGTAAAAAATGATAGAGACTGATCGGCAAAACAGGTAGGATGTAGGAGAAAATATAGACAAAATTGGAGGGGTTTAGGAGAATATATAGGTATAATGAATGATTTACTTAGTACGATTTGGTTAGATATATCAAATTATGAGTCTTATGGGTGTGGATTATGCGTAATGTTTGGCTTAGAATTAGATGGTGAGGTGATGATACCTCGATCAATCAGACCTCGGAGTACATTTAGGAGGTGGAAACATTGATCAGTGATATGGCCATCACTTTGGTGGAAATCGTAATAGGCATCAAGTTTGAAAATTTTGGGAAGTGGGCTTGGTAATAGAGGAGGGTCCAATGGCTTCATAAGATTTCATCTTAAAATGGTTTGATAAACTTTGGAGAGGGGATCATGAAGCCTATTGTATTCTTTTTTTACTGTGTTAAGGTGGCTTTCTGGTGCCCATACAGTGGTAGGTTGAGAGATGTTATTGATGGTTGAAACTGTGATATTAGCAGGCTTCTCATACTTTATGGGAGTATATTGTCTGGATACTTTCTTCGGCTCAACTTATGTCATGGCAAGACTTTCTTCGATCTCTAATCTCGCTTCTCAGAGGGCTCGAAAATGAGGGTAGTACTGTCCTCCCATTGTTTCTCGAACATGAGGTAATAATTTTTTCTTCGCGATACTAACTTGCTCCTCCTCGGAAGGCCGATTGGTCATAGTGGCTCCTTTTTCTCTCCACTTTGCTATGAAGTTACTGACAAATTCCCTAGGATCCTATTTTAGGATTTCTAAATCAGGGTGGGTAGCCTCCAATTCTTCATTTTACTTGTACTGTGATATGAAATCGTGGAAACACATTCCCAACTGTGGATTCTGGACTCCTCAAGAGATAAGAACTAGTGAAGAGTGCTTCCCTTCAAAGTCTCTTGGAACATTTGGGCCATTATTTTCTTGAAGACGCCTAAGAGAGTCATGGCTCTATTGTAACTTTGGAGATGAACAATTAGGGGTCCATTACCCATAAACTTCTAGATGTTGGGCTTCTTGAACTTTTTCGATAGCCTTTATATGGGATAGGGAGACATATGGGTGTAATCCATGTAATTCCCAGAGATTAAGACGTGGTCAACATCTTGAGGTACTTCTTGACCTTTTTCAACTCTTCTTCCTCTAGATTAATAGTTATAGGTAGGTTAGCCACTAGCTGGGCAAGATTCAGCATTGCGAGCTAGGCTGGCGACGACCCATTCGTACGAGGATCACGTGGAGCCTGCTGATATTCCTCTGGGACCCAAATAATCTCTGGTGCGGGTGGACCCATAGCGCTAGGGAAGAGGGCCTCGTGTTCTCCAAGAACGGGGACCCAGTTTTGTTATAACTCGTGAACCTCGGTTTGAAGGTTGTCAATCTTAATAGTGAGTTGGGATATTACTGTCATCAAATTTGGTTGCACATTCGGTACTTGGTGTGTGTTTTCCATGGAAAGCGGGTGAAGATGAATTCCAAACTTGAAGGAAGTAGAAAAGGAACGGATGGATCCTCGAGGTTGTTCTACAAAAAATCGAATCCAGTAGGGAGTCAGACCGGGGGTCGGGTATGCGATCGACCTAAGAAGCAGAAAAAAATGAATTTAATTTTGAAAGAGAAAGGGTAAAACTGTTATTTTTTAAAAGGAAGGAAAATGTTTTTTACATTTTTGGAAAAGAGGAGGAAAAAATGTTTTTTGGGTAAAAAGGAGGAAAAAATATTTTTGTTATAAGGAAGGAAAATGCTTTTGGTATTTCAATAGAAGAGGGAAAATGTTTTTAACACTTTCGGTAAAGAAAGAGGAAAAATTAGAAAAAGGATCTCGGCATGATTATTATTATGTTTATTATGTTCTCACTTATATTAGGTTTACCTAAATGCAAAAATAAATGTCGGATGGGCCCGAGCCTGGGAAAATTGGGTTTGAAAAATATGTAAAAAACATGGTTGGACTTGTTGCTAGGCTCATGGACAGGGTCCCATTTAAAAAAAAAGATAAAATCGTGTGAAATTTGGGCTGCATGCCGACCCGTCATTTCGGTAGAGTTTCGGGTAGAAATTGACGAACTAAATATGAGTGCCCTAGGTTTGACACCTACATGAGGGTATGCAATTTTGGGGTTAATTGGAAGGATTCTACCCTTTGTCATGACTTCCACAATATACGTCTTACTTTTGAGGGAAATCGGTACGTGTGGACAAGCCATTTGATATACCTTAGTGTATGTGAATTGCCTCACTATATACCTCGTGGGGACAGTACGTGTGAGACAAAATTCAATATACTCAACGTACGTAAATGAGCTTTCTATGATATACCTCATGTCATGACTTCGATCAAGCAGTACGACGTGGAGGAAACTGTTCAATATACGTCAAAGCTACTTGGCCAATGGAAGGTGAGAGTCATATCGCTTAGTCTAACTGCGACCTACCGGACCAGCGCCCATCATGAAGTGACCCCGAGTTATAGGAAAAAAATTTGGTCAGTAGCAATGCTCTTTAGTGATGTAGTGTTTAAAATGATTGATTCTTGATTATCATTTATGGAGATAATATCTTTATTTGGCATGATGAACATTATACTAAGCAGGGGAGAATGTTCAAGTATAAAACGTAAATCTAGCATGGAGCATGAAGATAACACTAAGCATGGATATGTGTGAATATATACAAGTGAGTGTGTGGTAGTGAACCTAAGCATGGATCAACCACAAGTGGTGTGTGATAAGTGTGAGTGAGCATGTATATATACAAGTGTGATAAGTGGAGGTGTGTGTTGGTGACACCTAAGCGTGGATATTGTAAGTGGTGTGTGCAACATGTGGATATAAGTGAACCTATGTGCACATAGTGTGAAGTGTACATTGATAGTATATACAAGTGTGTGAATGAGTAATGATATAAGCATGAGGTACATATGTGCAAGAAATAATAGAGAGTAAAAAGGGAACATACAGGTAAGTGCATATACACACAAAAAGAAAAAGAAAACTCCCATGCAAACAGAGTTTAGCCCTCCTATAAAAATGTCTCTAATGGAGTCGCCACTGTGGCCATCCCGATATATCCTCCCTTATCTCTCCTATCCTCCCAATGGGGGTTGGGGGGAAAGGGGGAATAAATGTCTCGCGCCCTTCCTAATCTAGGAATTCTCCGCTTGTCGTCAATGTGGGGTAAATGTAAAGAGATGGAGTCGCTATCCTATTTCGCATAAAACAAGCAAAAGAACATGTCGCCGTGTCTAGAGAGCGGCATCGAAAACAAACTGATGCTTATGAAACCAATAGCTCAAAGTTTTGAGGGCTAAGTTACGGAATGGGAAGGTGTTACGCACCCATTCCACCCTTTCGGTCTCTCATGGGCTTGTGTTATTATTTCCCTTTATTTCTCCGTGAAGTGTATGTATGTGTATATATATAAATGGAGATCAGAATTGCCCAACTCATACAATGGAAGAGATAGAATGAGGTCATGCATTGGAATGTTCCCAAAATAATATTAAAAAATATGATTTATGCATTTATCGTGATATTGATCATTATAATGAAACGATAATATGTGTTGGATAAAACCCTTATAAGGATCACCAAAATAAAAATGTATTAAAATAATGCAAGAATATGAAAAATATGAAAATGGGAAATTTGAGAAAATTGGAAATTTTGAAAATTAGAAAATTTGGAAATTTAGAAAATTGGACTCGAGTCTCGGATTTTAATTCGAAATGCTTACGTAGCCTATAAAGGCATCAAAGTCCACATACTTCGCATGCGACATAAGGGTGGGTTTTATCCCATAAATTCGAATGGGATTTTATTATGTGTGTGGGTGTGTGTAGAAAATATATTTTAGTTTTAAAAAGGTTTGATGGATAATCCCATTGGAATTTATAGGTGTAACCCTCTTTTTTTTGTTTTGGGTTTTTTTATAGAAAAATAAAGGGTTTTTTACCAATTAGTCCCGTTTACTAAGTATGTAGTTCAATAGGTCCTAACATCTTTTTTTTACTCCATCAGGTCTCATGAAATAAGATTTTTTCTCCAATAGGTCCCATTTGTAAACATATAGTGAATATTCACTGTATGCATAAATGGGACGTATTAGGGAAAAAATGTTGTGATAGGGCCTAACAGGAAATATCCCCTTCAAACAGGACTTAATAGGAAGATCCCCACATATAATGTATATGAAATATAACTAATAAAAAGGTGAGATGTTAATGTGTATGAACTAAAGTAAAAAAACTAGATTATGAATTTATGTAATTAATGTGAAAAATAAGAAATTTAAATAGAGAGGGAAGGATTTGGACCTTCTTTCAAGAATTGAAGCTTGGTTTGATCTTGGATGAACTACCTTGAATGTTGAGATGATTGTTGGATGAGAGAGAATGAGATTTTTCCAAATTCGGTATGAAAATGATGAGAATGTAAGATGGGATGGAATTTCACATAAGGAAACTTCGCTGATTGCAAGAGAATATTGTTGAGATCATTGATGCTAATTGATTTGAGGTGTGTTTTGGGAGTTAGGTAATTACATCTATTTATAGGGTAAGGGGATGCCGATCGACATGGTCCCCTCCCTTCCAATCGACAGGTAACCCTAGACACACTGACGATAGGCAGGGAAATGGACCTACAATTGGCAGTCTCGTGCAGATTTTCCCAAAAAAATGGTCGTAGAACGCAAACCACTGATCCAAATTGTGCACGGAGAATACCATTAGAAAGGTATTTGAGAGACTTTCAAGATTCCTTGGGCTGATCTCGAGTTTGGGAGTCGACTTTTGGTCAAAGGGGGCTTGGAAGCGCCCGTCAGTCCTTTGGACGGGAGATCGTCAAACGAAAATGGATCGTTCGTCTGAACGGTAATTCATAATCACGAACAGGGAGGACCTTTGGAAAGGTAATGTGAGATACTTCGACATTATAAAGATCTTCTCTCTGCTCAGAAATTTAACTTCGGTCAACCGGGGTCCGAAAGTGCTCGATGATCTTTTGGAGTAAAATGGGTCGTTTCTCCGTACCATAAGGCTGATTCGCACATGGGGTATACCATTGGAAAGGGTATTCAGTGACCTTCTAAGAATCATTTAGTATCATTTGAGTTGAAGAGTTAACCTTGGTCAAATGGATCCCGGGAGTTTCGGTGGCCTCTGAATCAATTTTTGGGGGGAAACGGATCATACGTCTGAACGGTTATGCTGTTTTTCACAGGAGACAGACTGTTGGAAAGGGGTTTCAGTGCCCTTTGATGATTCAAATATCTTTTTCTCTAACAATGAAGTTGATTGGGGTCAAATTGGGGCCCGAGAGTGCACGGGGGCCTCCAAATCGATCTCCGGTAGTAAAATAGTTCATTCGTTCGAACTGTTATGTTGATTCATGCATGGGGCAGACCGTTGGAAATGGGATTCAGATCCCTTTGAAGATTAATTGATCTTTTCATCTGATAATGAAGTTGGGTGAGGTCAAATCGGGTCTCGAGAGTGCCCGATGGCCTCTAGATCGGTGCTCGGAGTATGACCTAGGGCTTGTAGTGAAATGGGGGAGTGATAGGGACTTGGGGGGGGGGGGTCCTAGAATGTGGTGTCTATAGATACCATGGATGTACATTCTATAACGTCCTTTATCATTAAGAAGGAGATATTTGGATAATTTGAAACATGAGAAATTTTGAATTTGGAATCTATAGGAAGCTAGATTGTTAGCTACATTATTTGATTCTCTCCAAGAATGGCAATAAGTCCCTGAAAGTAAAGATTAAATGTCTATGATTGATGAAATAACCTCTATTAGATTCCAAGGAGTATCTTTAATAAGGCCATTTTAAATATCAATAGAGAATTTAAAGTCCGATTCCACTTGAATAGAGTAGAGGTTAAGGTTTAAGCAAAAATTTCAACCTCTCATGATTGGCATAAGCTCTTCTCTGTTGTTTGTACAAGTACCTTCAAAGGATGAAAAAGCCTCAATGAGCAGACCCTTGTGTTTACTAATGATGCCACCTGATTTTTGCTAGACCTGGATTTCCTTTTGAAGCCCCATCATAGTTTAATTTCACTACCCCTTGTAGTATACTATTCATTATAGCCTTAGGCTCAATAGAATAATTATGAGGATGAAAATAGCATTCTATAGACGTCAACATGAGTTGTCTTAACAATTTTCCACCATTTTTCACTTTCTACTTTAGTAGCTCCACTTGCAAATATAAACTAGTGATGGGCAAGCCTAATACCTCAATTCTTTATGCAATCAAGTACAGTGAGAAAATTAGATAAGAAGTTAATGTATAGGCTGCACAACGAAAAGAGAATTAACTTTTATACTAAGACTATAAAAACTTTGTTAGATATACAAATATCAAACGAAAATCCATTTTCCACTGATGTGATAAGAATAACTTCCACAATGAAGCTATGAAAATGGTCCAGAACATGATACACTATTTTTCTCGTGCTGAAAAGTATATGTAATTTTTAATTTTTCATTACCACCGGAAACTACGACACAACTACTCCCTATTTCCTTACTCATTCATTTCACCTTCATAACTATTCTCAAGATGTCAATAGCATCCCACAATTCGTGTGCATGTCTAATATCATAATGCTAAACTTTGTAGCAGATGTGTACTCCTGGAAGGTTGCAACACCTTGATTCTACTTCCCACTCTATAAATCTGAATTCTCAGAGCAAGTAACAAGATATCTAGTAAGGGTAATAAAATTTGATTTCATCGTACTCATAATCGAC
Source organism: Sambucus nigra (assembly GCA_949130495.1). Lineage (NCBI taxonomy): Eukaryota > Viridiplantae > Streptophyta > Magnoliopsida > Dipsacales > Adoxaceae > Sambucus > Sambucus nigra. The sequence continues at coordinate 170,549,048 of OX422219.1, forward strand.
AAAACAACACCTTGTTTTGTCACAGTCACGATTACTCACAAAGGAAAAAATCAACAACTTGACATTTGAAACCTTAAATACATACTCATCAGTTCAAAGATGGAAACGTAAATATAATAGTATATCAGTAAACAAAGATTCATTTGCATCGAAAGAAATATATTACAAATAATACAAGAAATCCCCTTGAAGTCTCTCGTAAAACAGATGGGTTGCTTATCCGAAGAGCATTATGAAAATGTTCATTTATGACAGCATACAAATCTCTTTCCCTCCTCCTTTTTTCAGTCTTGGTACCGACAATGTAAAGTAAATATTATTCATTGATAAATAGAACTATGATATACCATAAATCATGAAACATCACAATAGGGAGGGGAAGCATATCCAATAAAATGAGTGGAGATCCTCTCTCAAATATTATTTGACATCAATACAACATCGAAGAATGGAGGATCATAAAATTTGAGGTAATGAATTTTCTTTTTACACTTATTTGTAGATGATAAACATAAACAATCCACCACACTTCATTCACAGAATGAATGTGCTGACAAAAAGGACCACTAAAAAATTTTTCACGAGACAAAATGAATATATTTTGTAAAAGATTATAGTACTGAAAAACTACATACAATATAAATCTACATTTACAAAACTAAAAGACAATATTAAGTAGGAAGTGTTTTCTGAACCATAAATTGTTTGAATCTTTTCTCATGTAACCATTGCAAAGTCATACAAGTGTCACTGAGTCACTCTTAAGAACATCTAACCTACTTCAGAAAAATAGTTACCATAAGACCAAATTACATAAGATAAAATTAACCAGTAATAACTAATTATAATGTCTTACATTTTTATGACACTATAAATCAAAAACAAAACGAGCCTTTCAAAAATGGCCTTATACTCTGCATAGTTATGAGTCTAATTCATTATACATAAACATTGTAATAGTCCTCTAAAAAAACATATAAGACTATAATTCCCAATGAACTCTTGGTTTTGGGTTATTAAAAAAAATTGTCACACCCGGTGTTCTATATATGGTAGTACTGATAAAATAAAAGTAAAATTTAAAGATAAAAAAATAGAACTTTATTTAAGTGGATGCACAAAATCTTATTACATATCTTGAATTACTCATAAGACGTAAACAAAAAGGGGACTAATAAGGTTACATAAGTTGCTAAGTGATGGTGAAAGCATTCGAATTGGTGCTACAATATTTGCTAGTTACTACCCGCACATACGTAACTAAAAAAACTTTACATGGTAAGACAAAATAAAATTCCATTGGGGTGGGGGGTATCTCTCTTTCTTCGACTTCATTTTCCATCTAGAAGGGAAACGAACGACCAAAACTTTGCCAAGTAGACAATTTTATTTCTATAACAATTGTATATATGAGTTTGTTAGATAGCATAGCTGAAAATGAAGTACAAATAATATATCAAAGTTTGTAGTAATTTAAAATAAAAGGAAATATCAACAGTAAGGAAAAGGGGCATACGGGAGTCTGGTGATATTTGTAAGAATAGTACGGTGATTATAATTGGATAAGTGTTTATCGAGTCATAAAGATAAGGGTTCAGACTATAACAAGAAAACCCATAATTATCATTTATAGAGGCATAAAATGAATATCAATACCCTTATAATAACATCCAAAAACTTTGGATAAAATTAATTCAAAACCATAGGAGGTAAAGTAACAGTGCTGAGGCAAAATTACAAAGAGCTCCATCCATATGGTAAGTAAAACTAGGTACTGAATCCCTGAGTCTTACAGGATTAATAACAATTCCAGGGGTATATCGAAAGTCTAATCCCTTAGTTATAATGTATGATACTGGGTTCAAATATTATAAAATAATTAGAAAAATCTCAAATTTTTCTGATTGAAAAGCACCCTCACGCGATGGATCAAAGACCATACGAGCCTGGGTTTGACTCCACTCTCGTGCGTGTACTACACTGAATCTTCTACCTTCTTTTTATTGACTTTAGGGTTTGAAAAATTTGACCTCAAATTCGAACATTTTTATAATACCATTTAGGTTTAATCCTGAGTGAAAATTTTCTAATATTTTGAGAGGAATCCAACCATATTGGTTTCAAGCGTTGAGGTTGACTCATTCAAGCTATTGATTTTCGTAAAAATGGTGAAAGTTTGACTTTAACATTCATTGCTTTTAGCTATAATTTGAGATACGGCTTGATGATATTCATGATCTAGGATCAAGATTGAGTCGAACCACTTTGATTTTAGGGATTTTTGTTTATATAGCTCTAAAATTTTGTGTCTGAAATTTTCAGGTCCGTAAAATTCGAACTTTGATGTGGGGTATCAAAAGCCATTTTGGGTTAAATTAAGCTATGCACCTAGGTTCCTTAGACCCAAAGCTCGAGTTCTCCTACTTTGAAACTGATTCAAAGTCAGGAGTACATATTTCACCATTAAATCTCAAGCTTTAATAGAGTTTTCTGTTATCTAAGTTTTTTCAGTGCATTTCCTATATTAGAACTTTCAGGTAAACTCACATTGATGACCTATGAATGACCAAAAATGTAAATAACTAAAAAAAAGAAATGCTACAAAAAATCATAGAGATACTAAAATGCTAGTTTTTTCTTAGTGTAATTCACTAAGGTGAATTGTGTGTTAAAGAGGTGAATGAGGGTTTTTATACTATTGGTTGAGGTGAAGATATTGGTGGAAAAAGAGATGGGGTTTTACCATGGTTTGGATAAGACTCAACTATGAACCATGTGGGGGTGACATGGATACCATGTGTTTTCCAAGTGGTACAAGTTCTTACAGGGCATCTAGCTAGCTAAATAGTTTATATGGTAGAATGCAAAGTAGGTTTGGTTTTGATTTTGGTCCTTGGATAGTATATAGGGTAAATTTAAGGATGTTTATATACTTTTTTCAAAAATTTAGGTGATAAATGTGTAATTTTCCAAACTTGTTAGGATGGTTTGTATAATTTTTGCAAAATCTAAGTACTCTGATTAAGTTTTGTGCTCATGTTTAAATATTAAAAGCATGGTACGGTTTATGAGACACCCCGCCCAACTAAATATCAGGTGATCAGCCCTTTATAAAAATTTAAAACAGAATGTTCGGTTGGTTCATTCTTAGCATCACTGTCGAAAACATTAACTTTATTAATCACCTAATATAAATTAAGCTAGTTCCAAAATACCTTCCTTTTTAAATTGTAACCAAACATCATATTCATAAAGTCCAAGAATTTAAATAAAATCCATTCACCATTCAACTGAATAAAATAAATAATGAATCCGAATCACGTACTGAAATAAATACGACTGGATAAAACATTCCAGTTCAAAACTTTAAACCACAGATCCATGGTAAAACTAAATCCAACTAAAATGAATAGAAAGTAAACTGAATACAATATCTGATAACATGTCTAAGGAATGGGTGACACATGCCCTAAATGAAAAGTCTAGATAACCGAGAGAAACTATAGGAGCGTCTAATGCAAAGACCTACATCTTCCACATCATCCGTAGCACTCCAAGAAATCCAAGTCTCTAAATCTACTGTCCCTGTGGCTGAGGATCTGATATAATATATATATATATATATATATATATATATATATATATATATATATATATATATATATATATAACAAGAGAGAAAAGAGATGCAAGAGATGGGTCAGAGCCCGATATGTAAAAATATGTTTTAGCAAGTATTTAAAACTTCCTTAAAGGAAGTTCTATGTGCATGTTAGATTCGTGTTCTCACATGAAGTTCTCACTTCTCTTCACCTCTCTTCTATTGTGCACTCCTATCGCATCTTTTATCTAGTACTAGTAACTATACCCAAGTTAACTAGTTCAAAGTCAATGTAACACTATCTACATTCAACAGTAGTATTCCCGTAACGCCCATACAATACCTAATAAGTAGTCCATCACATTTTACTACCTTTCATGTTCACTATTACAGCATTTAAATCTTTATCTCATTAAGATTATTTCATTTGTCCTTATTGCTATAACTACTAGTTTCTCTTAGTATAACTTCTCACAAATAAACATATATATATATATATATATATATATATATATATATATATATATATATAGTCATATCATCCGTATACTTATATATTTCAGTCTTGCACCCCCGGTTTAAGCCCCATTAGTGCTATAAATAAAATGATCATGCACACTCGGGTTGTCACCCATTAGTGCACTTATAAAAATATCCCTACACCCCCGGGTTACCATCCATTAGTGCAATCAATAAAATATTCTTGACCCTCGATTTATCACCCATTAGTGCATTTAATAAATAACTTTACACCCTCGGGTTATCACCCTTGAGTCTACTTAACAACACAACCTTGCACCCCTGGCTTATCAACCATTAGTGCACTTAACAAAAATATCATATTATAGGCATACACACATCCTATTAAAAATTCATAGGTATTCACCCAACCCAAACATATATTTATAAACATATTATTCTCTCATAACTACGTATAGTATTTTTATTTTACCCCAAATAATCTACGTGGTAGTAATTCATATCTAGATTCATTACTGAGCAATCACGAGTATTTCTCCTCACGCGAAGGGTACCACTACATTTACATATCAAGCTAGTATATAAGGTACCTACACTCTACTAGTCCAGGATATCATTCTTCCCAAACCTCACAATTTAAGATTCAAAAGGTTCTTCAAGGTTCTGCAGCAGCACTAGAAGTTTGTAGAAAAACGTACCTAACCAATCCTCCAGAAAATGAACCGATCCTATTAAAATAAAAATGAATCGATCCTATTAGAAAACGAATCGATCATGTCATGTTAGACCTGTTCTTCAACATTTACATTTTTACCATTTGTTTTGCACCCAAAACCTCATAGTTCATACCCAATCTTCAATGTAACTATTTTGATAAAAAACCCAACATGTTTACACAATTTATAACATCCTAGGATCATTCAATCATTATAAATCATAAGGTAAAAATGAAATCCCCAATTTAGATCATTACAAACCTAGTTTCACAATTTCCCATTAAAGAACATAATTAACCCAGATTTGTTCATCAATTTGTACTCAAATTTCGTATTAAATTATCTTGCATACATGAAGGAATTAATTACTGAACCATAAGTCCATAATTATAAATTACTTCTCCAAGTTTTCACCCAATTTCAATGTAATTCATTATCAAATTTACCTATATATCATGAACATGATTATTGCTAAAGGAAAGAAACTAATAAACACTTGCCTCTAATTAAATGTTTGATCTCTTAATGTTGTTGGTATGGATGTGTTCCTCTTGATCCGATCTACACGATGGTGGTGGTGGTTGTGCAAGGTGGTGCTAATTGGGCCTTCCTTATTGGAATTTGTTCTCTCTCACAGACTCTGTGGTCGTTCCGTAATTTTGTATATATTATCCCCTAATGAACCTCTCGTGACTGATATAATAAACTCCCAATTTTCATCCATTTAATTTCTTCAAAAATTAAAATTACAAAATTACCCCAATGGGATGTCGGTTTGGCCAAAAATCTCCCGGAGTCTAAATAAAATACCAGGGTAGTGTTTTCTGACTATCATGACCCTCCCGGACTCAACGCCACACTCGAAATTATCATACAACTTACTTAAAAATAATTTACCTTTATATTCCGTTCAGTTAGTCTCGACACGACTCACACGCGTGTCCCGACTTAATATACCAAACTATCGTATATTTCACTCTCGATAATTTCTCAAATTCATTGATTAGATATTACTTATTGACTCAACAATATTCAATAATTCTCATAAATAAGTATTATCACTTGTCACGCTAGTTAATATTTATTTTTAAATCCGGATTAATCACCAATTAATTCTCGCATATTAATTTAATTAATCCCATAATAATAATTAATCACATAAATATTTAAGTTCTCAAAATACAGGTTGTTACATACTTCCCCCCTAATAACGGGATTTCATCCCAAAATTCGAAAAGTAAGGCATACCTGGTACAAATAACTCTGGATAGTTCTCACGCATATCCGCATATCACTCCCAAGTAGATTCCTCCATATTGTGATGCTGCCACTAAACCCGCACAAGTGGAACTACCTTTGACCTCAGTCTCCTCTCACTGTAATCTAGGATAGCCATTGGCCTCTCCTCATAAGAACTGTTAGGTTGCAAATCGATTTCCTTTATCGAGATGTGAGTGTGGGATAACTCATCCCGAAGATACCACCTCAGTGACGATATGTGAAACATGTCATGAGTACGGTGTAAGTGCTCCGGCAACCCAAGTCTGTAAGCCACTGGTCCAATCCTCTCGATAATAGGAAATGGTCCTACGTATCTCAGAGACAATTTTCCCTTTTTCCCGAACCTCATCACCCCCTTCATTGGAGATACTCTCAACAAAACTTAGTCCCCAACTATGAACTCTCTAAAGGACCTCTTAGCATCGGTGTAGTTTTTTGTCTATCCTGGGTGACCCGTATATGACTTCGAATCATCTTGATCCTGCTCGATGTATCCTGAATTACCCCTGGCCCAAGTAACTTATTTTCCCCCACCTCTAGACAACAGGATGGAGAACGACAAGGTCTCCCATATAATGCCTCGAATGAGGCCATGACAATCGTGAACTGATACGAGTTGTTGTAAGAAAACTCCACCAGTGGAAAGTACTGCTCACAACTTCCCCCAAAGTTAAGGATACACATGCGCAACATGTCCTAAAGCATCTGATTAGTACATTGAGTCTGCCCATCGGTCTGCAGGTGATACACCATACTGAACCGCAACTCGGTACCCATAGCCTCCTAGAAACTCTCCCAAAAATGAGACATAGATGTCTTATCTCTATCTGGCATGATATCAAGAGGCACACCATGCAGTCTTACTATCTCTACAATAAATATCTGAGCATACTGTCCCGATGTATTATATGTCCTGACTAGTAGAAAATGGGCTACTTTTGTTAATCGGTCCATAATAACCCATATAAAATCGTGCCCCTTCTGCGAAGTAGGCAACCCAATAATAAAGTCCATGGAAATGCCCTCCCATTTCCACATAGGTATCTCTAACGGATGAAGTAAACCTGGTGGTATCTGATGGTCCACTTTTACTAGCTGATAAGTGGTACACTTGGATACGAACTCTGCGATATCCCTCTTCATTCCACTCCACCAGTATTGTCGCCTCATATCCTAGTATATCTTATCCCCGTCGAGAAGTACCATAAACCTGGACCCATGCGACTCCGTCATCACTGCATGTTGAAGGTCCTCCCCCTTTGGAACCACGAGTCTCCCATTGAAACGCAAACCTCCCTCGAAACTCACCGAATAAGACTCGGCTCCACCAACTAAGAGTTGTCTAATCCTATCCTGGGAAAGAGAATCTACCGCCTGAGCTTGAACCACCCTCATCACTATCTGTGGTGTGATGGTCATAACTGACATGAATGATCTGGAAATCGCTTCCTGGTGACCTATCACCTTCCATTTCGCCTTCCACACCTCGGTCATCTCATCAACTGGCATACGGCTCAACGCATCTGCAACTAAGTTAGCCTTTCCTGGGTGGTAGTGTATCTCAAACTGATAATATTTTACAAATTATAGCCACCTTCGTTGATGCATATTTATCTCTCGATGTGTGAACAAATACTGCAGTGACTTATGGTCTATAAATTGGCCAAATTTCTCTCCCAAAAGATAATGCCTCCAAATCCTGAGTGCAAACACGACTGCATCCAGCTTTAAGTCATGTGTCGGGTAGTTCTTCTTATGAGGCTTAAGTTTTCAAGATGCATAAGCTATAGCTTGATCTTCCTATTGAAGCACACCCCCAAGTCCTAGTAAGGATGCATGAGTGTAGACTTGAAACTCCACTCCCGACCTTGGCAATGCTAACACTGGTGCTGAAGTCAGCTTGTCCTTCAGCTCATCGAAAGCCAACTGACAGGCATCATCCCAGGTAAATGGCACTCATTTACGAGTCAAATGAGTCAATGGACCAACTATCTTTTAGAATCTCCGAATAAACATCATGTAGTATCCTACTATGCCCAAGAAACTACGTATCTCTGTCGGCATCGTGGGATGTCCCCACTCCCTCACTGTTGACACTTTCCCCAAATCTATAGATATCCCTCTATTCAAAATAATGTGCCCCAAAAACTGAACTTCCTTCAGCTAAAATCCAAATTTCTCGTATTTTGCATATAACTCGTGCTGATGTAGTGTCTGCAAAACCTGCCTCAAAAGTTCGGCATGCTCCTCCTCCGTTTGAGAGTAAATCAAGATGTCATCTATGAAGATAATGAAAAAATGATCCAAGAACTCTCTGAACACCCTGTTCATCAAGTCCATAAAGACGGTTGGGGCGTTGGTTAGTCCAAAAGGCATAACCCTAAACTCGTAGAAACCATATCTCGTCAAGAAGGCAGTCTTCGGCACATCCTGCTCCCTGATCTGCAACTTATAGTATCCCAACCTCAACTCAATCTTCGAGAAGAAAGAAGATCCTCTCAACTGGTCGAATAAGTCATCGATTTGGGGAAACGGATACTTATTCTGTATTGTGACATTATTCAACTCACGGTAATCGACACACAACTGTAATGATCCATCTCTCTTTTTAGCAAACAGTACTGGGGCACTCCAAGGTGAAGTACTCCTACGAATAAACTCCTGACCCAACAGCTGTTCTATCTGATCTCGTAACTGCCTCATCTTCGATGCGCCCATACGATAAGGTGAACGATCTATCGATCAAGTGCCCAGCGTCAAATCTATAACAAAGTCTATCTCTCTACTAGGTGGCAATCCTGAAATATCCTGGAACACATCAGTGAACTCCCGAACCACCGGTATGAAATCGAGATGTATCACCATCTCCTTAGAGGTCTCTTCCTCTATATAATACAAATGTGTGGAAGATCCTCCCTCAGAACGAGGCATCGCCACCAGAAACATCTCCTGACCAGGTATAGCAAAAATAATGCTCCTACTAAAACAATCGATCATGGCCCTATATGCAACAAGCCAATCCATACCGATAATCACATCATACTCGGGCATCTCTAATACAAGCATGTCGACAGGTAAATTAAGTCTCCCAATCTCTATACCCACCCCTAGACATTTGAAAATCAGTGAGCCACTACCCAAAGGAGAATCTACACATGTAACAGTACTCTTTGTTGTATCTAATAATCCCAAAGCACGTGCAAACCTCATGGAAATAAAATAATGTGTGGCCCTCGTATCAAATAAAATACACCCCATAGTTCCCTGAACAGAAAACATACCCTCAATCGCGAGTGGAGCCTGTGGGACTGCGGCCTGATGGAGGTTGTAGACCCATCCATGCTGAAGTTACCCCTGCTGCACCGGAGCTTCGGGCAAGGATGGAACTAGCACTGGAGCTGGTAGGGCGATGGGAAAGTTGGGTCTTTGGGACTCCTGGTGAGCACCCTGCTACTGAGGGACCCTGTCCCTATCGGGGCAATCCTAATTCTTATGGCCAGTCTTGCCACAAGTATAACATTTTCTGATAAAATTCCCTCCCCTCTGTCCCTGGTAACCTAGGCCCTACTGGCCGTTACCACCCTTACCTTGGCTCTGATGGCCCTGATGTCCTCCCTGCTGCTGGTCCTGCTGCTGACCCTGCTGCTGGCCCTAGTGGTCCTGTCTGAAGCCCCTGTGTCCATGCCTAAAACCCCCTGAACGAAACCTCTTAGCAGAATTCCCTTGCTGGGAACCCTGCCTATGACTCTGATCATCTAGTTCCCCATTAGCACTACATCCCCCTGACTTTCCCAACTGGATGGGCTCTCTTCCCTACTTTCTTCCCTTAGCATTGAAGCGATTGTCCTGACAATCGCTTAATAATGCTGCATTTAGAAAATCTGTGTAGGAATGTAGGGAAAGGTTATCCAAAAGGTGTTGTCGTATCCTCCAAGTCAAACCATCCATGAACATATGGATTCGTTTCTCCTCAGTAGGCACCTCGTTCGGTACAATATTTGTCAATTGTGTCAACTCCTCCTCATATTCTATAACTTTCTTCCCTTCCTGGGTGAGGTTTAAAATTTTACGCCTCATCTCAGTCTTGACAGCAGAAAGAAACTACTTATGATCGAATCGCACCCAAAAATTGGCAATCGATATCAAATCCCGCTCCTCTGAAGTAGTAATGGACTCCCACCACTATAAGGCTGCCCCTGTCAGCTTAAAGATAGCCAAAACTTGCCTCTGAACCTCACTGCACTTGTACATACGAGGTGCCTCTGTATATCCTTTTTCCACTAACTAGCCATCACTACATCAGAACTGCCTGAGAACTCTGTAGGATGCGCCTTCTGAAAGGCATCCCTGACTCTCTCCCATGAAGTAGGGAAAATGGGAATAGGTGTTGGAACCACTATTGGTGCCTGTGGTTGTGCGTACTCTACCACTTTCAGTGCTGCATTTACTACATGTGCAACGATGGCAGCAACTTCTATAGCATTTATCATGCCCAAAGTTGGGGTTGACTATGGATCTCGATGAGCATTCCTGTCCTTTAGTGCATGTCGAGGAGGAATCTGAGATGAGAGAGAAGTTTATTAGTCCTCACTTATCGTTAAATCTCAAATAACTGAAGATGTGATCGCATAAACAAGAATACAACTGTCCTAAAGAAAAGGCTCTATATCAAAGGACACTAAGATGAAAGCACAATAAGTCGCACAGATCCAAAAGGACTCTAGAACCTGATGCTCTGATACCACCTGAGACACACCGCCCGATTAAATATTGGGTGATCAGTCCTTTATAAAATTTTAAAACATAATGTTTGGTTGGTTCATTCTTAGCATCACTGTTGAAAACATTAACTTTATTAATCACTTAATATAAATTAAGCTAGTGCCAAAATACCTTCCTTTTTAAATTGTAACCAGAAATCATATTTATAAACTCCACGAATTTAAATAAAATCCATTCACCATTAATGAATCTAAATCACGTACTGAAATAAATACGATTGGATAAAACATTCTAGTTCAAAACTCTAAACCACAGATCCATAGTAAAACTAAATCCAACTAAAATGAATAGAAAGTAAATTGAAAACAATCTCTGATAAAATTTCTAAGGAATGGGAAACACATGCCCTAAATGAAAAGTCTTGATAACTGATAGAAATGATAGGAGTGTCTAATTCAAAGACCTACAGCTTCCACATTAGTCGTAGCACGCCAAGAAATCCAAGTCTCTAAATCTGGTGTCCCGATGGCTGAGCACCTGATATAAGACATATATATAGCAAGAGAGAAAAGAGATGCAAGAGATGGGTGAAAGCCCGATATGTAAAAATATGTTTTAGCAAGTATTTAAAACTGCCTTAAAGAAAGTATTATGTGCATGTTAGATTCGTGCTCTCACATGAAGTTCTCACCTATCTTCTATTGTGCACTCCTATCACAACTTTTATCTAGTACTAGTAATTCTACCCAAGTTAACTAGTTCAAAGTCAACGTAACACTATCTACATTTAATAGTAGTATTCACGTATCGCCCATACAATACTTAATAAGTAGTCCATCACATTTTACTATCTTTCATGTTCACTATTACAGCATTTAAATCTTTATCTCATTAAGATTATTTCATTTGTCCTTATTGCCATAATGACTAGTTTCTATTAGTAGAACTTCTCATAAATATCCACACACACACACACGCATGGACACACACACACACACACACACACACACACATATATATATATATATATATATATAATAAAGTAGGAAACTTATGTATGTCACAAGTTGAAACTATGATGTCATCGGATGAATTTTTTCCTGCATTTCCTATTTTGCCCCTTAAATTTTAACTTCCCCCTCATTTTTCTTCTAAAATTTTACTTTAATTCAAATATAAAGGGTATATTTGTAATCTGCATAAAGTTGAAGATTCAAACATGAAATGAAGGGCTCAGATTATTTTTTAACATGAGGAGATCTTTTCTAATCTCAGCATTCAATGCGTATGGTCTCTCTCTGAATTCTCAACTAGACTGTTACCCGTCTCTTTCTCCCTATCTCCTCAAACTCTCACTCTGAACTCAAACCTCATCTCTCAGACTTGACCCATTTTTTTGTATTCATCTTCTACTTTAGATATGTGGAAAGGTATGCTTCTAGATATTTTAGATCTAAAATATCATCTCTCACGTTTTTTTGTGTTTTCAATTTAGGTGCCCAAATCTACCGGGCATGCTTTCTCTTTTATCATGTGGAAAGTTTTATTACTGTTTCTACCATTTTTTTTGTCTTCCTCTTCTACTTTAAATATGTGGGAAGGTCTGGCTCTAGATATTTTAGATCTAAAATATACTCTCTCACGTTTTTTTATGTTTTAAATTTAGGTGCCTGAATCTACCCGGTATGCTTTCTCTTTCTTACTATTTCTACCCACCACCACCACTACTGATTATTTTTTAATGATTTAGTCTTTTGATTTTTAGAAATTATGAAAATGGTGGAACGCCTTTAAAAAAGCTGTTGATGGGTCTGGGTTGGGGGGTTTCTTCGGATGGGTGCGGGTTCAACTCGGTGGTTGAGGCGTGAAGATCCCGACCCAAGATGAGTCCCAGCGATGGTTGTGGGGAGGGAGGGTTGCTGGGACGGGTCTGGGTTCAGCTCTGTGGTTGAGGCGTGGGGTTGGGATGTATGTTTCAATATATGTGTATCTATGTTGTTTGCTTATGGAAACTCGGGTTTTTGTTTTTGTTCTTGTTCTTTAGAGATTTGAACAAAAGTCAATATCCCTCCCTCTTGACTTTCAGATTTTGAGATTCGGGGTTCAGCACTGGTAGATCAAGTGCAGCACTGGTAGATCAAGTGTTGTATTGCTTCTCCATGTCACTATTTCTTGTATTTCCCCTGTAAAGTTTTTGTATGAGATTCAATGGGCACCCGTCAAATGAAAGGAAATGGAGGGATAGACGGGTGGGGAGGGGGCTGAGGCTGGAGCAGCGCCATGTATTCTAGGCCCCCAGATAACTAGGTATAAAATTATTGTAACAACTCTCTTCCAGGCCCCCGATTTAGAGTACAAATTCATTCATCAACTCAACTGTCATGTTTTAGAGTGTTACAGTATGCAACATTATAATTTAGAATATTTATTCCCGTATTACATCATTTGGATAATGAATTCTGAGATAAAGTTAAAACTTATATCATTTTCATTCAATTTATTATGGGAGGGTTATCCCGACACTCCTCTCATCTTGCCTCACACCCTTTGAGTGATAAATGATATGTGTGCTCTTATGTTCATCCCTATCATCTTTCCCCACACCCTTCGGGTGACAAATGACATTTGTGCTCTTATGTTTACCCTTTGAGTGATAAATGATATGTGTGCTCTTATGTTCATCCCTATCATCTTTCCCCACACCCTTCGGGTGACAAATGACATTTGTGCTCTTATGTTTATATAATTTAAATGTTTAATTTTTTCACCTCCAATTAAAATAAATATATTTAATAAAAACAAATAATTATGTTTTAAATAAAAATTGTTTTTTATTAAAAAAAAACTACTTATAAAACACAAAATCTTATCTATTTTTTATTATTAAAAAATTGTTTATATAGTAAAAAAATTGTTTTCTTAAAAAACTGTTTTCTTATAAAAGTGTTTTTTTTCTTTATAAATTTTATTTTTGGTTAAAATTATTTTTTTTGTTTAATTTTAAAAATAATCTTGACTATTTAAAAAAAATATGGTCCGTGAGAGCGTTATGTATAGGCGGTCAGACCGCCTATACATACCGCTGGCGCATACCATTTTTTTTTAATATGTTGGTCCATACTAGCGGTATGTATAAAAATGAGACTTTTTTTTATTATTTTGAAAAGTCGTTAACAATATTTTGGACGTATTGCATTGTATAAATCTTGGGTAAATAGCCCCAATGTCTTTATACATGAGGTGACGATTAATGAGACTAGACATCTGACATAAATAGCAATAGAAGAAAAGTAAGACAAATCTCACGCCTCTCAATGAGAGAGAAGAAAGGAACAACTTTTTAAAAAAAAAACTCTTATAAACATGACCTAATCATTAAAACAAATGATAGACCAAACAACTTTCGGCTATGGATAAATTAATATTTCACATTAAATTGACATCGAGAATTGGAAAATACTTCATAAGGCAGTCATGATTGTTTGGTCACTTATAAACGCATGGATTTAGGCGATACTTGGTAATAGATTGTAATTAGTTGAGATGGACAATGGGTGGCCTAAAAGGCATGTCAAGTGACAAAAGTACAAAATGGCTATCAAAGATGACTATTACGTGGCTCAAATTTTTATAAATATAAGAAATTTTGTTTTAATTTTTAAAGTCCAATTTTTTTAAATTACATTTTGTTTTGTTTGGGAACAATTTTTTTTGTCATCTTGCAATTATGTACTTTGAAATTTTTGTCATTTTGTAATTATGTAGCTTGAAACTTTTTACCGTTTTGTAATTATGTACTTTGAATTTTTTTCGTGCCTTCAGGCACGGGCATACACGTGCTTACCCTCATATATGAAAAGGCTGCTCCCGTGTCTCGAACCTTAGACTAATCGTAGCTTTGGTGAGGTAACTTTCCATCACATTAAGGCACAACTTAATGCTTTTCAAAATTATCAGCGTGCTTTCAGGCACGGGCATACCCTAGTATATATATATATATATATATATATAGTCGTATCATCCCTATACTTATATATTTCAGTCCTGCACCCCCGATTTAAGCCCCATTAGTGCTATACATAAAATGATCCTGCACCCCCGGGTTCTCACCCATTAGTGCACTTATAAAAATATCCCTGCGCCCCCGGGTTACCACCCATTAGCGAACTCAATAAAATATTCTTCCACCCTCGGGTTATCACCCATTAGTGCACTTAATAAATAACTTTACACCCCCGGATTATCACCCTTTAGTGTACTTAACAACACAACCTTGCACCCCCGGGTCATAACCCATTAGTGGACTTAACAGAAATATCATATAATAGGCATACACACATCCTATTAAAAATTCATAGGTATTCACCCAACCTAAACATATATTTATAAACATATTATTCTCTCATAACTACGTATAGTATTTTTATTTTGTTCGAAATAATCTACGTAGTAGTAATTCATAGCTAGATTCATTACTGAGCGCTCACGAGTATTTCTCCTCACGCGAAGGGTACCACTACATTTACATATCAAGCAAGTAGATAAGGTACCTACACTCTACTAGTCGAGGATATCATTCTTCCCTAACCTCACAATTTAATATTCGAAAGGTTCTCCAAGGTTCTACAGCAGCAATAGAAGTCTGTTGAAAAACGTACCTAACTGATCCTCCAGAAAATGAGCCGATCCTATTAAAATAAAAATGAACCGATCCTATTAGAAAACGGATCGATCCTATTTAACAAAAACGAACCGATCCTGTCATGTTAGACATGTTCTTCAACAGTTACATTTTTACCATTTGTTTTGCACCAAAACCTCATAGTTCATACCCAATCTTCAATGTAACTATTTTGATTAATAACCCAGCAAGTTTACACAGTTTATAACATCCTAGGATCATTCAATCATTATAAATCATAAGGTAAAAACGAAATCACCAATTTATATCATAACAACCCTAGTTTCATAATTTCCCATTAAAGAACGTAATTAACCCAGATTTGTTCATCAATTTGTACTCAAATTTCGTATTAAATTATCTTGCATACATGAAGGAATTAACTACTGAACCATCTGTCCATAATTATAAATTACTTCTCCAAATTTTCACCCAATTTCATTGTAATTCATTATCAAATTTACCTATATTATCATGAACATGATTATTGATAAAGGAAAGAAAGTAATAAACACTTTCCTCGAATTAAATCTCTGATCTCTTGATGTTGCTGGTATGGGTGTGTTCCTCTTGTTCCGATCTATACGATGGTGGTGGTGGTTGTGCAAGGTGGTGCTAATTGTGCCTTCCTTCCTGGAATTTGTTCTCCATCACACACTCTGTGGCCGTTCCTTACTTTTGTATATATTAACCCTAATGAACCTCTCGTGACTGATATAATAAACTCCCAAATTTCGTCCATTTAATTTCTCCAAAAAATAACATTACAAAATTACCCCTACGGGATGCCGATTTGGCCTAAAATCTCCCGGAGTCTAAATAAAATACCCGGGTAGTGTTTTCTGACTATCTCGACCCTTCCAGACACAACGGTGCACTCGAAATTACCATACAAGTTACTTAAAAATAATTTACCTTTATATTCCATTCAATTAGTCCCAACACGACTCACACACGTGTCCCGACTTAATATATCAAACTGTCGTATATTTCACTCTCGATAATTGCTCAAATTCATTGATTACATAATACTTATTCACTTAGTAATATTCAATAATTCTCATAAATAAGAATTAACCCTTGTCATGCTAGTTAATATTTATTTTTAAATTCGGATTAATCATCAATTAATTCTCGCATATTAATTTAATTAATCACACAATAATAATTAATCACATAATTATTTTAAGTTCTCAAAATATGGGGTGTTTTAGTTTAAATAAGAAGTTTTAAAGTTTCTAGAGGTATTTTGATAATTTTGGAACTTTGAAGGTAACTAAGATAATTTCCTAGTTCTTTAGGGTTATTTGTAGGTATAATATATATAAAATATATATGTGGTTTTGGCAGTTTGTTAGATTTTACCTTCTTAAAAAAATTTGTCAACAAAATTACCTTCAAAGAGTGTAGGATAACGTAATCTCGTGGATTCTTTAGTTTCCCGCATTACTTCTTTAGTACCTTGGTGTTGCCAAAGGATCTTTTCTAGAGGAATGGTTTTTTGTCGAAGAACTTTGTTTTTCCAATCAAGAATTTTTATAGGTTTTTCTTTGAAATCAAGATTTGATTATACTGATTCACCTTCCCAAGTAATAATCTGACGGGGTCAGGTATATATTTACGTAGTTGTAAAACATGGAAAACATCATGTATATTTGATGATTTTGAAGCTAGTTCTAAGTGATAGGCTACCAGCCCTATACATTCGATGATATTATAAGGTCCAATATAACGAGGTGCTAATGTTCCATTCTTACTAAATAGAATAATTCATTTTTTTGGGGATATGTGATTGTCCGTTAGAAATTTTAAAGGCTTTCTTCTATTGTTATCATCACCCTTCTATCGACTTTGGGCCATATGCAATCTTTATCGAATTAATTGTATATTTTGTGTAGTTTCATCAAGAATTTTAGGTCCAAAGATACTATTTTCTCTAGATTCATTCCAACATTATAGTAAACGACAAGGTCTACCATATAAGGCTTCATAAGGAGTCCCTTGAATGCTAGTTTGATAGTTATTATTGTAGGAGAATTCGATTAATGCAAGATAATCATTACATGTACCAGAAAATTATAGACAACAAGATCATAACATATCTTTGAGGGTTCGAATCTCTCTTTCGGACTGACCATCTGTTTGTGGATGGAAGTCAATGTTTAGGTAAAGTTTAGTTCATATGAATTTTACAATGACTGCCAAAATCTTCCCATGAATCGGGATCTTCGTCAAATATAATGGACAGGGGTATTACATGTAATCTAATAATATATCAAATATATAACTGAAGGAGTTTTTAAAAACAATCAATAGCTCTTACTGGTTGAAAATGGGCATATTTGGTAAGTCAATCGATAATAGCCCATATAGAGTTATAACCATGAGATGTCCTAGGTAATCCACTGACAAAATCCATCATAATATGATCACATTTCCAATATGGAATAGGGAGTGATTTTAATAACCTTCCGGGATGATGATGCTCAATTTTTACCTATTGACATTTTAGACATTTTGCTAAAAAAATATATATGTCTTTCTTCATACCTTGACACCAATACTATCATTTAAGATTGAGAATGTGATACATTTTGGTTCTTATGGATCAATCATAAATTTTGAATTATGAGATTCCTCTAAGATTTCTCGTCGTAAGGAAGGGTCTAATAGGACACACAATTTATTTTCAAATCCCAACCCTCTCTCGGGGCTATATAACCAATCTTTCTCTTTTTTTATTGTCTAATATTCTTTATTGTTGGGTTCTTAGGAAATCATCCTCTAATTGTTGTTCAAAAATTCTTTTGTGGAGGGTTGGATGAGTGATGATATTTCTAAGAATGATTGGCCTTTCTGAAGATTCTCTTTATAAGTTGTATTCTCCTATAGCAGTTATAGTTGTAAACATACTAATAAGATTTCCTTTTGATTTTTGGCTTAAGGAATCAACAACTAGATTACCCTTTCATGTGTGTTATTGTAAGTTAAATTTATAATATTCCAAAAACTCATTCCATTGTCGTTGTAGAGAATTTAGATATTTTTGAGTAAATATATATATATATATATATATATATATATATATATATATATATATATATATATATATATATATATATATATATATATATGAGACTTTAATGATCGGATGATACCTGAAATTATTCACCATACAAATAACATCTCAAAATCTTTAGTGTGAAGACTACTATGGTCAATTCTAAATCATATACCGAATAATTACGTTCATGAATCTTTAATTTCCGCGATCCATACTCGTTCACCTATCCTTATTGCAGTAACACACATCCTAATCCTTGTAACGAGGCATTAGTATATACCTCATAACTAACATTATTGGAGGTAATAGTAAGAACTGGTGTAGTGGTCAACTTTTCCTTTATCATAAGGAATGCTTGTTAACTTTTTTAAGTCTACACAAATCGATCATCCTTTCGGGTTAACTTCATTAAAGGTAAGTTAATTTTGTAAAATCTTTCCACAAGGTGTCGATAATTACCTGTGAGTCCTAGAAAGCTTCAAATTTCTATAAGGTTTGTAGGTTGCTGCCATTCAATTACTATTGTGTTTTTTGTTGGATCCATAAGTATACTTGTCTCGGTAATCACATGACCTAGAAATTTCACATCTCTCATAAAAAAATCACATTTGCTCTTTTTGCATAATGTGAATCTTGGCGTAAGATTTCTAGTACTATGCTTAAGTGTTCTTTGTGGTCCTTTTTAGTCTTAGAGTATATTAAGTTATTTTCTATGAAAATAATTACGAATTGATCCAAAAAAAGGTCCAAATACTCTATGCATTAAGTCCCTAAATGTTACAAGTGTATTGGTTAGTCCAAAGGACCTGACTAGGATTTTAAAATTATCGTATCGAGTTTGAAAAGTAGTTTTGGGGTATATGATGTTCTTTCACATGAAGTTGGTGATATCCAGATTGTAAATTAATTTTTGAAAATACACTTGACCCTTGTAATTGGTCAAATGGTCTCCTATCCTAAACAAAGGATAATTACTCTTGATGGGTACTTGATTCTGCTTTCGATAGTCGATGCATAATCGAAACATTCCATACTTATTTTTCACAAACAAGACTTGTGCTCCCTAAGGTGATTTACTAGGTCGTATACAACCCTTATTTAACAAGTCATCAAGTTGAGTTCTTTATTCTCATATGTGACACCCCGCCTAATTAAACACCGGGTGATCAGGCCTTTATTAAATTAAAACAGGTTTCTCAAATGGTTCATTCTTAGCATCACTGTCGAATTTTATTTTTTTTATTACTAATCCCCTAAGAAAAATTAGAACGGTGCCAAACTTTATCTTTCTTAAAAAAAAAAAAACATGCGGAAAAATAGTAAAAAACAAATACCATGCTGAAACCCAAACCAACAAAGTATAAGTACAACAGCACAAGATTATTACCGAATAAACCATCGGCTAAAAATACCAAACAACAATAGAACAACTACTAATCTGAAACTAACATCTGAGACTGATACCGGATCACAAGTCCATACAAAGAATAGTGTGAGATCCTGCACTAGATCTGAATGAGAGATATCGTCTAATCAAATTCCTGTAAGCATCCACTGTGCTACAGCTTCGAGTCCCTGGAATAGAATCATCATCCATGGCGTCCCTGTGGCTGGACACCTAAAAGGTTTTGAAAATATTTTTATAGCAAGAGTTAGAACTCAAAACATTTTGAAAATATTTAACAAGCGTTTATCACAATATAAAATGCGGTTATTGATTACACATGTTAGGTTTTCGTACACTCTCTCGAGTTTACTCACCCCTCAACTTTTTTGCACACCTAACGTTCTACCCTTAGCCTACTTAGCCATATTTCCTAAGCTAACTAGGACTAAGTAATCTTCTGAACTGATCTATACTTAAGTTCTCACATTGCCCACACAGTACATTCATTTCATTAACGTATCGCGAAGGTTAATTAATACTCAAATAACATTTCATCTATGTTATACTTCAAGGCTATTTAGTTTCACTACTAAATTTCTACAATTCTTAAAATTGTTATCTTTCCACTTATGTAATTAAGTTTCACTACTTAAGTTACTAATTAGATATGTAACATTAAACACATTATGTTAATCTACTTTTTCACAACGGTAGAATATCATTAAGTGTATATATTTCACACACAATATATACTAAATATTAGTCATTTCTATTTATCCTTTCTACACACGTAAAGGACTCTTGGTTCGGAATGATTCATCGACCCCAAGTGAAAATTGGTTCGAATTGATACATCGACCCCAATTATTTATATTTACAAATTCTTGCTCGGACTCTTTCATCACGCCACCAGTTCAAAGGTTTGGTTTGGCATTTTACATCGACCCCAAACCTATAATAACCCTATGTTAGTTCGGAATGTCTCATCGACCCTAACATAGTTAATTTAGGTATATCTCAATCTACTAATACACAGAAGTAGAATATCATTAAGTATATATTTCACACACAATATATATTAAATGTCAGTCATTACTATTTTTTCCTTTTTACACACATAAAGGACTCTTGGTTCGGAATGATACATCGACCCCAAGTAAGAATTGGTTCGGAATGATACATCGACCCCAATTATATAATAACCCTATGTTAGTTCGTAATATCTCATCAACCCTAACATAGTTAATTTATGTATACTTCTCTCGACCTAAAAGATCATATAATTCAGTAGGTACACACCCGACCTATCAATCATACTTGTATGTAATATAGTATTCTCTTATATTAACAATAATTGTTTGCTTTACAAATTTATTTCACTTTCATATTAATTCGAATATTCACACAACTCTAAGGGTCCTAGTTACCCCTTGTTATATCAATTCAGTAGTTACCCTTATTAACCTACTGACACAATAAATTTAAGCTCGCTCACACTTTTTCGAAATCATATTCTTATCATCTCGAATTAGCATACGTCACAATCAAGCCTATGAATCTCCACTTTAATTCTCTCATAAAATTAAGGTCCAACACTCAATCATAGACCTACTTCCATATCATTATTCTAGAAATATATTTCATCAAGGTCCCAAACACTTCCCCGATAATATTTTAGGCAATTGAGTCTTAAAAAGAAAGATCTCACATTTTCTCGCAGCCGAAACGAATCATAAATTTTTTCTGGCAGATTAAACACCCTCTAGTAAAATTTCAATTTCTCCCTCTACAGAACTCCGATTGACCTGATTCCAATTTCTTTGGATAGCTAAGAGAAATACCTTTCCATTAATGTATGGTTCACACTCTAATTCGAAGTAAAATTAAATTCGCACACGTTTAAAGTCACGTCAAAATTCTGGCAGATTACTATCTTGACAGATCAAACACCCTGTAGTAAAATATCGATTACTCCTTCTACAGAACTCCGATTGACCTAATTCCAAGTTTATTGGATAGATAAGAGAAATAAATTTCCAGGAATATATTGTTCACACTCTAATTAGAAGTACAACTCAAATGGCATACGTTTAA
The DNA here is from genome assembly GCA_949130495.1 of Sambucus nigra. Taxonomy (NCBI): domain Eukaryota; kingdom Viridiplantae; phylum Streptophyta; class Magnoliopsida; order Dipsacales; family Adoxaceae; genus Sambucus; species Sambucus nigra. The sequence goes on from OX422219.1 coordinate 170,571,074, forward strand.
AGTTGTGTCAAAAATTCTGGCAGATTGACATCTTGTGTTCCTCAATTAAACCCTAAGTCATTCAAGATTCGTGTTCTTTAACCAATAACTCATAAAGATTATATGTTAATCATGAAATATATTCAAATTTTGTTTCATCTTTACTTAGGGATTCATTATACATGCAATCCTACCCAAACATATGATCAATTCATACATTTAGTTCAAAGTTTTTCAATAGAATCAACCAATTCTTAAAACTTCCTACTCATGGGTATTATAACTTTAATTTGATTTGTAATAAGCACTTGCCTTGATAGATGGAAATATGATTTTGTGGAGTTGATGATGGGTTGATGTTCTTCTCCCTCCATCCTTCTTCCATGGATGATTTAGATGCAAAATTCAAGACCAATTCTTCAAGAATCCTTTCTTAAGCTTTGGAATTGGTTTTCTCCTTCTCTCTAATGGTATTGGTGTTTACATGGGTTTTCTAACCCTAACCCATCTTTCATACGGCTGATAAAAAGTCTCTCAAATTCGTAGGTCTTCATACCCTATTATTTTAAAAGACCAAAACGCCCCCGAACAGTCTCTGTTTAGTTCAAAATTACCCCGAGACTCAACTAGTACCCCTGGGTATACTATTTTGACTAATTTGACCCTTCCAGACTCATCTGTGACCTCTAAATTATCATTTGAGTCACTTAAAAATATTACTCGTTCTCACCCCAACACGGTCTACATGCGTTAAGTAACTATTTATCACTCGCACTAAGTAAATATAATGAGACAATATAAATCGGTATCTATCTCTCGATTAATATTCCAAAATTATAATTTTTAATAAATATCATTAAATTACTCCTCTTACGTAATTTAAATTAAGCCGTATTTTCTCATTTAATTCTCTAATTTAATTAAATAGAATATTCAGAAATACGGGGTATTACATCGTAGTTCTAAGGGTTCCATACGATAAGGAGGTATAGGAATAAGGGAGGTGTTGAGTAACAATTCAATATTAACTTCGAGTTCTCATTGTTGGGATAGACCAATCAATTCTTCAAGAAATACGTCATCATATTTATCTAAGATAGTAAGAGGATATGAAGATACTTTTTATGAAGTTGATAAAATATTAACTTGGAGTGAATCTTTCCTTGAAAGTAAAATGGGGTTTGTTTAGGTCTTTTGAACATTACTATCTTTTCACGATAGTTGATGTGAGCAAAGTTTGACGGTAAAACATCCATTCCTATTAATAAGTCAAATTCTATTAGATCTATGACTATTATATCTACTAAAAAAATTCTAGTCTCAATCTGTATAATATGATGTTTGAAACACAATTAGTTAGAGTGATTTATTCGGTTGGCATTCCTATGGATAACGAATGTTCTAAGGACTTGTAAATAATTTCAGTAGAGTCACGAAGTCATATCTATTGAAAGAATGTGTGAGACAAAATCAGATAATATATGAGCTGAGACGTTAAAAAAATATGTTACCTTCTACCACGTCGTAGTTGTTTGGATATTTAGTGGGAAGATTGGCAAAATTTCGGCCTTGAGTCCTATTCATCGATTCTTACCTCTTACCATGACACCTTTACTAAGGAAGATGATTATAAAAGTTACCAGTCGGTGTCACAAACAGGGGTTTGATAAAATTGGTGGGTTTAAATATTGTGGGGGAAGTAAAGTTCCTAGGATATGATTGTTGCACGTCTGGATATTGTGGCCTTATATTCCCTAATATGTTATACTCATGACATCGCATCTTAGATCCATTGTTATTATGATTGATTTGACTGAAAATGCAACCATTCTTTTGTTTGGAATATGGGTTGTATCTCTGATTGTGTTGGTTTCTTATGACATACAAATTTTTGGGAGGTGGAATTGTGATTCGGTTAATTCCTTTTGATGCCGAATTTATTTTGATAAGGGAGGCTACCTCTATCATTTGATTAAAATCACATTGTTATAGTCAGATAATAGAAGCTTTCACGTTGCACCCCACGTTATTATTATTTACACTTTTTGGCTTCTATATCCCCATACTCTTAGGCATACCGAGGAAGTTCAGTAAACTTGACCTCGTATTGTGCTATCTCCATTTGTTGTTGTTGCAAACCAAGGAATTACACCGTCATCTGATCTTTTACTGCTTCGAAAAAGTACTTTTAAAGAAAATCTCCTCAGATGGATTCTAAGGTAAGTTTTCAATATTTCGGGATCGAATCACAAACTGGAACCAAAAATCCGTTTCACTTTCAAATAGGTTGCTAATTTTACCCTAAGTTTAGGGATTATACCTATTTAGTTGAGAAATTTAAGCGTGTGACGTATAAGTTTTTCTCCCGCTATAGCACCAGACTTCCCATAGAATACTGGTGGTTTTTGTTAAAGAAATTCTTTGAGTGAATTTATTATTCACGTTTCATCTGTGATATCATTATTAGCCGGGTGCTGTGGTGGTACATTTTTTTGCATCCTAGTCAAAGTCGTTAGTTCTTGTAGACAATTAATTATCCTTTCATTAGTCATACGTGGATTCAATAGATTTGGAACATTTTGTTGTTCTCCTTGAGGTTGTGATTCATTGGTGGATGCTCACGTATTAACCATCTATACATAAAAACATACTAAAGATATAATGACATTTGGAGTAACAATTTTTTTTTATATTAATATAGCAGGCTATTTAGATTAGGATATTATACAATTAAAACTTTTTGTAAAGAAACAGTACAGAGTATAAGTTACGTCTACAACTCCTATTACTACAAACCGTTAGATATGTCTACTACTTCTAGCTAGGAATATGGAGATCAACTTCTTCTCACCACACATACAAAATCCAAAAAAAGTCATGACACTTTGCATGGTTATTTATATACATCCATAGTCCCTATTTATTTTGTTTTAGGAGAGCTGAGGTATGATGCTATCAAGTTTGGGTCCTGGGTCGGAGCCACCGGACGAAGTGCCGGCAGTAGTGTAAGTGAAACATCTTGAGTTGGATGAAAAGATCCGTAGTCGATTAGGGAGTCTAGGGCAGTAAAAATGAGTTCTTCTAATGGATCAATGTCCCATGTTAGATGAATTTCTTGTTGAAGCATCTTAGGATCCGCGAAATACATCTTTGCTTGTTTTGAGGCTTATGCATCTCCCATTAAATGACCAATTATTAAACTACGTTTAATATCTAGGATAGAGATGAAGCAATCTTGGTCAATACTTTGAATAGTCTTACACAACTTGGACTATCATTCTTCTCTAATTGCTTGTACAAAATTTTCATGTGTCGAGCCACGTATGTCTAGGTAAATATAACCCCAGATATTCATGTTTTTTATATAGAATTTGTTACATAATGTAACAAAGAAGTTTTTAATTACTGACATGCTTAATCTAAGTCTCTTATAGGAATAAAATCTCCTACGTTTCGTATAGGCATAAAACCTGGCGCTCGCACTGATACCATGTTATCACACCCGATGTTCTGTATATGGTAATCCTAATAAAATAAAAGTAAAGTTTCAAGAGAAAAGGAAAATATAACTTTATTTAAGTGGATGCACAACATCTTGTTACATATCTCGAAGTCCTTATACAACATAGACAAAATGGGGACGAATAAGGTTACATAAGTTTGCAAGTGGTGGTGAAAGTATTCCAATTGGTCATACCGTCTTTGTTAGTTACCACCACACATACGTAACTGAAAATATTTTCCTTGGTAAGACAGAATAAAAATTCATTGGGGTTGGGGGGTATTTCTCCTTCTTCGAGTTCATTTTCCATCTAGAAGGGAAATGAAAAAGCAAAACTTTGACAAGTAAATAATTTTATTTCAATAATAAGTGTATATATAAGTTTTTAGATAATATAGATGGAAATGAAGTACAAATAATATATCTAAGAATATAGTAGTTTGAAATAAAAGGAGATATCAACATTAATGAAAAAGTTCATACCGGGAGTTTGCTATTATTTGTAAGAACAATATGGTGATTATAACAGGATAAATGTTTATCTAGTCAAAAAGATAAGGGTTCAAGCAATAATAAGATAAGCCATAATTATTGGTTATAGAGGCTTCAAATGCGTAGCAATAGCCTTATAATAACATCTTAAACCTTTGGATAAAATCAATCCAAAACCTTTGGAGATAAAGTAACAATGTTGAGCCCGAAATCTGAAGAGTGACATCCATATGGTAAGCATAACTAGGCACTCAATCACTAGGTCCTACATGCCAAATAGTTCTTTTGGGGGTAATTGATCTTCGTTCTCACGGAGGTAAATCGGGGATTTTAAAATCATGGATATCAGAAATGTTTAGAATATGAAAGTAAAAATGAAATTTTTCGTAAATCTACGGTTTAAAATTAATTTATTTTGATGTTTAAAATTTAATTTGGGATTAAATATATTGCGAAAAGTTGAGTTTTTCATTAATTTTCTAATTTTCATTTTTTTGGGGGATTGGTTATAAGAGACATTTTTGTTGTATTTATGAAAAGGGATATAGATTAAGATTTGGAAATTTTAAAAATCCAAGGGTTTATGTTCAATTTTAAAGTTGGGTTTTTAATTCTTTAAAACTATTTTCTCGAGAAAAAAATTTTTGGGTAACCAAACAGGGTGATGTAATAGACGATTTTGACTAGAAAACTAAAATAAAGTTTTTGTAAAAAATCTCTGATTTTTTTATTAGAGACGCGCCCTCACGCGCTGGGTCAAAGCCCATACGTGCCCATATTTGACTCCACTCTCGCGCGTGTATTACACTTCACCTTCTACCTTTGTTTTGTTGACTTTAGGGTTTTTAAACTTTGTAAAAGAGAAAAGTTTATGATTGCTCACTTTTTATTTATTTTTGTTTGGCGAATCTCGTTACACAAACACGACATCAAAACACATATATTTCACTACTTCTTGGTACTTGAAGACTACGTTGAAGACCGTAAAAGAATTAAAGATTTGGTAATCTCAAAAACTTGAAAGAAGTATGTGTTTTGATTGGTAAAAGGTTTTGAGTATTATTTGGGGTTTACTTAATTTTTATGAGGTAATCTTTTCTTAAAGGAACTCAAAATTTTTACAAGATTTTTTGTTTTTGAAATTTTGGCGCTTCGTTCTAACGAAGAAATCCCTCGTTCGAACGAGATTTCATATTATGTCATACGGATATCTCGTTCAAAATTTCATTCGAATGAGTTTAACATTGTTTTAAATGAGATCCTTGTATGATTTCACTGTAATTTTGTTAGAAGATTTTATTCAAAGTCGTTCGAACGAAATAAGGCAGTCGTTCGAATGACATGACCCTTCGTTTGAACGACCGGAGCAGTTTTTATTTTTTAAAGATTATCTTCTCACTATCTATTATGCTTATCCTTTATCTCTCCGTCATATAAAAAGGCTAAACGGGATCAGATATCTTAAGAACTCTTTTTTCATAAAGAAAAACACCTTTTGAGTTCTCTTTTTGTGATCAAACACCTTATATCATATTCCTCACCCCGGGAATGATTCAAGATCACTTTTACCTACATCAAGAAAGTTTCTTGTGATATTCTCTTCTAGAGACTTTTCTTTAAGACTGATTTTGTGAAATGAGGTTTCACTGTTGAAGAAGACATAAAGCTCAATGGATGGCTCTGGAGCTAAGTCGTATTTATTGGAATTTTGAATACTCTGCATGTTTAACTTAGTGTATCTAACTGTATTGTAAGTCGATTCTATTCAAAATTGGCAATCGTGCTGAATAAAAAATTTTGCCCTGCAAAAGGGATTTTTCCTCATCTCGGTTGTGTTTTTGCATGTTTAATCTGAAAATTACAAATCTATATTTGAACACGATTGGTATGCACACCATAATTAATTGAAGATTAAAATTTGATTAAAATTTAAAGTTTTATGTTGGGGCAATTAATTAAATAAATTGATCGATTAGTTTGTACGCACTCTCAAATTGGTATCAGAGTAGGTTACACCCAAATATTGTGTAATACTTTTTCGCAATAAAAATAATGATGTCAATTTTTTTGGAAAAATTATTGATCTTTAAAAAGCCAAAATTTAATGGTTAATTTGTATAATCAAATGCCCATTTTTTATGGTTCGAATTATGCTTACTGGAAAGCTAGGATGAGGTTAGCCTTAAAATCAATTGATGAACGTGTCTGGCTAGTTTGTGAAAGAGGGTGGACACCACCCATAGTGACTTTGACAATGTCGCCAGTCCTAAACTTGTTTCTTCATGGACTGGGGATGAATTTAAATGGAGTACTTACAACTCTCGCGGCCTAAGCGCTATTCATGAAGTTGTCACCCCTGATGAGTTCCGGCACATCATAACATGCACCATATCTAAAGAAGCATGGGACACCCTCCAGCTCACATAATAGGGTACCAACGCTATAAAGGCATATAACCTTCAAAAATTGACTATCCAATTTGAGATCATTACCATGCAAGTGTCCAAGTATTTTGATGAGTTTTATGCACGTTTGTTAGACATAGTTAATTCTAGTTTTAATTTGGGTTAGATGATTCCTGAAAATAGAGTTGTGAAAAAGATTTTGAGGCCACTCCCCACCTGCTTTATTCCTGAGGTCATCGTGCTTAATTCGTTAAGAATATTTTATACTCTTAGGTTATAAGAACTTGTAGGAGATCTTTAAACGTATGAGATTGATATATTTCCTAAAACTGTTAAATCGAAGGAAATAGGGATTGCTTGAAAAATTCATACCAAGAAAAAGAAGAAAGAAAAAGTTTTTGATTCTGTAAATGAATTTGCTTTTGATCTAGATGACTTGTCCCTTTTTGCAAAAAAATTCAAAAAGTTTCTCAAATTTTCTAAAGAAAATTCTTCCAAAGAAAAGATTTTTGAGAAAAATAATAATAAGAATGAGGGTGAGAAGTTTTGTGAGGAAGAAGAGGTTAGGCGCTTGAATGCGAGGGAAAAGGGCACAAGGGACATGGGTGTCCCACTAGGCTTAAGAGAAGGGACAAGAAAATTGTGAATAAAGCCACTCTTGGCGATAATGATGTCGAGTCGGTTGATTCAGGGGTGAATAACAACATGAACCTTGAATTGTGTTCATGGTTTTTCACATTAGCACTTCTAGTTTGTCCGACGCTGATAAGGACATCTCTAAATGTGAAAGACTCGATGTTTTTTTGATACATTATGGAGATAGTGAGAGCGAGGATGAAATTTTGAGTGAGGTAAGAGGTGGAGTCCAAGATGATTTTAATGATATTTACACTGAGACTTTGAGAATGAAAAAGATAAATGAATATTTTTCTCTTAGGGTGTGTGATTAGAAAAGGAGGAGAAAGTTTCGAGAGAGTGTGAAGCATCGATGAATCAACTCGAGAAGGTTAAAATTTCTTTATGTGAGTAGTTGATTATTTTAGGTAGGGAAAATACTGATTTGACTAATAAGGTGTCTAGTCTTACGAGAGATATCCAAGCATCCGTGGAGACTCGTGAGAAACTTGAAGTCCTTATATCCCAACTCGAGAAAGATCTTGAGCGTGCTTAAGAGGTGAAGGTAACTATAGAGAATACATTGAAAAAGGTAGATAAGATGCTCCTCGACCCCACTTTAGGTTTTAGTGAGAGGCATGGAATATGTTATGAAGATGGATCTACTTCCAAAGACGCACCCGAGCCATTTCCCAAGTTTATGATGGATCCTCATGGCCCTCATCCTAACCTGCCAAGGTGACCAAACCCACCTAGGAGAGCTCATCCTAGACATTTTGGGAAAGGTGGACCCAATCCCATTTATGTTTGTTGCCATTGCAAACGAAAAGGTCACCTTAGAGAGTTCTATTTTAAGTTAGGGACAGTTTCTCATATGCGTGTCTCCCGGTATGCTTCCACACGAGTTCCTACATATGTTACCACATGCACTCCCACACGTGTTACTCCGAACGCTCTGGCACATCACTATAGAGATTTTGAGAGTTTTCGAGAGCAAGTAAATTTTTTAGTCAAAACTTCACAATGTTTAATGGAGGAATTTCTTAGGATGTCATCTCCTTTAGAGAACTCCTCTGGGACTAATGATTGAGGTTGAGACTTGTTTCTAGAATAGGGTGCCTGCTATGTTCATATCTTACATCCCTATTGCTAGATTTTATTATCATTATGATATCTTTGTAATTATATTTTAAAATTTTGAAATTTTTAGAAAAATCCAAAAAGAGTTTTGTTTTTCTAATTTTTTAAAAAAAATACAAAACGATTTTAAGTATTTATGAAAAAGATGAAAAAGGAAAAACGATATATTTTTTATAAAATTTTTGAAAAAGACAAAAAATAGTTTTGTATTTTTTATCACCATATATGGATGAACATTTAAGATGTCTGGATCACCCATTCATTCCATTTTTCCACGTGACGTTTTTGTTCCGTTTTGACACATGACATCATTTTCATAGTATGCTTAATAATGTGTGGAGTCCAAGTAACCTTTAATGCACATGTGCAAGAACTTTTTTGAACATTGGGCTTACTTGTCACTTGTCGAATACGATGTCCTCATCTCAATTTTTCTTTATAATGCACCAAATGTAAAAAGGGATAAAGTTGTGAATGTAATAACCATTGCCCAAATTTAAATCATTTTTCCAAAAAAATCTTATCATATGTTGAGTAATGGAAAGGGGATATGAAAGATAAAAAATTATTCTTTGCGTGAAAAGCCACCATTTGAATAAAAGAGCCTAAAAAGATTAGAGGCACATAAAAACAAAAGCTCCAGGACAATTTTTGATACATTCAAGATTCTTTACATATGAGCATTAGTTATTTAAAAAATAATTGATAATATTCTTAGTTATGTGAGATTTTGAGGGAGTTAAATTTGAAGATCAACGGGATTGCATAACAAAAATTTCTCGCAAAAACATTACATAGTTTGGCGTCATCGGTGTGAGAAACATTTAAGTTCATCACTTGTTGATTATGTTGAGTCAATTTCACTTAAGTTCACCAATTTTTACACCCAAGGTAGAATTTGATATTTTTTTGTATAAGTATCTCAAAACTTTGTGCACACGTGTTATGACTATATATGTTGATTTTTCTACGGAAAATGTTCACACCCCTGCATTTCGTATTAACAGTTAGGATATTTTAGTGTTATTCCATAGTGTGTTGTATTTGTTCACTTTATCATTTTTATTTTAAAAATTGAAAAATATCAAAAATAGTTGGTTTCCTTTGAGATTATTATCACCTATCTTACTTGACTATACTTGTGTTGATATCTTACTTCTTCGTGTGATGCCTATATTTCATGCTTAGTTCGGACTCCTTTGTCTATTACGGACAAAAAGGGGGAGAGAACTAATTGAAGGGGATTTTTTATTTTCTGTTTAAAACTCTATGCATCACGGTATCTTTGTTAGTCTCGTGTGTGTAGGACGTTCCTCTTAAATGATGATCATTTGAAACACAAGATGAAGACAGTGTTTTCTAAAAAAAAGATCCAGTTTTAGGATTGAAGACTTGTACATATTCTACGTTCCATTTTCATTTATATTTTGAGAGGGTAGATTATTGTATTAAGTCATAGGATTCAATTTGGCTTAGGATGGTGTTTTGTACCGGATTATCCAAACGGGGAGATTTGTAAGAGCAAAATTTATGATTGCTAATTTTTTAATTTATTTTGGTTTGGCGTATCCTATTACACAAACATGACACCTAAACGCATCTACGTCACTACTTCTCGATACTTGAATACTACGTTGAAGACCGTTAAAGAATTAAAGATTTGGTCATTTCAACAACTTAAAAGAAGTATGCCTTTTGATTGGTAAAAGGTTCTGAGTATTTTTTGGGGTTTACTTATTCTTTTATGAGGTAATATTTTCTTAACGGAACTCAAAATTTTTATAAGATTTTTTTTTTGAAATTTTAGCGCTTAGTACGAATGAAGCAATCCCTCGTTCGAACAAGATTTCCTATTATGTCAAACTGATATCTCGTTCAAAGCGTCGTTCGAACGAGTTTAACGTTGTTTCAAACGATATCCTTTTATGATTTTTTATAATCACATAAGAAGATTTTGTTCGAAGACGTTTGAACGAAATTAGGCACCCTTTCATTTAAACAATCGGAGTAGTTTTTTGTTTTTTAAAGATTATCTTCCGATTATCATTTGTGTTTTCCCTTTTTATCTCTTCTTCATATAATAAGGCTAAACGGGATCAGCTATTATAAGAACTCTTTTTCATGAAGAAAAATACCTTTTGAGTTCTCTTTTCATGATCAAACACCTCATATTATATTCCTCACCCCCCATAATTATTAAGGATCACTTTTACCTACATCAAGAAGGTTTCTTGTGATACACTCTTGTGGAGACTTTTATCGACGGATGATTTTTTGAAATAAGGTTTCACTGCTAAAGAAGATAGAAGGCTAAATCGGTGGATACCGAGGGTAGACTACTACCTGTGGACGACTCTGGAGTTGAGTTATATCTGTTGGTATTTTGAATACTCTTCATGTATAACTTGGTATATCTAAGTGTTTTGTAAGTAGAATGTATTCAAAACTATCAATAGTGATGAATAAAATGCTTTGCCATGCAAATGGATTTTTCTTCATCCCGATTGTGTTTTTGCATGTTTGGTCTGAACATTTCACATTTATATTTGAACACAATTGGCATGCACACCATTATTAATTAAAGATTAAAATTTAATTAAAATTTGGATTTTCATGTTGAGAGATTTAATTAAATAAATTGATCCATTTGTTCGTGCGCACTCTAAAACTTTGATCTCAAATTCAAATAGTTCTAAGATACCATTTAGGTTGATTCCTGAATGAAAATTATCCATTTTTTAGAGGAATCCAACCATATAGGTTTCAAGGATTAAGGTTAAATGGTTCGAGCTATTGATTTTCTTTAAAAGTGGTGAAAGTTTGAATTTAACATTCATGGATTTTGGTTAAAATTTCTGCTACGACATGATGATATTCATAATCTAGGATTAAAACTGAGTGGAACCACTTTGGTTTTACGAATTTTGGTTATCATAGCTCCTGAATTTGGATTATGAAATTTCTAGGTCCATAAAATTCAAACTTAGATTTGGGGTATCAAAAGTCAATTTAGATTCAATTAAGCTATGCACCTAGGTTCCTTAGACCCATATCTTTAGTTACCCCACTTTAAAATTGGTTCAAATTCAGGAGTATAGATTCCACCATTAAAGCTCAAGCTTTAATGGAGGTTTATGGTATTCAAGTGGTTTCAATGCATTTCCTACGTTAGAACTTACATGTAAATTCATATTTATGACCTATGAATGCCCAGAAATGTAAAGAACTGAAAAAAGAATAAATTATACATAAAATCATAGAGATACCAAAATGCAAGTTTTTTGCTTAGTCTTTTTCACTAAGGTGAAGTACATTTTTACAGTGGTGAATGGGTTTTTTTATACTGCTGGTTGAGGTGAAAAGATTGGTGGAAAAAGATATGAGTTTTACCATGGTTTGGTTAAGATTTAACTACGTACCATGTAGGGTGACATGGGTACCTTGTGTTTCCCATGTGGTATAAGTTCTTACAGGGCATCCAGTTTGCCAAATAATTCAGCGTTAAAGTGCAAAGTAGGTTTGGTTTTGATTTTGGTCCTTGGATAGTATAAAAGGTAAATTTATGGATGTTTATGTACTTTTTTAAAACGTTTAGGGGTTAAATGTATAAAATTTTCAAACTTGTTCGGATGGTTTATGTAATTGTTGCAAAATATAATTACTATGATTAAGTTTTGTCATTATGTTTGGGTTATAAGAGTATAGTATGGTTTAAATAAGTAGTTTTAAAGTATTTCGAGGTATTTCGGTAATTTTGGAACTTTGAGGGTTACTAAGGTAATTTCCTAGTTTTTTAGGGTTGTTTCTAGGGGTTTCTTACAAAATCTTTCAATTTCCAACAAACAAAGCGTACATTATATTATATCTCAAATTCAATATCCTTCATGTATTTTAATTGATCAGTTTTTCAAAAATTGTAAGAATAAGTAATGTGTGAAAGAATAACTATTGGCTTGGTCTTTAGAACCTTTGAAGGTGTTTAAGAGTTATAAAACAAATTTTCTAATTTCTTAAGTTGTGGGGGATGTAACATTACCTTCGTCTTTGGCTATTTCCTTTATGGGTAAAGCCATGTATTGGGTCTCTCAAGCTCGGCTTCAAATTTTATAAAAATTGAAAATAAAGCTCGAGTAGATATATTTTCAAGGATATATATTGACTCTCCATGTTTAAAACACAACTCAAGAAAACTGATGAGCTTTTAAATGTGCTAAAGCATTTCTTATACATCACACAAATCTATCTTCTCGAGTAATTTATCTTTTATAGTGTTTGTTTAAATGATGTGGTGTAGTTTCCATTTGGAATACATTATCTTAAGACCTTATGGTCATGTGATCAGGTTGAGCGATAATATCAAGGAGTATTATTAATAGAGGTAAGAAGCAAAAGATTAAGGGTAGAGACTTTATACTATTATAATAAACCACCTTAAAATTGCAATAATTATAAAAAACATAGGTAAATACTAAATGGAGTATAGAAAATCACAATCATCATTCACCAAAATGATTAAACAGTGGAGTTTGTCATTCCACACAATCAAGATTAACTGTTGGATACAAAGTTAAAATTCTTATTATTTTCGTCTCATTTCAAAAACGTTTTTGATGAAAACCATGAGATGAAAACTTATATTAATGGAAATAGCCAAAGATTTTATTTAAGATTACCTTCATCTTTGACTATTTCAAAGACCTTTAGTCTCATCATGGTTTTTGATGAAAACCATGAGATGAAAATTCTTATTATTCTCCAAGTGTATTATTTAAGATTTTATTCATTATAAAAAGGGTAAAAAGTGTATTCGTAAATCATCATGTATGAAACAAATAAAATGCATATTGGGTTTGTTATGTCTATTATACTTATACAGGGATCAATCCAGCATTGAGGCCTATGAATATTTGAATATCCAATTTATATCCACACTAAGATTCTATATAATCCATTACCTAAGAAGATTATTATTGAGAAAGATAGATTCAATATTAGTAGTTCAACAACACATAATGCTAAACAAATTTCCTGATTTTATGAGATTATTTTAATACGGAATAAGTTAAATATAAGAATTGTACAATGTCAGGCTAGTAATTATTAGATTTAGACCAGAAACTAAGTACAACCATTTACTATTTTCTTTAGCATGAATCTCATATCTCAGTTAAATATATGTTGAATTAGTTTTCTAAATTCCTCACAAGCGCGTCGTTTCACTCTAAGACGATTGATGACCAAATCCGATGTTAATGATGAACTCAAACCAAAATCCAGGGGAACGAAACATGCATCACTTCACTATAAGATGGTAGATTTTCACAAGCGGAAAATTCAATGAGTTAAATGCCTATATGATTAATTAAGTATTAATATAAGCCAATAAAATATTGCCCATCAATAAACCCTAAAAACAGTGACCATGTGTGTGTGTGTGTGTGTGTGAGAGAGAGAGAGAGAGAGAGAGAGAGAGAAAGAGAGAAACATTTAAGAGCTGCCAAAAATCTAAGCCTAAACTAATTGACGTTCCATGACCAAAACTACCAGGAGGTAGCTTGTAAAGTAGCCAAAAATCTAGACATCAAACCTAGAAGAACATCCAATTGGGGTCTCTATTGGGAGAGAGAAAAAGAAAAGATGAGATAAGGAGAGAATGAAAATGTGAGAAGAGAGGTATAGATTTTAGATCTCCAATTAGTTTGGGATAGGAAAGACCAAAATAGATTTAATGTCCTGGGATTTATTGACCATTTTCCACCAAGATCTATCTTGCGAAAAGTAAATAGAAGGAGAAATAAATTATTAATAAAATACTATTTTTTTTCTACAAACAAAATAAAATATTATTATATTGTGCGATCATTCCACGACATTAACAATTATTTTCGAAAGTAAGTGATCATTCCTCAACATCAATGGTATATCGCTGAAAGAACAATATCATTTAATGAAATATCTTAGATGTTGTGATCATTCGTCAACATCAATGGTATATCGCTGAAAGTACGAAATCATTTCATGAAATATCTTAGATGTTGCTGAATGTAAATGAAGTTGGGGGGGGGGGGGGGGGGGGATTTAGTGTACATGTCACCAAAATGCACCTTTTGTTCAACACAAAATGTCATATGTCGCCAAAAGTCATATATTTGGCAACACAAAAGGGAGGATGTTGCGAAAAAGGTGTCATAAATGTTAATTTTTCTTATAGGAACTATAGGATCTACTAGTCGATGAAAATCCTAAAAAGATCCCCTTATCACTTCTAGAGTCGAATTTACCTAAGTTCTATATATCTATAAGGATATATAAATGACTCCCCAAAACTCGAAAATACGATAGGTTGGGTTTCTCACTGATCCACAACTCATATAGAGTGTGAAGTGTGTGTGGACAAAGATAGACCCTATTCACTGTGCGCATGCATTGTTAGCCGTCTTCACCTAAAATCATCTAGGAACGTTCCTACCAAATAGCATGGATCTCCCCATCCCTTGTATAGTCCTACTTTACCTCTCAACAATTCCATTTTGTTGAGGCATACCTATCGCCAAAAACTTATGTTTGATGCCTATACTATCATAGTATGAACTAACTCGAACGTTGATAAACTTTGTGCTTTTATCACTTCTCATTATATTGATGGAAATATGGTGTTGATTTTAAGGTATATGACTCTTGGATGTAAGGAATTCATAAGTGTTGGACTTTCACCTAAGAAATCATGTGATGGAATATCTCGAAAATTCATCGACCATCACCAAAATCTATTTTGTACTACCAATGCTCTCGGTGCGCATTGGACTCATAAGATCCATGTGTATCGACTCTAACACATGTGATGTTTTAATAGTATGCAAATTACTATGGTGTCTCTTGATTTGTATTAGCAAGGACCACAAACCAAGGAATTTGGTTTTCCATATGATAGTAATCCACTAGCCAGTTCTTTCTTAACCAAACTCGCATCATCTCTAAAATTGACACAACCAAGTCAGTGATGCCAAAGGTCTATTGTGGAGACCTTAACACTATTGAATACCAAAGATGACTTGGTAATGATACCGTAGCAATTGTCAGTAGTCTTCACACCTTGTCGCAAAAGTTTATCGGATTTATCAAAAATACTACATTCTGACTGGTCAAACTTTATCATAAAGTTATCTTATACTTATAAAGTTATCATTTAACCTTCAACATACCAAAAATTGTATAGATTAGGATATCAAAAAATATCTATGAAACCTTGTCCTAATATACTAGACGTATTCTATCCCCCAAATGTAACTTTTCCTTCCTTGCGATCCAAAATTTAGTAAAATGTGCCTTATCACCGATAATGTGACTTAAGCACCCATTATCAAAACACCATTGCAAAGTATCTTGAACTTTGATATCATTGTGAACAACAAGGGGGTTTTCAACCTTATAGGTACCCAAGTGATGGTAACCTTTTGCTTACCCTTATCATTATTGGAACTAGTCATTGTGTTGGATGTGTTCTCATAAGGCATAGGCGTCCTTTAATATTCTTCCATTCAACTTTTATAAATGTTTGCTACAAACTCAACTTTCTCTTTAAGACTAGCTAGGTCATTATAGTGGTGTGTGGGAGCACATGTGTGAAACACTCTTCCTACATTATAGCAAAACTCCCTACGGTGACCTCTTCATTTGCAATGGCTACAAACATAAAATATTTTGGGTTAACTTTGATTAATATGAGTAAGACGAGTTCTCTTTGGTGCATTAAGTGGAGGCCCATAAGGATCTAACACAAACTTAGAATCGAGTTCGGGTGCGATACTAGAAGTGGATTCACCTTTGTAATGTATGTCTTGACTCTCTTTAAAATCTAAAGAGGTACCTAAGAACATCTTTACAACTTTATTAAATGTATTCTCTAATGTGACTTTTACCTCTTGGGAACTTTAGAGATCTTTCTCGAGTTAGGAAACATGGTATGCAAGTTTCTCACAAGTCTCTAGTAATGCTTGAAGATCGCTCGTAAGACTATCCATTTTGTTAGTTAAGTCTTTATTTTCCCTACCCACTGAAACAACTTACTCACTCAAAGAGATTCTAACTGAGAACTCACTCTCTATCAAAACTTTTTATTCCTTCTCTAAAGATAACACCCTAAGAGTTAAATTTTTATATTGCCTCTTGGTTTTTAATGAATCAGTGTAAAGTTCAAAGAATTCGCATTGGAGACATGTTCTTCCTCACACAATCCATCACCCTCAAACTCTCTAGAGTGATTCGACTCATTGTTGAGGTTATCATGTTTAAAAATCTCATCATCGTTGTGAGATGTGCTTAAAGTGTGAACGTGACTATTTATGAATGCAGTGAAGTTATATCCATGCAGTGATTCATTCTTGTAATCCACCGACTTAACATCACTATCATTTAGACTGGAATTAAAACTACATTTGCATTTCTCCTGTCTCTTAATCCTAGTGGGACACTCATTGTCTATGTGACCTTTCCCTTAACATTCATAACATCTCTCTGATTCATCTTTCTTGAATACTCACCTCTATATTTCTTTTGATCATTCTCAAAAAAGTTTTTACCCGCTTTGTAATTTTTGTTTACTCAAAATTTTTATTTTCCAATTCGTAAGAATTTTTATTTTTGAATTTTTTATAATAGGGACCAATATCATCTTGATCAAATTCATAATTGCAGTTAGAAACCTCCAATTTTTATGATTTAGCTTTAAATCTATTCCTTTTTCTTTTTCCTTTTAGGATTTGGGGAACATGTCTAATGCGTAAGTCTGGAGATCACATATGCGTTCTTCTAGTCAAATTATGTATAGAATTCATAAAGAGTTAAGGACGGTAACTTTTTCACTAAAATGAGACGAGAGATACCTTAAAATTCTCTTAACAACTCTCATTTCCAAAATTTTCTCCCCCAAATTAAAACATGAATTCAGAATATCAAACATATAAGCATAAAATGCATCAAAAAAATTAGTTTCAAGAATCCGTATAGTCTTAAATTATGTGTTGAGGTTTTGAAGCTTAAAAGTTTTAACAGTATTGGTACCCTTGTATGTGAGCTGGAGGATATCCCAAGCTTCTTTAGACATAGTGCACCTTATGATACGACAAAATTTACTAGGTGTGACAACACCGAAAATAGCATTCAAACCACGAGAGCTGAAATATTCAATCTAAAATCATCTTCAGTCCAAATTACGAATGGATTGAGACTAACAACATTTTTTTTAGTCACAATAGGAAAACTCCACCTCTTTAAGAAAGAATACAAACAGGCTCGTCTATCGATTTCAGAGATGATCTCATATGAGAGTTCAAATAGGCATAATTTGTGCTATCAAACAACGATGGCCTATTATATGAATTCTCCATATAATCACTGAGATTCATATAAATAAATAATAGAAATAATCTCTGATATCAATTTGAGAAAATTTTAGAGTGTACATGTTATAAGTTCAAACGTAGAATCCATAGATCAGGTCACAAATAAGTCTAATTCAATTTAATTAAAATTTTATCTAAATTAATTAGGCGATCCTAAATGTGCAAGATATGGGATCTAAATCAAATCAAAACAGGAGATATTAGGAAAAAATCCATTTGGGAAAACCTTTTTTCAACATTGTTATAACTAAGGTATTATAGAATGACATATATAGACTTACAGACTTAGACTCTGCTATGTATCTTAGTTGTGCTTCCTTTCTTATTAATAACAGAAAGAGTTGCATATCCAGCACCGCTCCACAGCAAACTCCAATTGCCTTGGTGTCCAACGATCATCGTCAAGAAACTTATTTCCTATCTTTAGCAGTGAAGAATCAATTCCAGAGGGATATGAACATATATTGTGTTCTTAAAGGTTGGATACAGTGATCACAAAACATCAATTGGGTGTGGATATAAAAAATCAAAGTATTTTCTCATAAAAGACATGTAAAAGGCTTCCGAAATAGTGAAAGTTTGTATATTTCTAAATATGGAGAAAATATCCAAGAGGTAGACTTGAAAAAATTACATTTGAAACCAAGTAAAAAATAAATTTTTGACAACTCATTGGAATGAAATAGACCTCATTTGAGCGACATATGAAAATTCATCAGAATGACATTGAACGAGATATCGAATGACATTCCAAAGTGACGATCTAATTGGGTCGTTAGAAGATTTTTTGACTAACTAATATTGAACGAGATAATGTACCTCACTCGAACAACCTTCAGTACCTCTTTCTAACGAGTTTCCTTAAAAAATATTTTTTGAGTAAAACCCTTTTAAAATACCCATGAACATAATGATTACATAAAATCAACCTCATATATCTTCTATGTATGTTATAGTGATGAAATTATTTTTTTGATCCTTAATTGTCGCATTTGGTCACTAACTTGCCTTCAATTGAATTCTTGAGACAAAATATAATGAGAAATAAAAAAACTTTCCCTTACAATTGTGTTTGAAAGGGCATTGGTTGAGACACATGTGAAACTTATTTGTTAAATATCATGTTGTTCCCCACCCTCCCGAGTTCTTGTTCGAATGTAGGATTACTAATTACCCATAGTTCGAAGTGATAAGAAAGCCTAAATCGGTCTCTCTTTGATATGGCCTAGTCCTCCCCACTTCAGGGAGGGGTGTTCATCCTACTGGGTTGCTGTAGCCTTACTTTTGGTAAGTTTTAGATGCTCCTAAATGTAACAACCCTCGCTTTTGGGAGCCTATTTTATATTTATCTACCACATGGTGTGTGTGTGTATATATATATATATATATATGTGTGTGTGTGTGTGTGTGTGTGTGTGTGTGTGTGTGTGTGTGTGTGTGTGATTGGTTGTGGGGTAAATATTGATTTCATGAGATAAGTTAATATTTAGCAAAATGTTACATATTTACCTTATGTGTGGGTGAATATTACTATGTGGTGTTATATTGAATCATGAGAATTTAAAATGACATTTTGATTTAAAATGAGATCGGAACTTAAAATGTGTTATAAAATTTCCAAATGATAATTTGGAGAGTGTAATTAGTTCTGGGAGGTGCGAGATAGTCAAATAGTGTGACAAATTGTATTTTGATGTTTTGGGCACTTTTGAATGATTTTGGCATATCGCGTATTAGAAATCATTTTATTGCGATATTAACATTTAAAAATTAGAGACTTTTTGCTTCAGGCTACGGTTTAGTCTCCTTAAGTCTTTCATTTTTCCCCTAAGTGAAATTCTAGCCCTAGAGTTAAAGTGAGGGAGGAGGAGAACTTGTGGGGAGAAAGAGAGATTGAAGATTTGTGATTTGATCTTGCTTTGTTCTTCAACAAAATCTGAGATTGAAGCCCCAAGGCAAGTTTTCTACTTGCTATTATATGGTTTAAGGTGGATAATTAGTGTTGGTAGATATGTGATAGTTTTGGTTTAATTTAGTTATGTTTTTGTTGGGATTTATAAGTTTTGATGTCTTTGGAAGAGATTTGATTATGGATTGATGTTGAATAATGTAGTTGGAAGCATTTATGATCATTTAGTATCAGTAAATGAGGTTGGTTTGGTTTGGTTGAAGTTGGCTTTGGGCTTAGCTTGAAAATAGGAAATAGTGGTCTAGGTCTGCAATGACCGGTCGACCGCGGTTCTCAGACCGGTCGACCGGGCCTTCGGGAGAGGGCACATTGCTTTCTTTCAAAGGCATAAATGTTGAGGCATGGTCGAACGCATCTCCCTTACCAGTCGACCAACCCTGCCGAAGTGAGCTTTCTGCTTTTCTTCTTAGGCAAAAACTTGAGACGCGGTCGACTGTGGTCTTGGGACCGGTCGACCGGTCCCCTGTTTTCTTCCCAAAATTTTACTTTTTATTTTAAATCTTTTCTTTTAATAAGGACTTAGGAACCTTCTTGAATGAAGTAAACTTTGGGTTTTAGAGTCCTAGTTGAGTCTGGTTGTCACCCTAGAGTGGAATGGATTTCACTTGGGGTTAAGTCCAAAAAGGGTGGGGGGGTTCTAAAGTGATGTTTAGGCATCACTCTTCTGGTTACTTATTAATAGGAGGATAGAGGTTTTAGGCCCATGTTTGGAGACTTTAGGGGCGTAAATTGAGAAGTATAAGACCTTAAGGTTTGGGAATGATTGTGATCCCTTGGAGAATTATTCTAGGCATATCCTATGTTAAATATCAACGAAATATTTAATGATTATGGTTTCAGATAAAACGAAACACATATATGTCAACAGAAATGAAAAGTATGATTTTTAATAGTAAATGCTACACACCTCCCTAAATGCTATCATAAGGGAAGCTCGCGTATGAGGTGATGTCCCCTGACTATTGAATGCAGGGAGACTATAGTCCTCGGCCATATGCGGGTTTATTATATGTTCTTCTGCGCTAGTGAGGTAATTCTAGGTGTGGTTATGACTCACTCGCAGGCATATGGCCACTTCCCGACGTGCGTTAGGTGCCCAGACTGCCTTGTTTGATAGGCCCCTGGAAGATGATAGTTATTTAGGGGCGCGCCCAGTGGGGAAACTCGGAGGGGTGGTCTTAGAATCGTTATATGTATAAGAATATAACTTTTCTAAATTCAAGTGGGACTGGAGATATGTTTATTTCCACCGAATGTGTGATGGTAATGATATTCCTGCTGAGGAATAAGAATTCAAAAGAAATGAGAACAATGATTATATTATATTCCTGTTAAGGAATGGAAATTGGATTAAAATGGCTATGAAAGATGAAAGCTTTTAACTTAATTATGCATAATTTAATTCTCTTACATAATGTAATTGTAGGCATGTCATTTTAACTGTTTCATTTATGATTCATATTTAGGGTGTTAGATATTTATTCTTCATCATTCATGATTAACTGTTCATAGCTATCATGCTTCTTATTCATCTGGGAACTATATAAAAACCGGGCCCTGACCCGTTCATTTATTTCCTGTTGTGCATATTATTATATCCGCCCAGGTGCTCCTCCGCAAGGACGCCTGTGTTGATATTTCCACCCTTATGTTTTCGAGGAGCTGTAAGATTTGTGGATATTACAGGATGTTTTGTTAGACGCCCTCTTTTTTTTGTGATCTAGATATGATCGGGTCTGTCATTCGGGCGTGTGGCCCAACTTTGTACTTGTTAATGGATGTAATATGTATCATATTAAACTGTGGTGATTCATTTTGTGTAGCTGTGGACCGACAGCTTATTCGGTCCTCTTCTTGTATTTTCTTTTTGGGGGTTGATATATATGTATGTTATCTTGGAAATTCCACTATTTTTTTAGAATGGGTTGCTTAATTTATTTTCTTAACTTAATCTTTTACTGAAATAAAATTTTTTGGCAACCCATTTTCTGAATTATTGGGTGGTTTTCCCGTATACTCGTGTTGTATTTGTGATGCTGAGAATGATTTCCATCCATGATTTCCGTATTTATTGGAGTATCGGGCTGGCCACCTCTTATTTCGGAATGCGGGTTGTCACAAATGGTATCAGAGCATTAGGTTCTGGAGTACTAGGATCTATGTGGACTTGTCACGTTCTACCGTAGCGTTCTTTGATATAGAGCCTAATGATAGGACTGCTTTGTTGCTTGTGTTTGCAATTTTCTGTAATGTATATTATTCTAAATAGTATTCTAACTCTATTATTCCCTCATCTCAGATGCCGCCTAAAAGAGGTCGCCCGGCGAGACGCAATAGGGTCTTAGATGAGGATGTTTGTCCTCCACCGCCGCCACAAGGAACATTCAATGTCGCGAATGTGGTGAATATTGTGGCTCAAGCCGTTAATGCAGCCATGACAGCAGTGGCCCAACAAGCACCACAGGCTCAACAAAGAGTACTAGATGCCCAAGTTCCTACCGGACCTTCTCCGTGGGAGAGAGCTAGGGAATCTTTTCTGAAGGGTCAGCACCCGGAATTTGACGGGAGCTCGGATGTTATAAAGGCGAATCAATGGAAGAAAGATATACAATGCCATCTACATATGTTGGAGTGTGGTGAGGACAGGAAGCAAGTTCTTGCTACTTTTAAACTGGTGGGGGCTGCATTACACTGGTGGGAGTCTGTGACTACCCCAGAACAAAGGGATTCAATGTCAGTTTCTGAATTCTGGGTTTTGTTCGATCATAAGTACTTTCCTCCCGCAATTCAAGGGGAGATGATAAGGAGGTTGCAGGACCTTGTGTAAGGGGAGAGGTCAGTAGCGGAATATGAGGAGGAATTCACCCGGTTAGCAAGTTTTGTGCCGGATGAAGTGACCCTCGAAGAAAAGAAAGTTTCAAAGTTTATGAGAGGGGTGAACTGGAGAATCCGGCAACATTTGCTGGGTAATCCGACTCTACAGACTTTTGGGGATGTGATGAATGCAACTTTATTACATTGCCAAGAGCATAGACTATTTTTCCAAAGTGGCAAGAAGACCTCCGTAGTGGGGCAAGGGGGAAGGCCGGGAGGAAGTGGAATTGGAGGAGTCTTTCCCTCGTCCCAACCTTCGGGCAGTAAACCAAAAGAAAGGGATCCCAAACAGGGGGACTTGTCGAAGAGGCAGCGTTCTGGTGGGTTTAATTCGGGGACCCAAAATAATAGGCACGGTCAGGGTGCCCCACAACAACAAGCAGGCCGTGGTGGTCAGGGTGGCAAAGGTCAGCAAGGCCAAGGGGTAAATCAGTTTAGAAATAACCGTGGTCGGAATGCTGAAAATATGATAGGTCGGTGTTTCCAATGCGGGGAAGCAGGTCACTATAAGAAGGAATGTCCTCAGTTGATTGGGGGACAGTTTCCTCGAGCTCCACAGCAGCCGAACGTTCAGTTCCCTCCGCAGGTGCCTAACCCAGTTGCTCCTCCACAATAGGGTCAGTTACAGTATGGTAGGGTTTACCATATTCAGGATGCTATGCTTCCTCCAACTCCGCCTGCACCTCCAGCCATTGAGGGTAAGTTCCTTATTCAGGGACATATGGGTCGTGTTTTATTTGATACCGGTGCAACACATTCGTTCATTTCTAGGAGCTTTGCTCATACCACCGAGTTGATTAAATCTGCTGAATGAACTTTTACTAGTGTGGAGTCCTCTATGGGTGATGGTTCACTCATCTTCTTTGTTTGTAAAAATATAGAAATCTCTCTCGGTAATTTATGCTTTGAGGCCGATTTACTCGTCCTGGATATGGTCGGGTATGACGTGATTTTGGGTATGGATTGGCTTATGAAATATCATGCTATAGTAAATTGCTACGGGAATAGTATAGTCTCCACCGTTCTGGGACAAGAAATGTTCCTGGTAGTTTTACCTCGTTTAGAGGAGAATACTAGTACTTATTTGTATTGCATTGTTGAGGAGACTTCTAGGGATGTAGTTGTTCCCTTGGATTCTATTCTGGTTGTGAAAGATATCGAGGATATTTTTTGGGAAATACCGGGTTCGCCTCCTAGCCATGAGATTGAGTTTGTGATCAATTTAGCGCCGGGAACGAGACCAATTGCGAGGGCTCCATACCGAATGGCTCCTATTGAAATGAGGGAGCTAAGAGATCAAATTCAAAAGTTATTGGAGCAAGGATTTATTCGGCGTAGCACGTCGCCGTGGGGTGCTCCAGTGTTGTTTGTTAAGAAAAGAGATGGTTCTCTCCGATTATGTGTGGACTATAGAGAATTGAATAAGGTCACCATCCGGAATAAATACCCTTTACCTCGTATCGATGATTTGTTTGATCAACTTCAAGGAGCGACTTACTTCTCCAAAATCGATTTGAGGATGGGGTATCACCAATTGAGGATACGGGAGGAGGATGTATCCAAGACTGCCTTTCTAACAAGGTACGGGTCCTATGAATTTTTGGTTATGCCCTTTGGACTAACCAATGCCCCCGCTGTATTTATGGATCTCATGAATAGGGTGTTTCGGGATTTCCTGGACCAATTTGTTATTGTGTTCATAGATGACATTTTAGTCTATTCTCGAACGGAATCTAATCATGCTATGCATTTAAGGTTGGTCCTACAGAGATTACGGGACCATCAACTGTATGCCAAGTTCGAGAAG
Source organism: Sambucus nigra (assembly GCA_949130495.1). Lineage (NCBI taxonomy): Eukaryota > Viridiplantae > Streptophyta > Magnoliopsida > Dipsacales > Adoxaceae > Sambucus > Sambucus nigra. The sequence continues at coordinate 170,595,258 of OX422219.1, forward strand.
TGTGACTTTTGGTTACAGGAGGTACAGTTTTTGGGTCATGTGGTGATGTCCCAGGGTGTATCGGGGGATCCAGGCAAGGTAGCTGTGGTAAGGGAGTGGGGTCAGCCCACGACACCTACCGAAATTCGCAGTTTTCTGGGTTTGGCGGGTTATTACCTGTAATACCTCGTATTTTCATGGCTTTTAAATTTAAGGATTTATTAAATTTAATTGAGATAAATTAATTTAATTTTAATTCGAAATGTTGTTTTAAATATTTACTAGCGTAACAAGAGTTAGTAATTATTGGGAATATATTATTTATTGCATATTACTGGATGAGTATAGTAATATATGAGATTTATTTTTATAATATTGTCACGTGTGAATGAAAATGACAATTGTGGAAATTTAAGTCGGGACGCGCCTGTGTCGTGTCGGGACTAAATGTGGATTAATAAAAGTAAATATTTTACAAGTTGTCCGTATGGTCGTTTTGAGTGGGCCAACGCGTCTGGAAGGGTCGAGATAGTCAGAAAAGTATACCCGGGGGCTTGATTTGGGTCTCGGGGCGTTTTTAGGCCTAATTAGTACCCCGGGAGGGCATTTTAGTCATTTTGTATTTTTGGGTAATTAAACCCACGAAAATTAAAGGGGTTATATCAGATGTCTAGGTTATTATCTAGGGTTAGATAACTCAAAACACTAGAACGGCCATTGGAGAGGAGAGGAGAGAGCTCTCAAGGCATTCCAAGGCTCAAAACTCACCCGTTTGCACCGCCGCCACCTCCAAAGCGTAGATCGCGAGACGGGGAACGCAACCACACCAAATTCAACACCAAACTAGATTTCTGAAAATCCCAGGCAAGTGTTTATCTTTCTTATTTCGTTGATGCATCTTTCATATTGGTTTAGGAATGATTAGGATAAATTGTATGGAAAAAAAAACCCAATTTGAGATAGGAAATTGCATGTAGTGATGACTCAAATGATATTCTGGAAACCTTTTGTGATGTAGAGGATTAAACAATGAAATTTTGATGTTGTATAAAAAGGAAACCTTAGAGCCAATTAGAATAAAGGAGAAAAATCGCACTTCAGGACCCCCGAACCGGTTCGCATGTTCCTCGAACCGGTTCGCCCCCCAAACCTGTTCGCCCTTGGGTTCGCGAATGTTTGCTGGTCTGGGGTGCTTTTTCTTCAATTGAACACTTAGAAATTTTTTCTTGTTTTCTTTCCTTTCTTCCTTAGATTTTTCTTCAACTTCAACGGGTCATAACTCATCAACCGTAGCTCAGATTTGGGTGTCGTTTCTTCCAGTGTTCTCGTTGTTCCGAGCTCTTCAACTTTCCAGTTGAATCATCCTTTGGGATCTAGCTGTAAAATTACCAAAATGCCCTTGAACTTTCCTTCTTAGCTTTTCTTTCATTGTCTCGCTTTCTCTTTTGCGCTGCTTACATAATTAACCTGTAAACCCAATAAGAGAAGCACGAAACACGAAATACTTGCAAACGAAGATTAGTAGCATAAATGTGCGACAAATCCATATAGGTTACATCACTCGGGTTCACAAATGCACTGAAATTAGGGGAATACATATACAATATGTATGTCCAATCACGTAGTAAGTTGGAAAAACCCTTCGAATTAAAGTTAGAAATGAACCATTATACTTAATATATAATAATGGTAAAATATGGATAAATGTTGTGAATGTGGGTTATGGGATAAACCTAAATTGATATAATAAAAGTGGTATATTTATATGATTGTGTATGCATATATTATATACTTGTGAAAATCATGCCCACGTTACTTGCTATCCCTGAGGTTACCGCGCTGGGACAGTCTTATCTCGATGGGACCTTTATGGTGGATATTGACTTGTACCCTAGAAGATAGATATCCTTGGTACAGGCTATCGATGTGATAGTTCAGACGGTCCTAAGAGACGCAGGCATGTGCCATCCTCTTAGAGACTTGGAATATATGCTTCGCCTCAATATTGTTTGTGTATGTGTTAATACAATTCAAGAGTGATTCCGAATTTGTATTCCCCTTAATACGAGTGATACAGGGTTTTGGATAGTAGAGTATGCCCGCACCATAGTTTTTCTATTTGGGGTGCTGTTATAATATATATATATATATTATACTAGTATTTAATCTATATATATGAAATTCTGGAATTTGGAACTGCCTACTGTGATATGGTAAGTAGGACATGGTTGATGACTCGTATTGTAAATACTTGTTTTGAGAAAGTATGATATGACACTGGAAAACTTTATAAATTAATAAAGTTAAAACGAGAATTTTGGATACTAATTGAAATATTCTTTTTAAAAAATTGTATCGTTAAATTTTAAATCCTGCGAATAACCTAAGATAAGTTAAATCATTGGGGAAAGATAGTGTGATATATGACGAGATAGACCATTGAGAAGGTTAGTGCGATAGGTGTGCACATTAGAAGAGAGGTGAGAATTTCTCAAGAGAGTGTCGCACTAATATGTTGTTGCATTGGCCTGTATCAATTTAAATACTTGCTAAACGAATTTTTAAATCATATACACTATCGGGCTCTGACCCGTTTCTATTTCTCTTTCTCTCTTGTATATATATGTATATATTACAGGTGCCCAGCCACAGGGGCGTCTTGCTTAGGATCCCTTGGAAGGAACGTGCGGCAGCTTAGGTGGGAGTTGCAGGCCACTTGATTAGACGATTTCATTTACTTGATTCCACTTCTATCATTCTCAGTTATTGGGGCATGTGTCGACCTTTCCACTATTTAGCTGTTTTATTGGGACAATTGTATTTCAGTTATTTCTAGCACTGTTACTTTGGGATTTATTCAGCATGTATGTTTTACTTTATGTTTTAAATGCTGGGATTTAGTTGTTGAATGTTTAAATTAATTGGATTATATATTCCAGGATTTTTGTGGTGTGATTCTTTAAATATTGAATTGTTGTAGATAATTAAATCTTTATTTTTCAAAATAAAATTTGAAAGGAATGTTAAAAATGGTTTTGACACTTAGCTTAATTAATTAGGGTGTTTAAATTGGAAATTTATTTTCACGATAGTGATGCTAAGAATGATCCAACTATTCACCTTGATTTTAATTTAATAAATGAGTGATCCCCCGGTATTTAATTAGGCGTGGTGTCACAGATGGTATCAGAGCATCAGGTTCTAGTGTCCTTAGGATCTATACGGCTTATTATGCTTTCAGCGTTGCTTTGTTTGTTATAGAGCCCTATGTTTAGGATTGTCGATTCCTTTGACGAGATTTTGTTCTCCTGCTATAATGTGTATACACTAGTGAATTCTAATTTCGTTCAGATGTGTGCGTGTGCCGAGCGATGACGGATGTCAGAAGAGGACCGTTAAGCGTACATCAGGAGGCAGGGCTCAGTTGAGATTATGAAATATATCCGAGGACGATGACCATAGTCGAGGTCACCTCCATTATGGCACGAGAAGCCACGACTAGAAAGGTGACTAAGGTGCAGCAATGATTTTTAAATGTTGTTATAGTCAAAAGAGGTGCAAGGGTAAACTTACCCAACGTATTACAAAAACGTGTAGAGACTGTCAGTGAGAAATTTTAGAAATGCGGAAAATTGTATGTGTTTACCAAAGGAGGTAAAGTATCCAAAGGCTTAAATATAGGACGGAGTGTGGCAAACTGTAAGTGAAAATTTAGAGAAAATTTTCTTGGCTTTCAGGATGAAGTTATAATGGTTGAAGTCAACCACCAATTTTAGCAATGGAATGCTATGCCTATAGGATAACCTTAGGTACAGTGTTGACCGTATGTTCCTTCCTCAACTATTCAGGATGAGAAGCAAACGTGGTTCTGAACTCATCGCAGGAGGGCATGATAGAAGTCCAATTGTGGATATGAATCCTAATCGTTAGCAAATTTTGTATCGAAAGAGGTAGATACTAGTGGAGGAAACGACTCCAAGTGGGAGACCAACTTGTAATAATAGTTGATAATACTCGAGGAGGAAATTCTAATGGACGACCAATTCAGAGGTTGACAATGTCATATTTTGTCAATATAGATGATAACGCTTCTCTGTAGGGGAAGTTAAAGGAATCGAAGAATTTAGTCGAGAATAAGAATGAATACAACGGTGGTGGTATAGCACCACAAAAGGATGTGGATACACATCAGGAAAACCATTTAAATGCTTCAGATAGTTAAATTCTTACCAAGTGATGGTAAATTCAGTAAGTACTATTATAGATAGTAACATGATCTTTATGGCCTAAAAATCTAAGGGAAGAACCGGGATGGCTAACAGGAATCGAGTCTACTAAAGTCTGAGAGAAGGACAATCCTAACCTGGTTAATAGGACAGGTGATAAGTGGATTATGTGTTGAGGTATTTTGGTGCGGAGTGAAATTGCTCGCGATAATATGTTCCAAAGTGAGAAAAAGGGACAAGAATACGGTGCCTAGTAAAGGACGACGATTAAAAATAATTTTGTTTTGGTTTGGGCAGACGTGTTACGTCCAAAAACCATTTGTGCAGTCAAGACGATTGCCAGGATGGAAGTATAAGTTGTATCCTTAGAGGATGCGACGTGTTTATGTGACATGAGCGAGTCACCATATTTTGTTCATTGCTAGATTAGCATGTGAGACGAGTTTAATGCACATCATTATAAATGTTACCATTATGTGAATATTTTTCCTTAGTATAGTGGGATTTTTCTTTGGTGCTATCCGCGGGGGATGAATAAGTATATTAACAGTGTTTTATACTTTATTGAGGTTACTTGTTGTAGTGATGCGATACACGAGTATGATATTATCTTTGTTAAAATGTTATAGAAATGGGTAGTATGATAGTGGGCATTTATTGCAAGGCTATCGGAGTAGTTACATTAGTGCAACACGTTTTGTTTTGGCGAGGCTTTACTAGTAAGAAGGTTGGACTCGCACTTATATTATCTATCCTAGAGACTTCGGAGGAGATAGTGGGCTCGAGATATTCGATACCAATGTATGTATGGACTTTGTCAGTATGATTCAGTATGTACCGGGATTTACTGTTGAGCAAAAAGACTTGACTCGGTATTATGTTTAGCACTCCGGACTTAGTGATAGGAAGGGTGCAGTGTTATATTTATCCTTAAGAGATGTGGGAGTTAAGAGTTATACCCCTAATGTTAGAAAAAGGAAATTTAGATAATTTCGATCGTATGTATTCGAGGTTTATAGAATGTAATTACCATTAACCAATACGGAACGATAGTGAAATTGGTGAAACGTTCTTTGTTAAGCATAATTACGGGAGAAATTGTAACTTTTCTGTCAAGGGACGGAATAAAGGGGTATATACTATGGACGGAGGACCTAACGGATTTCGATAACCGACAATGCTAGGTAGTAGTGTATCGTGGGGGTTCCTTGTTTGGATTTTGCTTTGCGAGACATCACACGCATGAAACTTAGCGTAAGGATGGAAATAGGGAGACGTTTGGTCACTATTCCATGAGTTCGATACCCTGGTCGAAATGGGATCAAGTAATTATGTATGTAAGTTGGAAGTTGAATTTTGTTTTAAGGTCATTGGAGCCGGATTTTTATGGTAGGAAAGCATTGAAAATTATCCCCACGAGTTGAGGGGTGGAACGATGATAAGGAGAATTTAAGAATTTTGATTTCTAGGGTGATTGAGAGTACCCAAATGTCATAACCGCGTACAGAACACAAGGTGAATAAAGAGTTGGAATGATTTTTAGCATGGATTATCTGGAAAGAACTTTATATTATACAAAAGAGATGACCTGTAATTATTTTGATGAATAGAGCGTTAGTGATTTATTTTGGTTGTTGTACCTATTTGGGAAAATTGTTGTACTTATCTGAGGAAGGTTGAGAATTATTATTCCTCTTTTATTTTCATGGAATTTGAATACCCTATTCCTTATATTCCGTTGAATTTAGTTAGTCCTACAGATGAGTAGCATGCCGTTCGCTCTCCCAGGGCAGTCGGAGTGTTGCAAAAATGTGGGCATCTTGGTTAACTATAGTTAAAATAGTCCGAGTCGAAGGGACGTGGTAATAGACGTGTGGAATATATGTTTGTGGGACTAGTATAACGAAGTGGAAGTGATAGAGTGGATTAAACGTCACATGAGGGGCGATAATCCATACATAAGTGTGCAATTAGAATAGCACGCCCTAACTTGATTGGAAGGCTGTGGGAAGCCATTCAAGAATTGGTATTCCTTGAATAGAGTAGAATTTAATTGTTATGAAGCACACCCAGAGCAGAGTTATTATTAGTCAAGTGTGAGAGCGACTTGCGCATACAAAGAGTAATGATGTTAGTATAGTATAAGAGATCCAGAAGTGCGCTTCGTGGAGAGAAGAGCACGGGTCGGAACTTTCGGCATACTCCAAGGAAGGAAGGGGAGTATTACGTGTCACTTAATGTGAGACATTTAAAGGGAAGAATCGATGTTTAGTGAGACGTAGTGAGTAGTCTCTACATGCACTGCCCATAGGTAAGGTTTGGTTGAAAGAGGAGAATCAACCAAAGAATTTTGTGTTTATCGAAAATTCCTGAAATTGGAAGAGGTTGGTAAAGTCGGTAAAGTTCTTGGATGGGTTGCCATCCTCAAAACAAGATCAAGGGTTTATCCTGAACATGTGAATTAAGTCACCGAGAAGGAAGTGATTGATATTCCTTTAGGCTGGCTTACAATAATAACTAGTATCCCCAGACTTCCTTTGAAAGGAAGGATCGCGCCAGTGCATGGTCCGGCGCAGTATAAATTTCTGAATCAGGATGAGATTGGTGAATCCCACCTTTGATATGGGATTTCAGGAACCAGCGGAGATAAGATTTCGTTTCGAGTAGGATGTATCATCCTTAGCCAGGGAATAAGCGCATGGTGATTAAAGATTAGTGGAGCCACGTGAAGGAGATTTTGGAATCTTGGTACGATGATTTCAAGAATGCTTTGTAGAAGCACTCGTACCTGTTTGTCGCGTACGAGGTACTTATTAAGGTTTTGTTATGGAAGAACCTCGACTATTCTCCTTTCGTATGTTTAGAGGAGAGTAGATAATCAGAATTTTTGGATCGGTAGAGAAAATATCCGATAACTATGGTGGAATTCCACGACTGTTTTAGGCAGTCAAGAGTGGTCAAATGTTCGTATGATCTTCTCAGAATGGGAATTTTGTGTATGAATAAATCTGAGTAGTTGTCATGTAGTGAGGTGCGGCCTCCTAATGATAGTGAGATAATGGAATTTATAACGTATAGACGTAACCTATTCAAATGCTGTAAGTTGGGAGTGCAATGTGAAGTGTCTCCAATGAGAATGTAAAACAATGTTGCTGTGAGGAAAAAGCTATAGTGATTGAGCGACGTACTATGTAGATAGTTTGCGTACTGACAAGGATATCCAGAATAGTGCTACCTGGTAGGCCTTATATTCTGAATTTCGAGACGAAATTCCGTTATTAGGGGGGAAGTATGTAATACCTCGTATTTTCATGGCTTTTAAATTTAAGGATTTATTAAATTTAATTGAGATAAATTAATTTAATTTTAATCCGAAATGTTGTTTTAAATATTTACTAGCGTGACAAGAGTTAGTAATTATTGGGAATATATTATTTGTTGCATATTACTGGATGAGTATAGTAATATATGAAATTTATTTTTATAATATTGTCACGTGTGAATAAAATGACAATTGTGGAAATTTAAGTCGGGACGCGCCTGTGTCGTGTCGGGACTAAATGTGGATTAATAAAAGTAAATATTTTATAAGTTGTCAGTATGGTCATTTTGAGTGCGTCAACGCGTCCGGAAGGGTCGAGATCGTCAGAAAAGTATACTCGGGGGTTTGATTTGGGTCTCGGGGCATTTTTAGGCCTAATTAGTACCCCGGGAGGGCATTTTAGTCATTTTGTATTTTTGGGTAATTAAACCCACGAAAAATTAAAGGGGTTATATCAGATGTCTAGGTTATTATCAAGGGTTAGATAACTCAAAACACTAGAACGGCCATTGGAGAGGAGAGGAGAGAGCTCTCAAGGCATTCCAAGGCTCAAAACTCACCCGTTTGCACCGCCGCCACCTCCAAAGCGTAGATCGCGAGACGGGGAACGCAACCACACCAAATTCAACACCAAACCAGATTTCTGAAAATCCCAGGCAAGTGTTTATCTTACTTATTTCGTTGATGCATCTTTCATATTGGTTTAGGAATGATTAGGATAAATTGTATGGAAAAAAAACAATTTGAGATAGGAAATTGCATGTAGTGATGACTTAAATGATATTCTGGAAACCTTTTGTGATGTAGAGGATTAAACCACGAAATTTTGATGTTGTATAAGAAGGAAACCTTAGAGCCAATTATAATAAAGGAGAAAAATCGCGCTTCAGGACCCCCGAACCGGTTCGCATGTTCCTCGAACCGGTTCGCCCCCCAAACCGGTTCGCCCTTGGGTTTGCTAATGTTTGCTGGTCTGGGGTGCTATTTCTTCCATTCAACACTTAGAAATTTTTTCTTGTTTTCTTTCCTTTCTTCCTTGGATTTTTCTTCAACTTCAACGGGTCATAACTCAACAACCGTAGCTCGGATTTGGGTGTCATTTCTTCCAATGTTCTCGTTGTTCCGAGCTCTTCAACTTTCCAGTTGACTCCTCCTTCGGGATCTGGCTGCAAAATTACCCAAATGCCCTTGAACTTGCCTTCTTAGCTTTTCTTTCATTGTCTCGCTTTCTCTTTTGCGCTGCTTGCATAATTAACCTATAAAACCAATAAGAGAAGCACGAAACACGAAATACTTGCCAACGAAGATTAGTAGCATAAATGTGCGACAAATCCATATAGGTTACATCACTCGGGTTCACAAATGCACTGAAATTAGGGGAATAAATATATAATATTTATGTCCAATCACGTAGTTAGTTGGAAAAACCCTTCGAATTAAAGTTAGAAACGAACCATTATACTTGATATATAATAATGGGAAAATAAGGATAAATGTTGTGAATGTGGGTTATGGGATAAACCTAAATTGATATAATAAAAGTGGTATATTTATATGATTGTGTATGCATATATTATATACTTGGGAAAATCATGCCCACGCTACTTGTTATCCCTGAGGTTACCGCGCTGCGACAGTCTTATCTCGATGGGACCTTTATGGGGGATATTGACTTGTACCCTAGAAGATAGATATCCTTGGTACAGGCTATCGATGTGATAGTTCAGACGGTCCTAAGAGATGCAGGCATGTGCCATCCTCTTAGAGACTTGGAATCTATGCTTCGCCTCAATATTGTTTGTGTATGTGTTAATACAATTCGAGAGTGATTCCGAATTTGTATTCCCCTTAATACGAGTGATATGGGGTTTTGGATAGTAGAGTATGCCCGCACCATAGTTTTTATATTTGGGGTGCTGTTATAATATATATATATTATACGAGTATTTAATATATATATGAAATTCTAGAATTTGGAACTGCCTACTGTGATATGGTAAGTAGGACATGGTTGATGACACATATTGTAAATACTTGTTTTGAGAAAGTATGATATGACACTGGAAAACTTTATAAATTAATAAAGTTAAAACGAGAATTTTGGATACTAATTGAAATATTCTTTTCAAACAATTCTATCATTCAATTTTAAATCTTGCGAATAACCTAAGATAAGTTAAATCATTGGGAAAAGATAGTGTGATATATGACGAGATAGACCATTGAGAAGGTTAGTGCGATAGGTGTGCACATTAGAAGAGAGGTGAGAATTTCTCAAGAGAGTGTCGCACTAATATGTCGTTGCATTGGCATGTATCAATTTAAATACTTGTTAAACGAATTTTTAAATCATATACACTATCGGGCTCTGACCCGTTTCTATTTCTCTTTCTCTCTTGTATATATATGTATATATTACAGGTGCCCAGCCACAGGGGCGTCTTGATTAGGATCCCTTGGAAGGAACGTGCTGCAGCTTAGGTGGGAGTTACAGGCCACTTGATTAGACGATTTCATTTACTTGATTCCACTTCTATCATTCTCAGTTATTGGGGCATGTGTCGACCTTTCCACTATTTAGCTGTTTTATTGGGACAATTGTATTTCAGTTATTTCTAGCACTGTTACTTTGGGATTTATTCAGCATGTATGTTTTACTTTAAGTTTTAAATGCTGGGATTTAGTTGTTGAATGTTTAAATTAATTGGATTATATGTTCCAGGATTATTGTGGTGTGATTCTTTAAATATTGAATTGTTGTAGATAATTAAATCTTTATTTTTCAAAATAAAATTTGAAAGGAATGTTAAAAATGGTTTTGACACTTAGCTTAATTAATTAGGGTGTTTAAATTGGAAATTTATTTTCACGACAGTGATGCTAAGAATGATCCAACTGTTCACCTTGATTTTAATTTAATAAAGGAGTGATAGCCTGGTATTTAATTAGGCGGGGTGTCACATTACCGTCGGTTTATTAAGGGTTTCTCGAAGATTGCTAGCCCTTTGAAAAATTTGACCCGGAAAGGGGTGAGATTTGATTGGGATAACTCTTGCCAAGCAGCATTTGATGAGCTTAAGGAAAGATTGACTTCGACTCCGGTCCTTGCTTTACCAAAACCAGGATTGGAATTTCTAGTCTTCATCGATGCATCTCTTCAAGGATTGGGAGGTGTACTTCAGCAAGAGCAACGGGCTATCGCTTATGCATCCCGTAAATTTAAGCCCCATGAAAGAAACTATCCGATGCATGACTTGGAATTGGCCGCAGTTGTCTTTGCCTTAAAGATTTGGAAGTATTATCTTCTGGGGGAGAAGTTCAGTCTTTTCACGGACCATAAGTCGCTGCAATATTTATTTTCTCAGAAAGATTTGAATATGCGCCAGCGCCGTTGGCTGGAGTTCATGGAAGATTATTAATTTGATATTCGTTATCATCCGGGTAAGGCAAACGTTGTAGCGGATGCCTTGAGTAGAAAGCCCAAGGGAGAATTAGCTGAGGTTTGGAAAGCTAAATGGAAATAACTCTGTCATAAGGATGCGGTTGCTAGGGCATTCATGTCCGTGATGACCGTTACTCCTACAATTATGGCAAGGGTCGTAGAAGCCCAAGGAAGGGATAAGGGTTGTCAAGACCATATACGCCGATTGCTGTCTGAGGGAGCAGAATCCTACTCGATAAGTTCAGAGGGTGGATTGCGCTTCCATGGAAGACTTATTGTTCCAGAAGAGGGGGATTTGAGACAGGCGGTGATGGTAGAATCCCATGGTTCTAAATTTTCAGTGCATCCGAGTAACGATAAAATGTATCAAGACATACGCCATCAATATTGGTGGCTAGGCATGAAGCAAGATATATCTGATTTTGTATCTCAATGCACTACTTGTCAGTTAGTTAAGATTGGTCATTAGCGACCGACAGGTTTTTTGCAACCGTTGGAGATTTCGTTATGGAAATGGGAAAGTATATCAATGGATTTTGTTACTGGCTTACAAATGTCACAAAAAGTTCACGATTCTATATGGGTTATCGTTGATCGCTTGACGAAGTCGGCGCATTTTCTTCCAGTTCGTACCGATTACAACACCGCTCGTTACGCCCGGTTGTTCATTGATGAGGTTGTGAGACTGGATGGAGTGCCATTGAATATTGTTTCTGACGGAGACAAGATCTTTGTTTCCCACTTTTGGAAAAGTTTCCAAGAGGCCATGGGAACCAAATTGAGGTTAAGCACCTCCTATCATCCTCAAACAGATGGCCAGACCGAACGGGTTAACCAAATGCTAGAGGATATGCCCCGTATGTGTATGCTTGATTTTAAAGGTAGTTGGGAACAATATCTCCCATTAGTCGAGTTTGCTTATAATAAGTCGCACCAATTCACTATTGGGATGGCGCCCTATGAAGCCTTATATGGTAGGCCCTGTAGATCTCCCACTTGTTGGTTGGAGGTGGGAGATAATAAGTTTCTCGGACCTGAAATGATCCGGTATACTTCTTCTAAGATCGAGCTTATTCAAAATTGCATTCGGATAGCCCAAGATAGACAGAAGAGCTATGCCGATGCGGGTAGAAGGCATGTGGAGTTAGAGGTCGGAGACCAAGTGTTGGTACGTGTGTCACCTATGAAAGGTATCAAGCATTTTGGAAAGAAAGTGAAGCTTGCGTCGCGTTTTGTTGGACCTTTTCCTGTGATTGCTATAGTGGGTCCAGTGGCGTACCAAATTTCCCTACCAGAATCTTTACAATAAATTCACGATGTCTTCCATATCTCCTCTTTGAAGAAATACAAGAGGTGTGAAGGTGCCCTTTGGCATATTCCTTTTGAGGATATTGAATTGCAACCCGATGTTTCATATGAAGAACAACTGGTTGCTATTCTAGAGCATGGGGAGCATAGGTTAAGTTCTCGAGTGGTGCCCTTGGTTAGAGTACAATGGAGTCATCACAACGTTGAGGAATCAACTTGGGAATGTGAGGATGATATGCGGGAAAAGTATCTGCATCTCTTTATCCAAGGTACGCTTGAATTTTGGGGGCAAAATTCCCTCATAAGGGGGGAGTATTTTGGGAGCCTATTTTATATTTATCTACCACATGGTGTATTTATATATATATGTGATTGGTTGTGGGGTAAATATTGATTTCATGAGATAAGTTAATATTTACCAAAATGTTACATATTTACCTTATGTGTGGGTGAATATTACTATGTGGTGTTATATTAAATCACGAGAATTTAAAATTACATTTTGATTTAAAATGAGACCGGAACTTAAAATGTGTTATAAAATTTCCAAATGATAATTTGGAGGGTGTAGTTAGTTCTGGGAGGTGCGAGATAGTCAAATTGTGTGCCATATTGTATTTTGATGTTTTGGGCACTTTTGACTGATTTTGGCATATCGTGTATTAGAAATCATTTTATTGTGATATTAACGTTTAAAAATTAGAGACTTTTTGCTTAAGGCCACGGTTTAGTCTCCTTAAGTCTTTCATTTTTCCCCTAAGTGAAATTCTAGCCCTAGAGTTAAAGTGAGGGAGGAGGAGAACTTGTGGGGAGAAATAGAGATTGAAGATTTGTGATTTGATCTTGCTTTGTTCTTCAACAAAATCTGAGATTGAAGCCCCAAGTAAAGTTTTCTACTTGCTATTATATGGTTTATGGTGGATAATTAGTGTTGGTAGATATGTGATAGTTTTGGTTTAATGTAGTTATGGTTTTGTTGGGATTTATAAGTTTTGATGTCTTTGGAAGAGATTTGATTATGGATTGATGTTCAATAATGTAGTTGGAAGCATTTATGATCATTTAGTATCAGTAAATGAGGTTGGTTTGGTTTGGTTGAAGTTGGCTTTGGGCTTAGCTTGAAAATAGGAAATAGTGGTCTAGGTCTGCAATGACCGGTCGACCGCGGTTCTCAGACCGGTCGACCGGGCCTTCGGGAGAGGGCACACTGCTTTCTTTCAAAGTCATTAATGTTGAGGCGCGGTCGATCGCGTCCCCCTTACCAATCGACCGGCCCTGCCGAAGTGAGCTTTCTGCTTTTCTTCTTAGGCAAAAACTTGAGACGCGGTCGACCGCGGTCTTGGGACCGGTTGACCAGTCCCCTGTTTTCTTCCCAAAATTTTACTTTTTCTTTTAAATATTTTCTTTTATTAAGGACTTAGGAACCTTCTTGAATGAAGTAAACTTTGGGTTTTAGAGTCCTAGTTGAGTCTGATTGTCACCCTAGAGTGGAATGGATTTCACTTGGGGTTAAGTCCAAAAAGGGGGGGGGGGTGTTCTAAAGTGATGTTTAGGCATCACTCTTCTGGTTACTTCTTAATAGGAGGATAGAGGTTGTAGGCCCATGTTTGGAGACTTTAGGAGCTTAAATTGAGAAGTATAAGACCTTAAGGTTTGGGAATGATTGTGATCGCTTGGACAATTATTCTAGGCATATCCTATGTTAAATATCAACAAAATATTTAATGATTATGGTTTCAGATAAAATGAAACACATAGATGTCAACATAAATGAAAAGTATGATTTTTAATAGTAAATGCTAATTTACTTAAACACACCTCCCTAAATGCTATCATAAGGGAAGCTCGCGTATGAGGTGATGTCCCCTGACTATTGAATGCAGGGAGACTATAGTCATTGGCCATATGCGGGTTTATTATATGTTCTTCTGCACTAGTGAGGTAATTCCGGGGGTGGTTATGACTCACTCGCAGGCATATGGCCACTTCCCGACCTGCATTAGGTGCCCAGGATGCCTTGTTTGATAGGCCCCTGGAAGATGATAGTTATTTAGGGGCGCGCCCAGTGGGGAAACTCAGATGGGCGGTCTTAGAATCATTATATGTATAAGAATATAACTTTTCTAAATTCAAGTGGGACTGGAAATATGTTTATTGCCACCGAATGTATGATGTTAATGATATTCCTGCTAAGGAATAAGAATTGAAAGAAATGAGAACAATGATGATATTATATTCCTGTTAAGGAATTGAAATTGGATTAAAATGGCTATGAAAGATGAAAGCTTTTAACTTAATTATGCATAATTTAATTCTCTTACATAATGTAATTGTAGGCATGTCATTTTAACTGTTTCATTTATGATTCATATGTAGGGTGTTAGATATTTATTCTTCATCATTCATGATTAACCGTTCATAGCTATTATGCTTCTTATTCATCTGGGAACTATATAAAAACCGGGCCCTGACCCGTTCATTTCTTTCCTGTTGTGCATATTATTATATCTGCCCAAGTGCTCCTCCGCAAGGATGCCCGTGTTGATATTTCCACCCTTATGTTTTCAAGGAGCTGTAAGATTTGCGAATATTACAGGATGTTTTGTTAGACGCCCTCATTTTTTGTGATCTAGATATGATCGGGTCTGTCATTCGGGAGTGTGGCCCAACTTCGTACTTGTTAATGGATGTAATATGTATCATATTAAACTATTGTGATTCATTTTGTGTAGTTGTGGACCGACAGCTTATTCGGTCCTCTTCTTGTATTTTCTTTTTGGAGGTTGATATATACGTATGTTATCTTGGAAATTCCACTATTTTCTTTTAGAATGGGTTGCTTAATTTATTTTCTTAACTTAATCTTTTACTCAAATAAAATGTTTTGGCAACCCGTTTTCTGAATTATTGGGTGGTTTTCCCGTATACTCGTATTATATTTGTGATGCTGAGAATGATTTCCATCTATGATTTCTGTATTTATTGGAGTATCGGGCTGGCCACCCCTTATTTTGGAATCCGGGTTGTCACACTAAACCCTCTAAAGGTTGTTCACACCTAGACCAGTAGTATTTTGGCAGTTTCACATCCTTAGTTTTGTTCCAAAAAAAATTTCACTGGTAATATGCCTATAATACAAAGGATGATAAGGATTGGGTTGATTGGTCATGTTTAAACTAATTTATGGTACATATCCTTGACCATTAGACACTTGAATAGTAGGCATGGACAACCTACTAGTTACTATTGTGATCATTGTGCTAATATTTTAAATTATTTTCCAAAGATGATTAAAAATGGAGTTTGTTTGGTTTATTATTTGACTTACATGTGTTGCCCTTGGGATCTCGGCCCTACGAGTTTTTGTCATTTTTAGCTGTTGGTTTTGAGCAATTAATCTCAACTCTTGGGTTGTTGCAACCACTACTTGCTCTGTGGTGGTGACATATTAGTTGGTTGAACAAATTTCACCAACATTATCTATACCATCATCTCTTCTTCTTGTTCTAGCCATGGTAAACAACAATGTAGCACATGTGTCCCACCGAGCATGCTAAAAATATGTTTGTTCACTGGCTTGGTTTGTGTATTTTAGTTATTTACCACCGTTCCAGACAAGTTTATGGCCTTGTCAACCAATTGGTTATCTTATCATTGTGATAATCAGGAGGTTGTGTACCGTTTAACACTTCAATTAAGAAGGCGTGTGCTTCCCTTATTGAAGACATTACTATGAATGCTATTAAATTAAATTAACAAGAATCTATAGAAAAAAATTATAAGTTTATAAATCAAGTAAAAGAAAACTTTAAATTGAATAAAAAAGTAATTTAATAAAAACATAATGAACTAAGAAAATTTAATGAGATTATGCTAGGATATGTTAAAATAATTTAAAAGTATAGGAAAAGAAACATTCCATATAATGTAAAGAGAACTGCAATTTACCTTGCAAACTAAGTCTTATAAAAGGCAATCTATTAATAAATGAAAAGGAAAGGAAATAATAGGAAAAATAGGTAAATGAGTAAATGTAGTTTTTTCTTGAGGGAGTTTTAGAGTTTTGTGCCAGGGAAGACTTTACAATAAATGCTAAATAAAGTTTATTTAACCAGAATCCAAGGAAGTAAATTATAAGTTCACAAATAAAGTAAAATAACTTTGGAATTGAATAAAACAATAATTTAAGATAAACAAAATAAGATAAAATAGTTACACTAAGAAAAGTAAAGAAGATTATGATAGGAAATGTAAAAACAATTTAAAAGTAAAGGCAACGAAACTTTTCATAAAATGTAAACAGAATTACAATCTACCTTAAAAACTACTTCGTATATAAGGAAAGTTGTAAATAAATGAAAAAGGGAAATAAAAGATTGTTTTTTATGGTCTAGTCCCTTGACTGGATATTTTGGACTTTTTAACCAGGTCAAATAAATTTTTGAAAGATTAGGTTCATATAAATACCTTTTACAACATTTCATTCATTTTGTTATCATTGACCTAATCAGCGATTGGGAACATTTCCATTAATCTAGGATCTTATATTTCTTCTTTCTTCTTCTGTCAAACAGGTTCGTTCTCTCTAATAACTTAGGATCTTATTATTTGTTTTCACTTCTATTCAACCAGCTTTGTTCTCTCAAAGAAAAAAGTTATCAACTTGTTCAAAGAAATCAATTATTTTCTCTTTGTTTAACCTAGATTATCTTTTGCATTAATTCGATCATTTGTAAGTTTATACGTGTTATGAAGAAATATTTTGCATGTCAATCAATTAAAATAGGTTGATGTATTTCCTTTGCATTAATTCGATTATCCGTAACTTTATACATGTTATGAAGAAATTTTTTGCATGTCGATCAATTAAAATAGGTTAATATATTTGTTTTCAATTAATCAAATCATTGTAATTGTGTAAAACACGTGCTGAATTAACTCGAATATTGAATGAATGATTTGATTGTATATTTTCTAAAATTTATTTTAATTTTAAATGAATATATTTTAACTTTGTGTTTTGATTTCGTAACAGATTGTGTATGTATATGTTTTGATTATGCGTTCATGTCTGTGTGTGTGTACTTTATGCATATACACGTTGTTCACGTATATACCTCAAAGGATCATTACAATAAAGTACACGCAATTTGATATAAAGTACACATGAATGTTGGACTTGATTAATTCTGATTTTTTTCTTTTGACATTAATTTTACATAATGTTAATGTGTGTTTACTTTGTTACTTTTAACTCGTTACTTAATAGACTTGTCATGTATCAGATAAGCATGTGTTTGTGGGTCCGTGCTAGTGGCATTGATCAATCTTGATGTTTTACAATAGTAAAGTACTTTTTATATACATGAGTAGAAAATAACAATAAAGTACACGCAATTTGATCTAAAGTACACGTGATTTTCTAATGATTAATTCTCCTTTATTTTTTTATATTAATTCTTCATAATGTTAATGTGCATTTACTTTGTTACTGTTGACTCTTGCTTAATATAGTAGTCATGTCTTTGTTGGCCATGTGTTTATTGGTCCGCGCCAGTGCCATTAATTAAACTTGATCTTTAACAAAACCATTTTTTGTTTTAATTTAATGCATGTAATAATGGAAAGTAATCAGATTGCCAGGTGTTGTTATTTGGATAATACGGCTTGCATTGAAATTTTTGAAGACTGCTCATTAGATTTCACATATAATGAGTTATGTAGCAAGTTTATGGATTTGGAAGTGGATCTTTTTCATTGATGTACGACTTTGGTGATGAAAGTCGATTCTTGTTGGTTTGTGATAATGATGTTAGTTGTATGTTGCGATCTCAAGTGATTCTCAAAGCTGATTTTCTTTGGATATATGTCTTTGATTCAATAGATTTCGCAACTAGTACAATTCACAAAATGATTGAATGCACATATAGAGTTCATGAAACGATTGACCGTAGTTATACAAGTTGTAAGAGGGTTATATACAGTGATACAAGTAGAGAAAGGGTACACTATATATCATCATCCACTAAGATTGATATTAGTAGTGGAGTTGAAAATGATGTTTATATTGGAGGTGTGGAGACGAGTACATCAAAAGTTTATCTCTCCAATGATTGGAAGACATATATTAATCATGAAGAGCAATTTTTAAAGGAGGTGTGGTTGAGTTTTGCGATAAGTTATGAAAGTATGTTGTTGAGGTTGGTTTCAAGTATATATATATTTGAAGAATGATCAAACTCGGGTGACCGCAGAGTATTCTAAAAGGAGTACAGAGAATTTCATATGGCGAGTTCATACTTCATTATAAACAGTAAATGGTTACATTTATAGAAGAAGTTTGAACAATGAGCATACTTGTAGGGGTGTATATCGTAGTCCATCAAGTAAAATGATGGACTCAAAATTAGTTTCAACATTACTTACTAATGAACTAAGTGATAAACCATTGCTGAGACCAATTGATGTAGTTAGAGATATGAAAAAGAACTACAGTCTTGATATAGGTTATCATCATGCATGGCATGGCAAAGAGATGGTTGTTATTAAGTTGCATGGTGATGAGAAAGTTTCATATGCGTTAATGATAATTACAGGGAACTTTTATTCCATATAATCCAGGATTGCATTGCATTCTTGAAGTCGAGCCGGAGAGAAAATTATTTAAAAGAACTTTTATAATATTTTCAGGATCCATTGATGGATTTTAGTACTGAGGGCCTATTTTGTTTCTTGATGGTTTCTTTTTAAAGAGAATGTACTGTGGAACGATTTTATCGGCAACAGAGAGGATTGGGAACAATGGTAAATGTGAAGCATTGAAGTTTACTTTACAATATTATTCCTTTATTTTGGAATACTTTGTATGTTCTTGCAACAGAATATTAAGTACATGCATGACATTTATAAAGTACATGTGAATATATGAGTGTGATTTACGTATTACGCGTGTACTTTGAGGCTTGTTTTTGTTATTTGCATAGAATCCCAAAGTACACACATTAGATAAAACAGTACATGTGAATTTCTATTTTATGTCACGGCATGCGTGTACTTTAGGATTCCTTGTTTGTTTTGGGCCAACAGTGCAAAGTAGACGCATATCATTGCAAAGTACACGTGAAATATTGTTTACACTTTGTGTACTTTGTAACGTTTTGTGTGTACTTTGTGATTTTTTATTTAGTATGGTCAAATGAAATAATAAATTACACCCATATATATTAAAGTACGAGGATAATATGTTATACTTTACATTTATGTATCCTATGAGTACATATATGTTTATTTCACCTATATAGCCAATGTGTTCATTGGTCCGCGCCAACGGCACCATTTTTACAGTTCATCATAGAATCTGTATGAACTGATATATTTCATTATAATTTCAGGCCTTTATCCTCTTGCATATGCAATTGTTGATTCAGAGACAAAGGATAATTGGATGTGGTCTCTCATTAATTTTCATGATGCAATAGCTCATCAAGATTGAAAATCACATTCATATCCGATCAGAACAATGGTCTTATTGAAGGTGTTTGTAAGGTTTTCGAATGTCCGCACATTCCTATTGTATACATCATTTAC
Source organism: Sambucus nigra (assembly GCA_949130495.1). Taxonomy (NCBI): domain Eukaryota; kingdom Viridiplantae; phylum Streptophyta; class Magnoliopsida; order Dipsacales; family Adoxaceae; genus Sambucus; species Sambucus nigra. Next base: position 170,615,122 of record OX422219.1, read on the forward strand.
AGGGAAATATAAAGAATAAAATATGGGGGAGTGGGAATTTTTTAAAGAAGCTCGTTCAAGATTTCATGCATTGTGCATATTTTGTAATAGTTAATGAATTTTAGAAGAACATTGATGCCCTGAAGAAGGAAGGTGGAGTTATTATCGCTCATTTTCTTGGTAATTTTCCTTCGGAGAATCGGCCTTGTTCATATTTCACTGGGAAACGTTATGGTTACATGGCATCAAGTGTTGTGGAATCATTCAAATCTTGGATCCAAGAGGAAAGGCATTTATCGATAATTAATATGATGAACAAAATGAGGATCAAGATTATGCATTTTAATGCAAACAAACTTGTTGAATCTAAAAAATATGCAAAGGAGTTGTGTCCTCATTTTGATAAATTACTAACTAAAAATTGGAAAAAAAGGTAGACATTCGAATATTAGTTGCTCAAGTAAACATGCATTCGAAGTTCATTCTGATATGCGAGCCACGGTTGACTTAGAACAGGGAATTTTCTCTTGTAAGAGTTGGCAGCTACGATACTGTCCAAGTTCTCATGTTATTTTTGTCGTACGTAAGATGGGTGGAAGTATTCATCATCCTATTAAGGATTCATTATAAAAAAAATTCTACGAAAAATCATACTCATCACCTATAGTTTAATTTCCTGATTTGATGTCCCTAAGCATTCCATTACTTGAAAATACAGTAATCCTTCCTCTATTAATAAAGAGACTGACAGGAGGCCAAGAAATAAGAGAATAAAATATGTTGAAGAGGTCATAATAAGACAAGTTACTTTCCCTAGGTTTAGTAAAATGGGTCATTACATGTCCACGTGTAAAGAACCAATTTTATTCCTCTTAATATTGTTTAATTCATTCATTATAACAATATTTTTAAATAAAATCAATGAACATTTACATTTGAACAAATTATTGTAATTTTATTGTTGATTTATCATTTCTATATTATTTGTTTGGGAATGTGATCAATACAAAGTACATGCATGCTTTTATACAGTACAGGCAGCTTGTAATGACCAAAACCATTTTATAAATGTGTGTACTTTCTAAAGTACAATATAATATATAAAGTACATGAATTTAGAAAATGGTTTTAGTCAGTACAATGTGCTTGTACTTTATAAAAATATGCGTGTACTTTATATATTGTATAACTTATAATTTCTATTTTTTACTTTTATTTATGTATTATTGCATTTACTTTAGAAGTATTTTATTCATTTTTGACATTATAATTTCTATTATTAATTTTTTAAAATATTTTACTTCTATTATATTATGTTTTTTAATATTTAATGAACAAGTCACTCATATTCTCACATTCCTACGTGTATTATGGTTTACATGTAAAGAACCCATTTGATTATGTTTAAAATTATTGAATTCATTCATTGTAACCAATTGATTGAATTAATTATTTAATTGTACGTTTGTTTTGAATAAATAAATGTAATACTAGTGTTTATTTTTTAGTTTCATGTTTTAATATATTTTTTTGTATGGCAGTTCAACAAAGTACATGTGATCATTTTTCCTAAAGTTCACGTGTACTTTATTAAATTTGTGTGTACTTTACATGTTTCGCTGTAAATTTGCGTATACTTTATTAAGTTCACGTGTACCTTATTAAATTTGTGTGTACTTTAATTCATTTATTGTAACCATTTGATTGAATAAAATTATTTAAAAATCCATTTAATTAAAGGAATGTAATTTTATTTTTTAGTTCTATTTTTATAGGATCAAATACCAAAAATTCCTTGAAACATTCTTAATGCAAATGTAGTCCAAGTCTTATACTTTGTTCCAACAATTCCCTCAAACACATATTTACTAATATTTTCTTATTTTTAAAAGTTCGCACTAGCGACATTCTCCCCCCCCCCCCCCCCCCCACCATACCATCCTAACCATACTATATTTTTTTTGAATGTATTTATGTTGTGTGTGTCTTTGTGAAATAAAGTAAAATGGTTGTAGTAAATGTGTATTAAAAAATGTTGCAGGGTCTTTTTGATAAAAGCCCCATTTTTAGTTTATTTTCTGTATGTCAGTTCAACAAAGTACATGTATTATTTAGAAAGTACACTTGATCAATTTTCCTAAAGTTCACGTGTACTTTATTAACTTTGCTTGCACTTTTTACTTTACACTCTAACTATGATTATTGAATAATTCCTTTTAACTTTTTGATTGAATAAATTATTTAATAACCCATTTTTTAGAATAAATGAATGTAATATTATTGTTTAGTGTTTAGTTCTATTTTTTAATTATTTTTTTGTGTAGCAGTTCAACAAAGTACACGTATTTTTCATAAAATACACATGATCGTTTTTCCTAATGTTCATGTGTACTTTATTAATTTTGCGTGCATTTTACATTTTTATACTCTAAGTATGAATCATGGTTCGAGATAACACTATATTATGTAAGTTTTAGTGTATGATATAAGTCACAAGACATGCATGATAGAAATAAAATGTTTATTAAAACAAAAAAAGGTACAATTTTTATTCATAACAAAGGTTGAAAAAAATAAATAAGACTGCTAGTTGGGAAAGTTACTAAAGGCATTTGTGATGTTAGAAAGAGAGTCAATTAAATTCGAGTAGGCTCGAATTTCTTCTTCCATGATAAATACAAGGCCTTAATGGTAAGCCTTTGATATGCCCAAGTATAACCTCGGCCTAGAGATACCTAGCTCGGCCAAGATGATGGCCGAGACATGGATCGACCCTGAGGGGCAGGGGCCCACGATATCATCCCTCGGTCAGAAATACCTCGGCTCTGGCCGACACTACCATCTACATAGTCAAGGGGGGCACTGCGCGCATCACAGGCCTCCTCAAGCACCTGGGAATAACAACCCCCGCCGATAGCAGACCGAGGTGACAAGGAGCCCTAATCACCTTCAATAGATAAATAGTCTCACCTCGGCTTGGGCCGAGGTGACCAGAAGTATTAATAATCACCAGCATGGGACTATCCGTACCTCGGCTGGGGACGGCCGAGCATAATGTCTCGGCTGAGATCAGGCCGAGGTTCTTCAAGAGATTATTCGGATTGAACGGACATCAAGATTTTACAGCTCGGCCTCTCCCAGGCCGAGGTCATTCACCAACATCACTGCCGAGCATTTGTTGACATTTGGACAAGGACACCTAGGCACAAATCAGTTGTAACAAGATTATTCTCCACATGTGGGAGAATATTTCATCATCATTGCTTACATGTGACAGTGACAGATGGCATTCCCACATTAGTGAGGATATCACACACATGCTGATTGCATGCATGGGGGGTACACTGCGCCCCCTAGACACTATATATAGGGATCATCCCCTACCTTGCAAAAGGATCCTTATATTGAAACCCTAGCAAAAACTCTGTCTAAAGATACAGTAGAGAGAGAGAGAGAGAGCTTGAGTGAATTGTACACATGGCCATTAGTGCCATTGTTCAGTGATACTTCTCACACACTCACAGTGGACGTAGGCCAGATTGGCTGAACCACTCATATTCTGGTGTTGATTCCTCATATCCTCACCTCCTTCTCTTATCTCTATATATAGCTATGACACCATTGTTATACTTATATTGAGATTGGAAACACCACTCCTGGTGGTGCTAATTCTTAGCATCATTATTTTGGCGCCGTCTGTGGGAATCGAGAGGCTATCTCTTCCTCTTTTTTTGCTTTACCTCACCGGAGACTCTGGTGGTGAACCAGGAACCACCCCTTGTGTGGAGCTGTTTCACCATTGAAAGAGGTCCTTTAAGGTATTAAGCTCATTTACTGTTCAAGCTCTTTATTATTAACACAAGGCACCGAAATTACCACCGCCTCTTTCGCCACCCGGAGGTGGAGGGGCGAGCTCCAGTCAGGCTCCTCCCCAGTCAGAAATAGCGGAGGTGGCAGCGGCCTTGAAATCTTTGGCTGCAACACAACAAGCCATGAAGGAGAAATTTGCCCAGCTCAGCCAAACCATGATGATGAGACCACCTGGAGTCTCCACGGATATGATAACTCCGGCGGCAGTTCAACCCCATCCCGATGCCAGGGGACCACCCCAGGCGCCCATGAAGGACCAACCTGTACCCCAGCGGAGGAGGGACGTTGCTGAACCTAGGCGCTTGCGCCTGGGGAAGCAGGGAAACCCTTGCCCAGAGGACAGGTATGATGACCTAGAAGCTGAAGAGGCCCCAGAGGACTGCTGGGAGCCGTATGAGGTGTCAGATAACACCGTACGACCTCTTAGGCAGAGTCAAGGATGTCACGGCCAAAGAAGAGATGAGGCCCAACAAAGAAGGTCGGCCTTTGATAGGCAGAGTCAAGGATGTGTCGGCCGAGGAAGAGATGAGGCCCAGCAGAGAGGGTCGGCCTTTAATAGGTTGAGCAGGGGGTCGGCCTTCGAGAGGCTAGGCCCAGTCAATGACCTGAGGTAGAGGCTATCGAGGTCAAGGAGCGCGGCAGGCTCTCAAAGAGGGAATAGGCAGGCTCGGCCAGATCAAGGCCGACCCATGGAGAGAAGAGCCAGGGAGTAGGAAGAAGTCAATAGTTAGCGTGTTGTGGCTGGGGAACCCTCTGTCCATCGTAGGGAGGTGGAAGGGGATAACCTCGGCCTAGCTGAAGAGAGAAGACCCTGGAATGACTCAATCCAACGTCTCGAGCAGAAGATAGGGGACCTCATAAAGATCAGGGACCCACTACAAAGGGGCTACTCGGAGAGCTCCCCGTTTGTAGCTAGGATAGTGGGGTTCCCAACCCCAGCTAAATTCAAGCCTCCTACCGTGACTCCTAAGTATGACGGCAGCACTAACCCAGTGCACCATATCGAGATGTATCAGTCGACGGCAGATATTTACTCGATACCTGATGAGATGAAGTGCATGGCCTTCTCAGGAACCTTGACAGGGGCAGCACACAGCTGGTTCACCTCTCTTCCGAAGAACTCGATCGAGAACTTTAAAGGCCTAGCAGAGCAGTTCATCCACAACTTCTGCTTTGGGGTAAGACCACAGAAGAAGACTATCCATCTCCTATATGTCAAACAGGCTAAGGGAGAAAGCCTAAGAGACTATATAGCAAGGTTTAACAAGGAGAAGTTGGAGGTAGAGGATTACGAGGAGAGCATAGCCATGACTGCCCTGATAGGAGGCCTCCAGAAGGGGAAACTATTCTGCAAGCTGGCGGAACACCCCCCCCCCCCCAAGTCTATGGCAGAGCTGTTGTCCACCACGGGGAAAGTGATGAATGCGGAAGAGGCAATGGCCGCCAAATATGAGGAGGAGAACCGTGGTAGCACTGGGAGGTCCCAGGGTAAGAAAGAGGGGAAGAAGAGGTCAGCAGATGACAAGTTCGCTCATTACACTCCTCTGACTGTGAGCTGTGAGCATATCCTTAATGAGATCAAGACTGACCGGGCTCTGAGATGGCCAGAAAAATTGAAGGCCCTACCACATAAGAGGAATAAAAACCTCTAGTGTGAGTTCCATCAGGATCACGGCCATGTCACAGATAGATGCTTTGCTCTGAAGGATGAGATTGAGAAAATGCTGAAATTCGGGAAGCTAAGAAAGTATGTGGATGGAAAGGCCCCAATGGGTGGAAGAGAAGACCCTAGGAAGAGAAGAGATGACAGGTGCCGTGGCGATGTCCCGGCTAGAAGGCATGATGATTCATAGGGTGATGATGGAGATGACCCAGATCTCCCACCTAAGGATGACAACACCCCAGTGAAGAGGGTAGGGGTGATCTCCTTTGGTGTTAGCACCATATGTGGGGGATTCGTAGGAGGCGGCTCTGAGGTAGCCGACAGGAAAGCTCATGTAGCGGAGGCCAAGTCAGTGGTCAAACCTGAGGTTGTGAATCTAACGTCTCCTGACGCAGTGCAGAAGAGGAAGAAGGTGGACATGGACACCCTCGTAGTGTGGTTCTCCAGACTCGACTTCAAGGGCATCTTAGCCCCCCATGATGACCCTTTAGTCATAATAACAAGGGTGCATGGGTCCGATGTAGGGAGAATCCTCATAGATGGGGGAAGCTCGACAAATGTGATGTTCTGGCCTTGTTTCAAGAGCTTGGGTCTTAGCAGGTCAAGGCTGGTGCCCTACCATCACCCATTGATAGGCTTCAGTGGTGAGAAGGTACACCCATTGGGCATGTATGAAATGGATGTACGGATGGGAGATGAATGGCCTAAGAGGCTAACCAAGAAGATAAACTTTTTTGTTATGGACGAAAATGTCTTCTCGGCCTACAACCTCATCATCGAAAGAGTGGCCCTCAAAGAGTTTGAAGTCGTGCCGTCAACGGTCCACCAGATGCTAAAATTCCCGACTCCCTATGGGGTAGGGGAAGTGAAAGGGGACCAGACCACGGTGCGGGAGTGTTATTTCAACTCGGCCGAAGAGTGAGAGGCCCATAAGAGAGCAACCGCCACTTACAGCATTGACACTCTTGATCCCAGAGACGAAACAAAATTGAAGAAGGGCGAGCCCGCAGAAGAGGTAGAATCCATCGTCCTCAATGAGGACGAGCCAGAAAAAACCGTCCAGGTCGGAAAGGCCCTGGAGTAAGGGATCAAGGAAGAGCTGATAAACTTCCTCAAGAGGAGGTAGAGCGTCTTCGCGTGGAGTCATGCAGACATGCCTGGTATCGACCCTGAGATCATGACCCACAAGCTCAACGTGGACGGAGACGCTAGGCCTATTAAACAGAGGCGAATGATCTACTCCAGAGAGAAGTATGAAGTCATCCGGGAAGAGGTGAAGAAGTTGGAAGAGGCCGAGTTCATAAGAGAGGTCACTTATCCAGAGTGGCTCTCAAATGCAATCATCGTGCCTAAGGCCAATGGAAAATGGCGGATGTGTGTAGATTTCACAGACCTGAATAGGTCTTGCCCGAAGGACAGCTACCCCTTACCCAGGATAGACCAGATGGTGGATGCAACGGCAGGGCACAAGCTTATGAGTTTCATGGATGCTTATTCAGGCTATAACCAAATCTTTATGGATACCGAAGACTCTAAGAAGACAGCCTTCATTACTGACAAGGGGACGTACTGTTACAAGGTGATGCCCTTTGGTCTAAAAAATGCGGGGGCAACATATCAACGCCTTGTCAATAAGATGTTCGAGGAGAAAATAGGTAAGACCATGGAGGTGTATATGGATGATATGCTAACGAAGAGCCTGAAAGCATGTACTCACGTAGCAGACCTTGAGAAGACCTTTGATGTCATGGACTCGTACAGGATGAAGCTCAACCCAGCAAAGTGTGTCTTCGGGGTAGGAGCCGGGAAGTTATTAGGGTTCATCGTTAATCAAAGGGGGATTGAAGCAATCCTAGAGAAGATCATGGACTTGCTCGACATGAAGACTCCTAGGAGTATCAAGGATGTCCAGAGACTCACCGGAAGAGTGGCGGCCCTTAACAGGTTTGTTTCCAGAGCCACATACAAGTGTCTTCCGTTCTTCAAAGTTCTGAGAAAGGCCTTCCAGTGGGATGAAGAATGTGAAAAAGACTTCGATCAACTGAAGTCCTACTTGGGGTCTCCCTTGCTGCTGTCCCGGCCCATTGTGGGGGAGAGGTTGTTTGTGTACCTGGCAGTCTCTGAGTCAGCCATTAGCGCGGCCATCATACGGGAAGAGGATGGGGTTCAGAGACTTGTGTACTTCAATAGTAAGGCCCTTCAAGGGTCTGAACAAAACTATCCCCGGATGTAGAAGTTGTCTTATACCCTGATACATGCCTCAAGGAAGATGAAGCCTTACTTTCAAGCTCACTCCATGATAGTCCTCATCGACTCACCACTACGGCAGGTTCTGCACAAGCCTGAGAAGTCCGGAAGATTGATGACCTGGGCCATTGAGCTAGGAGAGTATGAGCTTACCTACCAGCCCAGGATATCCATCAAGGGGCAGGCCCTGGCAGACTTTGTCGCAGAATTCACTTGGGAAGAGGCCGAGACAGAGAAGGGCTTGGATGGCGGTGAAGAGATGAACCGAAATGTCTTCCGAGATTCAGAAGAGACTGCCCCGTACGTCTTCCAAGGCAGAGAAGAGGTTGTCCCAGGCCAAGCTCGGAGCAGAGTAGAAGAAAATGAAGAGGATCGGTACCTCTTCGAAAAGGGGGTTATGAGAGAAGGGGTCTTCTCATCAGATACAGACGTATGGAACCTCTTCGTTGATGGATATTCTTGTGACAATGGAAGCGACACGGGACTAGTACTCTCGGCTCCAGATGGCACCAACATTGAGTACACCTTGAGATTCAACTTCAAGGCCTCTAACAACGAGTCTGAGTATGAGTCCATGATAGCAGGTCTCTTATTGGCAACCACTCTTCGGGTAAAGTGACTCCTGCTTCATAGCGACTCAAGATTGGTTGTCAATCAAGTGCTGGGGGCATACGAGGCCAAAGATGAAAGGATGGCCAAATACCTTAAGAAGATAAGAGGGTTGCTAGAGTATTTTGAAGAGGCCAAGCTGAAGAGAGTACCTCGGCTGAGCAACAACCACGCCGATGCGTTGGCAAGACTGGCCTCGGCAATGAAGACAGACTTGGGAAGAACCATCCCAATTGAAGTCTTAGGAAAGGCAAATATTGAGGAGGATGAGGTATGTAACCCTTGTCACAATGTAAACCTGGGAGACTCGTGGATTGACCCGCTTGTCAGATACCTAAGAGAGGGGGAGCTACCTGAGTCCAAGATAGAAAGAAAAAATTTGAGATACAGGACTATAAAGTTCTCATTGGTAGGAGACGTCTTGTACAAAAAGGGGTTTCTACTGCCTCTCCTCAGATGTGTGCACCCTGTGGAAGTGCCCCAGGTCTTAAGGGAGGTTCATGAGGGTTCTTTCTCTAGCCACATCAGGGGAAGACCGTTAGACAAGAGGATCATCACTCAGGGATACTGGTGGCCTACCCTATCTAAGGACGCAGCCGACTATGTGAAGAGGTGTGACAAATGTCAGAGGTTCGCCACTATCCCCCGACAACCCCATCAGCCTATGACGTCAATATCTTCTCCATGGCCATTTGCGGTATGGGGAATTGACCTAGTAGGACCTTTGCCAAGAGCAGTCAACAACTATAGATTCTTGATAGTTGCCATTGACTACTTTTCAAAGTGGGTAGAGGCAGAACCAATGATAACAATTACGGAGCAGAAGACCTTTCAGTTCATCTGGAAGAACATCATATGTAGGTATGGCCTCCCAAACACGCTCATGTCAGACAACGGGACCCAGTTCAAGAATGCCTCCTTGGAGAAGTATTGCCAAAGTGTGGGGATCAGACAGTTCTTCTCATCTCCTGGTCGACCTCAAGCAAATGGCCAGACTTAGGTCACGAACAGAACCATTTTGTATGGAATCAAGAAGAGGTTAGAAGACGTGAAGGGGAGATGGATAGAAGAGGTCTACGCCGTGCTATGGGCTTACAGAACTACGACAAGGACACCCACAGGAGAAACCCCATTCATGTTGGCACATGGCTCAGAGGCAGTCATACCAACGGAGGTAGGACTGCCGACTCATCGGATTCAGACCTACGACCCTGACAGCAATGGGGAAAAGATAAGGCTAGACCTGGATCTCATTAAAGAAAGAAGAGAAGACGCAGAGGTCAGGAAAGCAGCCTATCAGCAGAGGGAAGCAAGATTCTACAATCAAAGGGTGAAGTCAAGACCCATTGCGGTGGGAGACCTAGTGCTTAAGAAGACCCTACAGAAGACAAACAAGCGACACCCGAACTGGCATGGCCCCTACAAAGTAACGGAAGAGGTTATGCCTGGCACGTATAGACTAGAGAACCTAGAGGGAGAACCTTTCACCAACCCGTGGAATGCTGATCACCTGAAGAGATATTTCATATGATGTTGCATAGAGTTTGTAATTTGTAAATGTACCATCTTATCGAGAAGAAGTTATTAATAAAGAACAGTTTCCATGACAAGCTCTTGTTACATTCTCAGATTGGTGATATTTATTATGAGACTAACCTCTTAGGTAATGACCTCAGACCCTCATAACATCACTCGGTGGTGACGAGGTTTGAGCTCAGACACCTGGGTTAGATTACCTCAGACCCTTAACATCATTAATTTGGTGATATTTATTATGAGGCTAACCTCTTAGGTAATGACCTCAGACCCTCATAACATCACTCGGTGGTGACGAGGTCTGAGCTCAGACACCTGGGTTAGATTACCTCAGACCCTTAACATCATTAATTTGGTGATATTTATTATGAGGCTAACCTCTTAGGTAATGACCTCAGACCCTCATAACATCACTCGGTGGTGACGAGGTCTGAGCTCAGACACCTAGGTTAGATTACCTCAGACCCTTAACATCATTAATTTGGTGATATTTATTATGAGGCTAACCTCTTAGGTAATGACCTCAGACCCTCATAACATCACTCGGTGGTGACGAGGTCTGAGCTCAGACACCTTGGTTAGATTACCTCAGACCCTTAACATCATTAATTTGGTGATATTTATTATGAGGCTAACCTCTTAGGTAATGACCTCAGACCCTCATAACATCACTTGGTGGTGACGAGGTCTGAGCTCAGACACTTAGGTTAAATTACCTCAGACCCTTAACATCATTAATTTGGTGATATTTATTATGAGGCTAACCTCTTAGGTAATGACCTCAGACCCTCATAATATCACTCGGTGGTGATTAGGTTTGAGCTCAGACACCTGGGTTAGATTACCTCAGACCCTTAACATCATTAATTTGGTGATATTTATTATGAGGCTAACCTCTTAGGTAATGACCTCAGACCCTCATAACATCACTAGGTGGTGACGAGGTCTGAGCTCAGCCACCTGGGTTAGATTACCTCAGACCCTTAACATCATTAATTTGGTGATATTTATTATGAGGCTAACCTCTTAGGTAATGACCTCAGACCCTCATAACATCACTAGGTGGTGACGAGGTCTGAGCTCAGACACCTGGGTTAGATTACCTCAGACCCTTAACATCATTAATTTGGTGATATTTATTATGAGGCTAACCTCTTAGGTAATGACCTCAGACCCTCATAACATCACTCGGTGGTGACGAGGTCTGAGCTCAGACACCTGGGTTAGATTACCTGAGACCCTTAACATCATTAATTTGGTGATATGGTTATGACAACATCATATTAAGTAATGACTTCAGAGATCATATAGCATTCAAATACATTCAGAGGTCAAGATAAAGGAAGAAATTGGCATTCAATAAAAGAAGAGATTACATAACATTCAGATGTCTGATAAATTACAAATTCAGAATTACAAGTCAAAAAATATAAAATACAAGGCCAAGTTAAACATCTGAGGGAGGAACATTCGAAGTCTCGGCTGGGTTGACCTGTTCGGCATTGGTCACCTAAGCCACATCCTCAGTAGGATCAGTTCCTCCGAGGCCAGTCCCTTCCAGGGTAGCAGTCTGACCAGGGGCAGCAGCCTCGTCTTCTATCTCTTGCAGGGCCTGGGCAAACTGAGGGTCGGCAAAGTCGAGACCCACAAAGTCGGAGGCCTTTATAGTTCCAACCTCCTTCTCCCTGACCTCGACCCATTTGGTGGTGGCTTTGATACCTCTTTCGAGGTATTCAAAACCAAAACCTACGAACTCCTCAGAGACTTTATAATCAGCAATTATTTTCTTTGAGGCATCTGCAACGGCAGCCTTCACAGCAGCACTGACCTTCCTCTGCAGGGCATCGTCCTTATCCTGCAGGGCCTTGGCGTGGCTTTGGACGAGTACAGAGATATCTTTTTCCAGGCCCTGGGCCTTATTTTCAGAGATCTGGGCCTTGGTCTCGGCATTCTGCAACTCTGACCTCAGACGGTCAACCTCGGCCTTCAGCGTGCTCTCAACCTTCTCAGCCTCCTGCCCCTTCTGAATGAGAGGCAATTTCCTCAGGGCCTAGTTAGATAGCTGGTACATGGCATCCGCACCCTGCACAGTAAATGAAGAAGTTAGGTGAGAGCAAAATCAGACGTTGCACTTATAAAATTCTGACAAAGTAACAAGTTATACCTGGACGACTCTGTGAAGGCCGAATTCAACCATCATGGGGGTTTCCATGGCCCTGAAAAAACGCTTGTCGTCCTCGGTCATCATGTTGTTAAGGGCGTCCATGGCCTGTCGGTTGTGGCCGACCACGCTATCGGAAAGTTTCAGTTGGTCCAGACGAGCCGACAAGGTGTCGGCTGTGATAGGGATTGCAGCGTCTGAAGTCTTCCTTTGCCTGGAGGTCGGCCTCTGATCCTCATTGGTCGGGACCTCAGGGGGCCTCTTCTTGGACTTAGATGTTGAAGGAGCTGGAGGAGGAGCGTTCAAACCAGTCCTCTTTGCAAGTCTAGCTAAACTCGGAGCGGCCATCTCCCACAACTCGTCCGGGACACCTGGAGGTCTCTCTGCAAAAGTGAAAAGATAAGAGTCAGAAATCAAACATGAATGATCAGAGGTTAGACTTGAAACAAAAAGAAAAATCCTTACCAAAGTCAACAAGGGGGCTTCCACTTAGGCTCGTCCCCGAGAGATAGTGAGGGGTCAGCAGATGTTCGAACTTTACGAACAGACCATGTGCCCCTTAGTCTTGAAGGGCCTTCACCTTTTTGTCGTTTGGAAGACTTAGGCCAGGATCGGCCCTGGAAGACATGGTGACCTTACCCCATCTGAGGGGTACCCTCAGCTCAAAGATGGAAGAGGGAACAGATGAGCCAAATTCCCATGGCCCTGAAGCAAAAAAAATACCGGGGTTTCCAATTGTGGTTTGAGGTCTGAGTGACCAGGAGCATCTTCTTCTCAGGCCTCCGAGCTACGAAGTGATAGTAGCTCGGATGATTTTTAGCCGAGGTAGGGATGTAACAACTAGCAAAGACCTGAACCGGGAGGTCAGAGTGGTGGACTTCCCTCCACAAGACGATCGCCCCTATAATAACTCTCCAAGCATTGGGAGAGAGATGTGAGGGGGCCAAGTTGATGAAGGAAAGAATGGACCTAATGACAGGGTGAATGGGTAGACGAAACCCTAACTTAAACATCTGCTCACACAAGAAGATCTCTCCATCTCGGCCGTGGTAGGCCCTCTCTTCCCTCAGAGGTCTCCTCAATTTGATTGAGGGACTGATGGAGTATAAGTATCTGAAGTGAAAAAGATCCAGCTCAGTGACTGTGCTCTCGTATTCGTCTGCCTCAGAGGTGTCAACTTCACTTTCACCATCATCATCATCAACCTCAACGTCGGCTGGAGCAGACATGGACGTGTGACCAGGGAACCTCTGAGCAAACTCGGCCCCGGTAATGGCCGACAGAGGGATAGCATTTAGAATGGGAAGCACAGCCACACTTGGCTTAACAAGTTCAACCTCCGAAGAAGAGCTTGAGGTACTTGTGCCATTTTAGGACGAGACGCGACTAGAGACCTCGGCCTGGTCATGGTCCTGACCAGTCCGAGGTGTGAAGTCTATGGCTTCTTGGAAAGAGTCCACAGACATGGGGTCTGAGGTAGAAAACTCAGACTCAGACATCGGCAATCGGTTAGCAGAGACGTCTGCCTGATAAAAATTCTCAGGAGGATCAGGGTATACCACCTTAAGAGGAGGGGGAAAGAGGGGTCTGACAGGAAATTCCTGTGACCTACGAGCTTCTTCCTGAGCTCTCTCTATTTGCCTAATTTTCTCTAAGGTCTTCTCTCTAAGAGAAGGGAAGTCCTCAATAAGCTTGTACAGGGGTCTGAGCATCAGAGGACGACCCAAGACTTGGAATGACCCTAAACTTAAGAAAAACTCCTAAAGCTAAAAACACGATGGGCTTGTAAAGTAAAGGGGTTTGAAAATCAAACTAAGAAATTTGAAGTAAACACAGGTCACCTGAATTGATGAAGCTCGCCGGAAAACTCAAATGAACCACCGGAAAACCCAAAAACCTCGTCGAAAAATTCAAACCAAATGCTAAAAACAAAGGAAATGGAAGGGGAGAGGTACCTGAAGATGAGTGGATGGACGAAATGAAGAGATTCCACAAGAAACCTACGAGAAACCTTCTGTAAAAGAGGGCGCTGGGTTGAAAATGCTTGAGAGAAAATTTGCAAAAGCTGTGCGTGCGAAAGAAAGGAATGAAGAAGAAAGAGAAGGCGGTGGGATTTAACCCTTAAATACTTGGGCACAGTTCCCAAGGCCCATCATTGCCTTGGGAAACCCAAAGGACAATTGACAGCGCACGCAAGCCACGTGGGCACGCCTTGGCCTGGGACAGGTGTCACGCAGGTGTTAACTTTGGAATGAACAGGCCTCGGAGGTGAAGCAATCCCCTAGCCACTTGCTATCGCATATGACTAAGGGATGGGGGGTGATTGATATGCCCAAGTATAACCTCGGCCCAGAGATACCTAGCTCGGCCAAGATGATGGCCGAGACATGGATCGACCCTGAGGGGCAGGGGCCCACGATATCATCCCTCAGCCAGACATACCTCGGCTCTGGCCGACACTACCATCTACATAGCTAAGGGGGGCACTGCGCGCATCACAGGCCTCCTCAAGCACCTGGGAATAGCAACCTTGGCCGATAGCAAACCGAGGTGACAAGGAGCCCTAATCACCTTCAATAGACAAATAGTCTCACCTCGGCTTGGGCCGAGGTGACTAGAAGTATTAATAATCACCAGCATGGGACTATCCCTACCTCGACTGGGGCCGACCGAGCATAATGTCTCGGCTGAGATCAGGCTGAGGTTCTTCATGAGATTATTCGGATTGAACGGACATCAAGCTTTTACAGCTCGGCCTCTCCCAGGCCGAGGTCATTCACCAACATCACTGCCGAGCATCTGTTGACATTTGGATAAGGACACCTGGGCACATATCAGTTGTAACAAGATTATTCTCCACATGTGGGAGAATATTTCATCATCATTGCTTACATGTGACAGTGACAGATGGCATTCCCACATTGGTGAGGATATCACACACATGCTTATTGCATGCATGGGGGGTACACTGCGCCCCCTAGACACTATATATAGGGATCATCCCCTACCTTGCAAAAGGATCCTGCTATTGAAACCCTAGCAAAAACTCTGTGTAAATATACAATAGAGGGAGAGAGAGCTTGAGTGAATTGTACCCATGGCCATTAGTGCCATTGTTCAGTGATACTGCTCACACACACACAGTGGACGTAGGCCAGATTGGCTGAACCACTCATATTCCGGTGTTGATTCCTCATATCCTCACCTCCTTCTCTTATCTCTATATATAGTTGTGCCACCATTGTTATACTTATATTGAGCTTGGAAACACCACTCCTGGTGGTGCTAATTCTTAGCATCATCAGCCTTCTTCTCCTTCAGCTGGCCAATTTTCATTATGACCTCATGTGTATAGAAAGACATAAGGTCTTTATGTGTTTGAGGAGGGTCCTCATCCATATCAAATAAATATATGGGATTGGGAGGAAGACCATAGTAGACTTCCCTCACATATGTTTGAAACTAATCAAAGGCAGTTTCATATAAGGAAAGAGTTTCCTCAATTTCCTTTAAATTTTTTTTATTTCTTTCATCCTTTTCTAAAGTAGCTCGCAAATTTTCTGGTGGGATACTCATTATCTAATTTTCACTTGAGATGTAATGGTTAAGAAAGGAAGAAATATTACACTTTTATGGGCCAAATTAAAGATATTTACTTTTTTGACCAGAAGTAGTTGGGATAGTGAGTAGTTGAGCTTAATAAAAGGTTTTTGGTTATTGTGTCTTGCTGAATAAATATATATAGTAATTTTCAATTGCAAAATCAAAATTGATTAAATTAATCCTTGCGTGTACTTTGTTTCTATTTCATGTACTTTGTAAATAAAGCTTGTACTTTTGATTAAAATGCGCGTACTTTGCTTTCGATTCAGTTACCTGAACCTTTTTGTAACACACCAAGATTTTGGGACCGAGAAATTAAATTTTTGGGAGAAATTAAATTTATTTAATTTGGAGAATTTTAAGATTTGAAAATTGATGTCCAAAAATAGAGGACGTTACAAAGTATTTCAAATGATAATTCTGAGTGCGCCATTCATTTCGGAAGGGTTGAGATCGTCGAAATGACTGTCATTGGGTTTTATTTCGGTTCCGGATTATTTTTAAGTATGTTTGACTCGAATTAGAGTGAACGAGTCATTTAAAGTGTGTATTAACATTTAAAAATTAGAATTATTGTTTTAAAGGTTTAAGAGGCTTACGGATCAAGCCTTATCATTTGAGAGAAAGAGAAAGAAAGAGAAAATGAAAGAAAGAAGAAATAAAATAAGAGAGAGAGGAAAAATCTTGGAGATTCCGGCCCAAACGCGATTTCGAGGACGATTCAACCTCTACAATACCGAGGCAAGTGTTTAATCTTGCGAAATATTTCATTTGTGTATTTCATTTCATAATTTGTGGATAAGAGAATTGGATTTTGGGTATATTTATCAAAACCTAAATTTTGGCTTCAATCTTGAAATTGATGTTTACACATGGGTTTAAGGGAGTAAAACTTTTGGAGATTAGATATAGGAGAAGATTTGATGTTGGAAACATATTTGGGTTGAGAATAAAGGGTTGGAAGTAGTGTAATTGGAATTTTGGGAATTTTTGGGTTTTGGAGAAATAGCCCATTTCGTGGCTTTCTAAATTGGCCGAATCAATTCGCCCCTAGCGAATCAATTCGCCATGTTGCAGAAGCATCAGGTCTTTAGGGCCGAATCGATTCGCCCCTAGCGAATCGATTCGGTATGTAGCAGACTTACAGGTCTAGTTGGGTCGAATCGATTCGGAGGGGCCGAATCGATTCGCTGCTAGGACTGAATCGATTCGGAGGGGCCGAAACGATTCGAAAACAGGGCAATTTTGGATCATTTTTCCTATGGAGAATTTTACTCCTATTCTCTTGGCCTTATCGACTTGGAACATTATAAATTGATGAAGGGGTTATGATTTGAAGATTTCTAAGGAGTTTCTTATATGTTATGATGGTGGGGACAAATCAAACTATTTTGGAGACAAATATATGTGCGTATTGGAGATTATTATATTAGAGAAGTGGGGAATCTCATTGAGAACGTGAGTTCTATTTAGGGGTCCTAAGTGTTTCTAGTAATGATGTGAGGTTAAGGACCCTTTGAGAGAGTTGCGAGGGTATGGCATTGAATTTTAGGCCAATATTTGTGTCAAATCCTTATAGTGATAGGATTCTATTCAAGTTAAGATTGGGGGCCAATGAGAGAGAGTGGTCGCGTATCTTTAGTAATGTTGAACTTAAAGAATAAATTGTAAATGCAATAAGATTAAAAGGTTCATAAGAGTAATTGAACCATAGGCGGAATTGAGGATTATTAGATAGTGTTATCAATTAGAAAAGGATGGGTTGAAAATCTAGTCGGATAGTTACTATGTATCTCTATGTGAATTACAATGGGAATTCCAATTATGGATGGAACCTTGGAATGAATTTAAAATCGAGCGTGAGGTTTGTAGGCTATTAGTTACGTGCATACCAATAGTCGAAATTAGTACTAGATACATTGATGTGTTTTGGATATTGATGGGAAGTATCGTGATTGTTATATATATTAAACTTTGGGGTGATAACCTTAATTTTAAAAATATTGGAAGACTATTCATATCGTAGGGGTAATGGATGAATATGCTTCAAATGAGGGATTGTATTTATAAAAGGAATTAAATTAAATACGTTCGTTACGACGGCTGGTATAAAGAAGATTATATACACGTATAGCCGAGTTTATAAATTTCATATATAAGCATGAGAGATAGTATGTATATATGTGTGTATATATATATGTTTGGATATGTATATGTGTATGTACTCATGGCATGAATATATAAACCGTAAGTGATGGTTTAATTATATGATGAGATCATATAGATGTATACATATTATGTATGTATGTGAATGATATATATACTTATGTGGTGAAGCATACCCCTCACATGCTATCATTGGGAAGTTGCGCGATGAGGGTGAGCACCCTGGCTCGAGGAGCAGAGTGTATATATTCCCCAGGTCATAGTCGTCCTTTGTGTTATTATGTGATTTACATTTTTTTGGGGATGAGATGTGGTGGGTATGTTTCATCTCATTCCCAGTTAGGAACTATGACCACTTCTCGGACGTCGTGTGTGTGTTGGCCACGAAGTGGGTGATATTTAGTCCCACCGGTGGTCCCCAGGATGGAATATGAGTGATGCCCTAGAAGATGATAGCATGGTGCAGTATATTGGCATTATATAGCCAGTTATATTATGTGTATGGCCAGTGTGCATTATATGTGATATGTAAACGTGGCTATAAGAATGATGGTTGTATATATATATATGTTTAGAGTAAATATATATATTTATTATATCCTATAGGAGAAAAGTATATGAAATTGTTATAGTGTACATCTTGGGTGATTATGATGTACCAGATTGTTGGGGGTTGAGGTATCGCACTTAAGGAAAATTTTGGTTATATCAACCCAAGGATGTAATGGAGACTTTTAGGTTATTCTTATATAGAAATCGAGGCTATAGTAGATTTGTGTGGATGACATAACGGATCCCTACGATCGACATTGTCAAGGAGTAGTGTAACGAGGAGGGGTTCCTTGTTTGGATTTCGCTTTGCGAGATGCCCCATGCACGAAACGTAGTGCAATGTTGAGAGTGGAGAGAAGTTCTGTCCTTATTAAATTGCATGCATGTTATTTAGAAATTAAATCACATTATTGAAGCCTAATGTTAATGGGTAACGTATTAAAACTTATAACTGATTATGTTATAATTCAGAAATCAACTAAGCCTAGTATGGCATATGTGTGTGTGTGTGTGTGTGTGTGTGTATATTTAAGTGTGATTAGAATGGGAAGGACTCTCGGGGTATGCTAGAATGGTAGGTCTTGCGGGTATAGGCCGTGCCTATTGTAAGGTAGTTTGTCCTTATGAGTGGGGTAACTTAATTAAGATTCTAGGACGCAAATAGGTGCGCGCAGTTAGATGAGAGGTGAGATTGGGGTTTCACGAGAGTGCAACTCCACTTTAAATTGTGAAATAGTGCATTGATATTTATTATGCACGATTAACACACTTGCTAAACATTTTTACATCTCGGGCTCTGACCCGTTTATATTTCTCTTTTTCTATATATCTATATATATTGTACTAAAGGTGTCCTACCGCATGGATACCGAATGCCCTTCTATCCAGAGTCTTGGGAGCCGTAACAGGTGCGGACTGTGGCAGATTTAGATTATAGTCGCTTCCTACTCCTTTGAAAATCTAGGTAGGATTCATGTGGTATATCGGGTTTATACCCAAGGGTTATATGTAGATGTTTATATTTCTTCTTTATCATGATTGTACTATTTGTGACCCGACAGCTTATTCGGGTATATTTCCTTATGTATACTAATCTCATTTCATTCTAGCACTTCTTTCATCATTTTTACCTGTGTATGTTTTACCTTTGTTAGTAGTTCTATAGTGTTGGTTTGTTGTCTATGGCATGTTGTATTTAATTTTAACATCTCGCTTATATGATTTCGGGTAGTTAGCTCTATTTATTTTAGTGTTGTCAGTTGATGTTGAGACTGAGCCATCTGAGACTCCTGATTTAATGTAGTATAGGGTTGGCCACCCATTATTGTTTTAAGTGGGTTATTACATATGGTATCAGAGCATCAGGTTCTAGTGTCTTTAGGATCTATGCGGGTTTTCTGCGTTCTTCCATTAAAGTTCTTGAGGTAGAGCCCTACTATTAGGATTGTTGTTTTCACTACGTTTATCTTCTTCTACGAGGTGTACTCACTTGAACGACGTTCTAACACGGTTACTTTCATCTCAGACGTCGCCAATAATAATTCAGTTAGGAAGGGGAAAGATTAGAGATGTAATGCCCATAACAGATTTTGGGTATGCTTTGATTTGAGGAATTTCTTTCCATGATTCAAGTAGAGATAAGAAGGAGAATTTCGTGATTGATAAGGTAAGTATTGATGAGAAATGAACAGTAAAGAAATTGGGTTATAGAAGTATAAGGTAGAATACCTTTCTTTGGGCCTAGCTCATGCTTGGCGCGAGATTTAGAGATTCGCATGTAAGGTTTATGAGTGGTTAGAGTTATAACCATTCTGGGTGTAGAATTTTCCTTGGAGGAAGGAGTGAGCAAGTGTGGTCTTTGTATGACATTTTTGGGATAATTGACCGTCTCGTGAAGAGCTAATAGAGAGTTATGATATCGATTTCCGGAAGTGCGTATTGTTTAGGTTGTTGGGTAGTGGTTATTATGTTATTGTTCTATCGATATGCTAGGGCATATACTTGTGGTATTCCAATGAGAGGAGGACTTACGTTGGGGAAATGCTTTAATGTGATGTAAAGGGAATCGTATAACTGAGAGGTTCAGAGTTTAATAGATTCATCGTTGGGATGAGAATTTAGCTTATGGCTGTGTTAGTTTTGAGAACTAGGTATTGGTTAGAGTATTGTGTTTGTTGAAGCCTTGTGTCTAGAGCATAAGGTGTTTGTTTGGAGTGTTGAAAGACATATAAATTGTTTTATATTATATTGTTACATAGGCCTTCGACCAATATCTAATGTGAAAATATTTTATAAAACCTTAACCCTGGTTTAGCTGATCTTAATCCCCGACATAGCTACACAGTAGTGTATTGGGAGGGTTCCTTGTTTGGATTTCTCTTGCGAGATCTCCCCCGCATGAAGGTAGCTAGTGTCAGGAATTGAGAAGAGTTAAACCATTGGGAATCTTAAACTTTAATATACTTAATATGTTGCTATAGATTATATTTGTTGAGAGTACATTACGATTTGAGGCTAGTGAATCCGGGTTATTGTTTTAAGAGTTGAGCTCGGGTACGGGGTGTATGGGTGCCCTGGATAGTTAGTTTGATTTTTAAAATCTATATGGTTCGATGTGAGAACTGTAAAGGATAAGTTTAGTGATCTTGAGGGTAGATGTAAGGACTAGATGAGATTCGAAGTCCTAGGCATAACTTAAATTTCGCGGACGAAATTCTTGTAAGGGGGGAAGAGTGTAACACCCCAAGATTTTGGGACCGAGAAATTAAATTATTGGGAGAAATAAAATTTATTTAAATTAGAGAATTTTAAGATTTGGAAATTGATGTCCAAAAATAGAGGATGTTACAAAGGATTCCGAATGATAATTCTGAGTGTGCCATTCATTCCAGAAGGTCGAGATAGTCAAAATGACAGTCATTGGGTTTTATTTCGGTTCCGAATTATTTTTAAGTATGTTTGACTCGAATTGGAGTAAATAATTTATTTAAAGTGTGTGTTAACATTTAAAAATTGGGATTATTGTTTTAAAGGTTTAAGAGGCTTACGGATCAAGCCTTCTCATTTGAGAGATAGAGAAAGAAAGAGAAAAAGAACGAAAGAAGAAAGAAAAGAAGAGAGAGAGGAAAAAGCTTGGAGATTCTGGCCCAAATGCGATTCCGGGGACGATTTAACCTCTACAATACCGAGGCAAGTGTTTAATCTTGCTAAATATTTCATTTGTGTATTTCATTTCATAATTTGTGGATAAGAGAATTGGATTTTGGGTATATTGATCAAAACCTAAATTTTGGTTTCAATCTTGAAATTGATGTTTACACATGGGTTTAAGGGAGTAAAACCTGAGGAGATCAGATATAGGTGATGATTTGATGTTGGAAACATATTTGGGTTGAGAATAAATGGTTGGAAGTAGTGTAATTGGAATTTTGGGAATTTTTGGGTTTTGGAGAAATAGCCCATTTCGTGGCTTTCTGAACTGGCCGAATCGATTCTCCCCTAGCAAATCGATTCGCCATGTTACAGAAGCATCAGGTCTTTAGGGCTGAATCGATTCTCCCCTAGAGAATCGATTCGGTATGTAGCAGACTTACAGTTCTAGTTGGGTCGAATCAATTCGGAGGGGCCGAATCGATTCGTAGCTAGGAACGAATCGTTTCGGAGGGGCCAAATCGATTCGGAAACAGGGCAATTTTGGATAATTTTTCCTAGGGAGAATTTTACTCCAATTCTCTTGGGCTTATCGACTTGGAACATTATAAATTGATGAAGGGGTTATGATTTGAAGATTTCTAAGGAGTTTATTATATGTTATGATGGTGGGACACATCAAACTATTTTGGAGATGAATAGATGTGCGTATTGGATATTATTATATTAGAGTAGTGGGGAATTTCATTGAGAACATGATTCTATTTAGGGGTCATAAGTGTGCCTAGTTATGATGTAAGGTTAAGGACCCTTTGAGAGAGTTGCGAGGGTACGGCATGGATTTTTAGGCCAATATTTGTGTCAAATCCTTATAGTGATAGGATTCTATTCAAGTTAAGATTGATGACCAATGAGAGATAGTGTTCGCGTATCTTTAGTAATGTTGAACTTAAAGAATAAATCGCAAATGCAATAAGATTAAAAGGTTCACAAGAGCAATTGAACCATAGGCAGAATTGAGGATTATTTTATAGTACTATCAACTAGAAAAGGATGGGTTGAAAATCTAGTCGGACAGTTATTATGTATCTGTATGTGAATTATAATGGGAATTCCAATTATGGATGGAACCTTGGAATGAATTTAAAATCGAGCTTGAGGTTTGTAGGCTATTAGTTACGTGCATACCAATAGTCGAAATTAGTACTAGATACATTGATGTGTTTTGGATATTGATGGGAAGTGTAGTGATTGTTATATATATTAAACTTTGGGGTGATAACCTTAATGTTAAAAATATTAAAAGACTATTCATATCGTAGGGGTAATGGATGAATATGCTTCAAGTGAGGGATCGTATTTATATATGGAATTAAATTGAATACTTTTGGGACGACGGCTTGTATAAAGAGGATTATATACACGTATAGCCGAGTTTATAAATTTCATACATAAGCATGAGATATGGTATGTATCTATGTGTATATATATATAGGTATGGATATGTGTATGTGTATGTACTCATGGCATGAATATCTAAACCGTAAGTGATGGTTTAATTATATGATGGGATCATATAGATGTATAAATATTGTGTATGTGAATGATACATATACTTATGTGGTGAAGTATACCACGCACATGCTATCATTGGGAAGTTGCGCGATGAGGGTGAGCACCCTCGCTCGAGGAGAAAAGTGTGGATATTCCCCAGGTCATAGTCATCCTTTGTGTTATTATGTGTTTTACATTTTTTGGGGGGGATGAGACGTAGTGGGTATGTTTTGCTCATTGTCAGTTAGGAATTATGACCGCTTCCCGGACATCGTGTGTGTGTGTTGGCCACGAAGTGGGTGATATTTAGTCCCACCGGTGGTCCCCAAGATGGAATTTGAGTGATGCCCTGGAAGATGATAGCATGGTGCAGTATATTGGCATTATATAGTCGGTTATATTATGTGTATGGCCAATGTACGTTATATGTGAAGTGTACACGTCGCTATGAGAATGATGGTTGTATATATATATGTTTACAGTAAATATATATATATATATATATATATAGGAGAAAAGGATATGAAATTGTTATAGTGTACATCTTGGGTGATTATGATGTACCAAATTGTTGGGGCTTGATGTATCGCACTTAAGGAAAATTTCGGTTATATCAACCCAAGGATGTAATGGAGACTTTTAGGTTATTCTTATATAGAAATAGAGACTATAGTGGATTTGTGTGGGTGACATAACGGATCCCTACGATCGACATTGTCAAGGAGTAGTGTAACGGGGGGGTTCCTTGTTTGGATTTCGCTTTGTGAGACGCCCCACGCACGAAACGTAGTGCAATGTTGAGAGTGGAGAGAAGTTTTATCCTTATTAAATTGCATGCATGTTATTTAGAAATTAAATCATATTATTGAAGCCTAATGTTAATGGGTAACGTATTAAAACTTATAACAGACTAAGTTATAATTCGGAAATCAACTAAGCCTAGTATGGCATATGTATATATATATATATATTTAAGTGTGATTAGAATGGCAAGGACTCTCGGGTTATGCTAGAATGGTAGGTCTTGTGGGTATAGGTCGTGCCTATTGTAAGGTAGTTTATCCTTATGAGTGGGGTAATTTAATTAAGATTACAGGACGCAAATAGGTGTGCACAGTTAGATAAGAGGTGAGATTGGGGTTTCACAAGAGTGCGACTCCACTTTAAATTACGAAATAGTGCATTGATATTTATTATGCACAATTAACACACTTGCTAAATATTTTTACACCTCGAGCTCTGACCCATTTATATTTCTCTTTTGCTATATATCTATATATATTGTACTACAGGTATCCTACCGCATGGATACCGGATTCCCTTCTATCCAGAGTCTTGGGAGCCGTAACAGGTGAAAACTGTGGCGGGATTTAGATTGTAGTCGCTTCCTACTCCTTTGAAAATCTAGGTAGGATTCATGTGGTATATCGAGTTTATACCCAAGGGTTATATGTAGATATTTATATTTCTTCTTTATCATGATTGTAATGTCTGTGACCCGACATCTTATTCGGGTATATTTCCTTGTGTATACTAATCTCATTTTATTCTAGCACTTCTTTCATCATTTGTACTTGTGTATGTTTTACCTTTGTTAGTAGTTCTATAGTGTTGGATTGTTGTCTGTGGCATGTTGTATTTAATTTTAACATCTCGCTTATATGATTTCGGGTAGTTAGCTCTATTTATTTTAGTGTTGTCAGTTGATGTTGAGACTGAGCCATATGAAACTCCTGATTTAATGTAGTATAGGGCTGGCCACCCGTTATTGTTTTAAGCGGGTTGTTACACTTTTGCACATCCAAAGTGCACTTAATGTCTTCATAGTAGTAGAAAATCAAGTAACCTTTTCTCTCTATCATTGATGCAAAGGAGAAAATGAATCTCGTCATCATTAGTACTATTGACCGTCATGTGAAAGGTTTTGTATTGTTAAGATCTTCAAAGGTGCAAGCAGCAATCTTATAGTTGAGCATGCTTGATGGTATGATTCCTAAACAATAACATAACAATAATACTTCTTACAAACTTATGGAATATCATTCAAATGACACAGGCGCGAACCAAAATAAAATAGGATTGATTAAATATGGATATAACATATATATTGTATAGAGTACACTCATAGTACATAAAAGTACACGCATATTGAATTGAACAAATTCAATTTCTATTTGTGTCTACTTTGTGAACTGTGCGTGTACTTTTTGTAAGTACACGCAATATTATAGGACTTGTATAATACAATACCTAAATTTATAAACTACATGCAGTCCTAAATAAATGCCGATGGCGTGGGCCACAATTAATATAGGAGTTGTACAAATACAAAGAGTATGTAAGATTGATTAAATATGGAGATGGCATATATATTATATAGAGTACACACATAGTGCACAAAAGTACACTCATATTGGATTGAACCAATTCAATTTCAATGTGCGTGTATTTTATGAATTTTATATGTACCTTTTGAAAGTACACACAAAATTCACAAAGTACACGCAATAATAAACGGCTTGTACAAGTACAACACCTAAATTCATAAACTACATGCAGTCCTAAATAAATGCCACTAGTGCGGACCACGATTAATATAGAAGTTATACAAATACAAAGAGTATGTATATTTTCCAATCATGTATATTGTAATACCCTGTACTTTTATGGATATTTAAATCACATGAGTGGATGTAATTTGGAGATTTGAGGAATTACTCTGCATAATAATTTTTCGAGTTTATGAGGATTAGGTGATTTCCGATGTGTGTTACATTTACTTTTGGGACTAATTAAATGAGTTAGATTATTTTAATTACATGTCGCAGTTGAGTAAAGCGGCAAAGGGTAATATTTTAATTGGAAAGTCCATATTTGAGATGTGTTGGGTTTAATTAGTAAATTTTAAGTGACTCGGATGGAGATTTCGAGTGCGCTGTTGATTTTAGAATGACCGAGATATTCAGAATAGAGTATCCGAGGGTAGCGTTTGGGTTTCGGGGATTTTTGGACAAGTAGGGACTCGCAATTGAGTAAACGAGTCATTTGGGGTTTATAAAGGATAAACCGTTATTCTCTCTTATAAAAGGCATGAGAGAGTGAGAGAAAGGAAAGAAAAGAGAGAAAAAAGGAAAGAAAGAAAGGAAGAAGGAAAAGGAAGAGAGAGAAGGGGATTCCGGGCCAAGCTCCGCGGGATTCGACTCGAGGTCGTCGAATTTTATCCACAAGGCAAGTGTTTACTTGCTTTATTCATTTGAGTGTGTATATCTCATATTCTAGTTGGTAAACCATATAATTTTGGGTTGAAACCCTTAAAATAAATTTGGGAAAATTTAAGTATGAGTTTACAAATAGATGTAGTATAAACTCTTAATGAATTCTAGTGTTAAACCCATGTTAATGGTGTAGAGAAATGAGTAGAAATGGGAGAAAATGATAAAACTAGGGCTTTATTGGTTTTAGGGTTTAAATACAAGAGAAGAGATTTAATACCACAAATTAATGGATGGGTTAGTTAGAAATCGGCGTTTAGATGATTGTGGTATTATTGGTTGAGATTAGAAACCATAAAAATGGAGGTGGAGTTGTTAATTGGTATTT